>JARHVA010000312.1:4547500-5782500 GCA_037957365.1 Torreya grandis | reverse complement strand
CCATCAAGAATCTATTGGGTTTTTAGAGAGGTCTAGGGAGGTTTAAACTCTTAACAATAGTTCATAAAGGTTAGGCTTTCATCATATGAACTAATTCCACTAAATTCCAATATAAAAGGACCCCAAACATTCCCCATTTACTCAAGAATCCATCACTCCATGTAGAACTTTCATATAATTCTAAACATAAGAATGTGCTCCTTGGGTGATTTTTTTACATTATATGCACTCTCAAAGTTGTTTTAGGCCAAAATAGCCAATTATAAGCTCTCCTCTCCAAACCAATGTTTCTTTCACATCTAAAAATCCTTGAGACACACCTATATGTTGGATTTAGGTCCCATTCACCCCTTTCCTATCTTCTAAATTCAATCTCCAAGTGGTAATACTCTAAGAAGGGTATTAGTCCAACAAACCTAATGGTAGTGTTTCTATGTTTTGCCTTTAAAGAGAATCATATGAGTATTTGAACACTCCTAAGAGTATGTAACCACCCAGTGGATCCCTTGGTTCACTTTTATTGTCTTGGTTAAGCTTCCTCTTCATGCATACAAAATTAACTAACCTGGCATTTAGGCATGGCTATAAGTGATCATCAGATGTGGAAACCATTATAGGTGGTCATTTTATAGTCTTCTCAACATCTTTATATCCTTTAACCTTCAAAATTATGCAAAACATGTATATTTTCTCTAATTTCTTATACATAGGCTTGCAACAATACTATCTAGGTCTATAACAATCTTCTCTAGGCCTAATTTATACAACATATAGTCTACACATGCCAACTAGTGGCTCATTTTGGTGACTATGAGACCTAAATAGACCATCAAGACCATTTGAAGACTAAACTACCTCATTTGAATGTATTTTAAGGTAAAAGGGTTTAGGAAGAATTTTAGTGACCTACCATATTAATGATGGCTCATAGAGTATAAGCCTTAGATTCAAAAATTATTTGCATGTATTTTGATCCCATACCCTTTTAAAAATACATAATATCTCATGGTCCCATTCACATTGTACATTGATCTTTGAGTGAAATTTGGCAGCCTTCAAGTCTTTGCTAAGCATTCTAGGTGGGTTGACAGTGTTAAGGATTTCTCATAGAGTTTAGCTCTTGAATGAAACTCTCTCTTTCATGGATATTAATCTAATATGGATCCCCAAATTTTAATAAGATAACTAGGAATAATTCATCTTACCATGTAAGATATGAGCATTTAAGTTGGTAGCTCAAAAAGGTAGACTGGGGTGATGGAGCTTAAGAGGGGTAATGAGACAAAATTGATCACTTCCTTACCTTCCTATGTCCAAAACACCTTCCTCAAGACCCATGTCATCATTATATGTCTTTTCATGACCTTAAGTTTACTTGTGGGGTTTAAATGTTTCACAAGGAGGGAGTTTGGGTTTTGAAGCTCAAGGAGGGTTTTAGGCCTTATAGGCCTAAACTGAGCCTTAGGTATTTATAACATTTATAAATAAATTGGTGATTTTAAAGTCATATTATCATAATTTTACATATAAATCCAATATTTTTCATCTATCCTCATCCATTCAAACTCCCATCTCTATCCTTTTTTCTTATAGCTATGCCATAACCATCATTACCTAGTCTGAGCATTTGGATCAGTTGGTGCTAGAGACTTGAGTATGACTTGTGTCTCTATTTATTTACTATTAAATTTTTTTGGGTATCATATAATGTGCTCTCATAGTTTGATAATTCCCTTTGAATTGGGCCTCCTTTAACTCTTCTCTCAAAACTCCCTCTACAATCATACATACAAGATCGTGTGTCATTGATGTTCAACCAAGACCAAGCAACTATCTCAAGCTTAATTTTACCCTTATATATCCTAAGGAATATGGATTCCATACATTACCATGGGGTCACCCTTGCATATTTTATTTCCACTATCATTCAATTCAGATAGACACCCCTAACTAATTAGGTAGACTTGGGTGATGAAGCTAACTATGTATACCTGGGTTAGCTTTCTTTGATTATCACCTCAATTATCCTTTATATTTCAAAAAAATAATCCATTTATTTTGGACCTCTACTTTAGCTCTCTCCTTCATATATATATTTAATTTCAAATTTTAGTTTGTAGGTAGACTGCTTGTAGTCTTATAGATGGCGGTCTGGGTGTTTGATTGACAATGAAGTCCTTTCATAGGTCTATGAGAAAAATGAGAGTTTATTCACCATGATGGTAATACAATTAACCTACCTTGAATCCAAATCACCCTCTTAATTAAGTCATCTTTATAACATATGACCCTTCCTTTCATCTTTTAGGTTTAACTATATGTGATGGTTTGGGGAAACCCTTTGAAGGTTTAGTTTGAAGTTGATCTTTTTAGCTTGGTCATGGCTTCAACCATGTACCTAAGATTGACTAAGTGTTATTATTCTCATAACCCCATTGAACTTCCATGGCATTGTGAAACATTTTAACTTTCTTCCATGCCTTAAGTTTGGGCTTTAGGGCTTAACTTGTAGGTGGTAGTTAGACAATCCTATGAAGTTCTAACTTAGGAAATTAAATCCTACTATGGGGTGGGAATAGCTTGTTATGTTCATTACACATAAGATGCCTTTTGAGATGTTTCATATGGACTATTAATCCTTAATAAATACCACCTATGGGGACCCTAAACACCCCTATATATGTATTCAACAAAGCAAAGCACTTGGAGTTGGCTAATCATGAACCTTAAGGGAGAAAATGAAACCTAGGATTTTATAAGAACCTTCAACAATGCTAATGAACCTTAAAATTTGCTAAAAAGGTTTATGAAAGCATTGAGATCTAGTTCATGATTTATTGGTCTTGAAATCCATAATGAGGCTTGTTATTTTTGAGAGAGTATATATTATTTATGTGTACAACATCTATGCATGTTATATAGCATTGTATTGATATTCAACAAACATCAACCTTGAAATACTCTGATCACACTTGTAATGGAGGTCAAACTACATAGGAAATCCCATTTGAAGGCAAGATCCTAAAGGATTTGATTTTTAATTTGATCATTAGGTACACCATCAATGATTTGATAAAAATTAAATTTATCTCAAAGAATCCATCATTACAATCAACAAATTTTCCTTAACACGTATCATGCGTTGAAGGCTCCACATGTCAAGAACTATTGTTTGTGACCTACAATTGTGACCATATGAAGGTTTTCTTGTTCCCATGAGATCAAACATGCCAAATTAGGTTTTAAGTGAAGTGGAAAGACTTTTAAGGCTTTTAGAAGATATATACAACCACTATTTTCATTAACCAAGCTATAAATTCACTAAAATTATTCAAAGATTGACCCTTTGTAGATGCAAAAGACTAGTTTGACTACCTAGGTTCTTAACCATTGTTCATAGAGCATGAGGAATTAATATGGAAACTAATGACAAAAATTATAATTCCATTAGAGCCCCTTCTGATGGACAATATCTGAAGTCATCATTTTCTCTCTCCTATCTATACTGAGCAAGAACCTAAAAGGCTATTCAAGGCTGTTAAGAAGAGTGATGGAGAGAAGGGATCAATTTTTGGCTTATTTAGATCTAAAACTCATGGATTATTTTATATGATGCCTATAATGACTTCCCTATAAATATTCTTGACATTTTATAACCATGACCATACTGTACAACTCTATTCAATCTTGAAAACACCTACAAAATGTCCTTTTCTTGCATTTTCTTAGGTTTCAGATCTTGAAATGCTATTGGTGGGTAGGAGGAGGGAAATAAGGAGCAAAATAATGATATAAAACAAATATTATAGGTGAAGGAAATGTGAAAAGTCATTTTTCAAAAAGAAGACCCTCTTGGTGGTGAATAAAAGTGTTTGACTTATAAAAGAACACCCTTTTGCATATAAAACCATTATATAATGGCATTATGGTGATAATGAGACCCCTTTTAATGAATTTTTCCTTTGATAATGATTCAATGGTGTCCTATTTGCCATAGTAACACCATTCCCATTGTGTGAATACCCTTTAAAGGTAATTATGCATGATTTCAAATTAAATGTCAATTTAGGGTTACCTTATCATCTGCTAAAGGACCTTAAAACATGATAAAGATTTATGCAATGTCATCACTTATTATTTATACCATCTCTAACCCTTTGATTTTTCCATACATTTTAGGATCTCAACATGCTTAAATGGATTCATAATAGGCCATGAGCTTAAACATTTGAATCATCTTTAATATGAATGATTTTAGATCATTAGAACCACCTCAAGACCTATTATGGAATCTTATACATAACTAGCATAAAATGGACACTTGATACAAGATCGAACAAGGTGAAAAGATAACCACCATGACATTCCTTGGCATAGCATAGCACTTGAACATGTTGCCTCTAACTTAATGATAAGTGACTCCTCCTTGAACTACCCTGACACTTCAAAATACAAAAGAAGGTTACTAAGATTTATCCTAGGTGTTCATGTAAATAGGTTGACCCTTTCTAAGCCCAAGGGTAGAAATAAGTTAACAAGATATTTGTTAACAATTTATCATTATCTACATAGTCTAGACAAGATGCATAGAATGCACCCCAATGTTATTCAAGATCACCTTTAACTTCTATAAACACTCCAATTTCATCACTTTCATGTATAATTTGTAATCAAAATAAAATTTTCTAACAACACATAAATTAGGTCATAAATCAATGAAACACCCTAATTTTCCTACGCATTTGACATTTATATTCTAAAACACATTGGGGCATTCTTGATTGGGGAAATGCACTATATCCAATCATCAACATTGATTAATTCATTTTAATTCAAATTATAACTATGTAAGAGACATTTTATATTAATTAGGTCAAATGGTTATTCAAATTTTAAAATCCACATCAATTTGCATTAACTCAATGAACGTTTATTAATTAACCTAATCTTCCTTTAATTATAAATCCCATAACTTTTGGAATTTATTATTTTTCTTAATTCATTAATTGAATTATTTTTCCACTTATATGGAAAGTGGATTCAAATATCTAAAATCATGACATCACATGGAAATTGGTTAAGCATTATCATAAATTCAATAAATTATTATAAAATTGAACCCATCCCTAATTAATGCATAATCAACCCCCATATATTTATGACATTAACTCTCTAAATTAGACTAAATTATGGCCACACATTTTTTTTTTTGATCTAATGGTCTAAATCAATTTGAAAATTATATAAATACAAGGCTTATTTGACATTATAAATAATTTTTTAGTGTAAACTTAATATACATAAATCAAGCAAAAAATCTTCAATATTCTTCACATTGATCAAATTAAACCACTCATAGACAAGGGGAGATGTCATAAAAATAAAGAAGTGATAGTGACAAAGACTCCTAACTCTATAATCTGGGCTTAACACACTTAAAATCCATCTCGTAGAATGAATCCATTAGAAATGTATGGCTTTTGGTTTGTCTTTATATTTGTTTATATTATCTTAGACATTACCTAATTTGAGGGATCATGCTTTGGGTGTCATGTTTGTTAATTTGTTTTGGTTTTGAAAAAATAATAATTAACTAACCTAAGGTCTTGTACCCATGATCTGCATTTGGCATGCTCTGTTGGATTGATGTACCCACAATATTCTTGATAAATTTCCATCATCTTCTAAATTTGAAATTAGCTCATTTTAAAGCTTAGTTTCACTTATTTTCTCCTAAAAATCTAGTTTTCTACATGTCAATGATGATCCTCTATATATCAGTATGGTTTCTCCCCTTAATCGATGATATCAACCTGTGTAATGGTGAATCACTTTTACACTATTTTCTATCTCTTAGTGTTTTTCAAAATAATAATGGTATCACTCTGTCTATTAGTGATAACATCCTAAATTTTTATGATAACATTCTATGTATTTGAGGGATTGTTATAAACTCCATTTATCTTATAAATGGTGAGACCAAAAACCCTAATTATGGGATCATCTTGTAAATCGATGATAATGCTTTGCATATTAGTGAAATTGACTACTAAACAATGACATTGTAAAGATAAAACTTTCTATTTTCTACCTTTTCCATTATTAATATTGTTGATAATGTCCTAAAAATGATGACATCACCATAAAAATTGGTGATATCACCTTTCTAATTAGTATAATCACCAATTTTTTCTTACTATTTCTTCTCTTTGGAGAGTGGTTATATCGCCCTGCTAAATGGTGGGCTCACACTATGAACTTATCCTATGAGCTAATAAAAAGGATTTTAAAATTCCTATTATTACCAAAGACCACATTTAAAAATAATAACCTATTTATCATAGGTTATTCTAACCAAATAAGTGAATTTATTTCCAAACAAAACATGTTTTTATCTCACATTTCAATTTAGTGCTTAACCAAATAACCAACACTTCCATTTGGTGTGATAAATATTTTGTTTACTTTTATTTCATTACTTACATGTTTGGTTCTATTGATTTATTTTATAATATCATTCCTATGCTCTCCCCTTCCTCGTTTAGGGGGCTTGGGTGACAAAAAACACATATATTATTGCTATCTTATTTTATTCTTTGTTGATTCTATAGGGTGGATTTCATTTCCTTCTCACAAGTTCTTAGGGTACGATGTTTGGGGTTTCATTTTCCAATGTATGTAAAAACCCCTTAAATTTGAAAAGGGTTAAAAATTGAGGGAAATTATCAATAATATCATATAAAAATTCCCCATAAAGGGTTTCATGAAAGCAAAGGGTTTAATGCTCAAAGTTTAGATTTTTGGTATGACTTCACTAAGGCCTTTGTAGCTGATGTGATTATGGAGGGGTTAGAATATCTTATGAATTATCTATTATTTATTATTTTATGTATTTTGAGCCCCAAATATTTCAAGTTATATTTGGGAACATTAAAAAAATTCATGTCAAAATTTTATATTGAGACCTTCAGTCATAAATAACCTGTAGTGCAAGGGAAACCAATCTCCCCAAAAGTTTCATGAAATAATACTCAAAGTGAGGGTTAGATGAAACTAATGTGTCACTACTTAAATGGAGTTATTCACATTTAATACCATTATGTTACACACCCATTATTTCAATAAATATAGGGCTTGTTCTAAATGTGTATTTTTGGTTACTTATTATTCTATCCTCATTTTGTGTGATACATCAAACAAGTTAGAAGTATCCCAATTATAAAACATTGTCAAAATAAAATCACGTGATAAGGTGTCACTCTACCCAAATTTTGGGTTCATATTTAAGCTATTCTAAGGGTTATGGTGTCAATTTGGTATAATATTTTGTCTCTATTATACCATTATGTTGTCCATTTCAAAAATAATTCAAAATTAGGCTTGTTTGAACTTTAATTCAATTCTCTTTCAAAAATCCTAATCAAGTTCACTTTGAACCAAATACCTTAATTCTAATCCACAAGAATAAGCAAAGTAAAATTTCAAAGTTTAACTAAAGTCAACTAGAGTTGACTTTATTATAGAGTCTAATTTGGGCAAAATTTAAATGTCAAAATTTAAGTCAGAATCAAGCATCTTTCAAGATAGAGGAATCAAATTTAGTCAATAGACATTCAAAAATCATCCTTGAACCTTCAAACATTTCACCAATGACTTTTGGAAAGACAATTAAAATCAAAAATTGTTCTACTTTGGTATTCTTCTTTGATGAGTTTAAATCAAACCTTCTACTTTGATCAAGAAATATTATTCAAACACTTCATAATAGCACTTAACTTCAAGGCATTTCTCAAATTTAAACAAGTTATATTTAAATTGATAGGTAATACATTTACACATTTCCAAATTAAATCAATTTAAATATCCTATCTTAATTCAAGGATAAAATCATTGATTCCAAAATTATAAGATATACAAGAAGTGCCACTATGTATAATGCTAATTATGATAGAAAATGGTTTTATGATCCATTTGGTTCCTTCTAAGAAGAGGAAGCATATCAAATTGTATATGATTAGATGCCACTCAGAATAGAAGAGGTGTGTAGCCATGTTTAAATAGAGTAGATACCTCCCAAATCAAGTTCCACTTATGATCATGTCCTTGTTTAATCCTTTATCCAAGTTGTTGAATAATCAAACAAAGGAAAAGGGAACCTTGCAAAACCTCCCCAAAACAACCAACTTATTATTATATAATTGCAACAAACTAATCAAATTATTGCCTCATTGGTTACTACCCAAGTGACTAATTCTTTAACAGTCCACCACTTATGGATAAAAGTCTTACCATTAGTAAATAATAAAAAGATACCCTAACTCATATTCCACCTAATGTGCATCCATTCACATCTCTCGAAGAAACCCCTCATATAGATTCATTGCTAAAAAATACTAGCAATCCACCACAAGTGTTTCTTAATCTATAAAGTCCTTCCTATAACACATCATACATCTTGTAGTTCCAAACCTCTTTCTTCTAATTCATAATAGTTTCCTTTGAATCCTTAACATATTCTTCCTATTTGTTAGGGACTAGTTTATTACATGAGTTATTTACAATATCTTTTATAGTTTGATATTTATAGAGAGGTAAATTTAATATTGGTGAGTTATTTTGTTAATTATATTTAGGTACTCATAATATTGTTACAAAAATACTATGAACATAGTTTATTTTTAACATTAATAGGATATGGTGAGAGATTGATGGAGAGATAATCTCCATGATTATGGGAAAGAGTTTTCCTATATAAACTTTGTAATATCCCATATGAGTAATTATGAAAATGAAATAATAATTTATTTTTAGTGTGTTTAAAATAATTCCTTTGCTCTTTGTGTTCCTCTTCATTTTTATTATTTTATTTATACAGATCTAAAGTAGTTCTATCATATGGTATCAAAGTAGTCATTAATCCTGACTTGTGATGGAAACTTGAATTAGTAGGGTAAGTGCACAAAGTTGGGGGACAAAAAGTGACCTACCCATGGACATGATTTCATAAATTTTAAATTTTGTAGATAATTTAAGATATCTACACTCCAAATTTAAAGATGGTATAAAAACTTGAAAAATAAAATTTCAAGTCTAGTTATCAAAACACTAATTTTTTTTAAATGGTTAAGTAAACCTAGGTCAAACATATAAAATTTGAAGAGAAACTCTAGTTTCTTCTAGAAAACATAGTATATATATGGTTGTGATGTGCACCATTTTTTGAACAACATTTAATATCATTTGAAACCCTTTGAGGAAAATCTAGATAAAATCTTGTAGCACATCACCTATATTTTTTTGTATTTTTCAATAAATACTTTTTTTAATGAATTTTAAAAGTAAATAGATCCTAAAAACTGACAAAGAAATGGATAGTCATTCATGAGTCAAGCCTAACTACCTCAAAAAAAATTAAAATCAATTTTTTTTTGAATGTGCATATAATTAAATGTACTACATCACCATATAATTTGTTTTTCACTTGGATCAATGAAACACAAATTACATGAACATGTATGGGCATGTATGTGTATGGCATATAGTGGCATAAAAAAGGCATAGTTAGAAATAAATATAGTTTGAAACCTTAAATTAATCCAAAAAATATAAGAATCATATTTTTGGAAAGAGGAGAGCATGATCATCTTGACGGTATCAAGTTTTTAAATTTTCACATTGAAATTCTTAATGTATTTGGCAATCAAAGTTGAAATTTGTTATTTATTTTCATACCTTTCAAAACTTAGTTGTATATTGACAGTCCAAGATTTTGGCTCAAGAATCCAATCCATTACCAAGACAAAAGGCATGGGAATTGAATTTAAATTCAAATACCATGATCACATTAATAACGTGATTGTGCTATTAACTCTATCTCATTACTTAATAACATGATCACGTTACTTAATAACTCGATCAAGTTGTATATTATCATCACCCTAAAACATGTAGAAGTTGTACATGAAGGAAACTTTTGCTAGAAGCTTATATTTACTACTCTAAATGTTAATTATAAGTTTACATTTATATTTTTTACATTTATTTTCTTATACTTAACATTTAGAGTAGTAAATATAAGATTTTATCCATAGTTGCCTTCATGTGCAACTCCCACATGATTTTATGTGAAAACTAATAGGAACATGAGCATGTTATTAATAAAGTGATCATATTATTAATAATGTGATTTCATTACTTATTAACCAACATTATTTTAGTTTGTTAAAATGTGAAAAATAATAGTAACTTGATCATGTTTTTTTTTACAATAATATGATCACATTATCTATTAATGCGATCACATTATCTATTAACATGATCATGTTATACATTAACATAATCATGTTATACATTAATGCAATCATGTTATACATTAACACAATCACATTATGTCTTGGTAATTATTGATCCATAATTGAAATAACATGATCACATTACATAAAATGTCCAAAAAATTATCCCCCAACTCTATGCACTTACCTATTAGTAGGTGTAGTAATAATATTTGTCTTAGCCCCACCTAACATATCTTCAGTTTAAATTATTTATATAGTGGATTTAAATTTTGTTGACTAGAAACCTATGAGAAAAGCTTAGGTATAATAATATCTACATCAAAGATAATACTTGGTGATCTCATCCACCTTAGATCGATAAATCGCTATATGGTTTGTAGGATTGACAATATTATGGATTGGTGGTTTATCTTAATAAAATATTCACTATGCTTGTAATGTGCCCTACACCTTGAATGCTACATAGTGTATCACTCAAGTTGGTTGTGATGTTTTATTAATATATTCAAGGGCATTATATTTAAAATCCATGTGTTATTCAACATTAACTTGTGAAGTTTAAATGACCAAGTATATAGTTAATTATCTCTACTATATAAATTTTTATACATGGCATCAATATTTCAATGTGCCCACATGTATATTTGGTCTGAACTATCTTCATGGTAGAACCTTCATTGTGATTCTCATTTTTTATACACTTTAGCATCAATATAATCTTAGACTCTTTCATGTGATTCTGATAGATCTGAAGATAATTTTGTAATCCTCAAATGATTGAGTGATGGTATTAGACATATCTCATATCAATTATATTTTACCTTGATCTTTCCAAGGAACTCAAAGATAATTTGAGGTTGGTATCAGTTTCAAACTCAAGATCTGAGTTTGATGGATAAATCCTATTCTAAGGTTTTTGTTGTAGTAAAAAACATAAACATGCTCACAATGATGTCATCTCATTTACCTATTTTGAATGTAATCCAACTTTCACATCCACTGATTCTCTCATTAATATTGTCAATCAATATTTAATATTTTAATTTTATAAGTTAATTTTGTCATTTAAGTCTTGTCTTGTGTTTAGTTGTATTTTCATTATAATAGTCAGTATATTAATTCATATGTTGAGTGAGTCCATTGATTTGTATGGTATTTTTTAACTTTATATCTATAGTGAAAGTTGGTCTCATAGTAATTTTTACCATTAAGTTCCCTTTTTTTAGTCTTAGTTATTAATCTTTAGTTTTGATGTTGTATAGTCGAGTCATTTGATCCATTTTAGTAGTCTATTATATGTTAATATCTAAAGTCAATATTTGGTCATCAAAAAATTTTAAAATTTTAAAAGAGTCATTTTTTAAGTATGTCATGTTTGTTAAAAATTCAAATTAAAAAATGCATTTTTGGGCGACCCCAACATTCTATGAAAATGTATTATTTCACATTGAGGGGGGCTTCTCCTCAAAAAATTCATGAATCTAAGATACATCAACATATCATCTTAGTGAGTAGCTTCATCTACTAGAGGATGGAAGAAATAGATGTTGGAAGTTTTAGAGCCTCTCATTAGTCACCAATGATAGGGCCCAAAATGATTTGGTGACATATGTAGTATGGTGTGTTTTATAATTTTTGTTGTGTTTTCAAAACAAGAATTTAAGTACATGCCTATTTAAAATTTGTAATTTGTGTGAAATTCCAAACATATTTTCTTGATGTGAAAACATTGTGAAAGAATAGAAAGCACCAATGTAAGTCAGTTCATGGATCTTGCAAAGGTTTGTAGTAGATCCAAAAAACCATCAAAGGTGAATAATGGATAGAAGGAGGTTCATATTCATATCAAATTTTATGGTAAACCTAATTAAGACCATGGAAGGAGTGAGACTTTATTTATATCAAATTCATGAGCCAAATAAGTCATGCCATAAGGGTGAGCATACAATAGATGAGAGTGTGAATGTTTTTACAACATGTAAAAACTAAGGGGGGAATGTTAAGGATTAGTTTATTACATGAGTATTTACATTAGCTTTTATAATTTTATATTTATTAAGAGATAAATATAATATTGGTGATTTATATTTTTAATTATATTTGGGTATTTTTAATATTTTTACAATAATATTATGAACATAGTTTATTTGTTATATTGTGGGGATACGATGACAAATTGATGGAGAGATAATATCCATGATTATAGGAAAGATTTTTAATATAAAAATTATGTAATATCCTATATGAATACTTATGAGAATGAAATAATAGTATATTTTTAGTGTGTTTAAAATATTTCATGTGCTCTTTGTGTTTGTCTCCATTTTCTATATTTTATTTATGTAGATCTGAACTAGTTTTATGACTATTTTCCAATAGATTTCCTCCTCTAACTTATAATAAAAAGTTTCCAATAATTCCCAACACCTTGATTATAATTTTCAACATATTCCTGTGAATCCCAAAAAAGTTCCTTTTCTCTACCAAGTTATAATTAATCCCAAAAAATCCCTATTAATGCACAATACATCCCTTATAATCAACAAATTACCACTTTCCAAAAATAAGTCCCTTTGAAATAGGTTCCTAATTTTCCATTGAAAATTCCCTAATGTCAATAGTTGATTCCTCAAATTCAATAATGTATTGTTATTCCAATTCCCCACACGAGTCAACAACAAATACCATATCAATAGTATAATCTTTGCTAAGGGTAAAGACCCCTAGTAGCTTGGCCCAATGGGTACCCATGCCAACTTATTTCAACCTTAATTCACCCATATATATATATATATATATATATATATATATATATATATATATATATATATATATATATATATATATATATATATATATATATATAAATCAAGTCAATATTCCTCTAAAAATTTAGCAAAATACATTACCTCCATCCTAGAATGCTAACACTCTCTAAAATTTCAAGAGATAAAGGATGTTGTTATAGGGATAAAAGTAAAAAATCAAGGTAAAAAGTACAAATTTGATGAAATACCCATTTGAAATGAACATCATTCAAGTCCATTTCCCATCTCATTATTAGGTGCAAAATTTTGAAAAATACAAAGGGGTGATACTAAGGAGCACTTAAAATAATTCTTTGTCACTTGTCAGGAAGTATCCTAAAATAATATCTATCTACTTCACTTGTTTCCATGTAGTTTAGGTGGACAAGCCCTATAATGGTTTCTAAATTTATCTAATGGATATATCATAACCTTTGATGAATTTGCATAAAACACTTCTCTTAAAACATAAATCATGAGTTGACCATGGTTGACTTATGTAGTGCCAAGCAACCTAGCATGTAAAGTTTTTTAGATTACCTACAATGGTGGATGACTTTACCTAGATGCTTCCCTCATAATCTTCTAGATAAATAACTAGTAAATATATTAAATTCTAATCTCAATTTGAAGGTATATCATAACCTAAAATTTCATTTCATGGATACATTTAAGGATATTATAGACAATGGAGTGAAAATTGCAAAAGTGATTATAGACCAAGGCCTAATAAAAAAATATTCTTATAATTAGGTACAAACACAAGCTCTACCACAAGTCTAATAAATTACATATGAAAATCCCCAGGTATTTAACAAAAAAATGTAGTGGGTAATGGAGTAACTAAATCACATGTGCAAATAGTGTAAACACAACCTATCCAAAGTACTCTACCTAATCAAACCATTAAATTACAAAGACCACCTATATGAAAAAATTAGTATTAGAATAAATTATCTAATCACCTTGGTGAACCTATTGAGGCATTTTTTTATAAATTAATTACATCTAACATGATCATTTAGCCTAACACAAAGCCTTTTCTAGAAGATCAACCAAAAAGTCAATGGTATAGAGACAATGAATACTATGGTCACCATCATGTCAAAGGGCTTGGAATTCATAGGTTTATGTAACTTCATTAAATATATCTTTTAGTAAGGAAAAATAGTTTTGGTTAATGTTATTTCACCTTCTAAATAGAATACGAGTATTTACAAGGACCCATTTCTGAAGCATAACTCCAAAAACCAAAGACAACCCTATAATAAAAACCAAGGGAAAAATAAAAATCAACATCAAAACTAGGGAAATCATAATCAAGGTAAATATTCCCAAGCTAATAAAATTAGTTACCCTAATGTCCCATATAACTACAAAGACATTTTATGTCATATCACTAATAACCATGTAGCTACTAATTATATTAATTCCTATCATCCTTCCAACACACCTCGAAATGTTGCCTCATCTATTTTATCACCTCCTCCTTCATATCCTAGTGGTCCTTCTCTAATGTTCAATACCATTGTTTCATCTTGGTGAGTATGGGTAACTATTCTAGGTCCCATGATTCCTCATTCATGTAACCCTTCACCACCTTGAAATTACATTGTCATGACTCAACATCTAAAGTTTAAACTTTAAGGTCTTTCACCTTCCTCAAAAAATGGTCCTATAAAAGGCTCTTTCCTTCTAAATCCAAACCATCTCCTCCTTTTGTTAAGATGTAGTGTGATCTTAGTGAACAATTAAATTAGACTCCTATGTATATTTCTATCCTAGATCTCTTTAAAACATCAAAAGTTCACAAGAATATATTGTATGATCTTCTTACAAAATACAAGGTACTAAACAACATTGAAGCAACTACCTTCCAAGCATTTGTGGGGAGTTTATTCCTAGATTAGTATCTTATGTTTCATCAGAGTGATATGTCATCCCTTGGTCCCCTACACAAAAATTTATCTTCACATTGAATCCATCATTTCCTACCACAATATTAAGTGGGTTATCATAGACAATGGTTTTAGCTTAAATACATCCTCAATAAAATTGATAAGAAAATTTAGGGTATAATTCAATAGATTTGTAACTAGACATCATTACTATTAATTCATATGATAATGTAAAATGAGACTCATAGGGAATTATTTTATTACCTATCATTATTGGGCCTATCACCCATGACACCTTATACCATGTCATAGACATTGAAATACCTTACAACTTGCTTCTAGGACATATTTATATCCATGAAGTATGCACAATCCCTATTATCCATTTTGGAATAGAGGTCCCTATTTTTGGTGACTTACAATCATACCAATATTACAGACACTTGGAGGACAAATAAAGTTAATAAAAATAATATCCTCATGTAAAACATTCCATAAAAAGGATAAGAGTAGATCTCTTGAATCTCCTAAATCTAATTACATTAATCCAAGTCACCTTCCCTCCACTTTTGCCACTCCACCTTCTTAGATTTCTGCCCTCTTTAGTATCAAAGTTAAAGATATTGATACCTATAACTTTAAATGTTCATTACACATTGATATATTTACAAAATATCCCAAATTCCATGATAGGCCCAAAATGGAATGGCACATAAAGATATACCCTCATCTTAAGGGACCCCTTTTTTCTTCATAAGGAGGTAACCAACTGTTGAATAAAAATATAACTTAGACAATCCCTAGTTATAAAATGATGATGATTTTACCTCCTTTTATCAAAGTGATAAGTATCCTATCCCTAATAGGATTATGGAACATCAAGACTACAAAGACTATAAAGTAAAGGGCTTGTGGCCAAAGTAATAAGGCATTATTAAGCTAGTATTGGCTACCAAACACAAAGGTAATTGAGGTATTGATATAAATCACCTAGGGGTGACACCTTAGATCTCAAGAGTGACAAAATTTTAGCATATATTGAAGATGATCATGACAATGATGTATAGTCCTATTATAATCTATATGATGAGCTCTATGATACCAACCTCTTTGATACATGTTGAGATCAACACACCCCATTTTCCTAAAAATGTGGACCTTATGAAATTTTGGTCATTTACCTTAAGATGTAATCCACATGATTAAAAAACATTTTGTATGTATTAAAATGTTTTAAAGGTCATGTTGGTCTATGACAAACATTAATGGGTACCTTTTAAACTATTTCATTAATATCTAGTTCATTGGTTTTATAATGGTCTAATTTGTTTGAAATTGATATTACAAGGGTTAAAATTCAAAAATCAAAGGTATGGTCACTAAAACATGATCAATTTTATTTAATTAATGTTTTTGAGTCATGGTATTACTTTGGCTATGTCAAAAATCATAATTTGATACTATGGCATAACTTGATTTTAAATTTTTAGATTAGGCTCCAAGTCATTGGTTTTATAATAGTATAATTTGTTTGAAATTGATATTACAAGGGTTACAATTCAAAAATCCAAGGTATGGTGAATAAAACATGATCAAAGTTATTTAATTAAGGTTTTTGAGTCATGGTATTACTTTGCCTATGTCAAAAATCATAATTTGATACTATGACATAACTTGATTTTATATTTTTAGAATAGGCTCCAAGTCAGATTTCATACTCAGAGTTTACAAACTTGGACTTGCCCCTTTTATTTTATCACATATTTTTCTAAATTTTACATTCTCTCCTTTATATAGGAACCTGATGCCAATTCAACCTCAATTGACATGAAATAATATCACATACATTGGTCGCTTAGTCATATAAAGTTTGGGACTTCATCACATATGTTTTATCTCTTGAAAATAGTCAAAACCTAGTGATATAATCATATCATGACACTTGGCATTCAATCATATCATTCAAGTTCAACATGAGCTTACAAAAGGCCTATGACCCCATGATCCAATGGAAGTTTTCCACTTGGCACTCAATTATAGTCTTCTAAGGGTATTAATATTTTATAAAGTCTCATAACCTAATGACCCAATGGTAATGTGCCACTTATAATTTAATCACTACATTTCAACCTATAAAGGAATTATAACCCAATCAAGATATGCCATGTGGTATCCAATCACATCCTTTTGAGACTCGATTATTTTCAAGAATCTTGAAACAAAGTGATCCAACTATAGCATGCCACTTGGAAGTTGGTCATGCCCTTCATGCCCACATAACTAAGGTACATTATTTAATATATCAATTTTATAATTTCATAAAAATATGACACCTAAAAACTATTCACTTAAATATTGGATAGTTAGATGCCATGTAGAAGCCACCCAATAGCTAAAAGTAATGGGCTGATGACACATGGACCCCTTATATCATGATAATAATGTGATCAAAGGAAACTATGAAACCAAGTTAAGTGATCTAATCCAAATATGACACATGGAAAAGTTTCATAGTAGTTAGTTCCATTAACATTTTCATATAACAAAGTTGTACAATAGTGCAAACTAATGAGAACTTTCCACTTGGTAAGCCAATAGAGGTCCCATAGCCACATCATCCCAAAACATAAAAGGGGTCAAGACACACAACATCAAGGAAGAAAAATACAATTAGAAGGTGATACTTGGTATAATATTGTGCAATCCACCTAGATAGCCCAATATTCGAAATAAAACATTGAAGTACATAAAAAGGCACTAAGTGTCAAGCACATGTCATGTATGGCACCTAGGTGGTGCATAGCTGTTCATGAAGTGCCAATTGTTGTTGTGAATTAAATGTTGATGGGGAGAATTTTGGTGGTTATAAATCCAAGTCACTTCAAGGAAAAATTCAAGCCTATAATGAAATTCCATATGGACAAGTGAAGGTAGTGATCAGCTAAATCCTTAAGGTGGATTTTTGAACCCATTAGAACAAAACTAAAGAGCCACCCAGGATTTAAGTCAAAATAAGTTAAATCTACTTTCAATTTATGACTCATATATTTTAGTTTAAAATTATAAAAATAAAGAGTTTATATATTATTTCCTCAAGGCATTAAATCCACTCCCAGATGTTATATGCTAAGAACTCTAAATTATTATATGAATGTTGATAAAAACTCCTATGTATTCTTTCATCATTAGAGGAATCCAAAATTTCATTAATCAAAACATTTAGAAATAATGGTTGAATATAGAGCATCTAAAGCCATCAAGCTAGAACAAGTTCCATTCCTTTATTCATATATAATAAACATCATCTTTTAGGACACCAATTTCAATTTTGTTGAATTGGCCACAAAAGATAAACATTATAATGATTTATTCTACCATGTAGAAGGGACTGTAGATATAAATAGTGATGATGACAAAGGGTATAATGATGTAGTAGACATGTTAGATATCCTATCACTCAAATCTATGGGATTACACAAGGTTGTGTCTAATCTAGAGGTACTCCCCTGTGTATACTTAGTCTACCAAATGCTTATGTAGTCTAGGTGTGTTGATAATATGATCAAGTCTTTTAATCTAGGTAATGACATTAATTTAAAAGTTAGGCTAGCCTCTCAATATTATTCTAATCTACCTAGACCAGAGATTGTTTAAAATTAGGATACTATCACCCAATGGTTCCAAACACATAAAATAAAAGAAGTATTAAGATATTGGGATGAGAACAAGGGGAGTTTTGTATACAAATCCAAGGTCAAGTAAATCCTCATCACCTAGTGTAGAAAAGGAGTGATCATGGCAATGGATATGATGAATAGGTTGCATGGGGATAAAGACACATGATACATAGATGAGAAGTGGGTTTCATTTCTATCCATGATCATAGATGATGTCAAGATTCCCCCTCTAGGAGAAATCATATCCTACAAATTGGTAGCCTAGATTAGGAAGGTAATGGCCAACTAAGGGGATCATTTCTATATGATGTATTATCTAGTGGATGCCATTTGTGCCACCCATAGTTTCCCCTAATTCACTAATTGGGATCCAAAACTAAAGTGGAAAATGACCCATATCTTCTCAAAGGTAAGAATATGCAAATACAAGTATGAGATGAAGGCAATTGTCTAACCCTTCTACTCAATTGTATATAGGGCCATCCATGAGAGGCATATGCCTAGGATATTATAATAAATTATAAAAACATGCAACATCCTAGGAGCTAGTGTTACTATCCATATTTCTTAATGATAAGGGTAGTAGGAATAAAGACAACCCCCTTTCAAGTTGCCTACCATAATGTTAGACAAGATGGTTGAATAAGAGATTGCCTTCCAATTGCTCATAGGGGTAGATGGATTATGAAAGAATAATAAAATAGGATTGGTTCATCCTTAGCTATCTAACATTCTAAGGTTTAAAATTGAAAATTGTAACTCAATTATTGCTTTTGTCAAGCAAATACCCACCTTTGGTTTAGAAAGACATACCAATAGGGAGTGAAACCTTAAAGATTTAACTTTCAAACACTACATCAAGTGCAAGGTATATCTAAGCATCACCTACCATCATAAACTTGAAGATGAAGACAAGGTTTAAATCAATGCAACTAATAACATAGAGGTGAAGTAGAGACTAAAGTTTACTAATATCCTACAAGAAAAGGGGAGGATGGAAGATGCAAGATTTTAAGAGGTTTTTGTACATGAGAATACTCAAGCAAGAACATATACATCCATATTCCATGTTACTAGTGGTGAGGAAGAAAGGCCAACTGACCCTTAACTTAATCAGATAATATTAAAATCATTGTCTCTTACTTTGGAGAAAGGAGGGGTTGAGATTGAAAAGCATACTAGGTAGGCTTCTATTTTAGGAGCTACATCCATCATACCACCTTGGGTACAAAATTATACCTCAGTGTAGACAAGACCTTTAGTGGAGGTAGTAGCTACACCTACTCTAACACTAATATCTTCAGCATTAGGGTTACCTCTCATGATTTCTACTAGAGAGACACTAGGTATAACAAGTTAGGAGCATGTTTATTTATGTCTTTCATTCTTATATAACCAACCCTTAGGCATATATTATGAACACCTAACTCCAAACCATATGAACCTCTTACCTTACAGGCCCCTCACCAGACCCATAATTAGACCTATAACTATCTCATTACCAATTATGAAACCTTTTATCTTATCATCCACTTGCAAAGTCTCAGTAATGGCCAATTTCCCTACAATTCTACTAGGGCATATGTCTAAGCTAGCTCCATAATTACCAAATAAAAGGCCCATGTTTTTCACTCCATAATTCCATCTATTCCCCACTAGTGCTTTAGCTAGTACTAGCTTTCCTTCATCTTCAGGAATGACACATCCCATTCCATCCCCTAGTTCTACATTTATCCATTATCAAACCTTTTATCTTATCCTCCACTTCCAAGGTCTCAGTAATGGCTAATTTGCCTAAAACTCTACTAGGGCATATGCCTAAGCTAGCTCCATAATTAGCAAATAAAAGGTCCATGTTTTTCACTCCATAATTCCATCTATTCCCCACTAGTGCTTTAGCTAGTACTAGCTTTCCTTCATCTTTAGAAATGACACATCCCATTCCATCCCCTAATTCTGCATTTATCCATTATCAAACCTTTTATCTTATCCTCCACTTCTAAGGTCTCAGTAATGGCTAATTTGCCTAAAACTCTACTAGGGCATATGCCTAAGCTAGCTCCATAATTACCAAATAAAAGGCCCATGTTTTTCACTCCATAATTCCATCTATTCCCCACTAGTGCTTTAGCTAGTACTAGCTTTCCTTCATCTTCAAGAATGACACATCCCATTCCATCCCCTAGTTCTGCATTTATCCATTATCAAACCTTTTATCTTATCCTCCACTTCCAAGGTCTCAATAATGGCCAATTTGCCTACAATTCTACTAGGGCATATGCCTAAGCTAGCTCCATAATTACCAAATAAATGGCCCATGTTTTTCACTCCATAATTCCATCTATTCCCCACTAGTGCTTTAGCTAGTACTAGCTTTCCTTCATCTTTAGGAATGGCACATCCCATTCCATCCCCTAGTTTTGCATTTATCCATTATCAAACCTTTTATCTTATCCTCCACTTCCAAGGTCTCAATAATGGCCAATTTGCCTACAATTCTACTAGGGCATATGCCTAGGCTAGCTCCATAATTACCAAATAAAAGGCCCATGTTTTTCACTCCATAATTCCATCTATTCCCAACTAGTGCTTTAGCTAGTACTAACTTTCTTTCATCTTCAGGAATGACACATCCCATTCCATCCCCTAGTTTTGCATTTATCCTAGTCACCTCCACAACTACTTCCTAGACATTTACCTTCTAAGGATTAACACTAGCTCAAAAATTGCCTCCATATTTATATCCTCTAATTAGTTATTTAAACAAATAATGGATAAAAAAAATGCAATTAGTTATATTAGAAAACCAATATTTGGTCATAGTGGACCCTCCACAGGTCACATTAGAATTTGACAAGAAGGTTGGAGCCATGAAGAGGTTAACCAAGTGAAAGGTCACACATCCAGACCAAACAATTATATATGAGTTAGAGGAGACCTTATTTGAACTAACCAAGAAGAAGAAGGTTAATAGTAATAGTTTGACGAGGACCCCCTCTTAGCCCTAAAAACATATGGTGATGTAGTTGATGAATTGGTAAAATGAATACATGAGAGAGCCACTAATTTGGAAAACAAACACAAAACCACATTACCAAAGGAGACCATAGAAAATGTATAATGGTTTGTGTATGTAATGTATGATACAATAAACATTTTGAACCAGTACAAGGTAAAGGGGGATGAAATATACAATAGGATTGTGAAAGTTGAAGGTACATATAAGACATATGACAATAAGATAATCAACTTGGTGAAGTTGATCAAGATGAAAAAGTTTGAATATTTGAATTTTATCCCATTAGAAGAATTTATCATTACTCAATCCTATATAATTAGCATAAGGAAAGCATTAAACTAGTGGATTTATGAAATGAGATCCCTGGGCTAGTCTCCCACCCAATAGGGTGGTAGAGTCATAACTCTACTAAAAGAGGCTAAGATCTCACACCTTACCATCAAGGATGGTTCTTTTGTTAGTAAGGATGCCTTTAGATCCCATCTACAAAATATTATTGTAAACTTCAAAAATCAATCCATGGCTAGGGGAATGAGTTTTGGGCAGATGGTAGACTTGGCTACATCTACCAACTAGAGGATAGAAAAATTTGTGGCAATAAATGAGTTTGTAAGACCTCTCCTAATCAAGCATGATGTAATCATAGGTATTACAATCAAATGTTGAAGGAACCTATTATCGATATATAATTGATTGATAGTGACTATAAGAGATGTTCTAAAGCATGTAGAGGAAAATTAGAAGCTGATAAACAAATAGGTAGTAAACCAGAGATGGTCATCATTGGAGCTTCTTCCTCCTCAACCCCTCTAGGAAGCATTCCTTCTTAAATATCTATTGGTTTACTATCATCTTCCTCTACATTAGGGGCTTCATCATCAAAAACACTAGTAAGATCCCATCCCATCACTTTAGGAGAAAAGTAGACATCTATTGGGCTTTATCTCAATGAATATCATGTCCAATCTCCTTCAATCCATTGTAAAATATTGCCCTATTTCAATAGGGAATATTCTCTAGTTTTAGGATATTAGGGACCTTGTCCACTAACAAGTGTCACATATCCAATTCTCTTGTAACTATCTTAGGTATTCAAAGGCCTATATATAGGGGTTTTCACCCTTTATTATACTTCAAAATAGAGTTTTGTGAAATTAATGCAAAGAGAAAGAAGAGTTCCTATAATTTGCTCATTGTTTCATTATTTTCATGTGTTCATGTTTCTCAATATTTGCTAATAACACATGATTTCTTTTTTTCAATGGTTAAATCTGATAGTAGTGTTTTAAATGCATCTTGATAGTTTATAATTTATGTTATAATAAAAAAAATTGTCTATGAATGATGCATTTCCTTATATTCTAAAATTAAATGTGTTGAAAGCAATTTATTGTAGGTAGTTATTTCAAAGCATACTTTTTAGATATATGCATTATATTTACCTTATAATCCCCATTGCATTTATGATATTTTGAGTATAACATTAGGATCTCATAGATGTTAGTTTTATTTTCACTATTGTCAAAAGGAAATAAAGGATATCTATTGGTCTTTGTTGTTACAAAGAAAACCTTATTATCTACTCTACCATGCTTCCCCTTTTGAACCTTTTAAACATGAATAACTTTAAATTAATAGTCACTATAAATATCCACTTGTTTATTTAAATTTTAGGTATAAATTGGTAAAGTATAACAATAATTTTTACATCATAACAATATGAATAAATTTTAGGTAGATTGTGTCGCTACTGAGTTCTTATTGTCCCTATAGTAGGGTCTACTTATAGACTAAATGTGGTGGCCACATAATCATTCCAACAAAACATAATTAATCCATAAGATTTTTTATTACTTACACTATAAAATGAGAATTATTTTTTTATTATTCACATTATATCCTTGACATATATATACATCAATAGGAGGAGAAAGTTGGTGCTATAAGGAGGGCATCTTTGTTTGTATTGATTAGATATTATAGTGCATTTCATTCAAAATATAGCATAATTTATTTAAATACAATAATATTAGGATAAACATTGTGTTTTATTTTCATCTTTTTTAAGATCTTTGTAACCTTTAAAATATCCCTGTGAAAAGTGTTTATTTCAAAAGATCATTTAAATGTTAGCTCAAGTCTAAGGATATTTTAGCATTACCCATATGATCTATTTAAATTTAATCAAAATACATTAAATATATGAATGTCATTAAATTTAATATAGGATATTTTAGCATTACCCATATGATTAAGCTTTGTTTTATATATATTTAAAAAAATTTGCATGATTTGAACTAAGAACTTTTGGTCTGTGTCAAATAAGTGTAAATATCAATGTCTAAGTAGATTATTTTGTGAAAGATCATTAAGCCAAGGATTTATAGGTCTAAATTGAGTACATTCACATAGCATTAATATACTCTATGAAATTTTTGCTTTGAGGCAATTTTCCAAGCTTAATATACTAAAGGTTATTCGAAATGTCTTGTCTAACATTGATCTTTATAAGTTAAATACATGTTTCTAACAAAATTTTGTGTATGCTTCAAAGTTTTAAAGGATATAGATTGGTAAAGGTAAAATAAGACTACTTTGCTTAATTATGGACCTTTTTTTGGGGTTCCTTTATGCTAATTTATCCAATCATTACCTTATTTAGCAATATGTGATGAACCTTTGTAGTATTAATAATTTTTGACATAGATCCTTTTATTAGCACCATAGAGTTGCCTATGATCTAAATGAGATCTCATTCTGAAACTAGAGTTCCCCTTGGATCTTTAAAAATTGATTTTAAGCCTAAAAAAAATAGAAGGAGATGTAAGAGATCCAAATCCCACCCTACCTCTCTAATAATCCAATATACGCGTCTTATGTTTTACACCTTGCCAATAATGGCATGGTTAGGAGTATATTTTGTAAATGTGCCTGACCATGTGCATGATTTTCCCAAGAACCCTAAAAATTACCTCCCTCTCTTCAATCCATCTAGGGGTATAACTTGTAAAAATCATATCAAGTATTTCAAGGTAACCCTCAAGCTTTTGAATGTCATCCATGAAGATGTAGCTTGTATACTCTTCCAATTTACCTTCAGGGAAGTAGCCTATAACTGGTTATTCAATTTAATAGAGGACTCCATCACTAGATGGAACCAATTTAATGATACCTTCATCACACAAATTAGAAGGTTCATTAGTCCTAGGATCATTTACCAACAATTCACTATCCTAAAATGGGATACAAATGATCCCATAAGAGATTTTAATGCCAAAATTTCAAAAGATGTATATCCTCAAAATAGCTTCCTATCAGCATGTAGATGACCTGTCACTTGAAATTTGAAAGAATTTCCTAGATCCAATAACTATTGTTTTTTTATGTAGGGCCATGAACATCAATATACTACTACATGCCTATACAGATGCCATACACATTGATGAGCAAATACACCCATAGGGGCATTCTACCTTCATTATCCAAAATATCAACCTATTGTTATAGGTATAATCATTGAGAGTTGAGGGGGGGGTGGGGGTGAATCAGTGATGCAAGAAATTCAACTTCAATTCTAACTCTTCAAACTCTTAACCATTCAACATCAACATTCATGCAACATATAAACCATTCATAGTAATGAACAAAGAAAATAATGTGTGATCAAAGCACATAACACATGGATTATGTGACAAAACCTCATAGAGTATAAAACCCACACTCAATCCTACAAACACATGGACTATATTCCTATAATATATCACAAACAAGAGACTTTAGTGAAGCACCCACTTCACAAGAAGCACTAACCCCTAAGCATGGACAAGAACCCATTTCCCTTAGATGTTGAGTACCCACACAACACCTATAATATAAATACCTCTATAACTATGGTTTCATTATAATTTGATGTATGAATAATGAATAACAACTCTCTTTAACCCTTCACAATTTCTCAAGCCTCCACACACAAGTAATGCATCCAAAATAACCTTTTGGAATTCACTCATATTTAACCATCAACCCTAAAAAAACTATTATAACATCACAAACATGAACACTAAGTCACACACATATCCCTCACATTGATCTTCTATTTAATTCATCCACCAAGATTACTCACACTACTCCTATCTTTGCTCATTGTCTATAGAAACCTTCATCTTTATTTTTACTCTTTATAGAGTATTCATGATCACCATCTTCTTGGTCAACCACAAGACATTCCTTAACCCTTAAGGCTTTTATACCATTTGGAAAAATATCAACACTACCTACATAGGTCAACCATAGCATTGATAGATCACCCTTAACCAAAAATTCCTTTTAAATAGGTGTAAGTATCCCTTTTAGGTCCATGGAGACCTATTCATTATTTTAACACTTCACCAAGCAAAAATAAAAACACAAGACCACTTCAAATCACATATGTCTATGCCACATGACCATAAGAAACCATCAAGTGATTACATTTATCACTACTCACCTTTGCATATGCAAAACCTTTCAATCATTTGCCTTATACATGAAAACACCATGAATGAAAAAATAATCAACTTCCTAACAATGGTTCATACTGAATATGGATTATTCAAACCTCCAATATCCATATAGATGATCCTTAGGGAGTATAAAATAGTCTCTAATAGATAATTCATAATGGAACATCCAAACACCATCAATAAAAACATAAACATCCTTCTTAGGTCCTTAATAGATGTAGGTTAAACCCTTGGTCAACTTGGAGACATAATAAATACAATTCTATGACTAATTAAACCTCCTAATCAATTTTAATGGATTTACCCCACATTTATATAACACTTTTATTTTTAATCCATCATCAAATTAATCCAACATAAAAAGTTATAAGTATAACACTATATACTAGTTTTCCTTTCTAAAATTCAAATATTTGAATTCTAATGGTCACCAAAAAATGCAAATTTGACTATGGAAAATAGTGAAATCTACCTAGAAGAGAAAATTTGCACCATCATAAATTTTTATAGACATCATGTCAAGGCATGAAATTTTAAACACATTATTGGGACCCCTTTTTTAGAAGACTTGATCCCATGCCAGCTGGACCAACCCTGGCACATGGAGACCCTTGGAAGAAGTGAAGGACCCTTTTTATACACCTTTTCACTGACTAGATAGACTCTTAAAATCCTTGAGCTAGCTGGTCAATGGTTTTATAACATTATGAGTCTTGATACATACTTACCTAGTCGTGCATGTGATAGTTTGAGGCTCGAGGAGCACATAGATATTAATGGAGTAGGTAGGAATACAACCCTGACTAATAGTCTGACACCTAGCATGCACCCTAATTTTCCTATATGGGATAATGGATCCAAAAATCTCTCACTTGCCCACCCTTCGAGACACACCTATCTAGTCAGCAAGAGGAGTGGCCAGTGCCTATATAAATAAGATGACCTCTAAGAGTGAGGGAGAGAGACTGTTTTGTAGTGAAGCTCTAAAAAATTCAATAATGATAAAAGGATGAAGCCTTGATTGCTAAATAATGAATGTAAGCCATGATTTTATATGAGTTTTTGGCATTAGTAAAACTATGATTGATTAGTCAAGGCTACTACTAGTTATTGTAATAGAAATAAGATATTAATGGATGAATATAAATTGTTATTATTATATGATAGTCTATTACACATTAGTTAAGTTGTAAAGCTTTTTACCCTTGTATAATGTTGATGAACTGGGACTCTACCCTAGTATTAAGTGGCACCTCCATGCCACTTATACCTCTTACCCTCTATGAAGGCCCTTACACTAGACCCAACACTAAAGGGAAAACTTAGGATGAATGGACATCCCCATGTCTATCCCCCTTTATTTAAGCATGCACTAATGAACCTATCCTTTTGAGACTATACCCCAAAGACCCAATGAACCTCCTAAACCATTACACCTTAAATAACCCTTGGCTATAGCATGATGCAACTAGCCCAACATAGACTTGGTCCCCTCATTATCATGCTTTGAGTGAGTGCATAAGGCTTGTGCCTTATGTTAAAATGATGCTAATGCACCAATGTGTTTAAATTTTGTGTGATAGACCTTGTTCACATTGTGCCTAACTCCAATATCCTTAAAAATTCTTGATAACTAGATTTATACACATGATCAAAATGTACATGTACTTATGTGAACACTTAACTACCATTGCTAAGATATTATAGCATAAAAATGCTCTGACTATCTCTCAAGAATTTCAAGTTCTAGCTAGAGCAATTTAAATATTTCCTCATGTAAATGCATCCCATGTGTGAAGGAGAGAAGTCACAAAAATGGGTGTAGACTTATCTATATAACCCATTATATGAAGTGTTCTTTTGCGAGCTACCTAAGCATGTATATAAATGGTTTATTTCATATGTTGATGCTAGATGAAGAAGTTATGGATAGTGCCTTGAGTGGACCATAGATCATGTAGAGAGGATAGAAATCCTAGATGAAGTGTGGATGCATGTTGTAGACAAGTGGTGGGATGTTACTTTGAATAAATACATGTTGGAGTTTATAGTGTTAACCTTTTCATGCCCAGAAGAAGTAGAGCATGAGTTTATTTGAGAACTAAGGGGTGCATTCATCAAATAACTCCATATCAAGCTGAATAGTCTCATGTTCAATTATAAGATAGATACCATGAGGATGAAAGGATAAAATTCCTTGTGTGTATGATAAAGCATAAGGGGGAGAAGGGGGAAGTGTAGGAAAGGTGCCATGGAAGAAGAATAACAACTTTATACTCGAGAGCTCTAAAGGCTAAACTACAATAAACATAGATGAAGGTTGATGGAAGACCTAAAACCTAGAAGTGATTGGAGGACTTGTGGCAAGTAGGAAGGGCATGGGGAACTATCTTTTGAAAAACCATAGCACACTGAGATAGAGGAATAAACAAGTGGTCAGATTTCATAGATGGGTGTGGGATGTAGTGAGTCCCTACAAGATAAGGCACTTGAGGATGCACTAGAGGTACCTACCCATTTTGAACCTAAAATGAAAACTCATGCACTAGATTCCCCCTTTGAAGATAGAATAAAGGTAACTCAACCTATTACCCTAATAGACTATGATTGGACCAAGATTTTGGATTATGGATTTATGATTGAATAAGTGATCCCATATGAGGAGTTGAGAAATAGTATGGCTGACCAAGCAGGTGCTAGTCTAAGTTCCATGAACACAAGTGTAAATAGTCCTATGTAAGGAATGTCAATGACACTAACTAGGAAATAGCTCACAAGAAGTGGAATAGTACCACCAGTGGGTAGAGCTACACCATCAAGTTTTATAGCATAACCTACTCCATTAGGTTCAATGCTCAACCCTACTAGTTGGGGCATTTGAGGACTACCCCTATGTAAACTTAAGGAGGTTAGGTACTACATAATCCCATACCACCACCATAATAGATATACTAAAATATGGCCATGTTTTTACCTAAGTATTATAGATTTGAAAATGTCATGGAGCATGTAATGAAATGTGAGTTATAGTGGCATGCTCAAGGCATTACTTAGCCTCAGTGCATAAAAACATAGCTCATGATAACCCTACTAGATCATGCTCATAATTGGTCTCAGAAGTTTGATCCAAACCAAGATGTGGTTAACTATGACATGTTGAAGGAAGTATTCTTGAAGGAGTTTGACATTATTGAGTTTAAACAACAAAGCATCATGGTGCTCAAGGAGATTAGTCAAGGGTTAACTAAAAGCATATGCTTGTATGATGCATGGTTTAAGACTCTCCTATCCAAGCTTCTTTATGATATCCACCCCTCCCAACACATGTAATGGTTTTTTTGGGGCATGTTAATGACATTTTGAAGGTTACTATCCATGAATTCCTTCATATAACTGTATTAAGTGCTTGAAGTTGTGCTCTAGGCTGAGGTGGTAAGAAGCACTGACACTAGGATTAGTCCCTTCATGGAAGTGTAGATTGCATTGATGGCCTCTTAGTTATATAAGCTTACTGCTAGACAAGCACATGTCTCTTATAGTGGGCTATGGTAAACTAACTATGAGATAGAGGGGAAAAACAAGAATAATTTCCCATGTAATAATGTCTATATAATACTCCCTAACTATGAGGTTTACCATGGAGTGTATGACTTTTAAAATTGTCCCCTATTGTAGCATGCTAATTAAGTAAATACTACATTTTGATGTGAGAAGTGTAATTCCTACACACACATGATGGCAGATTGTAGATTCATCAATGAGATGCACCAAAACATGGAGAGTGGCGTAAGGTAAGCTATGACTTTAGGTGGTGGCTAGATAGGCCAAGGGAATGAGGTTTATGAACAACATGGGTTATGATAAATAAAGAGGAGTGCATGGCCAAATAGGTAAATGAGGGAGAGGAATATTCCCACCATGATCTTATTATAAGTGTGGGTTGACTAAGCATTATTAACATGACTTCCCAACACACCCAACATGTGGGTACTACCAAGGCCCATACATAGTCAAATACTACCTAGATCTCTATAAGAAGTTAATGTAGGGTCAACCTAACATAGATAAAAGATATTCTATGGTACAATACAAGTCTAAAGAAGGGAGTTGGGTCCCCAATCCATAATAAACTCCCAAAAATCCTCCAAAGGTGCATATCATGATGTGGAATGGGCACACCACTCAGCTATCCATCATACCAAACCAAGACCTAAACTTGGAATATGGTGAGTCAAGATGCATCGAATGCATGACATGGATAGATCTAAAAGTAGCACCATATCTTGATATTGCACACCAAAAATACATCCTATAGTAGGTGATAATCATGATACAAGACCTACAGGGTGATCTCTAGTTGGCCAAAGACTTATAGGCACAAGCCACCATGACACTTAGAAGGCAAGACCAATATGAGGCTAAAGTCTAGGAATTGAATGCGATCATACACCTCTTATAGATGGAAGGGCTAATATCTCTACTAAAGGACTTACTTTTAAGGTATGTAGTGAAAACACCAATATGATAAGCCATCCCCCAAGTAATAGAGATTATAACACTATATATGGAATGGATGTAAGAAGTTAGGCATACTTATAACATCAAGTATGACTAAGAATTGATAATAGATGACACCATCAATAGGTGGTTAGTTTATGAAGTATTGGTTGACATAGGCATAGAGGTTAATATCCTGACCAAGAATTCCTAGGAGAAGATGGGGAGGCCACCCTTGAGACCATCACCACACATGTTGTTCATGTTAAATAAGAATCAAGTGCAGCCCATATGGATCTTGAATGGTGCCATTGTGGACATTATGGGCACTGAGTTCCAAGCTAACTTTGAGGTCATAGAGCTAATAAAGGAGTAAAACAACCTAAAATTCTTGGGAAGGCCAAGGTGTTATGTAAACAATGTCAATATGTGATTCAAAAATCACTATATGACCTTCAAAAATGGTAAGGAGAGGGTGGTGATTCATATTTTAGGAGACCAAGGGCCACCTTACATTGAAAGTGTTAACCTTGAGGATGAGGTCAACCACGTTTATAGCATCATGATGTAAGGTGTTGAGATTATCAATACTAGTAAGTGGTAATCACATGGAAAGGTGACCAATTAGACTCAGATACAATGAACATATCTTGTGAACATTGGGTCAAAGAATCCTATGAGGTCACTAGGTGCAGATGCTACCTAGTGCACAAAGCTAGATCTAGATTTTTTGGCACAGGCTTGGTAAGAATTACATGACCCTAGAATAAGTTGACTCCTCATGATAAAGAGATAGGAAATAGATTGATATGGATTAGTAAGGTAAATCTTGTATCACTCCCTAATTATGAAGGAAATTAACCTATTAAGAGGTATATAATAGATATTGAGGCTTGCATCCTAAAGTAAAATGATTGGTTAGGCACATTGGTGTATACACTAAAAATTATTATCATATGTTGGTGGGCCACTTAGCTTACCCACTTGGTAGGATGTGAAGGTATCCATGTCCACCATATTTGGCAAAAGTAATGAGGATATAGACATACTTCCCTAAGATGGTAATTTTGACCCCATTGTGCAGATCTGGCTTTGTGAAGAGACTTGGGTGATCTATAAAGAAAACATGCCATGAGGCTTGTGGGTGTATGCATTCTATAGAACTATAAAGACATGGGCATGAGCATGGTACATCATGAATTAAACATTCTATGAAATAGGAAATTGGGATGCACTAAAGGAGAAGTTTGTGCACACTTTCTCCTTATCTTCAAAAAACCTTAAACTACTGGATCTGCTACAAGTTATCCACTGAGCTATGTTTGAGGAAATAACTATCCTAGAGGAGAACTTAAAAGAGATGTTCAAAGAGAAAGGACTGGTGATTCCAAATTTCTTCAAACAAATGGTGCTCCATAGTGACTTTAGTGAAGAAAATGATGAGACCTGAGAGGAGTGCAATTGGAGGGCCCTGATAAGAAAGCAAAAGCTCATGTGCCTCATTGATGATAACTCTCCAAATGATGGAGATTTAATGCACCTCTAGGTTGAGATAATATAGGGAATGAGGTAAGTCAAATACTCCCACTAGGAGATAAATGAACCCTATCACACACCCCTCAAGACCACCCAAGTAGACATCAACACCAAAGGTGAGCCCAAGATTGCCACCATAGGCACATACTGGTCTGAGGTAGAGATCACACACATCATCAACCTCCTAAGGGAATTTTAAGATCTCTTCTCATTCAGCTATAAGGAAATGAAGGGTACCCACCCTTCATTAGGAAAGATAAGCATCAAACTGGTAGTCAACACAAGAATAGTCACGAAGCATCCTTATCGAATGAACCCCAATCTTTATACCAAGGTGAAAGTAGAGATAAATGGAATGTTAGCCACTAGTGTCATCTACACAATACAAGAATTAGAGTGGGTGAGCCTGATGGTAATTATCATCAAGAAATATCAGTGCATATGAATCTAAATAAAAAATAAGATATTTAATGCCACCTATATTAATGACCCTTTCCTAACAGCATTCACTAACAAAATCCTAGATGGGGTCACAAGTTATGAAATCTACACTTTCATTGATGGGTTTTCAAGTTACCACTAGGTGTAGATAGAGGAGTAGAATATGCCCAAAACTACCTTCATGACTAAATGGGGTTGTTTCACTTACAACATGATTCCCTTTGGGCATAATAATTTGCAAGTCATATTCTCTAGAATGGTAATCACCGCTTTCAAGGACTTCATCCAAAAGTTCCTCCAAGTATATCTAGATGATTGGACCATGTATGGTCTTATAAGGGACCACCATGATAACTTATGCCTTATGTTTTAAAGGTGTAGATAGCTCTAAATATCATTAAATCTAAATAATTACATCTTTTCTACCTTATTTGGTACACTGCTCATGCACATCATCTACAAAGATAGATTGCTCTTTGATCTAGTGAAGATTGTAATAATTGTCTAACTCTAGACCTCTTCCCCATAGAAGGATGTTCATGCCTTACTAGGCCATTTTATCTATTATAGGAAGTTCATAAGGTGCTATTCAAAATTTCTCATGCCTCTAGAATAACTCTTGCACAAGGATGGCCCATTCTACTAGGGTGAGGTGTAAGAAGAGGTATTTGACACTTTGAAGCTGAAATTGGTGAGTGAATCAATACTTTAATTTCATAACTAGATGAATCCTTTTCATGTCTACATCAATGCATAAATATCATCCATTAGTGCAATTTTAGTTTAACCAAGTGAAAGTAACATGGATTACCCCATTTACTTCACAATCAAAAAGCTGACGTAGACTGAGAATAACTATAACATCACCAAACGCAAAGTGATGGCAATGGTTTACACCCTATAAAAGTTTAGATAGTATCTACTAGCAACACCATTCACTTTCTTCATTGATCATGATGTGTTAAAATACCTTTGAACAAACTTGTTTTTCATGGGCACATTTATAGATGGGTTTTCCTCTTCTAAGATTTTTAATTTTTAGTCATGGTTAAATCTAGAAAACAAAATTTGGGGCTAGACCACTTGTCCCACATCAACTCTATAAATGTAGTGGTGCTAATTAAGTATGATATGATAGACATGAAGCTCTACCAGGTTCATCACATTATTTAAGACTTAGCATAGATTTATAATTTCCTAACCTCAAGACTAGTGCCACAAACACTATCTTCTAAGGAGAAGAAGTAGCTTACTATCTGCACCTCCACCTTCTAGCTCATTAAGGGAGAACTATACAAGATGAGTAGGGATGAAGTCTTACACCAATGTGTTTTGGAACATGAGTGGGACTCCAACATTCAAGAAGTGCATGAGGGGACAACTAGAGGATATTGCATTGGAGATGTAATAGCACACAAGATTTTATAATTAGGGTTATGGTGGCCAAGCATATTTAGTGATGTTAAAGAATACACATGAGCATGTGATATATGCCATTGTATTAGAAATCCAAACCATTAGGATGATATGCCTCTCATCACTATTCTATCCTAGGTTTTATTTCAAAAATGGGCCATTAACTTTATAGGGCCAATCAACCCTACATCACAACATAGAGGGGCTAGATATATGCTCACAATAATCAACTATTTCACTAAGTGGGTTGAGGTAGTGCCAACCAAAAACTAAATAGCCATAATAGCCACATGATTCATTTGGGAGAACATCATTAGCTGATATGGGTTCTTATTAAGTCTGATTAGCAATAAAGGCACTCATTTTATTAATGAGATAATGTGCATCCTTCTGATAGAATACATGATGACACTGTTGACGCTGGAAAGTGCACCCTGCTGCAGGAAAACGGATTCCTGCCCTCTCCCCGCAACATGGAAACCCCTCTCTCACCTATGGGATGGCGAAGCAGGAGAGGAGAGTCTCTAGATATGGGCTAGTTCCCTCTGATGTATCTTGTTTGTTTCAGGTAGCACAAAAATATAGGTATATAGATATACTGGGGGGGATGAAAAGGGAAGGAAGTGCAAGAAAGCAAACAGCCTACTCTAAAAGAGGTGATACACCAAAATAAAGGGGTGACCTTCTAGATCCACTCTCAAAATTAGGGAAAATGCAAGTATACTCTACACATCTGGTAGAGGAACCAGGCTGCTAAGACAAAGGGGGAGGCTATAATGGAAAATACATAATAGAGGTTTACCGAGGTGCTGTGGAATGTACACTTGCAAGCAACTTACTCTGTTCTGTCCTTCTCAAATATTGCTCTTCTCCTTTCAGCTGCAGAACCGGCACCTTGTAGATAGCTGGTCTATTGGTATTACTTGTGAAAGCATGGAAGATAATAACTAAACACAAATAATACTCATGACATACACAGCAAATCAATCCAAGATGGAGGCAAAAACTGTATTTTTATTGATTCAGGTGGAGAATTTTGAGAGCAGTGCTCCTTACAAAAGTCAAGAAGATCCTGATAAATGAACAAGTCTGCCCATTTATAGGGAAAAGCCAAGAGGAGTCTCATTGGAAAGAGTGAAAAACACTATTGATGACATCACAAGTCTGCTAAGACCATGCTTGTTGCCTCGTTTTGTGTGCTGGTTTTCTCCTCCAGCAGTTGGGCAAGTTTTTTCCTGTGTTCTGCAAGTGTTTTTTGTTGCCTCATGTTGTGGGTGGTGAATTTGCCACCCGCTACAGTGGATTGCATGTAGGACTTCTATCGACGTCGGCCGATAATCTACCGACCACGGCAGTTTTGCCGACATCGGCCTATGTAAGTTGCCGACGGCGATAGTTTTGCTGACGTCGGCCAATGTTAGTGGCCTTTTTCTCCACTGGCATTGTGGGCGGTGATTTTTCTGCCCTTTGCATTGCATGTAGGGGGTCTCTTTTTACCTGCCCGTGTTATGGGTGGCAATTCTGCCACCCTCTGCATTTTTTCTACCCTTCCTTTTTTGCTAAGTGTCGAACGCCCCAGTTTTTTCCCTTCTTCTTGTGAACGTTTAAAGACTCTGCGTCTTGCTACTGTGAATGCCAACGAACTAGGCCAATGAGCCAATGCTCTGAAATAGAGCTGTCGAACCCTGAAGGTGGACCTTGCAACCCAAAATGACTGGCCATGCAAAGCAGGTGTAGGAGGTGATCAGGATTTTACCTGAGGGGCAAAATTGGGTCAACAAATTGGTGACTCACAGGGTAAGCGTGCCTACTATGCTTAGAACCCAATTGCCTCTGAATATCCATTAGGTGCGAAGTCAGATGGTAACTTTGAAGAGAGTTCACAACAGCTTGAAGATCCCAAAATCAAAATACACAGAATTTACCCTCAAAATGAAGGGAAACACTCAATGCTAAAAACAACTACCTATACAACTGCACTTAGGGAAAATAGGAAAAACAACTAAAAGCAAACTATTATGTACAGTTAACTAGGAATGTTTGCATCCCTCCTAGATCGAAAATAAAATTTCTTAAGTCCCCTTCCTGGCGAAGAGACTTATCATGATAGGCAAGTAGCTGAAAGAAAATGAGATTTGGTGACTTGCTCTTCTTCCCTATCACCTGAGTTGGATGGAAATTGAGGGGATCAAAATCAAACATGCCTCCAATATATACGTATTCTGATTGTTCTGGGAGGCTTGTTGGATGCTGGTCCCTCAAATTGGTTCCCCTCACCAAGAAATCAATTACTGTCAATTTATCACCGTAAGCCTTCTGATCTACACAATTCTTCTGCAATGTATCATGGTCTGATTTGTTTCCTTCTACTTTGCTGAAAACTCTGTCAGACTCATCCTCTACTTCCTCTTGGCCTTCTTGAAGAAGGGTGAATGTGGTAATGTCCAAAAGGGGCTCACAAAATGATTGTTCATCCCATAGAACATCACTTATCTATTTAAAGTTCAGTTCTTCAAGGTATTCCTCCATGAAGATAGACTTCCCCTTTTTCTCTTTGCTGATCAGGTTCTCTAAATTTTCAAAAATATTCTCCTGATCTTCCTCTTTCTCGGATTCTTCAATGTAGTCATCTTCATCAAAACAGCAAGGAAGTTCATCAAACAGAGGAGAAGAGAGCTTATTATGCATTTGTTCCTCTTCGAATTGCTAGAACATCTGCATATACGCAAGGCCTGCATCTTCTCCACTACTGATAAGGTCTTCACAAGGAGTATCAATGACGATTTTTTCTTCGTTGTCGCTCATAATAGCCTCCTGAAGACTTGCAGATTGGATCTTTTGTTCCTCTCCTGCCTCTTGCAAAACAGGTTCTTCCTCGAGAAGGGGTGAAGTGGAGAAAACATGTGAGAGAGGGGGCAGCCCTTGAGCTAGAATCAGATGATTCTCCTCTCTCCACTTGGTCAACACTTCATCAATATCAGGGGCAGCCTGATAACTCTCTTGGAAATGTGTAAGTGGGGTGTGTTCAGACATAGAATGTGCTATTTAGTCTAAACTGTCCATCACACATTGGCTAGGGGAACTCTCTCTGAACTCCAACTTTGCAATTCTCCTACTCAGATCTTCTTGGAAAATCCTTTCCTGGAGGCTACCGGTATCATCATAGGCAGGCACAGCTTTAGCTTCTTCAAGGTTTTGAGAAAAACCTTGCTTTTCTTCTTCCTCTTTGCTTCCCCATGATTCCACTGTCTTCCCCCAATTCAGGATCTCTGAATTTGAATTCTACTCCTGTGAACAGGCAGCAACTTTGTTCTCCACGAGGTCCTGAGGCTCTTCTGCAAGGTCTGGAAATTTTAACTCTCTTTTAAGGAGAAGCTTCATCCTAGCCTCTAAGTCTTCAATTTGTCTGGCTAGGTTTTCTTGGAAGAGTCTTTCTTGGAGGTGGCTAGCATGATCCTCTTCAAAGCTCTGAACTAGTTCTTGGGATTCCTTTCTCCAATCCAGAATCTGCACACTATGCTGGAGGGCTTGGGGAGGTTGGGGAATGCGAGGAAAATGTTGTTTTTGCATTGGAGGAGCCTCTAGAAGAGGGACGTGCTGGCTGACAGTATTATTTTTGATGGAAGATTACTGATCTAAGGAGTTGAAAAGATTGATCTCCATGGGAGGTTGCTCTGATACCCTCCGGTGTTGGAAAGCCAGGCACACGGGATTGGGAGCAGTGGTATTTGATGAGTTGGAGTGAGCAAGTGCAATTTGATAAAATAGATTTAGTGCAAAAGAGGGGGTTTTATTTAGGTTAGGAGGGGGAACGCAAGGTTGGCTGCCTTGAAAAGATGGATTTCTCCATTTTGGCACCTCTTCCTTCATGGATTATACGGCTTGTGCTTGCCTAAACAAGCACTCCTCTTTATACATCAGCTCCTACTGATACTTGTGCTGCTCTTCCAATCTGTTGATTTCTTTTGTCTACTTCTCAAATTCCAACGTCACCTCCCTTATAGTTGCAGGACAACTAGGAGAGCTACTTGAGGGGATTTCGTAAATATTTTGAGTCTAATCGATATTATATGAAGGAGAAAAAAATCCATGTTTTTTTGCAAAAGAAGAATACATACAAGAAATAGATGATTTTTGGTGGCACCAGGCTGCTTAACCAGCAAATTTAACTTCAAAGTCACTAGATGCTAAAGAAACTTGATTTGTTTTAACAGGACCAGCATCAATCCTAAAACCTTACTACGTTATAAAAACTTGTAGTCCCACCGGGCATTCCAAAATTGTTGACGCTGGAAAGTGCACCCTACGGCAGGAAAACGGATTCCTGCCCTCTCCCCGCAACATGGAAACCCCTCTCTCACCTGTGGGATGGCGAAGCAGGAGAGGAGAGTCTCTAGATATGGGCTAGTTCCCTCTGATGTATCTTGTTTGTTTCAGGTAGCACAAAAATATAGGTATATAGGTATACTGGGGGGGATGAAAAGGGAAGGAAGTGCAAGAAAGCAAACAGCCTACTCTAAAAGAGGTGATACACCAAAATAAAGGGGTGACCTTCCAGATCCACTCTCAGAATCAAGGAAAATACAAGTATACTCTACACATCTGGTAGAGGAACCAGGCTGCTAAGACAAAGGGGGAGGCTATAATAGAAAATACATAACAGAGGTTTACCGAGGTGCTGTGGAATGCACACTTGCAAGCAACTTACTCTGTTCTGTCCTTCTCAAATATTGCTCTTTTCCTTTCAGCTGTAGAACCGGTGCCTTATAGATAGCTGGTCTGTTGGTATTACCTATGAAATCATGGAAGATAATAACTAAACACAAATAATACTCATGGCATACACAGTAGATCAATCCAAGATGGAGGCAAAAACTATATTTTTATTGATTCAGGTGGAGAATTTTGAGAGCAGTGCCCTTTACAAAAGTTAGGAAGATCCTGATAAATGAACAAGACTGCCCATTTATAGGGAAAAGCCAAGAGAAGTCTCATTGGAAAGAGTGAAAAACACTATTCATGACATCACAAGTCTACCAAGACCATGCTTGTTGCCTCGTTTTGCGTGCTAGTCTTCTCCTCCAGCGGCTGGGCGGGTTTTTTTCCTGTGTTCTACAAGTGTTTTTTGTCACCTCATGTTGTGGGTGGTGAATTTGCCACCCGCTGTAGTGGATTGCATGTAGGACTTCTGTCGACATCGGCCATAATCTACCAACCGCGACAGTTTTGCCAATGTCAGCCTATGTAAGTTGCCAATAGTGGCAATTTTGCCGACATCGGCCGATGTTAGTGGCCTTTTTCTCCACCGGCATTGTGGGCGGTGATTTTTTTGCCCTCTGCATTGCATGTAGGGGGTCTCTTTTTACCCACCCGTGTTGTGGGCAGCGATTCTGCCGCCCTCTGCATTTTGTCTGCCCTTCCTTTTTTGCTAAGTGTCGAACACCCTAGTTTTTTCCCTTCTTCTTGTGAACATTTGAAGACTCTGCCTCTTGCTACTGTGAATGCCAACGAACTAGGCCAATGAGCCAATGCTTTGAAATAGAGCTATCAAACCCTGAAGGTGGACCTTGCAACCCGAAATGACTGGCCATGCAAAGCAGGTGTAGGAGGTGATCAGGGTTTTGCCTGAGGGCAAAATTGGGTCAACAGGCACACCACAAGACTACCCCATATCATCCCTAGGCTAATGACATATTTAAAGCCTTTAATAAGATCCTTAGAATGTGCCTCACTAAGATATGAGATGTAGGTCATAAATACTAAGATGATCATGTATCTATAGTATTATGGGCCTATCACATGACATATAAGCACCTAAATAAGGCTATACCATTTTAATTAGTGTTTGACATGGAAATAGTTCTACCCTTAGAGTTTTTAGTACCTTCCTTGTGCATCATATAAATTGGCCACCCTAATGACCAAGAATCTCTGAGTGCAAGGTTAGAAGAATTAGAGCTCTTGGATGAGATGTGCGCTTGGGCCAAGTGGGGTCAAAAAGTTGAGAAGGCACACCAAAAGAGGTGGTATGATAAGCATATCAAGCACAAGGTGCTAAAAAAAGGAGCCTTAGCATTTTTTTATGACTCCAAATACTTTTGGTACCTAGGCAATCTATAGATTTTATAGATGGGTCCCTATATCATCCATCACATTTTAGAAACTAATGCATGCAAACTGTGCACCTTATCTAGTGAAATGCTTTAAGGGCATTTTAATGGAAACTGACTAATGCCATACTAGAAATAGGGTGGTACTCATAGTAAGGATACTCTTACTCTTTAGTCAATAGTTTATTTAAATTTATTTGACTAAAATAAGGTTTGGCACAATCTAAACTATGTGAATTTTTTAAAGCAATCAGTAGTGCAAGATGGTTGTATAGGTCCCTTTGTTTTACCACTCCATTCATAACTCCAATAGAGTGATTGAAGCACTTATAACACTAGTACATGAGGCTAGATACCTAATTTATGGGTGTGTGAATCCTATAGGTCAAGTAGTAGCAAAAAAAGAAACATTTATGTAAGGCACATGGTGAGATGGTAGGAGGAACCCTTAAACATGCTAAACCACCAAAGGGCTAGTGTAAGAGAAGACATTCAACTAGGTTGGATGCAAGATGAGATGAGAAGATGTTAAAATTATTTAACCATAAGATTAGTGAAAATATGTACTTCTTATGAAGTGTGTAAAGTATATGGAATTACCAAGCACTAGAGGGCTAACACAAGGAATTTATATGGGGTAAGATAGGCTAAGGTAAGATGATGCATAATAAATCAACCAAGACAAAGGATCACACTAAAAGAAGAGTACAACTAGAAGAAGTGGAACTAAAGAGGTTAAATTATACACATGTGAGGTGTTGTACCCAAGTTGCCACAAGAGAGGTGAGGTTTACACCAAGGAGACATATAGAAAGAGATCATCAAGGATAACCAGTATCCACACAGGAAAAGTGGGAAGTGACCATTTGAAAAAGGATGTCACATCACTAAAAATTTGTTAGAAGTATTTAATGTGATGATGAAACAAATATATGCATTTAATGTAGACAAGACATGAAATTTTCAAATATCTCATGATCTCTCAAGAAATCTAACAATCAAGTCTAGATAGTAGCACTAATGATGGTAGTTGACATATCAAGTGAATAGTAAATGAACAAGGTTACAAACTTATACAAAATTGATGAAGAACAAAAGCCAAATGACCCAAAGAGAGTGAATCCACAAAGTAGATAGCACATCAAGTGAGGGATTGGTGTAGCAAACTAGAGTAGAACTCACATCAAGAGTAAAGTGGTATAACAAAACCAAAAAAGACACCAAGCTACCATTAATGGCTAGAGAATATCAGGTAGACAACTTATGCCAAACCAAAATTAGGGGTTTCAACAAGCCACACCTCCCAAATTTCAATTCTAGTAGATTTAGAATGATAAAGAATTGGAAGACATTGAGATACAAAGAGATATGACTCAAACTGAAGTGGGTTTGAATAGTAGAGGAAGCAACTACCACCAAGATAAGGGCATAGGTAGTAGAAGTGGTTAGCATTATGATGGTGTAAGTTGAGGTACTGACCAAGATATCATACCAACACATGTTATTCCCACCTAAAGTTTTACTGGGTAAACCATAGTGATCATTTACACATGTATGTCATCTATGGGGTTATAATCACTAAACATCAAGTCACTTTCAAGACTTGACACAAGATTGGATGGTGGACACTAGGTGCAAGACCATAAAGAGAGATGTGATATTTGGCATATCAATAAGAGATAGATTGAAGGCTTTAGGTGTAACTCAACTCTATGAGTTGAATTATTTCATAAAGCTAGAAGAACTTGTTTAGTTCCTCCTTTCATGTGTATATGAATACTATGTGTACTTTCTAGGGTGACACATGAAGATATTTGTGCACCTATTCAATAAGATAACTAGATTTCCAAACTCTAGAAGAGACATCCATCAACTAATGGGTGATGATGAAGAGGTGAAATGCATCAAAAATCTCTTCAATTAATTCAAGGGGGATACACTTTCCCCATCATTAGGTGTGAGGACCTAGGCATAAGGGTAGTAGTGCAACTATTCAACTCAAAATTATGCCCATGAGGGAGATGGATTGATGTGTCCAAGGCATACCTCTGCTTATCCTATTACATGACATAGGGGTGAATTTTAACATGTTATAATTAATTACAAAAAAATGACCAAGAACATGTTAGAGTACCAAGGTTTGAAGGGGACATTTAGATGGGGCTCCATCCTCATCTTGATAATCATGGAAGAAATTAAGATCCTTGATAGTGGAAAAGACAACTTTTGGTTGTTTTTAAAACACCCCAAAATCTTAGTGTATAAATACAAAGACTTCACCTACCCCATATCCTTTAGTTCCAAGTATAGGATTCATGTACTAAAGTGGTGCAAGCAATACATAAAGGCCTTCAGGTTAGAGTGACACATCTCACAAGGGCTCTCAATAAGCATGTTTGAAATGTCAACCTTCATCATCATGCATCACTACTATGTCATCCATCTAACACTCAAGGATGGGAATAAGTCAAGATGGTTGAAGCTTCCCTTCACCTTCTCAATCAAGTTCTTCTGGGATGTACTCAATAGAATCCCTAATGCATAAAGCCTTGACATTCCAATCAAAGATCTAGACATACAAAGCTAGTGGATGAGGTAAAAATTCCCTTATGCAAATGGAAGCATGATATAAGATAAAGAAGATATCTTGGATCAGATGGATATCAATCTTATTTAGGAGATAATGATCTTTAAATTCATACATAGACTATACTATATGATGAAGCCCATAAGAAATGATGATGGTTGGATGTCTAGAACTGAGAAATGAAGAGACCCCCTAGTCCTAGTTGGGAAGGAAGGAACCCTCACACCCTAAAAAAAAGAAGCTCCCCAAAAGTAAGAGGTGGGAGAAACTGTAAGAGATTGAGGAGAGACTGAAGCTAAATATAGCTTCAGAAGGGGAAACCTTGGTGACATAATCACAATAGAAGCATGTGCACTTTGCATCTCGAGCCCTCACAAGCCCAAAAGGGAAAAAGAAAGAAAAGGCCCTTTTATTTACATTGTAAGAAGATTCATTATAAGAGGGATCAAAAGAGTAAGAGTGAGGATAAGGTACCTACATTATACCTAAGGATTTAGAATCATCCCCTATTGAACAATCTCCTTCACCTCCTCCACATGCACAGCCAAAAAAACCAAGGTGCAACTGAGGAGACTTAGATCCTATGAGGCCAAGACCAAAAGGACATGGGAGTTAAGGGAGAAGAAAGAGGAGATGGCCAAGGTATGGGTACCTACAAAGGTCATCCAAATTGTATAGGTAGAGGATCAAAAAAGTGAAGTAGTGTGTAGGGCATGAAAGGAAGAGATGAGTAAAGCAATCAAAGTGCCTGAAGAATCAACTCCATCTGGTATAGGCAATTGAGAAGAAGGGTTGATAAATAAATGAATAAAAATGGGCCTAGACCAAGGCCACATCAATGTAGTGCTTGCCTTACATTAAAGGTGCAAGGGGTTGAGGGCCTCATGCCTAACCTAGGATGATATTAACTGGATTGAGGTTGAAGAAGTTAAAAAGAGGGAATAAAAGTGTGCCATTAAAGTAGCACAAAGAAAGGCCAAGGAAGGGAATTCTAAGAAATAATAAAGGATGGATAAGGTATAAGTAGAACATACCTATAAAAAGGAACAAAAATCAGCCTAAGAGGAAAAGGTGTGCATGCTAAAAGAGAAAGAAAGAAAGAAGGCTTCCATTGGTGTAGAGCCTAGGGAAGAAGAAGCCAAGGTAACACTCAGCATTAAAACCCAAACGTTAGAATAATTATCATATAATGCATTCCCCAACTTTGATGGGGTGTTTTAGGAGTAAAATCATGATGCTAGCACCTTAGAAAAATATGTAGAGGAAGAAGCACCGCACTAGGAAAAGGTTGAGAGGGAAAGGTTTACCAAAGAACCCCTACAATAACAATAATATGATGACCCTAGCACTAGATAGGAAAGAGAGGAAGAAGAAGAGGGAATGGAATAAATGGGGACTAACACTAGCACCAGTGAAGAAGAAGAAGAAGAGAGAGTTAAAGAAATAAGGACTAGCACTAGCACTAGCAAAGAAGAAGAGCTCAAGGAAAAACTAGAGGTTGGGCCCAAAAACTACAAGAAATCATAGGTGAAGTTTAAAGAATATGATTAATTCTACCTAATAAAGTGCATGCCTCCAAGAATGATCATAACCCTTATACACCACGAAGTTTCATGGGCCATGGATTACTACATGAATGAGTAGGAGTTTAAGGTCCTTATAAAGGCCATCTAATGTGCTAAAAAGATAGAAGAGGTCCATGAATACCACCTGTTGAACCCTCATGACATGAACCCCATGTACTTAGATAATGCTTTGATCAAGATGGAAACATCTGTGGTATGCAAGAACATCATCAATGATGCTCATGCTAGCAACTAGAGGAAATTTAATAGAGACATGAAGAAATATCTTGAGTAAACCAAACTCAAGCTCGAACAACTGATCAAGCACAATGAAGAATTATATCCCTCCCTCTAAGATAAAATTAACTACTTTGGCATGAAGGAGGTCAACTACACCTACATGCTCATTGAGTAGATGATCCCTAGGCTAAAGCTAGTGCTAGAAGAGAAGGGGGACCCTTGTGAGATATAAGGGGTGAACTAGAAAAGAAGATGGAAGAGGTTAAATACCTCTTCACTAAGCTTGAAGGAGGTGTTGAAGAAGTAGATACCATTTTATACAACTTCACACACCAGGCAGAGATCATCAACACATACCTCAAGTAGATAAAGGAGGATAAGGATGTCTTTTCCAATGTCCCTTTATGGTTTCAAAGATCAAGCACATTTAGGTGATGGTACAAGTAAACTCCCTTAGTGCCTAAATAAAAATTAATAACAAGACCTAGAGGAAATATCATGTGCCTTCCATATGAAGTCAAGTGAGCAAGGTAAACTCCTAGATGGAGGAATGAGAAGGGTAAAGGAAAGACTGGAATCCTTTAGAAAGGAATTAAAAAACATGGATGTACATACTCTAGAGGTAACATCTAAAAAAGTAGATGGTTCCATTGAAGAGTTTAAGGGTGACATCTAAGGTTTTGAAAATTTTAAGGAGGATTTATAGCAAGGTGCACCTAAATTCTACACACCTAAGGTGATTCAAGGCTAGTCTAGGGTAGACTAGCAATTTTGTATGGGGTGATGTTGGGACCCATTTTTGAGAAACTTGATCTCATGCTAGCTAGACCAACCCCAGCATGTAGAGAACCTTAAAGGAAGAAAAGGACCCTTTTTCACACCTTGGCACTGATTGGATAGACTCCTAAAATCCTTGATCTAACCACTCAATGGTTGTATAACATCATGAGTCTCAAGGTATACCTACCCAGTCATGCATGTGGTGATTCAAGGCTCAAGGAGCATGGAAATATTAGTGTATAAGGTAGGTATATAGCCTTGATTGATAGCTTGTCACCTAGTACACACCCTAGTTGTCTTATATGCCATAATGAAGCTAATAATCTCTCACCTACCCACCCTTCAACACATGGTTATCTAGTTAGAAAGAGGAGTGGCTAGTGCCTATATAAAAAAGATGACCTCCAAGATTGAGGGAAAAAGATTATTTTGTAGCAGATCTCTAGTGAATTTGAGAACAATAAAAGGATGAATCCTTGAGTTCTAAGTAGCAAATGTAAGCCATGCTCATCTATGAGCCTCTGATATTAGTAAAATTAGGATTGATCAGTGAAGGCTACTATTAGTTATTGTAATGGAAACAAGATATTAATAGATGAATATAGATTGTTGCTGTTATATGTTGGTCTGTTGTAGATTGGTTGAGTTGTGAAGTTCTTTCCCCATGTATAATTTTGATGAACTAAGACTCCACCCTAGTAGTAAGTGGCACCTTTATGCCATTTAGACCTCTTACCCACTATAAAGGCCCTTATGCTAGACCCAACATTGAAGGGTGAACTTAAGATGAATGGACATCCCCATGTATATCCCCCTTTGGTTAAGTATGCACTGATGAACCTATCCTTTTGAGTCTCTATGTTAGAGACCTAGTGAACCTCCTAAACCATTACACCCTAAATAACCCTTGGCTACACCATGATGTAGCTAGCCTAACATAAACCTGGTCCCCTTTTTGTCATACTTTAGGTGAGCACATAAGGCTTGTGCCTTATGTGAAATTGATGCTAGCACACTTATGTGTTTAAATGTTGTGCACTAGACCTTGTTCCCCTTGTGACTATTTCCCATAACCTTAGAAATTATTGATAAATAGATTTATGTTCATGATCAAGCTTCTCTCCTACTTAAGTGAAAACTTAACTACAACATACATTCTCTAGGTAAAAAAATGAATAAACCCATGTAACCACTTTCTTCTGAAACCTTTACACGTGTGAATGTTTATGTCATCAATCTACTTACTCAAGAAACTCTACTAAGATGACTAAGATAGCCTAAACATTTACAAGACTACTCAAATGTATTAATTTTACTTCCAAAAGTATACTAAGCACTTATTACACCCCATAAGACCCCTCAAACTTGGTCAACACATCATCAACATCCATCATCTTGCCTATCTAAGAAAACACTGCAATATCCATGCATGGTCACTAAGGCACACTTTGTCATTGACCTACTAGCTTAATTTACACCTCATGAACACTCTTGGACACCTTAGAGACATAATAAAAAATACCTCAACAAGATTTGCCTACTTTGAGCCTATTTTTAAATTCAAATGGGAATATACCTACATTAAATTAAATACTTAACCTTAATTAATTTATATTGATCCATACACCTCCTAGCCAATAGCTAGGAATCTTCAATGAGTTTAATGTTGGCACTAATCCATAAAATAATAGTCAAGCTCTGGTATTTTTTAATAACTCTAACACCCAAATCATTATCCAAAACCTAGTGTAGAACACTAAGTTTAACTCTTCAAAAGGAGACTTGGAATTAATTTAGAGGATGGTCTATAAACTAGGTAGTGACTTCTTAAATTTTCAAAGGCAAATAAAAAACATAGGGGAAGGTTCTAATATAAATCACATGTTTCAAAGTAAAATATACCTCTCGACATTCTAGAAATAGTAATAAAAATTAACCCCTAGCCAATAAGATGCTTGACATAAATATCTATGAATTGGCCTTGCCTAATTGGTGTAGGGTCCATAAAATTGCATGACATGGAAATTTAGACTACATAGAATTATGGAATGCTTTTTAGATGGTTCTAGGTGAGCTGGAAGTTTATGACATTGTCCTAGACAATCAAAACAATACTAGTAATTTAAGAAATACAAGAGTGCCTAATAATGGGTCTAACACCACTAAAATAGTCCTCATGATAAAAAATTATGAGTTTCCTAACCAAGAAGAGAATGAGACTAAAATTAACATGAATGATATCCATGCTTTACAATAATACTAGAAGAGTAATTATGCTTTGAGGAGTAGAGACCAAAATGAACCTATAATAACTTCCACATAGCCTAACAAAGTTGACACTCCCCTAGATTATATGACTAATAACAATCTTTCTCCCCCAAAGGGAAAAGGTACTCAACCAACTATATATTTGGATATAAATGGATCTGAGGTTAAATGTAACATTGTGGAATATATGAAGAATATTAAAGCCAACATCACCTTACATGAGCTTTGTCAAATCACTGAGCAACATGACTTGTTTCTAAAATCATTAACCAAAAAATCAGACAAAGGTAAAGCTAAATCTATGAATGTGAGTCTGGTAATCTATAAAATTAAGGTTGTGGTCCCTCTATTTGTGTTAACTATTAGAATATTTAAGAAAATGTGCATAATTATTTGCTCAATTATGGAACATCTACTAACATAATTCCCACAAGTATTTGCAAAAAGATGGGATTGACTCCAATCAATTCTGATAGCTTTATCATCTAGTTAGACAAGTTAAATGTGAAGGTGGTAGGAGAAATATTGAACATTCATATGCCATTAGCTCATGAAGCATAGATTTAATAGTTCATCAACATTTAGGTCATATAAATACTAGAATCATATGGGATATTATTGAGTAGAGATAGGATAAAATCATTGAATGGATATATGTCCATAGACTAATCATATATGTGTTTATCATGGAGGGATGTGCCTAATCAGATATGGATCGAGTGAGAGCTAAGAATGAATTTCATGATATTGGAGTATAATTATAGGAATGAGAAGATGAATTTTTAATCCATTAACTTAGGAATATATGATCTTAATACTATTAGATTGAATGAAAGTAACCCAATGACCAAGGATTCTATATTATGTAATTTGATGGTGTGAGAGCTAAGGAATGCTCAAGGGTAGGTATCATGCTAAAAAATCCAATTGGTAAATAATACTTAGCATCTGATAGACTTCAATTTCCATGTACTAATAATCCTAAAGAATACAAGGCCTTGATCTTAGGACTTCAATTTAACATCAAACATAAGTTAAGTAAATTGTTAGTACATGGTGATTTAAAATTAGTCATCAAGCATATATGTAGTCAATACCAATTCTAGATTTCTTATCTAAAAAAGTATAAATTTAGAGCATGAGATTTAATTTAAAGTGTCAAAAAATTTAACATCACTTTTGTACCTAGGGATCAAAATCAACTGGTAGATGTGTTGGCTTTGGAAACAACAAATCTAGTCCCACCTAAAGCCCTCAAATTGCAAAAATTTACAATTTAAATGATATCTTTCCCTTTTGTTCTAGAGAATGTCAATCACTTTCAATTTTTTAATGATTATAATCAAATCATTGACTTCATGACTAGTTATGGAGTATTTTAATCACACATAATTGATGATTAAGATGAAGAGTCTACATAGAAGGTTAAATCTGATGATGATGGCATAATCCAAATAAAGAAGAAAATAATTCCTAAATTCATGGTTTCTCTAGAGGATATTTGATAAAAACAAGATTGCAACTGATGTCAATTTTAGGATTAAAGTAGACTAATATAGGTTCATTTTTAAATTCAAAAAATATCAACATCAATCTTGTTTGTACCAAGGAATAAGTGGATGAATACATTATGATATTGTCTAGATTCAATAATGTCCTTGTGTGGTTTTAAGAAGATCTCACGGTCTTGAACACCCTAGTCATCACTCATATGATCTCTTTAAAGGAAGCATGCAAACTTGTTTAGCAAAGGTAAAGAGCCATGATCCCCATTTTGGAGCCTCTAATCTATAAATAACTTAAGAAATTACTAGATGCAAGGATATTATTCCCAAATAGACACTCCACATGGGTGGATAACTTGGTCCTAGTCAGAAATAAAAATGGTGAAATTAGACTTTACATAGACTTCCAAAACTTCAATAGATCCTACAAAAAGAATAATTACCTATTACCCTCTTTAGATGATGTAATTAAAATGGTTAGTGGCTCTTAGATGATGTCTTTCTTAGATGGCTTCTCTAGTTACAATTAGGTACTAATCAACAAAGAAGATAGAATGAAGACTACCTTCATGACCAAGTGGGGAATGTTCACATATAGAAGGATGCCTTTCAAACTCATCAACACTAGGGCTACCTTATAACATGCCATGGACCATGCCTTCTAAGGACTGAATGGTAGGTGCATTATTATCTACATGGATGACTTAACTATTTTCTCTAAGAATAGGAAAGATCACATGATGCACTTGAAATAAGTTCTGGATAAATGTAAGACCTTTGGTATCTCTCTAAACCCTAAGAAGAGTATCTTTTGTATAACGTAAGGTAAGCTCTTATGACACATAATAATGAAATATGGTATTTCTATTGACCCTAAAAATATTAATGTTATTTTCAAGGTCAATTTTCCTAATAGTAAAAAATAATTAAAATCATTTTTTTGGAAAAATTAACTTTGTACATAAATTCATTTCAAGTTTTGCTGAAATTGTCAAACCTCTAAATGCCATGTTGAAGAAGGATGCAAAGATTGATTGAATTTTCAAGGCCAATAAATATTTCCAAGGCATCAAAGAAGACATAGTACAAACACATATGTTAATAAACCCATATTTCAATAAAGATTTCTATCTTTATTTTTTTGCTTATGACCACATGATTATTGCTATCTTAATGTATAATGTAGATGACAAATAACATCTAGTTGCCTTTATGAGTATGAACTCAAAGGATGTTGAATTGAGATGCCCACTTTTGGATAAGCAAGTGTATGCCTTGGTGAAGGCCATAAATAAATTTAAACATTACATCCTCCAAAACAAAACTCATGCCATTGTACCTAACCCCACTATTAATCTTATGCTTAACTAGAATGAGTAAGGGAAAAGATAAGGAAAATTGATGACCAAGATCTAGGAGTACAATATAGATATCAAGTTAGCCAAGATGGTATAAGTCCAAGGTTTAACATAGTTAATCACCCAGATTGATCCTTGTATTGATGTTTTGTAGGTAGAATCAGCCTAGGTCTCAAGTGAGGAATGGTATAAGGACATTGTCTGTTACCTAATAAATGGCACTTGCCCCTTGGAATTGAAAAGAGAGCAAAGAAAAGCACTCAAGATTAAAATTTTACATTTCATGATCAAAAAAATGGTGCTCCACAAAAAATATATGAAGGAATATATTTTAGATGCATCTCCAAGAAGGAAGTTGAAAACATAATAAATAACTTCTATGAGAAATTAGGAAGAAAACATCCTTTAGGCAAAACCACTACCCATAAAATACTTAGAGAAGGCTATTACTAACCTACCATATTCAAGGATGCACATACTCACATTCAAGTGTGTCATCAATGTCAAGTGTTTGATAGTAGATAAGTAAGGGAAGCCATGACTTTAAAACCCATAATTAATACTAGGTCATTTGCACAATGAGGATTGTATTTTGTTGGAGTCATCAATCTTAACTCCTTGACATGCCATAAATTCATGCTAATAGCCATTAACTAATATACTAAGTAGATTGAATCAATTTCCACTAAGAGTTGTAGGTTAATTGATGTCATCAAATTCTTAGAGGAGAACATCATAATAATTTTTGGTATTCCTTTGTATTTGGTATGTGATAATGGTCTAGGTTTCCATTATGCAAAATTCATAAAATGGGCTTATGATAACAAGATTGTTGTCAAGTTTTCCTTGAATCATTAGCCACAAGGTAATGGTGGTGTAAAATTGACAAACAAGAAATTGATGAATGCAATAAAGAAGTCAAAAAATAAAAAGCCAAGGGAATGCCATTCATTATTAAAATATGCTTTCTAGGTAGATCAAATTAGATACAAGCAAGCCTTGAAGTCATCTCTATTTTTATTAGTATATGGGCAACAACCAAAATTTCCCATTACATTGTAGATGCTTACTTATGAGTTCATGGCTAAATATATGGATGATGATGAAAGAATTTAGTTGAGGATATTTAATATCATCCAGATGGGAGATAATAGAGATGAATCCCTCAAGAATTTTAGAAAACATCAAGACATAGTCAAAAGGTGGTTTGATAAAAGTTGTAAAATCAAAATGTTTTGAATTTCAAACTTGGTCTAACTATGAGACAAAGCCCACATGAAAAAAATCCAGCATGATAAATTCACACCCCTTTGGATCAATTCATATCAAATTGTAGAGATATTGGGTGATAATTAATTCAAACTAAAATACTTATAAGGACATGACTTAGCTTTATTGATGAATAGATAGTACTTGAATCACTACTTATTAGTTATCCCTTTCACCCTGACTGAAGGAATATGATTTAGTTTAGTGTAGAATTAGGTATGGGTAGATTAGTTTCCTTTTTAATTTGATTTCTTGTTGTGTGTTTTCTTTTATCTATTTTCTTTCCTTAGAGTAGTTGTTATGTGTTGTATCTTAATAATAGGCCCTCTAGGCAAGGTTTCAAGTTTCTCTTGCATTTGTCCCAAGTTTTAAAATTTGAATAATTGAGGTGTTAGAGCTTGTGTACATCCAAATAGATAGTTTTATAAAGTAATAAACTATACTATGTGTTGATTTATAAAATATAGAAGCAATTTTACATCATAACAATACAAAGATATATCAGATAGATTATGTCACTACTGAGTTCCTATTATTTTTTTAGTAGGGTCTACTTGTAGGCTAAAGGTGGTGGCCACATAATCATTCCAAAAAAATTGAATTAATCCCTAAGGTCTTCTATTACGTACATTATAAACTAAGAAATATTGTTCTACTATTAGCATTATATCATTGACACATATATACATCAATAAAACCAATTATTTTTTTACTATCACATCTTCTAATTTCCCCATTTCCCTTCACTACCTTAAATTATTTAACTTGTACAAATATGGGCATATTATACCATTAAAGTATTTCCAAAATGAAGAATCACTTTTAGAGTGTATCGACCTTAGAGATAGTCTACCAATTGGAGACCACAAATAAGATTTTGAGATCACTTTCGACCCTATCAAGTAATTTAGAGAATTAAGTGATCTTCCTTGGTCAAATTAAAAAATAAAACAAAAAATTGAGGTTCATTAGTGAAAACCTCTCTGAGGCTATTTTAGATCAAGGAAAAAGTAAATAAAAAAGATGAGTCCTATATTGAAAACATATTTTAGGTGCCAATGGATGAGGAAGTTCAATTTCTTCCTCAAGAAACCTAGTGTCCCATAAATTTATGTCTTACCTTTGGATTAGACATTGGAGTAGAAGAACAATGGGTGTTTGTTTAGTTAGTTTAGGATTTCCTAGAAACATTTTTTGAGTGGTCATTACTAACATGGGTGATTTAGAATCATCTCACATGGATGGGAAAAATGGCCCACAATAAAATGAGGATGATCTATTTTCATTAGTACCTACTTTCTTAGAAGGTGGTTCTACACTGTTAGTGGAAGACACCACTAAGGTCAATATTGGCAAGATAAATTAATCTAAAATGGTTAAACTTGGTGTATCCCTCACTAAAAAGGAATAATAATTTATCATTTTCATTCTCAAAGAATTTATTGACATATTCACATGGTCTTATGTTGATATGATTGTGTTAGATCCATACTTAGTTGTACACCACCTTATTGTATACCCAAATGCTTAGCCCATTAAATAAAAATGATAGAATATGCTTATGTGCATTACTATTCTAGTCAAGAAATAATTGGAAAAATTATTGGGGGTAGGATCCATTCGCTTGATTGATTACTCAAAATGAATATCCAAAATTTTCTAGTTAGTAATAAATTGGAAGGTATTCATATATATAAAGACTTTAGATATATTAAAAAATAATGCCTAAAGGATTAATTTACATTTCTAAACATTAATATGATTATGGATTCAACCATAGGATACTAAATGTTATCCATTATGGATGTATTTTCATGTAAAAATAAGATCAAAATTTCTCTAGAAGACCAACATAGAACATCATCCACCACTCCATGGAGGATCTTTTGCCACTAGGTAATGTCATTTATCTTGAAAAACACCTACACTACATACCAACACACCATTAATATAATCTTACATTACATGATGCATGATATTATTGAGAAATGTGTGGATCACATTCCAGGAAAGTCAAAAACATAAGAAACACATCTATAAGTTTTACAGAGAATATTTGAGAGATTTCATGAATATAAGGTATGATTCATCCGTAAAAAATGTGTCTTTAGGGTCACACTAAGAAATTTTATAGGCTTAATTATTTATCATAAAGGAATTGAAGTTAATTTATCTAAGATTAATGCCATCAAAAAAATTCCTCCTCCTAATTTAAAATAACTCTACAGTTTTTAGGGTAAAATATAATCTATTCATTGCTTCATTTTGAAGCTTGCTAATATTTACCATCCTATCACTCATATTTTAAATAAGGGAACCATGTTTCAATGAATTTTTAATTATCTAGATGAATTTAAAAAATTAAAAACCTATTTTACAAACCCACCAGTGTTAGTCCCACCAATACTAAGAAAACCTCTCTTAATTCACATCTTCGCAACTAATGATGTCTTGTGGGTACTTTTATCCCAACATGATGATCAAAGAAAGGAATGTGTATTATATTATCTAATCAAAACATTGGTCACTTATGAGCACAACTATACACCTATTGAAAAGGCATATTTAGCATTAGTCTTTGTATCATAAAATTTATTCCACTATATGATGAACAACAAGACTCTCATCATTGCCAAAGTTGATCCTCTTAAATAACTTATTTCTAAAAAAACATTGATAATTTATACAACCAAGTGGATTATGCTCCTCAATGAGTTAGATATTGAATACACTAATCATAATTCCATCAAAGGGAAATTACTTGTAGATCAAATTTCTAAGACACCTTTTTTAGATACCCATCCTTCACAACTTATGGTTTTAGGGTAGGTATACTATTCATTAATCCATAAGGATATCTCATTTTGATGGAATTTTAAATTTATTTTCCATGCAAAAATAATATTACATAATATAAGGAACTTGTTGTAGGGTTACAACTTATAGTATAGTGGAACATTCAAAAATTAGTTGTTTATGTATATTGACAACTGATCATTAATAAATTTATGGTGTAGTATAAAAATAGAATGAGAAACTCATTACATAAAAGAGTGTGGTTGATAATATCAAACAAACCTTGAATGTATCCAATTTGATCAAATACTAGGAGTCAACAACATGTCATTTGATGCCATGGAAACTTGGGTCACTACTAGAAATATGTTTTAATGTTTACGAGTATCAATTTATTATTGAAAATATTTACATGTCACCTTATATTAATCCTTGAAATGAAATATTAAGTGATATTATCATCCCTAATTCATCTTGGTATCAAAATGTATATGCCTACCTAGAAGACCACATTATTCCTGTTAACTTATCGCACAATAGATATAAGCCCTTTATTCATAATTCATCCTATTACACTTTAATTGGTGGTATTATCTATAATAGAGGCTATGATGGGATGATAATTTACTATTTAAACTTAGGGGAATCTAAATTAACACTTGAGGATGTGCAAAAATGATTTTTGGGGACCATATAAGTAGAATGGTCCTTGCCAAGAAACTCCTTAGGATAGGATACTATTGGCTTACAATGGAATTATAAGTGTGTACTCATGTCAATAAAATGCCTTGTTTACCAAAATCATATTTATTTAATTCATAATCCTTCATGAGTGTTTCAGCCTATTATTTTGCCTTTGTTATTTTCTACATGGGGACTCAATTTCATTGGTAAGATAAACCCCACTTCCTCTAATGGCCATAAACACATTCTTAATACTTATAATTATTTAACTAAGTGGGTTGAAGTTATTACTCTCACATACATAACCAATAAGAATATTTCATATTCATTTTTAACCACCTCATCTACTAATATGGCAATCCCTCATTCATTATATCTGATAATGAAAAGTATTTTAAAAATAAGGACTTGAAAACCCTCTATAAAAAGTTACATATTAGGAAAATATTATCAACTCCATATTACCCTCAAGGTAATGGTTAGGTTAGGGTATATAATAATATAATTACAAATATTATTAAGAATATTATCAATAAATATGGTTGTGATTGGAATTTGTAATTATTCCCTAACTTATGGTTGTATCGTACCAATGTTTTCACACCTATAGATGCCACACCTTACTCCCTAGTTTTTGGATTTAAGGATGTTATTCCTATTGAGATCAATTTTCCCTCTCTATGTATTTAATTATAGGGAATCATTTATGATAAAGATATGTAATTCTTGGATGAAAAATGACTATCTACATTGTGTCATCTCAAAGCATATCATAATGAAATAGACCATATTTATAACAAGCACATCATTCCCATATAATTTTAAGTAGGTGATATTATATTTAAGGGTAATAAAAAAACTAATTTATAATGAGAAAGTAAGGGAAATTTTGATCTAAATTAAGTTTATCCTTTCATTATCACCACAAATTATGGTTCTAAAACATACATGTTAGCTACACTATAAGGGTATAAACTAGATGATCCCATGAACACTATGCATCTCTAACATTTTTTTGATTTACTTGACTGACCATTGTTTATGAGGTATCCTCCTTGTGGCACACCCTTCATATTTCCTTTTCCATTCCTCTAATTTTGCATTCATGAGTCAAGATGTGTCTTTTTCCTACCTCTTATTCATGTCTTGATCTTGATTAAAACTTACAAGTGCCATAGGTGTATTTAGATGATAGTTCAAAATGAGGTTTATATTAGGTCATCATCAACAAATTCTTGAAGATAAAGTTTAAAAGTGTCAAAATGCTTTAGCATGGTTTCCTTGTTGGTATTCCTTGAGGTAACTTATTTTATATCTTTAATGATCTTTTTCCCCATTTTATATCTTATCCATTACATCCTAATTTTTTGTTGAGTATTAGTCTTTTCACCTCTTTCTTTGCTATTAAAGCCATACTATTGTATCCAATTTAGATGTTATTTGATCCCCTACCTAAGTTTGTTTTTCCTTTGCTAGATGGTTCATTGTAAATTTATGTATACTTTCATGTATATTGTACTTGAAAAATATTCTTGTATATATTATATAAAAATCCCCATAAACATTGAAAAGTTCAAAACTACTAAAAATTAAAATATTCATAAAAATGCCTTCCATATCCAAAAGATATATGAATAAATAAAATACCTTGTATTGTTTTCCATTATATCCTCCAATATATTTTCCTCCTAGTCATGTTATAGGTAGCATTATTCTAGTATGTAATGGATATCCCTCCCTTGGTGTTTAAAAATATTACAGCTGGGAACCTCTTATCTAGTCATGGTCATTTCAATAAACATAATAATTTTTTCATTAAACTCCTCTTTATAGGATAATTAAATTGGCTCGAGGTCCACATAGACTATGTAGGCAAAACTTAGATATATGGGATAGCTTGGGTTATCTTGGCCAATATCATTCCTATTTTTATTCCCCTTTCATTTTCATGTAATCTCTCATGATTTTATGATTTATTATTTTATTACGCTATTGATGTTTTATAATCCATTTTCTTTATCCTCTTGTCATTTTATGAGTCAGTCCTATTTTCCTCTCTGATACTTTATCCTACACATTTGTCATCACTTTTATTCTTTCCCATTCTTGGAAGAACTAAATTTTTCATGAAGTCTATAATGGAATATGTAGGTATCATCCATTTTCATGGGGAATATGGAGAAAACTTGGCTACCCATTCCTTACTCTTCTATTCCCCCTTTGTCTACTTTGTTATGTTATCCTACCTAGCTTTCCCTAGACTTGGGGGTAGATCACAAGAGAAATGTCTTATTATCACATTCATATGCAGCTATTTATTTGTTTATTATTACTACTTTTAGTTGTGTTTTTGTGTTTTTATTACATTTTATTGAGTGTTTTCTAATCTATTTTATTTAATTATTTGTTTATGTTTTGTGCATTGTGTTTTACACTTAGGTCTTGATTCTTCATATCCTGATCCTACATTGTAAACATTTGTATCTCAACTAAATTTTGTCTATATTTGTTTACTTCATTATGATTTATACTTAGGTCTTGATTTTTTATATCTTGACCATAAGTTTTGAAGTCTTTGTATTTGAACTAGTCCATACACAAGTGAAAACAAATGTTTTCATGATTAATTTTATAATTATGAAGCATATGGTCAAGTTAAAAACTAAAAATCAAGATCATGAGATACTTATATATAATATCATATGAAGATGAAATCTCCCCTTAAAACACTTATCAATAGGGATACTTGTGCTCCTATGCAAAAATATAAGCATCATTACATTTACCATCATTAAAAACAAATCAATTGAATAAAATTGCTACATATATGCTAATCATGATACACATATAAAAATGAGCATATCAATAGAGTCATAAACATTTTACATAATGATGAAATTTTAAATTACATCAGAATCAATCACATTTGATATCCAAATCAAGTATAACACCATCAAATACATTAAATACAACATAATCATAGCAAACAAATATACATCCACATCAACATCAAGAATATACTCTACAACATGAGTCAACATCCATGAAAATCAAAAATAATATATTATATCAAAAGGATATCATAGTCTATATAAATCATATGATCATAAATCATCTCTATGAACATCTCAAATTCATGACTAAACATCAATAAATATATACATTTCAAAATACAAAATATAGAGATATAATAAAAAAATTAAATCTTATTCTAATCATATCTAGGAGGGATCCTCTATGGACTCTGATTATGGAAGATTTTCCATGTACCATGTGGTGGTGGATTTAAAGGTGGGCCCATATCTATCTACTATGGTGGATTTTGTGCCATTGTTCTCTCTAATGTTATGGTGTATCATTATCTACATGTGTTGCTCAACCTATGGCTCTATGAATCCTTCTTAGTGACTTTTGAGGATGTATCTACCACAAATCATCCAAAATCACCATAAAATATCTAGTAGGTAGTGGAACATACTCATCTTTGAGTCCTATCACTTAGATAATGCTGAAAGGAAGGTTATATCATTTTAGATCATCAACATCTACACAATGTGTCTTAGTTTGAATACCTTTATAAATACTAAAATATCCTTCATCCATAGTCTTGGCCATCATAAAATGCATGAGTGTCATTCATGGGTGATCAATATTGAGACTCACTCCTAAAAATTACAAACATGTTAGTATTCTACATCAAAGGGATCTATCTAGACAACTGATTGAAATTATCATCAAACACAATGATTTAACATCAAAATCAAATCATTTTTCTTATCTAAAACACATCCAAATTCAACCAAACACTTCTTATAAATTCCAATATATTTTCCATTTGGAATTTTTTGGCTATTTTGGTGATTTCACCTCCCCTACCCTCCCATTACATATTTTTTCTTCCTTGAAGGCTTGATAATGGCTTTATGGGTTATTTTTCCTCATATTTTCTTATAATTTATCTATTTTTCAGCCTCTTCTTACATGGAGTATCTTATTTTATTATTGTTTAAGGACCACCCATAAAAAATATATTTTTTCCAATCCCATAGTGAGAATCGTATACATCCCAAAAAAAATTTGGGCATTGGTGTGAACTCACTTTGAAAAAAAATGAATAAAAAAAAACAAAATATGAACACATCATTCTTCAATATTTTTAATTACTTTTTAACTCTTTTAAAAGTTATTGATTCATATATTATCTCATAATTCCCTTATAAATAGGGGAAAATGTAAACACTCAAATTTCATCACTTTCATGTCAAATTTATAATTAGAATGAATTTATGTTAAAATGCATAAATTAGGTTAAAAATCACTAAAACATCCACATTTACCCATTTTCATGACATGGATATTGTGAAATGCATTACGGCATCCCTGATAGGGGCAATGCACCATATCTAGTAATTATCTTCACTTAATTCATCTGGAATCAAATGATGACTATGCAAGAGATGTTTTGTATTAATTAGGACAAATATTTATTCAAATTTCAAAATCAATATCACTTTTATATTAAGTTAATTATCCTTTGTTAATTAACCTAATCTTCTTTTAATGGGAAATTTCATAGTTTTTAGAATTTTCCATTTTTATTAATTCATTAATTGAATTATTCCTCCACTCACATGGTTAGTGGATTAAAATATTTTAAATTTTGACATCACATGAAAATTTGTCAAGCATTAGCATAAATGCAAGGAAATATCAAATAATTGAACCCATGCCTAATTAATGTCCATTCAAACTAGAAATAATAATGGTATTAACTCTCTAAATTTGAGTGAATTATGGTCACATATCATGATCTTGATCCAATCATTTAAATCAATCCAAAAATTATATATACATAAGGATCATTTGACATTATAGACAAAAAAATTACTATAAACTTACTATGCAAAAATCAAGCAAAAATCTTCAACATTATTCACATTTATCAAATCAAACCACTTGTAGATAAGGGGAGATGCCATGAAATTAAATAAGTGACATTGGTAAAGGCTCATATCTCTCCAATCTAGGCTAAACACACTTACAATATGGCTCAAAGATTAAATCCATTGGAAAGAGATAATTGTTGGTTTATGTTTTTCTATGTGTTTATATTCTCTTAAACATTTCCTAATTTGAGGGATCATGCTTGAAATGTCATGATTGTTAATTTTTTTTTCTTTAAATCAATAACAATAAAATAACTTCTTTTATACCCATAATCTACACCTTCATATAAATAAATCTTAGGAGCCACAAAGTTGACTGATAATGGATAAGATGTAATTTTAGTTGGCAGAGGGTTATGTAACAAAGAACATGAGTACTTAAAATAACTATCATGATAGATAGTTTTCCTAATGTGAGATATATTAACTTGTAATTTAGGGAGTGCATGCTAAATATTAGAATTTGGAGAGGTAATTAGAGGAGTGTAAGTACCATGAGTAGGCATATGCATATATATATATATATATATATATATATATATATATATATATATATATATATATATATATATATATATATATATATATATATATATATATATATATATATATATATATATATATATATATATATATATATATATATATATATATATATTGGATACTAAGTGATCATCCAAAACCAATGGATGATGTTATAGGTGTAGAAATATGCTTGGATGTAATGGTATAAGTATCAACATTGTAAGATCTGGCTTGATCACCTTTATTTTATTCATCTCTAGAAACATATGATAATGAGTCAATATTTTCTAGATGCTCACAAAGATATTCCATGAATTTGGCATAATTAGTCTCACTATATTATTATTGAGGGTTAGGTTATGAAATGAGATCCATAATATGAGCTTAAAGAAGATGAGGGATAAAAACTAGAAGATCCTTTAAAGTATCAAATTTTATATAATCCATAACATATGCTTCATGTTATTCCCAAGTTATTTTATATTGTGTATTTTAACAATAGATATTAGCAGTAAGAATGATCTTAGAATATCAATTGACTTGACCTAGTCTATGAGAGGTGGACGTGGAATTATATCTAAGGCCTAGTCACCCCTCATTATTAGAGATAAAAATATGATATATAGTTACTTGAACATGTTTTCCTAATCCCTATCCAAAAACATAATAATTTAAATTTAGTTATGAGTCAATTGAATGTGATATGATCTCTAATAAAGTAATTCAATTGCTTGAAATAGGAAAGCCATGAGCTTAAAAAATATTGTAATTAAACCATGTATATATGTAATAAATAACATCTTAGAAAGTAACAAAATATTTTATAATAAATTTAATAATCCTATGTACCATATGAAATAAACATTCATTCATTAATTCCATTATAAATGTAATACAATATTAATCAAGAAATACTTATGACTATGAATACAATAAAAGAAAAAATAAAGGTATGAGGGTGATTTAGGCATGGGTTTGAATGATTCTGTGGGATTTAAAATATAATTTCTCATTTATTGATTAGTGTCCACCTAGTGTTTCATAACACTAATATTGAGATAGAACCATGTCTGTATCCCACTAAACCCATCTCCAAGGTTACAGTGAGATTGACTTCCATGGGATATATTTTCCTTTTATGTGCACCACAAATAAAAAGGATAAAATAGGCTTATTTTGGAATAAACAAAGGATTATAGGCATTTGTAATATATCATTAGGTACGCAAAAACTAAACTCTGTGTTTAGTGATGTTTAATGGATATGAGTATTGGGGTTAGCCCCTCATGTCTTGATGGCTATAAATATAAAACCATGTATCCCTTCATGATAGTCACTAATTAATTTGAAAACTACTATAACATAGTTTCTAAAAAAAACCACAAACAAATAGAAAATAAGTAAAAAAAAAATTGAAATATTTTTGGGTATAGCTATCAACAAATTTTAACTCAAGGTAAAAATAAAAAGATTCACTGTCATATTTATCCAAGGTGACAAGAAAAATTCTTTAGTGTCAAATTTAATCTAAGGTTGAATAAGTTAAATTATTCTATGTTATATTTTTATCCAAGGTCAAAGGCTATTTTTTTAGTGTTAGAGATTTATATAAATTTGATAAAATCCTAGGATAAAACTCAAGCAAATAGTAAGTGATGTTCAAAATAAAATATGGATTCACCAAAATGTTTAATTTATTTTGATTAAATAAAATATAAATAATAGATATTAAACTATTAAAATTTTAATCTAGTATATATAGATATGATAATAAAATATAGTGTGCTACATAATTTTACAAAATTAAAAACTTGATAAAAATAGTAAATGAACCTACATATATGTAAACCTCCCTAAAATATATTTAATTCTAACTATGTAGGTTAAATGTGACCATAAACTACTTGAAAGGACCTATGAACTTTTCATGACCAAATGTAGTAATTAACTATGCATTATGACAAGTCCATATAAGGATATAGACTCACTATTGCCTTGTTTGATTACTGTGGCCATATCCTGATTAATTATATACCTAATTTATCGATAAAGGTCTATGTGATAGTCTTCAAGGATTTTTTTATTAATTATGTGTGTTGATGTGCCACACAAAAGGGTGAAAAACATAAATGCTTGTTATTGACAATAAACACAATGTAGATCAAATGCAAAGTGGGAAAATTAGGGTTAGGCAGATATTTGAACTAACATAAAAAAACCTTTCATAATTTTAGTGTTATCTATATATCATAAATAGGCCTTAGTTCAATGTATTTATCCCTCCTAAGTTTATTATGTGATCCATGATTGTGTAACTATATGTATATAACTATAATATTGATTAAAATTCTTAAAAATGGATGCCATTGACCTGAAATAAACAATATTAAAATTTATCCTATGCCTATTAGAATACAACATAATTGAAATTGGAATAAATTGTGTTATTTTGATTAGTGTGTAGTGATTTAAAATCCACTTGATATAGGGTTTCAATTAAATGTATTGATGTGATTTTATAAGGGAATATTTGGAGTATTTTCACTAATTAAATGTAAAATATGTGCAAGAGATATATTGAGAAACATATCAATATGAAAAAATATTTGTTAGAGGATGGGGATAAGTTTTCACTAGTGGACAAGGCCATAGTGCAACCCTATTTGACCTAACATAGACTTATCATATAATACTATAGGTTATATGTATAATTCTGACAAGAGCATTAAATTGAATAGGGATAAAATTAGTTAAAATAGGGATGTCTATATGAGTTTGTAGTGTTTTTAGTAAACTTAAGGTTCTCTTATATTTTGAGAACTAGAAAAATGGAAAATATACCAAGTAAGGTAAGGATGTAAGGAATAAAAATTTTCAATAATTTAATGATTAATTATATTTTTAAATTAAGATAAAATTACATCTTAGTAATCCTTGCAAGGGAAATATCCATTCAATTTCAAAAATTATGGGAAGGTGATATTAAATCAAATCATATGAAATGACAACTATAATGTATTCAAAATTATTGGAAAAGGATGGGGTATTTAATTTTTCATGCATGGTTATATCAAGCATCTTTGTAACCCAATCATGGCCTTCTTAAATATTTGACCATGTAAAGCATGAAGAGGTGGCATGAATGTAGTGGTGATGTTTGGAGTAAAAGAGTGTGAGTTTATTGTGTATGTGAAAACCATACATCTCTTCTCTTATCACACCAATTCATTGGGAGTAACACCTCTTTATCTTCACAAGAATGAATCGTGATAAAATCACCACAAAGGATCCAATTATCATCATGAAGATATTTAGCCAATCAATGCCAAAAAATCATCCTTTTCATAGTGTCATTTGATTCATAAACATTATAAATATTAAGGGAATGACCATTAAATTTAAATATGGTCCACACTAATTGATGAATAGGATATGATCAAAAACTAACCATGTAATGAAAAAGAGGGGGAAATTAAGGTGAAGACTCCCCCACATCCCATCTCATGATCTAACATGTGACAAATAATACTCATCTAAATTTATCTAATAGTGGAGGTGAGAGAAAAATAAAATATTATAAATTATTGTAAATATGAAGCTTTCATATTAAAAAAAAATCATGTTATCCTAAATAATAAACTTTGGGTTCATGTCAATAAGGCCTCAGACATTCCAAGAGTAAACAATCATTAATCAACCTCAATTTACATAGGGGTTTCCTCATCAATCTCAAATAAAATATAAAAGTTATTAGTTAGGTATGATTAATGGTTATCCTTCATGAATTAACCTAATTTGAATGCCTATCACTTGTCTTGAAAATATTATCCATCTTATGGAGGTGGTAAGGAGTGTGCTCATGCAAGTATACTAATTTATAATCAAACATAACAATTTTTTTCCACAACTAATTGTATAATCTAAAGGGGGAATTGTTATGGTTTTAATTCCATCCATAGTATTTTAGAAACTAAATAAATGGTAACAACTTGATGGGTGTATATTAGTTGAAACACTATTTATTGATTTGTGTACACTAGTTTCTTGACAAGTGTCTAAGAACCTCCTATGGGTTTGTACACAATGTCAGGGCCTTGCCCACTAAGAGTTATTTTTTATCAAACACTATAGTCCATTTATAAATGGATGTTTTAAAACTTTTTTCACCTTAGGAGAAGTTTTAGGAGGAGGGATGGGCCTAGAGTTGGACATTAATGGGAATTTAAAAAAAAATCGTGGTTTGATATCAAAATAAAGTGTTGGGAATGTTAATGTAAATCACATGTTGTGTAATCCTCTTCTCACCAATTTAGATATAAATAATTTAATTGATATATTTAGAAATATCCACTAATATTTAAATACATTTTTACAATATAACCACATAGAATTTTTCTTGTTCTATCCCTATGAAATGTGCTAAGGGTTTAATCAAATAATTCAAAAATAAAACCACTAGGGCAAGGGAAGGCTAGGAAACTCACCCTGAATAGATATTTTAAACTTAGTATTATTATATATGAAAATGAATTGGGTATAATCTAAAAAATATCCAATTTTTTGTAAATGAACCAAGGCCCACGAGAAACACTAGCATGACATGTTTTGTGTTATAAGACTTTAAATTTAGAACCCATTGGTCAAATTTTTAATGCCCTCAAGTTTAACACCATGAGGATCCATCCAAGTATTATAAACCTAGGAGGTTAAAGTGTTTTTAGTAGGGAATCAAATAAAAAAATAAGATACGAGAGTAAATCAATCAAAATAATTGAATGTTATGTCAAATTCAGGATAGTTTTAAATAATATCAAGAAGAATTTTGAGGGTAGAATCAATACCTCATGGAAATTTTTGAAACAATTATACATTCTCACTTTAGTACCATTATTAATATCTACATTAGAATTATCTATATAAAATATTTTAGGAATCAAGGAGGATTAAATTTAAAGGATGGATTCGCCATCCAAAATGTGGTGATGGTTGGTTGTGGTGAAATAAATGCATTATCTTATCAAATGAAATACCAAGTTATTTTCAAAGGAATTAATGGTGATGTGATGCTAAAAAAAAAAAAAACCCTAGTATATCCCATGAATCATATTGAAAGGATTATTTTCATGAGATGATGGTTGTTTTTTAGCTATCTAACAACATTATTTAGTCTTTGGACTAAGTGGCATGATTTGGAAGAGGATTTTTAAATATTTTTGAATGTTGATTTTGTTGTGTGACTAACTCATTTAAAGTATTATTTTTACCCTCTATTATGATTTAATTAATTTAAATGAGATCTTGGATCTCATGTTTTAACATTATGCATATGTTGGAAAATATTCAAGGAATATCTAATAATAAAAATATGCACTAACATAATAATTCATAGACAAAGGATTTGATGGATAAATATCTCTCTTTCTCTCTTAGGAGGTAAATTAATCATATTACAATCAAGTAATTTATTAATCACATTTGCAGGACTTCCACTTAGTCTTGTAAATTTTATTTTTTCTCTTTGTTGTGATAATACTATACTTTTAGATTATTGGTCCACTAGTTTCACTACATTCTTAGCCTAACTATTAGGTGTAAATTATTATCACTTAGATTTAAATTTTGAATGTGAATCTATTATAAGTTGTGGAATTAGTCTTATATTTAAGCATGTTAGCCTCTAAAATCATGATATCATATTTTATAACTACATGACAAAGATAATCATATTGTGGATAAGTATTAAATACAATATGCCTTTAATGGGTAAAATAAATTTTTGAGCAAGTATACTTTGTAATTAATTGTCATGTAATTGGAGATTAATTTTTGTAACCATTGTCTTGAACCTAAGAATATACTCACTAACATTCTCATTAAGTCTTTGTTTGAGTTAATAAATTCAAGAAAACATGACATTCATGCTAATAATCTAAGAAATCATTGATGAAAGCATTGACATAGTGCAATAATCCATGATGAGTCAAAGAAATCAGGAATAAATAGACCTATTATTACCTCTTTTATTGAATTCCCACTACCATTCCCAAACACATAAAGTTTTATTTTTCACTTCCCTTATCAAATATCACTAAATTAATATGATGTGCATCTATTTATGTTTTATGATAAAAATCGTTATTTTATGAATAAATATTGTATCATGTACTTTTATTATTTTTTCATATTTACTATTAATTTAATATGTTTAGATAATATGGAAAGAACATAAGTTTTATGGGAAAAATCCAATTTACAAAAACTTGGTAGGCCAACCCATGGCAACTATAATGGTTTATTGTTTTAACCTATAGAAACTGATGATGGATCCCATATAAACTATATATATAATTTGAAAATATATAACCATTAGTATAATTATTAATTGATCCCATAGAAACTAAAGGAATAACTAGATCAACCCATAGAAACAGCATGACAATTGTCCTAGCATATAACATAATCATAACGGTTAAACCATAGTGATATGTTGTTATGACTATTGAGTTGTGGAAATTATTTGAACATGAAGATGGATCCCATGTTATATAAATAATAAATAAATGATCAAATATCCCATTATCACTTCTTTCTCTATGGACCATGATTCTATGTTGTTGCAACCATGTAATTGCCTACTCTTTTCTCTGCTAAAATTGATTGGTTTGTCATGTAGCATAAATAAGTTATCTCCATTTATTATTTTATAACTATTTGTGTAACATTAAATGTACCTTATATATTTAATTGATGATGGAATAACTTAGGAATAATGAAGTTTTTGTTATTAAAGTATATAGAAAATATAAAGTACATTCTGAATCATTTGTAATCTTTTATTGAGTAATGCTCACATTGCTACAAGATTATTTAATACAAAAAGTTATTTTATGTAATTATAACAAGTGTGATTTCATTTCCAGAAAGTGTGGTTTCATTTTCAACACTTTACTTTCAAGTAATTGAGGTTACATGAGTATTTACTATATGAAACCTATAGTCCCTCTATATCTATAAATAACTAGTGTTACATATATAGTTCTGATACATTTCTAAGTATATGTACTCTAGGTTGAAAATTAATTAAATTAGAATAATCAATAAAATAACTACCCTATGGAATACATCTACCAGATTGAATGCAAGTGATTGGACTGTGTTAATTTAAATGGGTAATTTATTTTGATCATAATTTTGGTGTCATTTCAATGGATTGTTTTAAAACATTAGATATAAAGAAGTTTGATTTATATTTATAGTTTCATTTTCATGCTTTCTAGTAAAAAAAATTCCCACTTTCTAGCATAATATTTCCTATTTTCCTAGATTAAGAACTTTAATTTCTGCATTTAAATTTAGAAAAAACAAGAAGATCCCATTCAAAACTAACCCTATATATAACAGGTTAGGCATAATCTTAAATAAGGACCAATTGATTTATATGTAGTGAGGGTGAGACTATTTAGGTAGAATATCACTTATAAGGTTGGACTTTGTTATAAGGGAATAATAATCACTTACAATAATCATAAGTTTAGAAAAAACACTAATAGTTATTTCATGATAAGATATAAGAGACATCAACATAGCAATTCTTGGTTAATTTATTAAAAAATTAAAAGGGAAATGAAAATTAAGACCCACATACCACCGAGAATGACATATTTTTACCATTTCAAATATTCCCTATCTAGCCACCCTACACCAAAGGATCTAATATTTAGCCCCCTTCACCCTTGCCCAAACTCCTCTTTAAAATAAAACTCATATCCATTATATCCCAAAAAATAAAAAGTAAAAAACTTGTTTAACCCACTAAACTAGTTGAAAGAGACATTATTGTTTATCTCTCAAAAGAGTTCTTAAGATTTCCCACACCATCACCCATAATAAAAATATTCCCTACTAAAGTAGTCTAAAGCCACTATTCACTATGCACCTTAGGATAAAATTTAAAAAGTATTTAAAGTGTTAGTAGCTAAAATATTTAGTTTATAAGTGGTTTGGAAGACCATGGGGGACTAAAAAGGAGAAAATGCTATCAATAAGGCCACAACCTTTGATTTTCCCATCAATATCCTTTTCTTTAATGCACCTATGAATAATATTCCTCTTTTTGCATTACACAACTTTATAGGAATGGATAATGGGGCTCCTGGTACATTCCTTTTTGAGTTTAATGTCCTATTTATTAGTTACCATTACAAGCAAGATGTCAAAAAACTCAAATAATTTCTAGCCACCCTTAAAGATGCAACCTTTAGATAGTTTATGGGACTAATCAAAGATGTGATCTCCACTTAGCCTAAAATGAAAGAAAAATTCCTCTCCAAATACAAATATTATTATATAGGGATGAAATACATAATAATGATGTTTTTTAAATGTTAGATAATGAATATGAGCCTTTGGATGACTACCTTGAGAGATTCAAGTTTAACTTACAAAACTATAAACAAATTATTTTGGTTCATGAATCAATTAAGCTAGTTTTATTGAAAGTAATTTGAGATACATGTCTTGAAGAATTAGATATCATGAGTAGTGTTAACATTTTTCTATCAAAAATTTCAAAACATCTTATACCCTAAGGAGACCCACTAATTTTTTGGAAAAAGGATTCAAGTGACCTAGGAAACCTAATTTTCAATATCTATAAAAACATGATATTTGGATGCAATTTGTAACTTGAAAACTTGAAAATTGTAATCAAACCTCCATTTACCACTCACCTAAATCCTATAAAAATTTTATCTCTAGTTGTAATTTGTATCTTTCAAGTTGAAAGTTACAAGTGTAACCACAGTTCCCACCATTCATTACAACTGTAGAAACTAGAAATCAAGATGAGCATTACAACTTGAAAATTTGTAAAGTAAAAATTAAGCCATATTTTTTGTTGTTTACCACACCCACATAAATCAAAACTCTAGTTTCAGATTATAACTTACAAAGTGTAACTAGGGTTTATAGTTTCTATGGATAGGGTGAATGGTAGAAAACATAACTTCCATTGTAAACTTGTAAATTGAACCCAAACCTTTGCTTCTCACTTTTCACATACCAAGAAAAAACTAGAGATTAGGATGAGATTTGTAACTTTAAAACTTTAAAATTAAAATCAAACCTCCACTTCTCACTCACCTAACTCCTAGAAAAAATTGAAACTCTAGTTGCAATTTGTAACTTGCAAGTTGAAAATTGTAAGTGTAACCCTAGTTCTCACCATTCATTACAAATGTGGAAACTGGAACTTGGGTTGAACACTAAAAATTGAAAATTTTCAAATTTAAACTCAATCCCCAATTTATATAATTTACCATAACCACATAAATTAGAACTCTAATTGCACATTGTAACTTGCAAAGTGAAATAAAAGTTATACTTTCTACTCTTCACCCTATCCACAAAAACTAGAAACCCTAGTTACACTTTGAAACTTACAAAGATTCAAATTAAAACTTGAGTTATACTTTCCCATTTCCATGTAACCAAGTCAATTGATATAAAATGGAGATCTAGATGTAAATATCAAATTTTCAAACTTGTAAAAGTACATAATCACTCTGAAACTTCACTTTTAATGTTGTTTTTTCAACCATCAATCGAATTAGCATTCATTAAAGGGGTTATATTAATAAAACTAGGGATTTTTATAAATAATTTTTATAATTTAAAATTAGAAATCAATCTCTACATGTAAGGAATCCAAGCCACACCTCACCAATGCTTTGTCTTGCCAATGTTATGCCTTGACCACCATTGTCATCATCTGTAAACAGGATATTCTTTTATTTTTCCCACATTTTTCATTAAATAATTGTTAAAATTTTACAAAAATAATAGATTTATATTTTCACCTATGAGGCTAGGGTTTTTCCCTTCATTTTCCTAAGCTTGCTTGCATTTTCCCATTACTTTATCTAGATTTTTGAAAGCTCATCAAAAAATCATCCAGTCATTTATTCTTCATAGATTAAAATCTAAGGTTTCTTAAAATTTATTAAAATAAGAATATTACCTATAGATTCTCTACCCATATCCTATGGAATATCCCATTGAAAAAACAACTCTACAACCCACAAAGATCTGACCTAAAAAATAACTCCAAATCTGCATAAGAGATTTTACCTACAATAGACAGCCTAAACCCTTCTAGAACTTTCATCAAACTTTGAAAGTGAATTTTTTTAGTCTAAATCCCACCAAAATTTTTACTTTTAAATACATAGTAAAAACCCCATCAAAATTTTTACCTACAATTTCAAATCTAAAACCCACCAACTCTATAGTTGGTTTTCCCATACCAATATTCCTAAAACCTATGTTTGGAAAGGAAATGAAGTTCAAGTCAAAGGGACATGGTATCCCACTCAACCTAGAATCTAATGAAAATGAGATCACATACATAAATCTATGTCACATAGACATATATAGATTATGAAAAAGAGTAAATGCTAAATTCAATAATGATTGGATTCAAAGCATTTAAAATAGTGGATTACCCTAGGTAGTAACCTTCCCAATATCAATGTAGAGCCCTATGTTTGTGCTCACATTGGAAAATCACAATGATGTAGAGAATAAGGAAGTAGTGAATGAAAAGGGGAAGGGATTATGAACCTTAACCCTGATTTCATAGATACCATGTTCCTAATTTTAGAATATGATAGTTATCTTGATATAACCCTTGACTCTTTAAAGAAGTTTTATCAAAATAACAATAATGTATGTCTATAGGTCCTTAAGAAACAATGGATAAAAACCTATAGACCCAAATACATAAGACTAAATAAAAACCTAGAAATAATAAACTTCAAATATGAAGTAGGTGACATAATCATACTCTTGCATAATGTTACTAGGAACTCATATGGTAAGAACTATTATGATTGGATATACCAATACATCTGGGTGATCCACCAAAACAAGTAGTATATCCACCAAGCCTAGTTGATTTCTAACTCCATCCACAAATAATTAATGGACTTCCAAACTATAGGTAATTTTTATATGACTTCATATCTGGTCTACATATTAGCAACAGGGAGGGCATTCCCAAGGTTGAATACCATGTCTGATCAGGTCAACAAGGTCTTTAACTATTACCTTGACCTCACCCTTGAGGATAAAAAGCAATATTACAAAAGGATGAATGATGTTTTCATATAATTCATTATAATTATCTTTAACAAGGAGCTATAAATAAGAATATTCATTAATGCTACAACTTCTAAGATCACAAATTGGGGATCATGTCTCATTTAGTTCCCAACATACTCATACATTAGAGTAGGAGTTTTTAGTGGTTTACCTTACACCCTTCTAAGGTATGTAAGAAATAAATGGGCCCTAATATAACTTGTGAGGTATTTTGTAAAAAATCATAAGTTGTTATCAAGTAAACATAAGTCAAGGATCCACTTCCCCATTAGCATGGGTAGGTATACATGCCCTTCCCTATCAAAAGTTAAATGTGAAAATACCAAGATGACTCAAATGACCCTAAGAGATCTCAATTCAAGGCCATTCTATGATGTGACCCACCATATTATTAATATATCAATTATCATTGCATATTCCCATGTTCTTTTCTATGAAGATTACTAGGAAGATATGTAAGATGAAGAGGAAGTTAGATTGATAGATTATTCTAGGATGACCTTGGAAAAAATTAGAACTTACAATATGGTACCAATCCCTAAGGACTTAAAATGTGATGAATTCATAGTTGATAAGGTATACTATGATAATAAGATCTATTCCTAGCCTCTTCCACTAGTCAAGTGGTTAATACCTAAATCCTTCTCATTGATGAATAGGACCACCCATGTAATAAATAAAATAATCAACTGGATAAGGATCAAAGGGTTCAAGGTTACCAAGGAATCCTTGAGCATAAATGATAAGTTAAGAGAGGTGAAGGAGAAGGGTGTGGTTCTAGAAGTGGAACCCTAGTAGAATAGGGAAATAGGTTAGTGGTATCAAATAAGAGGAAGAAAAAATAAAAGGTTAAGAGAGGTCGATCTAGTAGCCAATAAGTATCAACACAAAAAATGTATCATCCAATGCTAACTTTCATAGAGGACACAATTTATTCTCAAAAATAAAAAATAGTTCTTCCTCCTGTATCTAATATTCAACCAATTATAGTACTCCCTCCTCCTATTTCTACTACCTAATCAGCGTAAATAAATAGTTCTTCCTCTTGTATCTAATATTCAACCAATTATAGTATTCCCTCCTCCTATTTCTACTACCTAATCATCCCAAATAGCTACTTCTCCTATTTCCACTAGTCCTCTAATGAAGTGATTATACCTTCACCTGACCCACTTGTGTAAGTTACTTCCTTGGTAGAAAACCAATAAACACAAGTGGACACTTAGATTCCACCTTCACTTCCCTCTTCCATAATCACCTCCACTTCATCCCCCATATCCATAATTACTCTGTTAATCACTAACACCACCTAGTAGTACATGGATATGGATTCAGTCATCCTAACTATAATCCAACTATCCATCCTAACTATTGGTGTAGTTATTATTTAATTTTCATCTCTCATCACATTCCCCTTTCATTAACTTTGAGTGTTCCCACTGTTGAAGATCTAGATTGTACCCTAACTGGGCAAAGGATTGTTTAGGTCCTCTACCTAAATCTAGCTCAACATGGGACTAAACCCAAGATGTGGGTATCTTATAATGGGGTTAGACCTCTAGGATTTTTAATGAGGATATATCCTTTGATGCATCATTTTATCTCACTTCCACTACTAAAACCTACTAATTATCATGGAAAAGAGAGAGAGAGAGAGAGAGAGAGAGAGAGAGAGAGAGAGAGAGAGAGATAACTTGAAAGGGAAACCTAAGCTAACATGGGTGATGCACCTAAATAATGGTTGATCCACTCTATTTAAGCTCCTATTAAACACTAATGAGATAAGTAAAAGATTAGATCTAAGACTACAAGTATCTATCATGCATCAATATTTTATGCAAAGGTTCATGAAATGATCAAAATTTGAGGGAAGTGATGGATAGGTCTAATACAAGACACTAACCAGTCAATGTATCCACATGTAGGCCTCAATCAAAAAATATTCAAACACTAAACATGACTTTTATAACAAGATCAATTAGTAACTAGGTTAGATTATGACTTGACAAGGGAGAGATTTCTACCACATATGCAAAAACTAACGTGTACACACTATACCAAATAATTAAATATAAAAATGGTCTTATATTCATCTCAAGACATTACAAGCTTAATCTTGGCAGAGTCTAGTCATGCCCAAGAGAGGGAATAGAGGGATAATTTTTCAAGATCTAAAGCCTCTATATATATTAAAAAGGGATAGAGATGGTATCACTACATAGTGGAGTGGAAAAAGGAGCCTATTCATTAAGGAATGTGGTGTTAGTTCATTGGTTCCTTTATTTACTCACACCTTCCTTTAATAAGGATTCATCCTTACCAAAAAAATAACCTCATTTTATCCCAATAATATGTGAGCTCCTCTCATTGGCTGAGATATCCCACTAGAAGATAAGGGTTTGTTTATCATGATGACAAAGTTTGTTTGAATGAAATCAATGTTCTTAACTACATTTCTAGCCACTAGTTTGCCACCTTGGGACCCTAAAACCACTTGACTTGCTCATGAAGATAAAATATTTAAATCCTGAGATTGATAGAGCCATGACATGAATGATATTTAGTACTTACTTTAACAATGATAGATCTACGTGGATATATGAGATCCTTTGCATTAATCACATATCTAATCCATTTCCATGTTTAGATCATAGGTCCTTTCTATAGGTGGAAAACCAATCTAATATTATTGGTTTTCTTATAGTTTTCATATTGATGTAGACCTATAGACTACATAACCTATTTTTTAATCCAAATAGGTCCAAATAGTCCCATTCTATCTTTGCCAAAACTGATAATTCACTATGTACACAGACCCCTTTAAAAATCATGAATAGAGTCATACGATGAACCCTGCAAGCTATAAAATATCAAACCATATGTCCATATTTAGCCTTAATGGCACTCCCTTTATGTTCTTTATACCTGATTTCATGGATATGTTTGCTCCTTGGCATTTTATTGATATTTAATGGTAAAATGATAACCTTGCAAGACTTGCTTTATTATAGTCAAAAACTACTCCTTGGCTCAACTTTATTCATCAAAAACTAGCTCAGACCAATCAAATTATGCCTAGTTATCTCTATTATTATTGGTCATGTAGATCCTTACTATCAAATCTTGAGTTCTTGAATTTCACTCACACTATCAGATCTTCTTCATACAAATGAATGCAGTCCATCAATCTTCTATCAGTTTGAACATGTTTTTGACAGCCATATGACTATCATTTAATGTTTGTACAACCATCATTAATGTCCACATGACCATGAAATTTAAGACCATAATGGTTTTTTCCATATTTTAAAGTTAACATCTACGTGAAAATCTCCCATTTTTTAACCAAATTTGAAGGCTTGGATCTGGAATAAAAAAGATCATGGAGGTACCAAATTTGTAGGAGATATTCTTGATGTTAAGAAGATTGTGCCCACTTGATCCAATGGTTCTAGGAGATTTATAAGTGTGTTTATAAGGTGTTCAAGTGAGCTAATATATGTGTTTTTTATGACATGTGTGTGTTTGTCAGTAATCATTTTAACCTAAATAGCTATTTTCTATGGCTTGAATCTGACACTTGCATGAACATCCTATGTTGTAGGCCCAACTTTGAATTCTCATAACTTGAGCTAGGAAGCTCATGTGGAATTAAAATTTGTAGAGCACAAAGGTTATCAAACTTTTCTTTTAATCTAGAGCACAAAATTGAACAATCATTAGAGGTCATAATTGAGGGACCATATAAGGAAATTGAGGTTGTGTAGATACACATAGCTAATCTATTTGGAGCTACTTGGTTCTCATTGAACATCATGCTAAAGAAGTTGACAAATGAAAAAAAAAGAATCAATAATCAAGGCCAAGGGTTAAGGAGTTTCATCCCTTATCCAATTCCTTATCCCATGATGCAATAATTTTATCAAACTTTCTTTTTAATCTAGGAAGAAAGGTAAATTTAGTTTTAAGCTGTACATATTAGGGTAGCTTTGTTAAAATTCCTCTAAGTGTTATTATAGGACATTTTTTATTGTCATTGTTTTGTTATAGATTATTTTCCCTTAAATAATTACCTTTGGGCACTCTATCTTATTTTGATCTCTATTTTGGTCTTTGTTCTATTTCAAAGAGACGTTAGAGCAAGATTTGTAGCTAGTGTTATATCTAGGTCAATGTGTTGGACCAGAGAGGAGACTCCATGCCCAATGGACTAGATAAGGCTTATGTCTAGGTTATATTTCATATAAAGACATAAAACTTGTATTATTCATGAAAAATTTTCACCATTTTTTGTGCACATATAAATATTTTACATGGTTTGATGGATTGAGTGGACCAAAGGTTTGGAACATGTCAAAGATTACAAAATGGAGATGCAAATGTAGGATCTCATAGGATTCATAAGCATTCAAAAGCATGAAATAGGTTGTAAAAACCTTATAAAATAATAATAACCTTGAAGGAATGATCAAAAGATAAACTATGCAAGTTTGAAGGACCAGACCATCACCAGGGTGTCTTTTAGAAGTGAATAGACTAGATCACTTGTACATTTTATAAATGTAACTTAGAAATACTCATAAGATAAATAATTGAAAAAACATGGATTTATTCATGGAAGAAATATGATTTACAAATTTCAAGTCTGTACAAGCTTCCTAGCTCAAGTTATGAGCATTCAAAGTTGGGCCTACAACATAGAATGTTCACACAAGTGTCAAATTCAAGCCTAGGAAAATAGTCACTTAGGTTTAAATGATCAATAACAAGCACATAAGTGTCATGTAAAACACATATTTTATCTCAATTAAACACCTTGTAAACACATTTATAAATCTCTTAAAACCAGTAGATCAAGTGCTCACAATCCTTTTAGCATCAAAAACATCTCTTACAAATTTGGTACCTCCATGACCTTTTTATTTCTAGATCCAAGCCTTCAAAGTTGGTCAAAAAATGGGAGATGTTAACACAAATGTTTAATTTAAGATATGTCAAAAACCATTAGAATCTTAAATTTATGTTTGTGTATATGTCAATGATGGTCACACAAACATCAAATGATGATTTCATAGATGTCAAATTTAGACCATGGTAAATAGCTATTTATTTTCAAATACAAAAAGATCCAACGGTTGGAATTCATTCGTACCAAGGTATATCAACTATGAAATATGAGTCAAAATTTCAAGGAGCTCAAGAGGCCACCACATGGCATAAGAACATAAAGCAACAGACTAACAAAAAGATCCTAAGATCAATGTATGATTGACAAGTACAATGAGAACATTCAAGCTGACAAAAGATTAATGGACCATGTTCATTCATTCCAAGAAGATCAGATAGTGGGAGTGAAATTAAATAAGTCAAGATATAATAGAAAGCATCTATGTTACCAATAATAATAGAGATATCTAGGCACAATTTGATTGGTCTGAGTTAATTTTTGATGAACAAAGTTGAGCCAAGGAGCAATTTTTTTATCAAAAGAAAGTAGTGTAGGGTAACCATTCTTCCATTATAGCTTGATCAAATGCTAAGGAGTAGACATAACCATGAAATCAAGTATAAATAATATAAATGGACCACCATTAAGGCTAAAATGGACCTCTTGTTTTATATTTTATAGATTATAGGGTTCATTTTGTGATTTTGTCTACCATTCTTAAAGGGATTCATGTACATGGTGAATTCTAAGTGCCGGTAAAGAGAAAATGGGTCTATTTAAACCTATTTGGATCAAAAGAGAGTCTATTTAGGTTTTAATTCTACATCAAAATGACAACTATAGGAAAACCAATAATCTTAGATTGTTTTTTCCTATAAAATGAGCCTATGATCTAAATATGGAAATGGAATAGATGTGTGATTAATTCAAAGGGTCTCATCTATCCACATGACTCTATTATCAACAAAGAAAGTAATAACTACCATTTAAAGCATGGATCTATCAGTTTAAATATTTAAATATTTGATCCTTATGAGTAAGTTAAGTGGGCTTAGGGTCTCAAGGTGGTGAACTGGTGGTTGAAAAAGTAGTTAAGGGCATTGATTTTATTCAAACAAACTTTGTCATCATGTTTAAAAAAACCCTTATATTCTAATGGGATCTCTCAACCAATGAGAGGAGCTTGTATATTATTGAGATAAAAGGAGGTTAGATTATTGATAAGGATGAATCCTTGTTGAAGGAAATCGTGAATACATAAAAGAACCAATGAACTACCACCACATTCCTTGATGACTAGGATCCTTTCTCCACTCTCATATGCATTGTTCTCATCTCTCTCTCTCTCCTTTTCTTTTATATATAGAGGCTTTGGAGCATAAAAATGATCCCTCTATTCCCTCTCTTGGGAATGACTAGACTCTACCAAGATTGAGCTTCTAGCCTCTTAAGATGAATACAAGACTATTTTCAGATTTCAGTATTTGGTATAATGTGTACATGTTAGTTTGATTTGCATATGTGGTAAAAATATCTCCCTTGCCAAGTCCTAATATCACATAGTTACTAATTTATTTTGTTATATAGGTCATGTTTATTGTTCAAATATATTTTGATTAAGGCCCACATGTGGATACATTGATTGGTTAGTGTCTTTCATTAGACCTCTCCATCACTTCCCTCATATTTTGATCATTTAGTGAACCTCTACAAGAAATACTAATGCATGATAGATACTTGGAGTCCTATATCTAGTCTTTTACTTATCTCATTAGTGTTTAATATGAGCTCAAATGGAGTGGATCAACCATCATTTATGTGCATCACTATTATTATCTTAGTTTTCCATTTCAATTTATCTCTTTCTCCCTTTCCTTATTCATTAGTAGGTTTTAGTGGTGGAAGTGAGCTAAAATGATGCATCAGAGGATCTAGCCTCATTAAAAATCCTAGAGCATTGACCCCATTATAGGATACTCACAACCTAGGGTCAGTCTCATGTTGAGCTAGATTTTGGTAGAGGACCTGAACAATCCCTTACCCTACTAGGGTGCAATCTAGACCTCAAGTAGCTCTAGCATGCCTGATGAGAACCTAAGCCCACTTGACTTGCTTATAAGCATCAACTATTTGAATTTTAAAACTAATATAGCCACACCATGAATGGTAGTTAGTACCTTATTTGTAGATGATAGAGCCACATGGACATATGAGACCATTTTCATTAATCACGTATCTGATCCATTTCCATGTTTGGATCATAGGTTCATTTTATAGGCAAAAAACTAATCAAGGTTTTTTGGTTTTCCCATAGTTGTCATATTGATGCTGACCTATAGATTGAATAACCTCTTTTTTAATCCAAATAGGTCTAACTAGACCCACTCTATATTTACCAAAATCAAGAATTCACCATGTACATGGCTCCCTTTAAGAATGGCAAATAGAGTCACAGAACAAACCCTGTAATCTATAAAATATCAAACCATAGGTCTATATTTAACCTTAATGATAGTCACTTAATGTCCTTTATACCTCAATGCATGGCTATTTCCACTCCTTGGAATTTGATTGAGATATAATTATGGAATGATGACCCTACAAGACTTGCTTTCTTCTAGTCAAAAACTACTCATTAGCTTGACTTTGTTCATCAAAAACCAACTTATACAAATCAAATTATGCCTAGTTATCTATATTCTTAATGGTCCTATAGATCCTTACTATTAGATCTTGACGTCTTGACTTTCACTTACACCATCAAATATTATTGGTATGAATGAATGTGGTCCATCAATCTTCTATCAACTTGAATGTGCTCATGTTACTTGTTAATCATGCATTCATCTCAGGATCCTATTGTCACTTTGTATTTTTACGTGTTTAGGCTAAGTGGTGGCCTCTCAATCTCTTTGACCTTTTGACTCATCTCACCCAATTGATCTCCCTTGGTAAACACCAACCATTAGATTTACTTGAATTTTAAAACAAATGAATATTTACCATGGTCTAAATTTGATGTCTATATGATCATCATTTGATGTTTGTGTGACCATCATTGACATCCATGTGACCATCAAATTTAAGACCCTAATGGTTTTTTCCATATCTTAAAGTTGAAGTCTACGTGAATGTCTCCCATTTTTTGACCAAATTTGAAGACTTGGATCTAGAAGAAAAAAGTTCATGGAGGCATCAAATTTACAAGATATGTTCTTGATGCTAAAAGGATTATGCCCACTTCATATGTTTCTTTGAAGTGATTTCTAAGTGTGTTTACAAGGTGTTTGAGTGAGATGATCTAGGTTTTTTACATGATGTTTGGACACCTGTCACTTATCATTTAAACCTAAATGACTATTTGCCAAGGCTTGAATTTGACACATGTGTGAATGTCTTATGTTATAGGCCCAACTTTAAATGCTCATAACTTGAACTATAAAGCTCAAATGGACTTGAAATTTATAGAGTATGTTCCTACCATGAATAAATCCATGGTTATACAATCTTTTGGCTCGTGAGGCTTTTTGAGGTGCATTCATAAAATGCACAAGTGATATGGTCCATTCACTTCTAAAAGATGTCCTGAAAATGGTCTAGTCTTTCAAACTTGCATATTTCATCTTTTGATCATTTCTTCAATGTTTTGATGAATTTCTAAGGTTTGTGTAACCTAGTTCATGCTTTTAAATGTCTATGAACACTGTGCAATCCTTCATTTATATCTCTATTTTATAATATTTGACCTATTCCAAACCTTTGGTCTACTTAATCCATCAATCCATGAAAAATATTTATATGTGGGAAAAAATTAGCCAACACCCACCAAATTGATTGATTAATTCACTACTTTGGATTCCACACTTCCATATGTTCCCCTATCTTAATTACCTATGCCTACCCGTCCACTCATGTCACTCCCATCTCTCACACCCCTAATAAGTATATCAATACCTACCTTACCCATTCAAATACCCATTTCTTCCATTCCATCATTAACCCAAGCCCCCACTCAAGAGGTGGAGATAGATAGACCCACTAATACAACTATGGCTGCTCAACCCATAAGTGGGAAAGAGATAATAAAATCATCAACTAAGGATTCAACAACAACATTAGTGATGGATATAACACTTGTCATATTAACCACCAATGTGGCAAATTCAACTATAATTTCATAGATGATAATGCCAAACTCACAAGCTACCAACCCAAGCTGGGTAGCACAATAAATGACAAATAAGAAGAATCAAATGGTGTCACCCAACACACTAGACTTTGTTCTATTAAAGGCATAAAAAATATCAAAGGTAGGACCCATAACCATATCTAAGATATATTATGATTCAATAGGGTAAAGATATGTGAAAACTACTATCCCCCACTAGACAAACAAAAAGATCTAGTGGTGGGGGATTATCAGATATCCAAAGTGCACCTGGGTCATCCTAAAATAGAGGGACTAAAACATGATGTTCAATCAAGTATTAACTATATTTTTGAGAGGATGGATAGTGACAAGGTCACAAAGGTGAAATAAAAAATAAATTTGAGAAGTTGATAACTTCACTAAATAAATTCATTGAGACCATAGCCTAACCAATAAAATCTCTTTCTCAATTCCCTGAAAAAGAAACACTTAAAGTAGTGCCAAACATTAGTAGTATGGGGAGATCTATGAAAGACTGGGTAGATGAACTCATCATGAAAGTAAATAGAGTAATAGAGCTAGAAATGGACTATTATAAGACTCTGAAGGATGATTAGGCATCCATGAAATTAGAAGTAAGAAAGTATCAGGAAGAGATTAAAAGATTCAATCTATTATTTTTAAAATTATAGGCTATTAACTTGATTGATATCGATACCCTCATTTCATACAAGATATTGAAAAGTGATGTAGAGCATGAGGAACTAGATAGGGTAGAACATTTTAGAATCAGGATACTCATTGAGAGTATTAATAAGGCCAAGGCTACATGTGATAAGGCCATGGATATAACCTATGACATTGAGGATTTGCTTAGTAGATTGTAATGTGCAGTAATAGATCATCAAGATCGAATACTTCTAGTTCAAGAGGTTCAGGATGAGTTAAAGGAGTGGTCAAGGGAGAGTCAACATGGGATATAATATTCAACTTGAGTTCCATCCATGAATTCATCAAGTATCACAATAATCTTGATCAGATGGATAAGACACTCAAGTATAAAGGGATACATCTAGAGAACTCTCTAATGTAATGGTAAAATGTGAGATAAACAACCTATATCCACTTGGTCCTGATGAAGATCACCTCCGAGAGATATTCAAAAGATTTGATGCTTATGTTGAGAAGATAGAAACAAAGAAATATTAGGAATATGTAGAGGTTATGGTTGTAGATTAATTATTTCAATAAAATACATTTTTTATTGTAAGAAACATTATAAAATTGCAAGTTACAAATTATAACTATTAGTTTGACAACTCTTTTTGAGAAACAACCACTTGTAATTTTCATGTATCTTTTTGATAGGATTTAACTTGAAAAAGTGATACTTGTAAATTACACTTTTATTTTTGACAAAGTTGAGTTTATTAACTTTCAAAAACACATGTAAATTACACTTCCCTTTTTGTCAAGCTAGATGACCTAAAAAGTTGTAAAAGTCTCAACTACAAAATACTAATTAGGTTTTTCAAGTTATAATCTAAAATACCTAACATCACTCAAATTTGCTAATTATTAATTCATTTTGGCACCTCATTCCTTGGAAAAGATAACAAGAGCTGAAATTAAAGAGGAAGGGAACATTTGAATGAATATTCCAATGGATTTTTCCACTCCTCTAGAACTTGTTGAAGTGCCTAGCATTTGTATGTTTTAATTCTATTCACCTAATCTACTAAGGATTCCATTACAAATTGAAGAAGATTCCATTTTCATAAAGTTCCCAAATTTTCTTAATCTTCAACTAGGCGTAAGGTTTTGATAACTCCCTCTATTCCAAAAGAGTATTTTGTATAAATATGGGTACCTCAGCATAGTCCATCTATCTTTTTGATATTGGATAAATTATTTTTCATTTTGAATAATTTATCTACATGATATAACTTATAGAATGATAATAGATTTAATTTTTACCTTCCTTGTGTGTGTCTTCTTTGTTTATGCATGGATATTTGTCAATTTTGTGAATTTTTTATTGTTGTTTTAGCCACATAAATCCATCTATGGTGTTATTTATGCCCTTAGGAAAAAATTTTGAAAAAAAATAAATAAATATCTTCCTTATTAAATAAATATTCCATATTAACTTTGATCTCATATTTGTGTAAGATTGTGCTTTAACAAATTTAGTATATTAAACATTTTACTATGTTCATATAAAGAAAGCATCAATTTCCACTATATTCATTTGGTACAATCACCATTTTTTAGTTTTAAAAATTCATTTATAAAAATCTTTTCCTCATAGGTCAAACCCTAGTTAGGATCAAGATTACTGAGAAATAATATTTTAATGTGAACTAGTTAATACATTAGTTACACTAAACTTAGTGAAAGGAAGTTGGCCTTCTCCAGAGATTCACCTCAATTCACTAAGGTCCCATAGCTTAGAGGTGATCCCACTTGTCATTAGATTTCCAAGTTTTTAAAACTCATACTATACAACACACTACCACATAAACATAGGTACAAAATATACATGATAACAATTTTTGGCACATCTAGTGGGATCTAAAGATAAAGCTCAGAGATTGGTGATATTTTTAAAAATCATTGTACGATCCTTATACACCTTTCAAAATCACCTAGTGACTCTACTAGATTACAAATTTATTAAACTTAAGTTTATGTATGCCAAAGATATAGATAAGATCATTTATTAAAGGTACGATAACTGACTTGCAAGAACTATCATTTCCATATAAAAAGAAATCAAGATCATTTATACATTATACTATAGTATATCCTACAAATCTATTTGTATCTCCTATAAATACCCGCATTTGTTTCGTACCTCCTATTATGGCCTTGAGAAATCAGAATTTATTTTCCTTAAATGGAGGTACCCCTCTTTAGTTGGCCCAGTATGATGATTTACCCACATCAACTCTAAAAAGCCTTTTATATTTTACTATTGAAACTTCCACCACTCCCATTGAACATATTCAAGATATTGATAACATCTACTCAGTTCATAATATAGCACATGAAAATGTTAAAATAAGACTTCTTTCCTCCTCATTAAAGGTTAAATCCTTACAATGGTATAGAATTTTGCCTCCCAATTCCATCCATGTATGGGATGATCTAGGGTCTTACCTATGCATGCAATTTGAAGATAAGAGTGACTTTCTCTCTTTGGTTAAATAGATAACAACTATTCAATGGGATCCTCATGATTTTATGAGTGATTTCAATTTCTAATTTCAAAGGATGTGGAATAGAATCCCAGTGTTGGTCATCCAACCCCAAACAATGCTTTATTGTATTACTTGAGAGCCTTAAATAGTGATATAGTTATCATGATTTAACCAATGCCTATGAAATTTGAATAAGAGCATAAAATTGCCTAATTTAAGTGGGAAAAATAACCCCATGGCCTCTAATTCCTCTATTTTTAGAAGTGCCTCCCACACAACCCACTATTGCCCCAATTCCACCACAATCAATTTACCAACATTAACTCTTACCCCTATTGAGGATTCATATGAGGTTAAATAACTGATTAAAAGCTTTGGAAATGAGTTGGTAGCTATGAAAAGGTAGTAATCCCAAAAATATAGGCCTTATTAATAAGCTAACCAAATATACTAGCCCAACAGGTAGCCATACTAAGGTAGCTCACAACCCCAAATTCAAGCTATGCAAGCAAAGCCACCAAACATCAATGCTCTACCTAAAACAAGTACTTCTAAATCTATTATACATTTTCAAAACAACTTGGTTGAGGAATACAAGTGGTGTTACTCCTATGTTTAACTACATAATTGGAATGCTTGCCCAAATGGTGTCATAAGTCAAGCCTTGATGATGTAAATGATATCAAATACCCAAGGGTAGAAAAAAGAAGATACTTACTAGTAGGAAGATCTACAAAAGCTTGTTTATAATGAAGCTACTATTTTGAACTAGAAAGAGGAGGATTTTTGTGGTTTTAGTCAGTAAGAATCACTAATCAATGGTGGTAGTTGAGTGGCATCAAATACACACTCTAAAAAGAGGGAAATAGAAAGTGATCAACCCCTAGGGTTGATCGAGCTAAAAATTCTAAATTTATACAAGAGTATGCAAAAGGTAACATAGTTTAAAGACCACCCAATGTGCCAATGGGCCAGTCAAAGTAAAAATTATTGACACCAAATCTCGTGAAAGAAGATATAACTCCCATATAAGAATCAATAAAGGTTGGAAACATTCTTTTCAATATTTTAGAACAAATTAAGAAGAATAACTTTAATGTTACCATGTGGGAAGCACTGTCTATTCCATCATAGAGGGACTTACTTTAATAATCTTTAAAAAACTTATAAATAACAAATAATGTCCTAGGTAAGGGACCCACTACTGAGGTTAATTTATGTCAACCTCAAATGGGAAAAAATTAAAGTAAAAATGGTAAGCCTCCCCCATTTACCTTTCACTCTTATTTGGGAAAAATATTATACGTAACTACATGGTAGACTTAGGGGCTATTAGTTCTATTATGCCCAAGAAAATAGTTGATGCTCTTTGTATTAAATATACACCTATCAAAAGATGTGTGATTCATTTAGATGGGACTATTTTTTAAACATTTGAGACTATGAAAGGTTTAAACCTTACCATCCATGCATGCCCAAGCTTATCCATATCCCAAGATATCTCAGTTATTGACCTACCCCCCTAATTTTTTATCTACCTTTCCCAAGACTTCACTACAAAAATGGGAGGGTATTTATCTGGTGATTGGTCCTATATGTTTCTCAGAATAAGAAATGGAACCAGAGTGAAAATACTAGCCAAGCCATTTTCTAAATACCACATTGAGCCATATACTCCTATCCTTGTGGATATGAATTATACATTTCAAGAATAGGAGGAATAAATTGATCATGAGGTTGTAACACCCATGAAAGATATCCCAAAAACTCATCTAGATGAATGGGGATCATCCCTCTAGTTTGATCCTTATGATTATGTCAAATAAACCAAGTTGGGTATGTATTTCATTCATGAAAATAATGTCATCATCTCAAAACTTATGAATCCATTTGAGAATATATAGGGAATGTGGAAGTTATTTTTAAATGGCTCAAGAAGTAAGAATGGTGTAGGTGCAAGTATTTTTTTGATCTCCCCCCAAAAGGAGAGTTATTTATATTCATTCAAACATTATTTCATTTTAACTAATAATGTATCTAAATATGAAGCATTGACTTGAGGAATCTAGTTGGCCAAAGAAAGGGGAATACAATCGCTACAAGTAATAGTGAATTCATCACTCAACAAGTAAGATCTAAAAACACCACCAAGAATAACTTGCTAATATCTTAAAAACATAGGGTTTGGGACCCATTAGAGGACTTTACCACTTTAAACATTCAAGTGTTACTAAGAACACAAAATAAAGATGTTGATCACATAGCCTTAGTGGGTTCCCATTATAATCTACCTAAAGAGATAAAGAAGAACAATAACCAACATGTAAAGTTAATAGTGAGTGTTTTAGTTAATTTCTGATGATTTCTTAATTTAGAAGCAAGTAATTAAAATAATTATTGATAAAGTGCATGCATGATCTAGATGATTTTGAGAACTCCTCTTTGGATTGGAAGGAATAACCTACAAATAAGAAAGACACTAGAAAAAGCAGTTTTTAGATGGATGGCTGAGTGAACTACCTAACATGAGCTAGATCAAAGAAGTGTGAGCTTACTAGAAGGTTGTCAATCCACTATTTATAAAAATTAAGTTGATATAAATGAAAATAAATGAAATTTGAATTGAATAAATATAAAGTAAATACATGTAAGATGAGATGGAAGTAAATTGCTTATTAAACAAAAACAATAAATATAGTAAAAGCATGTCAATACTTGTGCTAAGATAGTTGGGGTTAGGTTTAAAAAATTAGAAAAGTATATGTGATCAAGTAGGAACATATAAAACATGTTCTAGTTAGGGTCAAGGGGATGAAAATAACTTGATATTATTTTCTACCATAGTGACCATTGACAGTTGGGTGAACTATCGATGGTTGGGCTAATCATCATTAGTTAGGTAATCATCAACTATTGAGGTGACCATCAGTGGTTGGGCTAACCATCAGTGGTTACCTGTGTGATTATGGAAATGATCAAACAAGTAATAAAAAATTGGGTAATTGGTCAAACAAAGGGATGTTATGGATCATGGGAATGGAAATTAAGGCACTCATGGGTCTGATAGGGCAAGGAAGTTAGAATGGAATATAAATTAAAGGAAAGAAGCAAGAGATATATGTAACTTGGTAATGGGAGGTTGAAGAAATTTGGCCAGAGTGATATTACTTTAGCCTTTGAAACTGATATTGATAGAGGTTTAGATCTCTATTGATGTTACTTTCTTATTAAATGGATGTTGGACACTTGTATATAAGATATCTTGAACACAAATTGCTAAATTTTTGGATCCTTTTCTCCTCTTAATTCTCTCTTCTTATAGGATGAAGTTACTAAATTCATAGGCGGAAGTTACTAAATGGATAGAGGAAAAGGTTGCTAATTATGATGTTTTAAAGCAAATTCTCATCTCAAAAAGAAAGTTGCTAAATATGCCATTCTTATCTCATAGAGTTGGTAATACTTTTAAAGAAAGCTTAGAAGACTTGACCATCAACAATTAGGCTAACCATTGATGATTAGGATGACCCTCAATGGTTGAGGTTTTGGATGAAAACAAGTTAAAAGAGAGGTGAATTAGAAATTTAAGTTAGTAATTTAATAAATGGGATAAGTCAACTAGGTGGTCAACTAGCTTTAGGATCAAGTAGGGGCTCTAACATTTCGACATCTAAAACTATGTAGTTTTTGAATGTCTACATTTTTCCCCTTTTTTTATGCAACTTTGGATTAACAATCTATAAAATAAAAATTAATGGGTTACTGGTCATGGTCTAGTTTTTTTTTATTATGGGAGGAGGTATTCCCCCTCAAACTAGGAGTTAATGAGGTGAAAATAAAATTGGGTATGGGTTTGATAAATGGTAGAGGTAGTCATAAGGTGGGTGACACAAAAGGGTTAGGCATGTGAAATACAAACATGCATATAAAATTTGACTAAACATGATAATTAAGATCAAGTAGAGACTAAACTTTCCAATGTTGATAAAAATAAGGTTAGGTTCTAGGGAGACATGTGATAGGGTAATCAATCCACAACATTGTCATATCTGATCAGGTCATTCCTTATCAAGTCATCTAGATAGGGTTAGTGTGGCACATAGGTATATAGGGTAGGAAGTGCTCCCACAAAATAACACAAATTGTCTATTTGCACAAAAGGTGGTGCAAAGTTCAAAATTTCAACATGGCAAGGTCAATCGGTGTGGTTAAAATGATCAAGGCAAGGTCATCATAAAACATGCAAACATTTAGGTCAAAATGACCAACATTAAGGTAGATTTGGTCAAATGGATTCATTAGAGAAGGGTAAACTTTGAAAGGTCAAGTTGTTTATTTTGAGAGAGATAAGGTAATCTCCTAAATGGGTATCACCTAGATGGGGTGCTTAAATATTGAAAAAATAATGTGGGGCCCCAACTATTGATGATTAGGGTTTCCCCAAGGTCAACCATCAATGGTCACCTTGACCATCAATGATCAAGAAAACCCTAAAAAGTTTAAAGATGAAAAGTAATATGTTAATTCATTTTTACCATTTAACTTTTGTTGCTTTATGCTTTGGGTGAATCAAACCATTTTGTTTGCTTGCATTTACCTGTTGAGGTAGAGTTGACTGATTGAGGGACTATATGGGCAGAGTGGACCAAGTGTGGATTGATGGAGGGTGGATGAGGATGTGGCTAGGTAGTGGTATAAGGGCTTTAACCATGCCATTAATTGTTGAACAAGGTATCAGTTGTCTTGAAATTGATATTATTGTGTAATTGGTTGTGTTTCATGTGCATTGTAGTTAGTGGTGAAATATTTGGGTAGGATTTTAAATTGGTTAGGGAGAAATGATGCTCTAATTTAGGTTTTTGTTGATTTGGGTCAAATTAATGGGTGAAGGGAATAGGTTAAAGGTGGGTTGAGTAGATATTTAGGTGGGAATAAGGTTAGGTAGAGGAATTACGGAGTTTAGGTGGTGCCACAAAAGCTTTGGGAGGTTAAGGGTTCAAGTTACACCACCAGTGGTCACACACAGTAACCATCGATAGTTTAACTCAATCTTCAGTGTTCAATCTTGGGGGGAAAAAGGTCCACAAGGAACCAATGATGGTTTGAGGAAACATCAACAATAAAAGGATAGGAGGAAAAATGTGATAAAAGAATGGGGTATTTGAATTTTTGAAAAGTTTGAAATCTTTAAAACATAAAATGTTTATAAGATGTAAATTGTTTTGGTTTAAATTTTTATGGTTTGAAAGTGTTGAAATTGGTTGTTAAAAACAATAAAATGGTAAAATATTTAAATGTATTTTGAAAACTTCTAAAATAAGTGTGGGAAATTATTAAGAGTTTTTTAATGGTTATACATGTGTAGATGTGTGATGTTGTTTGTAAAAGATGTAAAGTGTTAATAATATTTGAAATATGAGATGTGAATCTAGGAATTTGACTCAAGAGAGGATGGTTAGTATGGTAGTTCCAAAATGAAAACAAAATTAAAGAAACACACTAACTAGAATAACATCTCTAGGCCTAGACACTAGGGAGAGCTTAGTTAACAAACATGAATAAAACACACAACTAAAATGCAAAAGAAAACCTTCTTTTACCTCCCTTGGATGCTCCAAAATCCTTTTTTTAGTGGCTTGCTCAGCTTGTGCTCATGAAGTCCTTGGAAATGGAAACTTGGCTACCTCTATTTCTCCTTGGCACCTTTGGCTTGTGGCTTGGCTTGGCTTGGAATCAATTTGGCATGGTAACACTAGTTTCATGAAGCTTTGTAATCAATTTTGCATTATAAATTTGCATAATCATTTCTTTTGAAGATATTTGAGCATAATAACTTTGCACCAAAATAGCTTTAAAATTATGTTCATGGCTAGAATCAACCTGAACCATCCATCTTAGGATTGAGATGTGTGGTTAAGGATTAATAAAATTATGAAATTAAAATTGATAAATAGGCTCATAAATATTTGGGATAGAGGAGCAATTAAGAGTCATGGAGGGCTTTGATGAGGCATGGGAGGCATGAATCTTGATATTTGTGGCATTTATGGCCTAGGGATGTCTTCTTAAGAAATGAGGTCAGCTAATCATGAAAATATTAAATATTCATTTACAAAAGTAAGTTTTTACCAAGTTTCCATGGAATTTTTAATTAGGCCTTGATTTGGTTTAGTTAGCTCTTAAGCATGTTTAAGCACTTTATGCACAAATTACCCAAAGTGATTAGAATGCGTTGTTATTAGTATAAAATTCAACTGGATTAGAATTGGAAGTCAATTTTAGATGCATTAGAATTTTTATCCCATTTAGGATGTTATCAATAGCAAAGAATAAAGGCATGTGTCTTATACAAAAAATTTGATATGAAAGAGAAATCCATAGCATCGAGGTGCAAAATTGGCATTTTGACTCGAAATGATCTAATCAAAGTTAGCTAGACCATAAATTGCATTGTCCCATTTAATAATGCTTTAGCTAAAACTAGCACTTGAATATGTCAGTTTCACATCTTCTAACTCATTTTAGTGTTTTTAGGCTAAATTTTGCATTTTGAGTAGAAATTGGTTAAAAGCCTGATTGGAGGTTATCGGTGGCTAGTTTTAGGTGTCTACAGTTTGCCCCTATTTGAGAAGATGTTACAAACCATAGTAAAATAAATGTATTCTAAAATAATGAGAGATGGCCTATATGCCAAAAAGAAGATTATGGTTGAATAAAAAAGCTCCAAATGGTTTTGGGAAGCCTATGATGATGCCTCCTTGATGGAGTGGTCATCATATTTGTTGATGGGCAATCCCTCAAAAATAAGAAAGAATAAAGGTGGAATTAACCTATGGTTGAGATTAATCCAAATAATAAAATGCTTGCATGCATTGATCTAAAAAGGATATTGATTTTCCCAAAGGTGATTATAATCAGGAATAAAATTCAAAATAATGATTTACCCATAGGTGGTTATAATCATTAATTAGACCTAGATTGTCTAAATTAGATGTTGCCCTAGTTAGGGTTTATTATCAAGAATAACTCAAGGATATAACTTAGAATAAATATTAAAGATGAGTGAGCATAAAGTGATGAAAGAGATAGATAGAGGAATAAGAGTGATCATTAGAAATGATTTAGTTGTACCTGCTAACAAGGAAATGTGCATCCTAATTAGCAATGATACAACTAGAATGGTTAAATGAGTTATATTGATCAAGGTGGTTGGGAGGATTTTCCAAGGTACCAAGGAGAAACTTCTATAGCTACATTGATTATAGACCTTGAAGCTAATTTTTTCTATACCATGTGATAGTATGCATCATGATAGAACACCATGAAGACTTGGGCAAAATATGCATAAGGACTAACTCTTGATCCAATAAACACTCAAAAATAATGCACTAATGATAAAAACCATGATGACAATGTTAATTGATGAATATGGATGGACTCAAGAATAATGTGCTCGAGCAATCACCTAATGAACACACATAGACCAAATCAAGGCAACATTGTTGAAAGCAAACAAATAGGTAAGTGAATAAACAAACAAATAAATAACCTAAAATAACCAAAAAAAATATAAAGCTTTAAAACAAAATCAAAAGAAAGCATCGTAACAATGATAATGCCCCAGTAAGGTGGATCAAGAATAACTGATTAGGCTTAGACATGACAAATATTTTTTAATTTTTTGAAATTTTATGAATTTTTTTGTCATTTTGAGGTATCTTAACTTTTTAGATAATGACAAGATACTTTCTGGAAAAATGGTAAGAGTGTTTGGCTTAGGTTGCTCATAAAATGTTGAGAGTGTATGGAAAGGGGGACTGAGGTGACCTCAACATGAATTAAGCATGACCCACATAGTCCTAAAGTGACCTCAAGTCATAGTAATTACATCCACACAAAAGGTGAGGAAAACCCAACTAGGTCCCAGCAAGTTCTCCAATCCTCATCCAAGTCTTCCTCATAAACCATATCATCCCAGTTGTGAGTTGGCTCATAAGTTGGTTCTTGACTGTGTTTCATGTAGTGATTATTGTGAAGAGGGTATGGATCCATATCACAAACAACATTATCTATAGTTGGGTCTTCAAATTCCTCCTCACAAGCCTCTTTATGTCAATCAAGGTCTCAATTTTATTTTTTTGGCTTTTACTATGTTCCCAATATGGATTATTATAGGGAGAATAATAAAACTCCTTAGAAAATTATTCTCTATAGGGGTTCCTAGTGGGATTTTATGTGGCCATTCTATCATAATTTGGATTGTACATGACTCCACCATAAGTGTATCTAGACATATCCATGTAAATGATGAAAGCTATAAAACAAAAAGGCTTAGAGTTATATATACTCTAAAAAAACTATGTCCAAAGGATAAATGGTTCAGTCTTGGTCTAACTTGGTCAAAAGGTGGAGTTATATCTCCAATGTGGTCTAAAAGTGGAGCTGTATCTCCAAAATGAGTTTTTATAAGACTTGGCATAAAAAAACCTAACATCAAATGTCTAATGTCAAATGTCATACACACAAAAGGTAAAGCATCTGAATAATAACTGGCATGTCAAAGGTTTAGGTCAAAGTGTTCCAAACAAGGTCTAAACTAGGAAAGGGAAAAGTTGAGTTAATAGTCTTTTGTCCAAATGTGAAGTCAAAACATAGGCCCAAAAAAATAGGCATATAATATGATGTTTAGCCAAATGGCATCAAAATATAGACTTTAAACAAACGCTGATGTGATTTGATTTAATTTAACAAGTTTGGAAACAACTTTGACATAGACCCAACACATAGAATCAAACATAAACATGATCAGTTGGCATAAGGCATAGGATAAAATGTTATTTGATAAAGGCTATGTTCTCCCACATAAATTCATAAACAATGATAAGGATAGGTACTAAACAAAAAAACCATTAATACTTTTCAAATTTAGGTAATTGATTAACCAAAGTTATGCAACCTAAAAGAGAAATATCTATGTATCAGCCCCATAAATTAAGGCCTAAATAGAGATCAATCCATGTTTGAATCCAAAATTGAAAAGTCTAATTTAAAACATAACGTTGAAAATTAGGATTTGACTAAACAAGCTAGACAAGATTGGATAGTATGATAGCACAAGACAAAGGTCCAAATGGTATACATGACATGGTTTAAAACAAATGGTTTTTGGCATAAAATGAAACAAGATTTGAAAAAAATTTAGTAGCCTAATTCCATAAGCATGTTTGAATGATGTGATCTATGTTATGCTTCAAAAGAGTCAAAGGCATAAATGTTTTGACATGATTTGGGTAGCATAACACTACCCTCCTTAACTCAAAATACATTGTTTTGACATGGCTTATGAATAAAAAAACAAGTTTTATTCTCAAAACATACCAAGCAAAAATGACCAAAATACACTAAGTATAATTGTCCAAATCTAGTAAGGGTATGGCATGTGGGGTTGACTAAACTATCAAGTTTCAAATGTTTCTAGGGGAATAAATTTCACAATGAATTTAATATCAAATGATGCAAAATAAAAGCATAAAAAATTGGGTGACCATGGCATTGGCTACTTGGAAAAAGGTCTAGTCCTTTTTAGAACCACTACATCCTACTGTTTTCTTAGTATAGTGTGATGTCTAAATGAAAATATGTCCCATGTGAAAATCCAAAGGAGTAAGTGAATTCAATGTCTATATATGAAACCACAAGTTAAATCTTCCCTAAAGAACTCATGGGAGGTAACGATGTCCCCCTCGCAAGCCAAGTTTGCATAAAAATAAAGAAAGTATGAAAGTAGAAAGACTTTAGGGTCATTTTAAAGGTCACCTAAAATTTTATGAGTTTTTGGGGAGTGATTTAGATGAATTTATTTCTAAGCCTTGGTATAATAGGAATGGCACTTTTGATTCCAAGGGTTCCCTAAAAGGGATAAATGGAAGAGCATACACGCAACATCCCTCTTTTTTCCAAACTAAAAATTAATCTAAACAACCAAGTAAATACAAAAATATTTGAAAAGGTGAGTTAATTTTTAAGCCAAAATGGAAAATGAGGTGGTGTTCATTTGACCCCTTGGTCTTAGTTACAAACTTTGAAAACATTCACCATAAACATCTAAAAATTGTTTTTTGTTAAACACCAAAACAAGGTTCCTAATAGATTTTTAAGCATGCAAAAGGTGATCTAACCATGTTTTTAGAAAATGTCAAGCTTGGTACTATAATAAAAATGTTATCCTGTCCTTTATCCTTGAATCTCTTTTAGTTTTGAAATAATTAACTTTAAAAAAAGATCTCTCGAGTCTGTGTTTAAAGAAAAAAACAATGACCGATGTCAGTTATATAACTGATGATGGTTACATTTTCTAAGCAATGATGGTTATCTAACTAACATGGATTATACTAATGTGATCAATAATAGGTATGAAAATAATTTTATTTTTACCAACCAATGTCAGTCTTACTAGCCAATGTTGATTACTATGTAAACCTATAGCAATAAAAAAAATTAAAATAAAGTTAGAAAATCAATTTGTAAGAGTTTTAATGGTCCAAATAAATATTTTAAAGTTGAAAAATGATCTTCTTCATGTGTGGGATGCATATATTCCCACCAATCATGCCATATGTGAATCTATGAATTTGACTTAAGAGAGGATGGTTAGTATGGTGTTAGTTCCAAAATGAAAACAAAATGAAAGAAACACACTAACTAGTATGACATCTCTAAGACTAGACACTAAGGAGATATTAGTTAACAAACATGAATAAAATACAAATAAAATTCAAAATAAACCTTCTTTTACCTCCCTTAGATGTTCCAAAATGCCTTTTTTAGTGGCTTGCTTGGCTTGTGCTCATGAAGTCCTTGGCAATGGAAGCTTGGTGTCCTCTATTTCTATTTGGCACCTTTGGCTTTTGGCTTGGCTTGGCTTGGAATCAATTTGACATGGTAACACTAGTTTTATGAAGCTTTGTAATCAATTATGCATTATAACTTTGCATAATCATCTCTTTTAAAAATATTTAAGCATAATAACTTTGCACCAAAATAAATTAGAAATGATGTTCATGGCCTCTCTATTTATAGATTTTTGGAAATGGCTAGAATCAACCTAAACTATCTATCTCAGGATTGAGATGTGTGGCTAAGGATTAATTAAATTATGAAATTAAAATTGATAAATATGCTCATCAATATTTGGGATAGAGGATAAATTAAGAGGCATGGAGAGATTCGATGAGGCATGGGAGACATGAATCTTGATATTTGTGACATTTATGGCCTAAGGATGTATTCCCAACAAATGAGGTCACTTGATGATGAAAATATTCAATATTAATTTCCAAAAATACATTTTCAATAAGTTTCCATGGAATTATTAATTAGGCCTTGATTTGTATTAATTAGCTCTTAAGCATGTTTAAGCACTTTGTGCACAAATTACCCAAATTGATTAGAATGTCTTGTTATTGGTCCAAAATTCAATTGGATTGGAATTGGAAGTCAATTTCAAATTCATTGGAATCATTATATCATTTAGGATGTTATCAATATAAAATAACAAAGGCATGCATCTTTTTTAGAAGATTTGATAAGAAAAAGCAATCTAAAACACCCAAGTACAAAATTGGCATTTTGACTCAAAATGATCTAATCAAAGTTAGCTAGCCCATAAATTGCATTTCCCCATTTAATGATACTTAACCTAAAATTGGCACTTGAATATGTCAGTTTCACATCTTTTAGCATGTTTTAGTGTTTTTAGGCCAAATTATGCATTTTGGGTGGAAATTGATCAAAAGCCTAGTTGGAGGTTATCAGTGGCCAATTTTAGGTGTCTACATGAGAAATTGTGTAAAGTGTATATGAATACTTATTTGTTATGTTAGTGGTTAAAATGTTTTAAAAGGTGTTAAAGTGTGTAAATTATTTAACAGATGCAAATAGTGGATGGAGGCATATGTCAAAATATTTAGATAGGATGATGGGTTAGTGGGTAGAGGTTACTGAATAGAAATGATTAGGTGGCTAAAATGATATGTTAGGGTTGGTTTCTAATAGAATTATAGGTGTGTTTGAGAGGTTTGGATAGATGTAAGGTAGATATAAGGGGTTTGGCTATAATAGGTTGAAAAATGTAGGTGTAGGGTGGCACTTAGTTTGACATGGAGAACTAATTATGCATTGCTAATGTGATTATTATGTAAGCACATAATCAGATTCAGATGAGGGACTGAGTCCCTCAAATTTATTCCAAGGTTTGAGACATGATGAAAAAATAGGAGTGGAGACACATGGATACTGTGATACTAGGCATGATGATTCATTACCATTACCTACCATGAAATGTGGGTATGATTGTGGCCCTCATCAAGAGATAGGACCTATCCATAAACACTTTTTTTGGTCAATGGGGGAAATGATGATTCTCCTAGAGGACATTCAATGTATCACATGAAAAACCATTCATGGGGAGCTAATATATCATATAGAGAGTGAGGAGATTGATTATAATATGAATTTGATATATGGAGTAGATCAAGTATATGCTTGGTTTCATGCAATTGGATTCAGCTATAGACCCTTGTACTAGAGGGATCCTAAAAATAGATGTTTTATTATGATGATGATGATGGTCATGTCCTAATTTTTGGTACCCAATTAGAGAATTGGTTACTTTTATTATATATTATTAGGGATCTTGGTGGAGATGTTGTTAGGGAGGACTATTTTTAGATGGGCCCCAATGATATTAGTATAGATTTATAGGGAGCTCTAGGCCTTCTGGGCTCATAAGTGATATGAGATTAGTTTTAGGTTCATTCTCTACTATTAGTCATATGATCACATTTAGGTACTAAGGCTTGTGGGGAAACCCTAGGATGGATTTAGCTAGGAGCAATTTCTAGATGGTTTCACTAGATGGAGAGGTGACTATGCATTAATAGGTGCAGGTGGTAGAGGCTGAGATATTAAGTGGTTTAGAGATTCCTTTGAGGGTTTGGCAGTGGTGGACATAGTATGGAGGCCATATATAGGTTATCTTAGGTGTCTAGGGTATATGTTCCATACATTGTCCTTACAGATCTAACATTAGATTTATGGGAGGTGGGATGGGAAGGCAAAGCTTATCTTATTTGAGCAAGTGTGGACATAGTTTAGATTGATGTAGGGGATCCCACTAGATGTCCCTAGATATAGGAGATAAGACATCAAGTTCTATTTCCTTGAGCCATATCCATAGGATTTCATACTAGACTATAAATAACTACCAATAAGAGCTATCGTTGATGACATAATTGTCACATATGGGTATGTAGCATGGTACCAGGTCTGATATGTAGTGATCAATTTTAGATGGGGTGATGGGGGTTATTAACCCATGGATGTGGATTATATTGGGGCACCAACATAGGATGGATAGGTGTCAGTAGCATTGGTAGTGTCACATACCCAGATTAATAGCTTACAGGGATAGGCAGCCACTCTATAGGGTCATATTGCCACCTTGACTAGAGAGTGAGATTAGGCAAGGATCTCTCTTGGGTTGGTGACATAGGATAGAGATTCACTATGATAGAGGGTAGGAGTGGTTGTAACAATAGTAGGAGAAACATGAGATATATATTTTAAGGACTTAGTACTTAACCACCATTGAGGAGTTGAGATATTATGAGGTGATAGTGCTAGCATAATTGCCACTAGAGATGAGATATGGAAAGTATAGGTCCAAATTGGTAGGGGGTCCATCAATAGATACTATAGGATAGTGGGCCTCATTAGTAGGGTAAGTAGGGATATCAAGGAGCCACCACTAGATGGTATTATAGGTGTAGGTGTAGGTCAAAATGGTTCTAGTGCCCCAGGGGCTTTATTTATGTAGGTTTATTGACATAGATGTATATTATTTATGATTTTGACCTATGTGCTAATGACATGAGATGTATATGAGAGAGACACACATTATGTCATGTATTATGATGGATACTTCATTGACATGTATGATGTGGATTATAATGTATATGATGATTATGTTTTTGATTATGTTGATGCTTATGATGATGTTTGATTATATTGTTGACATGATGATTATGTCCTAATATTTATGATTTTTATTGATTAGGTATTGATGTATCATGATTATGATGATGGTATGAGTACTATTTCTCATGAGAGGATATATAGATTGAATTTTATTGTTCATTTTTTATTCACATGATGGATATGATGTATTACGATGATGGATAGGATGAATGGACTTATGATTATGATGATTTGATAACATTTTTTTTAAATGATGACATGAACTTAGGTAGGTATGATTTTATATATGTGATGATGGATTTGATCATGCTATGAAAGAATTTTACTCATAGATGTATATGATTTATTCTTTGGATGGATATGATATGTATATGAGCAAAGATGTCTTGTGATTTTGGTCATTGAATAATATGGTTCACGATGTGGTTATGGATATGAAATAGATGATGTTATGTACATACAATCATGGAAACTTTATTTTTTAGATAGATTAGTTAATTTATACATGTTAATAGTAAAGAGAGTGATGACATTATTTATAGATGTTGCATGCTTATTATGTTATAGTTATGATGTGGCTTAGGGATAATTACTTATGATGTATATGGAAAATGGTAGATGACATGGTTTATTTAGTTTGTGGACATTGTGTGATTTATGGATAAGATTATCGATATGTGGATTATGATTAGCTCATGAGTTTTGATATTGATGTATGATGGTTATTGTAAGGTTTAGGAATAACAAGATGATCATGCCCCATTACTTAAATATGTTAAATTTTCAATATGGTTTGTCTCATGTTTTAATAGGTATGGTGTGTTGATAGGTATAGATTATGGATGAAGGAATTAGAATGTGTTTTTGTGAGTAGATGTTTGAATTTGATGTGTTGATATTTTTGAGGTAACATTTTGTGTAGATAAGATTTGATAACTCCTTGAACCAAATAGATTGAACCTTGTCCCCGCTTAGTGCGAGTGCACAAGTATTTTATTAATATTTAAAAAATAAGCACATAAGGGTGCCTTTACTCTATTAACCCTTTTACATTGTAAACATTGATTTATATAGTTTTTACCAATGACTGGTAAAAAATTCTAATCCTATAACCAACAATTTATGGGAAAACAACCTATAAGGTAGTTCTAATTAATTAACTCAAAAATATAAAACTACCTACAAACTAAAACTAAGTAACTTTATTTATGGGGGTGTCTTTACTAAAAGATACATGCCCCATTAACAATAATATTAATTAACCTATCAAAAATCTAACCTAATGTTAAGACTTTAGAACAAGTCCTAACAAACCCCCCTATGATCCAAAGTTGAGTCTTTGGACACATACCAAACATTTTTCTAAATTTTTAAAATTTGATTCTGTTTAAGGGTTTTGTGAAAATATCATTTATTTGATCGGTAGTTGGGAAATATATTGGATCAAGATCTTTCTTTGCCACTATAATTCATAGATAATGGCATTTGACATCTATATGTTTTGTTTTGGCATGAAACACTAGATTCTTGGACATCTTGATTGCACTTTGATTATCAATGTATAATTGTATATGAGCAAACTAAGAAACCTGAAGATATTCAAGAATACGACGTAGGTAAACAATTTCTCTAGAAGCATCCCATGATGCAATATACTCTGATTTTGCTAATGAATTTGCCACTATATCCTACTTATTACAACACCAAGCAATGACAACTGAACCTATATGCATAGTGTATCCTGTGGTTGACACTCTTTCATCCACACATCTTCCAAAATTTGCATCACAATATCTAACAAGTTTGAATTTTTTGTTGTCATGGTATTCAAGGCCATATGTTTCCATTCCCTAAAGGTAATGAAGTACTCATTTTGCTGCATTTAATGAATTTATCTAGGCTCATGCATAAACCTAGATAAAATTCCAATTGAAAATGAAATATTGGGCCTGGTATTCATCAAGTATATCAAACCTCCCACCAATTGTCTATATGTGGTGCCATCAAAAAAGGCACTGCTATCATCCTTAGACAATTTCAAGTTACTTTCAATGGGAGTGAGGGCAGGTTTGCGATCACTCATGGCAAACCTTTCTAATAACTCAAAAATATACTTAATTTGTGAAATCAAAATACTATGCTCTTTCTGAGTTACCTCTATGCCTAGATAGTAGTGAAGAAGTCCAAGATTTGTCATCTCAAACCCATCTTTTAATTCCTTCTTCATAGACTTGTTATGGTTTTCATCATTACCTGTAATAAATAAGTCATCAACATAGAGAACAAGTATCACCATTTTCTTACCCTACACTTGAAAATAGAGAGTATCATTAGATTCACTATGATGAAAACCAATGGATTTCAAGTATGAATCCATTTTTTTCATACCAAGCCTTGGGTGACTGTTTGAGCCCATACAAATCTTTTATCAATTTACATACTTTGTGTTCATCACCCACCTATTCAAAACCTTGAGGTTACTTCATATAGACTTCTTCCTGTAAATCACCATTTAAAAAAGAACTTTTAACATCTAATTGATGTACTTTCCAACTATTTTGTGTTGTTAAGGCAAGTACCTTATGAATAATGTGCTATTTGGTAGTTGGTGCAAATGTTTCCTCATAGTCAATACCTTCTTGTTGCACATATCCTTTTGCAACAAGTCTTTCCTTATGTTTATCAATGGAGCCATCTTATTTATACTTAGTCTTATAAACCCATTTCCATCTAATGGTTTTAACATGTGGAGGAGGATCAACTAAAACCCATGTATTATTGTTAAGTATGGAATCATACTCACATTTCATTACATATTGCCAAACATGTTCAGTAGATGCCTCCTCAAACGTGGATGGCTTAGTGGAAGAAGTAGTAACAACCATAACATAGTTTACCTATTTTTGAGAATTCCTAGGCCCTGTTAAACCAACTTCATCTACTGTCAAGTCAAAAAAATTACTTTGAGCCCTTTTTGGATAATTAGTCAAATTATTCAAATCAGGGACTCCAAAATTCTCATTATGTACATTATTCAAAGGGGGACTTAGAGAATTTTCAACAATTTATAAGTCATCAACCTATGAACTTATAGATGAAGGAGAGGAAAGTGAAGGAATATGAGTCGCATACCATAACTTTGAATAGTTATCCCCATTATTAAAACCCTTATCTCTTTTTGTATTTTTCCTCTCTAATCTATCAAGTTGAGAATCAATATCTATAGTGTTCATAGTCCCAAACTCATCAAATATTACATCTCAACTCACTATGAATTTTCTTGAATCTTGTGCAAGTAAACAAAACCCATTTTTATCTTCAAAATAACCAATAAAAATGCATTTTTGACTTCGTGGTTCCAACTTAGTTCTATGTTTAATAAGTACCAAAGAAAAACAAAGACATCCAAACACTTTCAAGTGTTTAACTTTTGTTTTAAACCCATACCATGCCTCATATGGAGTTTGTCCCAAAAGTGCAACTGTGGGGGACCTGTTTCTCAAATACACTATAGTACCAATGGCTTCTACCCAAAACTTATCATCAAGCTATTTTTAGTGTAACATGGCATGTGATGTGCCCTCTAAATTTCTGTTCATCCATTCAGATACTCCATTTTGTTGTGGAGTATAAACATTGCTATATTGTCAATGAATGCCATGTTCTCAACAATAATCCAAAAATTCATTTGAGGTATACTCACCTCCATTATCTAAATGAAGAGTGGCCAAATGTGAACCTATTTCTTTTTTGACTAAGTGTAACTAGTCAACAAACTTAGCAAAAACTTTAGATTTGTTTTTCACAAAAAATACCCCAGTAATTTGAGAAAAGTCATCAATAAAAAAGACAAAGTATCTACACCCACCAATGGATGACTTTTTCATGTCACTTACATCACTATGAACTAAATGTAAACATCTGTTAGCTCTCTAAGATGACTGTTTAGGAAAATTTTCCCAATTTTGTTTACCTAGAACACATGACTCACAAAGAATACTATCTTTGCAAAAAGTAGGCAACCCATTCACCATACCATATCTCTGAAAATCCACTAATTAGTGGATATTAAAATGTCCATAGTAGAGATGCCATAACTACTATTTAGACATAGTACCTATACTTGTGTTAGTAACTACCACAAGTTCTATGGTGGAAGTACTTTATAATATAATCTAACCAAGTTTCCATCTTCATATCCTATATACATTGTTTTATAATCATCCTTCACTGAATTAATGTAAATGAGCCCATTTTCAAGCACAATTTGATAACCTTTCTTTTGAATAGTTACCAAATAAAGTAATTGTTTCTTTAATGTGGGAACATACCAAACATCCTCCAAGTATTTTATAGACCCATTATGAATAAGAATCCTAATAGATCTAAGTCCTAGTGGTGTATGCATAGATTTATCTACTAAGGCAACTAGGGAGAGAGAAGCTTCCTTAAAAGACCAAAATAAATATCTCCTAAATTTCATGTGTTTGGTTGCTCCTATGTCTAAAACCCATACATCTGTGAGCTCATCTCTAGCCTCATATTTAATATAATCAATGTGCCCCAAAGTAGTGAATGTAGATTCATGGGAAACATTACTGGACTCATCATAGTCAAGATCAACATACTAAGTAGAGTTAGACTTAGTCACTTTTTGTGGCCTCTAAATTTTATCAAAAGGAATCCTACATTATGAGGCAATGTGACCAAACTTTCCACATCTATGACACTGAATGTCTGATCTACCTTGACCTCTACCCCTATATGAGTTTTGACCATGTCCTAGATCACTTGTTTCATGTGAATGTGATTCATTAGATTGTAGAAAATTTGAATGACCCCTACCTCTATTTTGATAGCTACCTCCTTTGTAACCTCGACCCCCTCTATAACTATTTCCTCTATTATTTTGATGCCTAGATGAAGATGAACTAGGCTTTGACTCTAAAACATGGGCTTCTTCAAATTTCTTGTATTTCTTTGGTAGAGAGAGGTCATGTTGGATGAGAACTCAACAAACTTATCAAAGGTGATGCATGTGATCTTACCATAGACATACAACATTTCAACAAAATTCCTATAGGACCCTGGTAGTCCTTTCAAAACAACAGTGACTATGAGGTCATCATCTAGTTTTCCAAAACCAGCCTTAGTGTACTCAATAGTGATATTTTTCAACTTAGACATATATTCTCCCATATCCCCATCTTCATCTAATGAAAAAGTAAGCAAATGCATATGAATATCTATCTTCTTATGCTTAGGTTTCTTATCATACAAATCTGACAATGTTTTCCATGCAGTGTAACTATGAGGAGAATTTTCAATATGAACATAAGTATCATGAGTACAACAACCTTTAATGAGAATTAAGGCCTTAGAATCACGTAAATTGAATATATCTAATTTAGCTTGTTCTGTTGGAAATGTGGGATTTTCATTCTTAACAATATTCCATAACTCATTAAAATACTAATGAAGCCTCCATCAATTGTTTCCAATCAGAATAATTGGAAATTATTAATATATCACCATCTAAAAGCAAATTTTGAATTTTTGGCATCTTGAAATGAAAGCAAGTGTAGTAGAGAAAAGTGAGACAAAATGCAAAAGAGATGAAACAAATATCACACTCACTGCACAAGACATTGCTTTTATGGGGTTTTGCACTTAACCTCCGTGTAGAGCAAAAAAGAAAAACAAGAATTTTTTATGGATTTTGAACTTAACCTCACCAAAAATCAATGATTACACCCTTATTTCACCAAATTACAACCTTATTCCACCAATTAAACCCTTATATCACCACAACAATGTAAAATAAATAGAATTGAATTCCTTCTTTTTCAATTTTTAAAACAACACAATACAATAAGTATGCATTTTACTACTTTCAGATTTAAAAGGGAATATTCCTTTTACAAAAAAAGTATATTATAAAGTAAAAATAACTTTTACCAAAAGAAGTGATTTGAACCCTTGACCTCCTCCTTGCAAGCTTCTTCACAAAATAAGCTTAACCAATTGCTCTAAGAGCATTTTTAGAATATTATACTCAGAAATTTCTACTTATTCTAGATTTTTTCTATGATGGAAAATTTAAAAAAAATTACATGTGTGTAAATAAATTCAAACTTTTCCCTTTTTCAGCCTTCTCAAGCAAGCTTCCTCGCATGGGACCCAAGGCATAATTTTTGATATCCAAAAAACTTTAGAAACAACATAAAATATTTCTTGAGTTTTATTGCAGTGCCATGTTTGTCTAGGATGTCATGGCTGCTCCTAGTAATAATTTTTGCACCTATTCTCTCTCTTGGAGGCCATACAAATCCATACAGGGAGGATAAAAAATATTTTTCCTGAGTTTTAGCAATTTTTTTGAGGTATTTATTACAGGGAATGATTTCAAATTGAAGCTAGAGTGTTGAAAGGCCGTACAAATTCGTACAGCTTAGAAAAATGCTAGATTTTCCTTGAGGATTAAAAAATTGGGGTTTTAACCAATTTAGTAGGTGTTTATGGATTCAAAAGGGCTGAAAATGAATTGAATCAACAATGGCAGACATGAATGAAAATTACAGAGGTTTTTCACAAGTAAACAGGCTGTACAAGTCTAGTTTTTGCAAAAAGACAATGAATTTAATAACATTTAAATGCTAAAAATTCATTTTTATGCCAAATTAGGAGTTTGAACACAAGAAAATGGAGTATCAAATGGCCAAAATGACCAAATTGTGGTATATGGAAAAATACATAGGTTTAAATGTAAAAAATATTTGAAAAATTAAAATAATTTAATAATTTTTCAAACATTTAAACCATTAAAATTTTTACTTTATATGGCATACCTTATTTCATGCCATTAAATTCATGTGAATTTTACTTTTCACCTTGCCTTCCTTTGAATTCACCAAGCTCCCAAAATTACCATACTCTGATACCACTGATAACTCCTTGAACCAAATAGGTTGAACCTTGTCCCCGCTTAGTGTGAGTGCACAAGTATTTTATTAATATTAAAAAATAAGTACATAAGGGTGCCTTTACTCCATTAACCTTTTTACATTGCAAACATTGATTTATATAGTTTTTACCAATGACTGGTAAAAATAACTAATCCTATAACCAACAATTTATGGGAAAACAACCTATAAGGTAGTTCTAATTAATTAACTCAAAAATAGAAAACTACCTAAAAACTAAAACTAAGTAACTTTATTTATGGGGGTGTCTTTACTAAAAGATGCATGCCCATTAACAATAATATTAATTAACCTACCAAAAATCTAACCTAATGTTAAGACTTTAGAACAAGTCCTAACAAGAGGGATGATGTGTTTGTTAATGATGATATATAATATGGTTTCGATTATTTATTTTGATGATGTGGTTTATGATGCATTTGATGTTTTGGTACAATATGGTAAATGAATCATAAGTTTGTGAGGCATATGGATTAGTGTTGTGATGGAAATGATGTTTTGAATGTTTGGATATGATATGTGATAATGAGGTAACAAACTAAATGGTGGAAAAAGATAAAAGAATCATGAGACACATGTCTTCATGAACTAATAATAATAAGGTAAGAAAGGCATGATGTTTTCATTGACAAAGTCCATGAAAAAACTGAAGTCATATTGGCTTAATGAAAATGGACCTTTCAAACACTTTGCATGAGCATGCTTTGATCAAAAAAGAAGGTATCGGTATCACTTTGTGTCAAGTAAGCTCATAGTCCCTTTATATTAGAGAGGTTATGAAGGGAAAGTAGGTGATAGGTATATGGTTGAATTGGAGACAGGTAATATGGGAACTTGATGTCGATTAGCTTTCCCTTTTTATAAGTGACCAAATAACCCTAATAGACAAGTCCATGTCTTAATATAATGTGTAGACTGATTGATGTAGGAAGTCTACTAATGCCATATGTAAAAGTTGATTGTAGCTTTCTTGATATTATTTTGACAAAGGGTCATTTTTATTTTTGTTGTTTTGGTAGAATGTGGTGAAGATGATCAAGATAAAAAGCTTCAAATGATTGCTTTGACAAGCTATGACTTAGACATCCTTCAAGGGAGTGGTCTAAAGTTATATTTATTTATGTGATGGCTATCCTTCAAAGGAGCAGTCTATTTTATTTTTTATTTTTTTTAATTAGTCATGTTTTGTGTAGCTATCCTTCAAGGGAATGGTTTACAATGCTAGAGATTATAGATCTAAGTGATATCTTGGTATCTAAATTGGACTTTGAATGCTAGTTTGAGACATGCACAAGTCTATTTAAGCTCAAAGGTTGACATTTATGGGAGCAAGTCTTTTATCACAAAAGGTAATGATGGATAAGGAAAAGTGGTTTTAAAGACAACTAATCATGGGAATCCATCTTATTAGAGATGAAAAATATCCATGATAACCATGCCATGGGTAGAGCCATGGTATCAATGCTTAGGATTAATATATAATTATGATGTATAATCACATGGTCCTATATTATAATCAATTATCTAAAAGGAATATGAATAGATAGGTGAAGGGAAGTGAAAATATCATAAACTAAGGGATGAGCTTAAGTTAGACATAATGGTGAGTTTGATCTTTTTTTTAATAATAGAAAGGATACATATGTGAAGTATTGAGAAGCTTAGGTTCTATTTTTCCTTCAAGAGAAGACAAATAATAAGATCCTGATCCATACTTATGGGTTATGATGTAGGGTCCAAGCTAATTGAAAACAAACTTGCCTTTTTTTTCTTTTTTTCCATATTATTTACATGTCGGTTTTATTTAAGAACAAGGTCTTTGATATTTAATTCTCACTCTATAATATGTTTATTGTAAGTGCACTTAATTCATTCTTGATAGACATGAAGATGATTAAGCATAGTCATCAAGTAGTTCAAGATGTGTGAGTTGTTCTTGATCATAATCACTCTTAAAAAGGATCTCGTGCAAAGATATGCAAAGAGAAGGGATTTGTACTTCAAGAGGTAAGACTACCTCTACTCTAAATATGAGAGAGAAAGGGGTAGCATCTATAGAGTTTTAAATTCTAGTGTGATAGGCCCATAAAGCAAAAGTTATGTTCAAGTGCCAATCCCAACCTGAAACACTTACTACTTTGGTTAACATTTTGTTGATAATTTTTTTAGAGGCTTCTACTTGTCCATTTTATTGGGGATGATATTGCAAAAAAAAGCTTAATTTGATGCCAAAAGTGTCACAAAGAGATTATACTTTCCTATTTTTAAAGGATTTTCCATTATCAGTGATGATCTTATAGGGAACATCAGAGCAATAAATGATGTGATGAGTGATGAAATAAATAATCTTATCAACTTTGGTTGAGATAAGGGGGGTGGATTATCCCCATTTGGTGAAATATTTGATAGAAGTAATGATAGATTGATATCATTGTGAAGAATGAGGATTGATTTCCCTGATAAGATTGAGACCCCATTATGAGAAGGGCTAGTAGTCTTTGGATACTTGAAGGCCATGTGCTGGTGTGTGATGTAAATTAGCATCTTGTTTATATTTGACACACTTATTTACATCATCAAAACAATATTGATTGAGATTAGGCCAATAATATCCAAGTTAAAAGATACATTTAGTGATGTCTAGGCCATTAAAATGTGTTTCCTTGATAGCATGAGAAGCTTCATGATTACATAGATAATAGAAGAGGCCATCAAACAAAAATTTTTAAAGGAGTCCCTATATTATGTTATAGTGAGAGGTACTATAAACAAAATCTCTTTGGGCATTCCTTGAAAGGTTGGGAAGAATAATGCTAAGGTTAAGGTTGTTAAAATTTTGGTTATACCAAATGTCAAAAGGAGATACATCCACACTATACATGGTAGGAAGGTTAGAACCGATATATAAGGGTGTGATAAACTAATGGATGGTGACAAATAGTTTAAAATTGATAGGTTGAGATGGGATTTGAGAATCAAGGGAAGCCATCATTTCTATAAATTTGTTGGTAGATCAATGAACTAACTAGATAAGGTAATGATCAAATGATGCTAAGATTACATCCACAAGTTTTTTGTAATTTAATAGGACATCATTATTATATTGATAAGGTATATTGACATGGTTGATCACAGGTTAGGAATCATGAAAGATACTAATTGTTTTAACTCCCAAATCTAGAGTGGTTTGGAGACCTATGACCAAGACTTCATACTCGAACACATTGTTGGTGCATTTTAAATTAGGTTTAAAGGAAAAGGGAAGAGGTTCACCATTAAGGGGAATGATAATAACTCTAGTAACCCCCACCATGTTGGCATTTAGATCCATCAAAAAACATGGTCATTTGATAAGTGGGTTCTTCCTAAGAAAGAGTTGCAATGGACTCATTGGGAAAATCAAGAGGAAGTGGTTAATTGTTTGGTAGACGATCTTTGGCTGAAATAACTTAAGATCAAATTCAACTAGGAGCATGAGCCACTTATCCATACATTGGTTTTGGTATGGCTTAGAGTGCATGTATTTTAGTGTGTCAATGTTAATGATGACATAAGTTTTATGATTAATAATATATTGATGAAGTTTGGAGGATATAAAGACTAAGTCAAGGCAAATTTTATTGGGATGAGTATACTAAGTCTCATATTCTATAAGTGTTTGAATGTAGTAGATGTCTTATTCTTTGTTTTGTTCATCACAATGAGTGAGAATTTACCCTAAGGAATGGTCTATGGTGGATAAATAAAGGTAGAAGGGTTGGTCCTCTTTAAGAGGAATAAGAATGGGTGGAGAAAGAAGATAATCCTTGATTGAATCAAAGGCTTTTTGATATTCCTTAGTCCATTTAAAAGAGGTATCTCTATTTAAGAGATGGTGAAAGGGTTAACATCTATCTAATAGTTTCGAGATGAAGTAACACATGGATTGGAGCTTCCCCTATAGGTTTTAGAGTAATGTAAGGTTGGTGGGAGGGGGCATCTTAGAGATTGCTCTAACTTTGGTAGGATCTATTTTGATTCCTTAAAGAGAGATGTTCAAGCCCAAAAGCTTTCTAGAGAGGACCCCAAAAATGCATTTCTTAGGGTTGAGCCTAACATGATAATGGATTAGTTGGTAAAATATAATTGCATGAATGGCAAGGTGATCTTTATGGTGTTTATATTTCCAAAGGAGATCATCTACATAGTCCTCTAAAATTTTATGGATGAGATCATGAAAGATGTACGTCATGGCACACTGATAGGTTACTCCAATGTTTTTTAGAGAAAATGACATGCAATTGTAGTAAAAGGTCCCCCATGGGGTGATAAAGGAAGTTTTATGTTGATATTTGGGTGCAATCAAGATTTGATTATATCCTAATAAGCTATCCATGAGGGATAATATTTCATGGCTAGCTATAAGATCAATAAGTTGGTTAATGTTCAACAAAGGAAATTCATCCTTTAGGCAAGTGAGGTTGAGGTCATAAAATTTGATACAAAGGCAAAGTCTCCCTTGGGGTTTGGTAATGGGAATGATGTTAGAAACCCATTTTGGATAGTCAATGGGTTAAATAAAGTCAATGGATAAGAGATGTTGAAGTTCTTCTTTGACCAAAAGGGTGATATGATGATGTATCCTATGAAGCTTTTGTTGCAATAGCTTAACCTCCAAATGGGTGACAATGTTGTAGAGGCAAATATAAGGGTAAATTATAGGAATATTTTAATATGACCAAGAAAATTTTATGCTACAGTCATGAAGGAATGAAGGGTAATCTTTTTGTTCCTCATAATTTAATGATTGGTTGATTTTGATGATACAGGGGCTGTCATGAGTACCCAAGCTGACATTAATAGTAGATTAATCTAGCATGGTTTGATTATTATGAGGAAGGGATTTATGAATAGAAGAATCCCATGTACTAATGTAGGTGAGAATGGAATCATCATCCTAATGTTGGATAGTGTTGATGGTAGGAAAATCTTACTCTATCATTTTAGGATGGATAAGAGGAAGGGTCTTAGTTTGGCCACCCTTTTGATAGGTCAGGGGGGCCAAAATAACACTATTGATAAAAAAAATTAGATAGGATGATATCAAAGTCTTTAAATTTTAAGGGTGATGGGTTTAGTGAAGAGGGAACATCCTCTTCAATGGTGGTGATGGGTTTTTGTGAGGTGGGTTCTTATATGGGTATGAACCCAAGGTTGAATAACTAACAAGGTTTTTGAGTTTTGATTATGGGTAAATCATAAGGTCCTTGATCATAAAGTCCCAATATAAAACCATTCTAAGCACACATGTAAAGGTAAGCTTTAGCAAAGGCTAGTTTTTTGAGGTAAGAGAAGATGGAGGTGAATGGTCAGATGGATGAGTTAGTGGTGAGAGTGAGAAGTGGTTAATCAAGTCCCCCATAAATGAAATTTATTTGGTGGTTAGGGAGCTCAAAAGGGATGATAATTTTGATGTTAGGATCATAATAAGGGTCATTTTTGAGGCTCCCATACTCTTTGGGAGTAGGGAAAGTGTCTAAGGATAAAAGGTGATATTCCCTAAGGGAGAGACATTGAAACGTAGATTCTAAGTGGTCCTTGATGGGAATATGGAAAGAACATATAAATGAGCTAGTTGAAGCTTCATCCCTATTGTGGAGGGGTGTGTTATTGGTCTTGGTTGGAAGTGAGGTGGTGTTGATAGTAGTTGATGGTGAGGTGGATGGAGGAAGAAGAACATCATTAGGCTAATATGTCATATTACAAGTGGCTAAAAGACTAGGGTTAGATTTGATTATAACAACTTGAATTTTGTGCTCAAATTTAACACATCAATGTAAGGTAAAAAAGACACAAATCATGGCATGGATCTAAGGGCATCTGAGTAACACATTATATTGAAACTCACCTTCTATAACATAAAATAGTTTATGAATGGTGTTAGGTCCTAAGTGGATATGAAAGACAACTATTCCCAAGGTTGTGTCCATGGTATTATTAAAAGAGCAAAGAATCATCATGCTTTCTAACATGATGTTCTAGGGTAGTTGTAATTTGTCATAAGAATTGGAGAAGATAATGTTAATGCTAGCTCCTCCATCAATCATTACCATTTTTATGTGGGTGTGATTGATGTATGTAGTGATAAATAGAGGAGGATCAGAATCCTCAAGATGAGTAGGTGGTATTTTGAAATCTTGAAAGGTGATGAAAGTAAAAAGTTGGATGGCCCTCATAAAGGGTGTAAGAGGTTTAGGGTCATCTAGTTGAACCTCTATAGATTGTAGAGCCTCTATCAGTGCCTGATGATGGTGAGGTGACGTGTTGATTAGTTCATAAAATCTCATTTTCACCAGTGTTTGGTGAAGTTATTTCAACATGATATGTTGGATGGAGTTAGAAGAGTTGAAGGGAGAAGCTCCCAAAACTAATACTTTGGGTTCTGGTGGTGGGAGAGGTAAAGGTGTAGGTGTTTGGTTTTGGTTAGATGGTTGAGGGGTTGAAGGGTGTGTCTAAGGAATAGATACTTTGCATTTTCCTTATCTTTTTGTTGGCCTCAAAATCAGGTAACCATATGAATAGTGTGGATGGGGGGATTTATTAGGTTTAATGGTCACTTTGATTTCTCCTCCTAATTTTTGGGTGAGAGTAGGGGAGTAGGTAAAGTTTGGGTAGGTTGACTTGATGGTAGGATTAGTAATTTAGGTAAAAGAGGTTCATTAAATAATAGATCATCCTCATCGTATATTCTATGAACAATTAGTTGGAGAGCTTTGTAGTTCTTCATGTCATGTCCTAGTGCCCTATGGTATGCACAAATCAAGTTATCATTGAACCAAGAGGGTTTTATATTGGATGGGTAAAATAGTTTGATAGGTGGTAAGTTAATGGAATAAGTTTGCAACAACCTTTGTAGGATGGATGAATAAGATTCATTCGAAGGTGTTGAAGTTGGTGGGTTTATAGGTTTAGGGATGAGAGCTTTCTTAGAAGGATTTTTCACCTTAGAATTTGTAGGTGGTGGAATGGTTTTGGTTTGTGGTTGGGATTAATTATTTATGGTTGAATTTAGGGTAAATGATGTGGAGGTTAAATATTTATATGATGAAGGCTTGGATATAGGTGGGAAAGTAGAGGTATATAGGCTAGTTAATAATGAAGGAGAACTAGATGAATTAGTGGGTGTAGGTTTAGGTAAATAAAAGGGGGATGGCTTACTAGAATAAGAATAGGTAATTAGGATGGTAGAAGGATAGGGTTCTAAGATAGAAGGCAAGTGGGAAGGAAGTGGTATGGGTCTAGTTCAAGGTTGAGGTTTAGGAAACTCTACCTTCTTTATTAGTTTGGTTAGGGGTTTCTTTGGTGGACTAGGTGGAGTTAAATAAAACTTGAAATAGGAGTTATTTTGGCTAGGTGTGATAAGGATACCTATATTTTTTATAAGTTTGGTAAGAGAGGTATAAAGTAATTTGGAAATGTTATATGGAGGTAGTTGGGATGGTTATCCTATGGTTTTGGAGGAAGAGGTGTTGGATGAAGAGGTAATAATGAGTTTAAGGGTGGATTCAATTGAGGTTGAAGATTTAGATTTATTTTGGTAAGGAAGCCCTAGATGATGCCAAAAAGTGGCTCTATCAAAGTTGGGTTGAGAAGTAAACTCTAAACTTTGGACTAGCTTAGAAAAGGGCTTGTATGTGGGTTTGGTTCCTTGGTCATTCATTTTAAAGATTAAGCCCCTAGGTGAAGAAGAGGGAATGGTTCCTCCATCCTTGTTCTTGATAAGAGATTTAAAAATTGGTATTTGGGTGGATGAGGTAACATTATCTTATGGTATGGTTTCCAAAGAGGGAATGGATAGTTCTATGATGGAGGTAGGTGTAGTGTCCTTAGGTGAAAGAATGGGCATGGTTACTTCCTTTGTTTGGGTGTCCAAAGGAATGGAAGGTAGTTCTACCACTTCGATGGGTGAAGTGGAAGAAGAAGAAATGGTTAAATCAAAGGTTGTATAATTTGGAGTTTTTATTAAAGGAGATATGGATGAAGCTAAGATATCATTAGGTGAAGAGAGAGGGGTGATTGATTCCTTCTTTTAGGTATCCAAAAGAATGGAATGTGAGTCCACTACTTCCATGAGTGAAATGGGGGAAGAAGTGATTGAGGTAATGGCCTCCTCAATAATGGGCTCACTAATGATAACGTTGATTGTATGTGACTCATGGGAGTGAGATGATTTTGGTTTATTGTCATGGTGATGGGTAGGAGAATGATCAGATAAAGGTTTATGGAAGATGTCAAGGGAATTATTAGGAGGTGCATTGGGACTATAATATATGAGTTATTCACTATCAATTAAGCTTTGGACTAGAATTTTGAAGGTATTGCATCTATTGATTTCATGTCTAATAACTTTATGAAAGGCACAATAGTCATTCTCATTATACCAACTAGCTATAGGGTGAGAAGCATAAAATTATTGGGGTGGTTTTATAGGTGAAAGTTGGATGAGGTTAGCTTTTATCAATTTGTCCAAAACTAAAACATAAAATCCCCTATGGGAGTGTATTGTTTTGGAGGGGCTCAATTTTGGTTTCTATTTTATTGGTAGGAAGGGTTAGTAAAATTTATTTGATGGGGTTGGTTTATAGTTGGTGGTGGAGTAGTTTTTAAGAAAACTAAGATTGTAGATGCTTTTATTTTGGTATTGGGATGGTTAGATTGGTTAGTGGTTTTGGTAGGTGGAGGGTCATTGGATTTAAATCTAGAATTATTATTTTATAATTTTAATCTCCCTTCATCAATGGCTTAGTTTTCAAGTTTATGTACAATAGTGAATGCCTCATCAAAAATTTTGAAAGTTTAAACTTGAAGAGTGGCGGTAATATGTTTGTCACAACCCTGAGAGAAGATCTCAATCAACTTAGGTTGGGGTAGGGAGAAATAAAGTTGGTTGATGAGACCTCTCCATCTAGGTACAAAATAAACAATTGATTCATCATCAAATGGCTTAATAGATTAAAGGTCATTAATAGAAACCTTTTTAGATACATTTACTAAGAAATGATCTAAAAATATTTGGGCAAGTTGGGAGAATGAAATGATGGAGTGCTTGGTAAGAGCACTATACCAATTGAGGGTTTATTCTAATAATGATATTAGGAAGGTACAAAGGAGGAGAGCATAATCATATGTGATCAAATAACAAGAATGATAAAATTCTCTCAAATGTTTTTGGGGGTCTTCCTTACCTTGGAATTTGGAATACTTAGGTAATTCTAATTGAGGATGATATGCATGGATAGGAATGGATGGATGGATAGGTTCATTATAAAATTGATAATAGGATAAGAGATTATGAGACATGGAAATATATTACTCTATGTTGGTCATTTTATCCATTAACATCTAGACTAAATATATTTATGGGTGGGAAACTGCATAATTAGGTGGTAAGCTTTGTTGAGGTCAGGTGGAGAAAATGGATGGATAAGTGATAGAGGGTGCTGAAGAAGCCACATATTGGTAAGTGATCATAGGGGGTTGGGATAGTGTTACATAAGGGTTGATTGACACAAATATTTAGGTACAAAGCTCTATGTATCCTTATGGATTAGACACATATGGGTAAGATGTCATGGGTGCTTGTTAGGGGGAGGATAGGGGTTGGTTCAGAGGTATGTTTGGGTTGGTGGATGGTGGTATGGATGTGGATTGGGTTAGAGGCATGAAAGTGATTGGTGGTTGTTGATGGGTGGTAAATCTAGTTCTAATTCGTGGAAGTGTTTGAGGTATGGAAAGTATGAAACTATAAAGTGGGGTAGAAGTTGGTGGGCTGGTCAAACTAAGGGGAATGGTATGAATTAGGGTAGAATATACCCCAATGATAAAGGGAGTATAGGTAACAATGTGTAAATTTTATCCAATGTTGGAGGCATTGGTTGGGGTAGTAGGTGTTTGGTTAGTGGTTGGGATGTTAGATGGAGTTTGGGGAGTGGTATTATGTGGGATTATTGGAAGAAGAAGAGGTTTGGGTGAGCATGGGTTGGTTGAGGTGGCACCCACTAAAAGATGGGAAGGCATACCCTCAGTATAAATTGGAGGCCTAGTAAGAGGGGGATAAAAATTAGGGGAGCCCTTAGCATTAGAGGTATACTCTATGGGAGAGGAATAAGAAGGTAGTTGTTGGTTGTTTTTATTCCTCAATTACTATCTAGTAAAGACCATGAGAGAAATAGAGAAGAAATAACAAAACTCACACCTCAAATAGATAGCAAGGAAAATAAAAGAACTCAAGGAAATAAAACATACACTAAAGTGAATTTAAAACCCTAGGGTTATTTTTAAATGCTTTTTGTCTTATGCCTTAAAAGTGTGAAGAAGAAAGTGGTTTATAGATCAAGTACTAAAGATAAAATCTAAGGTTGGTTTTAGGTTATGTTTAGGTGCTCAAAAGAGAAAATTTATATTGATCTTTAGTACATGGATTGGTATTAGGGCCTACCCCCTCACTTCACACATTGTAGTGATAAGGGTGTTAGGTGCTTAACCAAAATATACCAAATCTCAGATTTTATACTCAACTAGAGAGTTGAGTTGGTTCTCCCCTTAGTAATGACCTCCAAATAAGATTATTAGGAAAGGGTAAGGTTTAATACTAAGTGATGAAATCCTAGTTGGGCCTTATCTTAGGTAATTTTTGATGTGTTGATTATTTATGTTGTTTGGAAAAAGTGTGTGATACAAGAGTGAAATCTATGATTAATTATTTTGCTTTTACATTATTATATGAACTAAAATAAGCAAGAAATCAATGTATGCAAAAGGTTTATTTTAAGCCCAAAAGAAATTTAGATTTCATTAGATGAGCGTATAATAAAGGAATAAAAATGGATTTTGGGTCCTACTAAGCATGCCAAAATTTTTTAGTCAATTTTTTCTCATTTCTTAATTTGGAAGCAAATAATGAAACTAGTAGTTGGGTGTGTAGAAGAATACTTGATAAAGTGTGTGCATGATATGGATGATGGTGAGAACTCCTATTTGGCTTGGAAATAATAATATATAGATAATAAAGACACTAGAAAAGAGTGTTGTTAGATGGATAGTTGAGTAGACTAACTAACATGAGCTAGATCCAAGAATCTTGAACTTACTAGTAGGTTGTCAATCCACTATTTATAATAATTAAGTTGATATAAATGAAAAGAAAGGAAATTTGAATTAAATAATTGAAAATAAAATTCATGTAATATGAGATGTAATTAAATATATTGTTAAAAAAAACACTAAATATATAAAAATAAGGTAAATACTCATGCTAAGATAGTTGGGGTCAAGTTCAAAAAACTAAAAAAGTCTCTATGATCAGGCAAGAACATAGAAAATAGGGTTTGGTTGGGGTCAAGGGGGTGAAAATAACTTGTTATTTTATACCAAATTTACCATAAATATTTAGGTGAATCATCAGTGGTTGGGATAACCATCGATGGTTTAGGTGATCATCGATGGTTGGGCTAACCATCGGTGATAACCAATGTGATTTTGGAAATGATCAAAAATGTAATGGTAGATTCAGTAAGTGGTCAAACAGAGGGATGTTATGGATTATGGGAATTTAAAATAAGGTACTAATGGGTTTGATAGGGTAGGGAGGTTAGAAATGGAATATAAATCAAAGTAAACAAGTAAGAGATACATGTAACTTAGTGATGGAAGGCTGAAGCAATTTCGCTAGAGTGACAATACTTTGGCCTTCAAAAGTGATACAAGAAAAGGTTTGGGTCTCCATTAATACTAATTTCTTACTGAAGTGATGTTTTAAACCTATATTTAAGATATATTTGATGCAAATTATTAGATTTTTGGATCCTTTTCTCCTCCTACATCTCTCCTTTTATAGGATGAAGTTGCTAAATACGCAAGATGAAGTTGCTAAATGGATAGAGGAAAAATTTAATAATTAAAATTATTTAAAGTAGGTTTACATCACAAAATAGAAGTTACTAAATGTTCCATGCTTATCTCATATAGTTGGAATGCTTTTAAATTAGGCATGGAAGACCTGACCATTAATAGTCAGGCTAACTATTGATGGTTAGGTTGACCATCAGCAGTCAAGGTTCTCGATTAAAATAAGTTAAAAGAGAGGTGAATAATAAAGTTAAGTTATTATTTTAAATAGTGGGATAAGTCAAATAGATGGTCAACTAGCTTTAGGTTTAGGTATAGATTTGATGCAAATTATTGGATTTTTGGATCCTTTTCTCCTCCTACTTCTCTCCTTTTATAGGATGAAGTTACTAAATACGCAAGATGAAGTTGCTAAATGGATAGAGGAAAAATTTGATAATTATGATTATTTAAAGTAGGTTTACATCACAAAATAAAAATTACTAAATGTTCCATGCTTATCTCATATAGTTGGAATGCTTTTAAATTAGGCTTGGAAGACCTAACCATTAATAGTCAGGCTAACTATTGATGGTTAGGCTGACCATCAGCAGTCAAGGTTCTCGATTAAAATAAGTTAAAAAAGAGGTGAATAATAAAGTTAAGTTATTATTTTAATAAGTGGGCTAAGTCAACTAGATGGTCAACTAGCTTCAGGGTTAGGTAGGGGTTCTAGGCATTTTAACATCTAAAACTATATAGTTTTTTAGTGTCTACAGTGAGACCATGTGTTCCTGACAATGCAACCAACTAGCAAGTTTTCAAGAGTTATCAAAAAATTATGATTTTTTTATGATATGAGGATTTATTCTCAAACAAAAATTAGACAAGACTCTAAGAATAGTATGGGTATCAAAACATTCAGTTGAAGACAAATAAATTTCCCATGGGTCTTGATACTTTAGAAAACATCTTTAACTCAGATGATTAGTTGAAGGTTGAAAATAAAAATATCACATTCAATGAATAAGAATAAAAACTAGTAGTCCTCTTAAAAGGAAAATCATTAAAGATCATAAAGGTAATTAATACTTCCAAAATCAAGATTTTACTGAGTTGTGACAAGAATTTGATGATAACTTCAATTGGAGTTATAAAGATTTAAAGGGGTTTGACCCTACCTTATCCCAACACATAATATAACTTGACCCAAATAATAATCTTGTTAGATAGAAATATAGATCAATCTATTACAAAATATAACCTTTGATGAAGAGTGAGTTGTCCAAACTGATAGAGGCTGACATCATTTTCCCTATCAAACACTCATCTTAGGTTGATAACTTAGTCCCTGTAAGGAAAAATAATGGTAAATTTAGGATTTGTGTAGATTTTAGGGACTTAAATAAAGAATCCTTGAATTATCATTATCTCCTTCCACCCATGGAGAAAATTCTTCAAATTGTATTAGGATCTGAAATGTTTTCCCTTTTAGATGGTTATTCTATATATAACTAAATCCTAGTGCATTAATCAAACTAGTTCAAGGCTACTTTCACTATAAAATGGGGTGCATATGCCTATAAAAATATGCCTTTAAATCTAAATAACACTAGTGATATGTTATAAAGAACCATGGATATGGCTTTTATGGGTTTGATAAATGAGATGATCATGGTGTACCTAGATGACATCACTATTTACTCAAAATATACTGGTGCACACCTAGATCACTTTAGGAAAGTTTTTGAAAGGTGTAGAGAATTTGGAGTTTCCCTCAATCCAAAAAAGTGTGTTTTCATAGTTCATGAATGGAAACTAATAGGACACACTATTTCAAAATAGGGTCCTTTAATCAACCTAAAGAGAGTAAGTTTTCTATCTTCACTAGCACTTTTGAGCCTGTTGAGCCCCTAACCCGATAGTAGAGGATTCTTACCAACATGACATCCACCTAGGTGAAAGATGATATTTTTTTCATGAGGTTAAGCCTTGGAGTTTTTATGTATCCAACTAGAGGATACAACACAAATCTTACACTAGTTGGTAGGAAGCTAGCCATCTCTTAGATTTTTAGGGCATCATCAAATATTTGAAGGGATGTGGCAGGTGAAACATAAATTTTGTAGAGTCATGGAGCCTATGGTTATGATGATGGATTTATAACTCAACACTTAATAGGAAACTTCTACCTTAGTAAATATTCTCCTGTAGGGTTATATAAGGAGTTCAAGCTAGAAGAGAAGAGAGAGATGAAGAACTATAGTGAAGCTCTAAAAAATGACTTTGAATCTCTATATATATATTGCTTTGGTGGCTATTAAGGCTTATAAATAGTATGGAGGCCACTCTAGCTCCACTTGTATGTTCCCAAGTTCATATGTGAGCCTTTAGGTTGTTAAGTATTATGATATGAATATACATTCTATTATGAACTTTGAATAGTAACAAATGATGTTGCATTAAATGAGCCATGTGTCTAGTTTACATGTCTTTTTGTATTGTTAATGAATTGTGTATGTTTATAGTGTCATAATTTTGATTGAATTATGTTAATTAGTGTTCATATATTTTATTGGTTTGATTTTTAATAAATCCCTTGTAATTATCATGATATCATCATCATATTAACTGGAGGATAAGTATAGATCTGTGCCAATATCCCAATCCATGTTTAAATTTCTTGTATTAGTATGAGTAAAAGTAGTCTTATGATTCTTTAATCACCTATAAGACCCCAAGCTTAATCTAATAAAGGCCTATGCCTATGTATATACCTTAAGTTTATTTTTAATTACTAAGTCCCCTTAGTAAAGCTCTATACCATGGCACAACTAGCCCAGTGTGGTCCCTAGTTCTTTCTCAATTACACTTTGGGTGAGAGCACAAGGCCTATGCCTTATTTGGATTTATGATAGTAATTTCAAGTGTTTAAATTTTAAGTGTAGAGGGAAAATCCCATTCTTACATTTAGTTGTATTAAACCAAGTCCCTAGAATTTTTATAACAATTTGGTTCCATTATCGAGACCCATGTTGAATTTTGTTATTGCAATGGTGTGATAGAATGATGTACTGACTTTATCTCAAAAACATTTACTATTGGCTACTATAGAGTGGATTATGAAGAGGATCAATTTATACATTAGTCATGAAAAATCATAAAATAATGGATAAGAATTGACAATCTAAGCCAAACTATTCATGCAAGGGTTGCTAATGATAACAAGATATAAATGAAAGAAAGAAATCAACCATTACCTTCCCAAATGACTCCATTACTCAAAAGAGGCTCCGAGTGTGTTCTCCCCTTGATCTATAGTGATATTCTTTATCAATAATGGCTTATTTTTTCCTTCGTTGCCTCAATAACTCTATTTAAAACCTAGGTTCATGATATAAACTATCTATTTTACCTATCGATGAAGCTAATCCAAATGAAAATAATAAAATAATCAAAACATAAAGGAATTGTGAAGGTATTTTAGCATTATAAGTTTACACAATTTAAGATTAAAAATGGTAGTGTGAGGCTTAAAATATATAGATTTTTGAGATTGGTCAAGATCAACCATGACCATCCATCTCAAGATTGAGATATGTGGCCATGAATTAATCTAATATTTTTAATTAAATCCATAAATATCCTCATCATGATTTGGGAATAAGGGGAATTAATGAGGCATGGGAGGCCATAATTTAGATCGTTTTATGCATTTATGGTCTAAGGATGCCTTCTTAAAAATGATATCATTAGGTGATGCAGTTAATAAGAATCAATTTCCAAAATTAAATATTCAATAACCTCCATGGAAAATCCACTTAAGCTCTTGATTTGAATTAACTAGCCTTAAACAAGATTAATCAATATTTGTGTATTTCTTTGGAAATTGGCCCTTAATTAATCAAAATGGTCAAAAATTCATTTTATTGGGTCATAATTTGATTTAGAAAGAATTGGAAGGTGATGTTAGATGCATTGGAACTATATTCCTATTTAGGATGTTGCCAACACAAAATAATAAAGGTACAAGACATGTATTAATGAATTAGAAGAAAAGAGTGATCTTGAGCATAAAAAGGTGAAATCTTCATTTTGACTCTAAATGAATTGTTCAAAGTTAGTATTAACATAAAATGCATTACCCCATTTAGGGATACTTTGGCCTAAATTGACAATTATAAATGACAAGTTTGAACCATTTAGGGTGTTTTAGTGATTTTGACCTAAAATGTGCATTTGAGTGCAATTTGAGTAAGACTTACAATTTCAACACAAGTGGTGTTAAGAATTGTATTTCTATATTTTCCCCTTTTTTAAGGCATAATGAGATATTTAGGTCAAGTAACATATTTTCAAAAAAAATAGTTGTCAAGAAGAAATTGGAAATGACCCATGATGCTCCCTCAAGTGGACTTACTAGGATGAAAGAGAAGGATGGAATCTCAAAAAGAGAGGGAAAGTGAGAGATTAACCATTGGAATAGATCACATCTAGATGAGCTAATGCTTGCACATATGGTTACCATCAATGATCAAAATATAACTAAAGGTACAATGGGGCCCAAAGATAAGGGGAATGGGAAGGATTCAATCCATAAATATAAAGGACACACTTTGAATGCACCCAATTTGAGAGTGAAATCTATGTGCTTATGACATTGATCAATATTGAGACAAGTTACACACTAAAATAATGCCATCATGGGCAAAAGCATGAAAATATTAGAATTAGAGGAAAAGGAGAATGTGGTCTCTAAAAAGATGATAATAAGAGATGCTATAATAGGGTAGATTTGATCATGATAAAATAGTTGTGCCCTAGTAGGGATAATTTTGATCATTAATAAATAATAAATAATGGTTTGCCCCTATAGGGCTGATATAGATTTGTTAACCAGTTTAAATGTTGTGCCCTATCATGAGAAAATTTGAAAGCAACTAGCTTAAAGATTTAACCTAAAACACAGGTGTGATGGTATAATGGCTTAGAAAAAGCCACAAAAACTAGGCATATGAGAATGAAAAAATTGATGAAAGAGATGAAAATAATAATAAAGATAGTGGCCAAGATGACATGAGATACATCATGTATCCAAGTGCTACCTACATAATCTAAATGGAACTTAAGCCAATGTAGTTCATCTAAGATTAGGAGAGAATGGAATGAGGGATGATGAAAACTGACCAAGAATTGATTACACTCATGATGTACGTAAAGAGATGCACATCTATGTATGTATATGCATAGAGTCAGGTGTTAAACTTATTGAGCCTAGTTTATGCATAGTGTTTATGAGATCTATATATTAGAGCTGTGTTGATGTTAAGACTTGAACTTAGAGCACAAAGTGATTTCTATATAAAAATAAAATATGCATCATAAGTATAGATAACTCATGATGACATTAAATTTCAAATGCATGGAGTTGGTTCAAATGTGAATACCTATAACTAAGGATAATGGTAAAACGATGACCAAAACTAGAGTTATAACTATTTACATTTAAACAAAAAATCAAAGACAAATAAAAAGATAAACATAAATGATCTTGGATTAAAATCAAGTTATGAATAATTAATACTTAAGTATGAACAATCAAGACTTAATTATGAACAAAAAAGTTTAAAAATGAAAACCAAAAACATCTTAGAAACATAGGATTAAGATCTATGTGGACCATCAAGACGTTCTTGAAGACAAAAGAGAAAAGCAAAATCAAATAGGAAAACAAAACACCAACAACAATCAAATAAATAGAAACAGTTTAAGAACAACTTAATAACATTAATACAAGATATAAATAATCAAGATTCATGTGGATCATCAAGATGTTCTTGAAAAATAAAAGAGAAGAGAAAAAACATACAAGGAAACACAAGACCAAGGTGAGATAAGAATAAATAAAAGGATAAAATAAAAAGAAATAAATGAAGAGGCACAAAAGGACAATAAAACACCAATAAAAAACAATAAAACTTAAATAAACACACCCAAATAAAAACCAAGTTAGTGTGGTTTAAAAATGATTGTTCATGAATGTGTAGTAGAGACGTTACTTTCCTATACAATGTTATAAAGAAAAATGACATAAGATTTTTTCCTTAATTAAATAATAACAACGGCAAAATAAATAGAAGAAGAGAAGAAAAGGAAGGGGTTGGCTGAGCTAACTCCTAATGTAGAAGACAAGTGGATTTTGCCTACATAGTTCCATGGATGCATGTTTTAGCATGAATTTTAGGCCAAATGTAGTTCTCCTAAGAAGTGGGATAGAAGACATGATGATGACCAGAAACATATGATTAATGTTGTATAAGAAAAGGGAAGACATGACAGATGAGATTGGTCTTGCAAAATGGCAAGAGCATGAGGATGAGATGACTTGAAAAATGACAAGCTAGTGGGACTTAATTTTCTTTAAAAATGGCATGAGTGTGACATAGTGGGAAAAGATAAAATAATCTTTCAAAATGGAAAGTGCGTGGGACAAGATGACTCACATATTTTAAATTTAGTAAGATAAAATACTTGAAAAATGCTACGCCCCTAACCTATCACATGTATGAGGATAGTATTAGCTGACTTGTGGCGTACTTATCCCTCTTTGACATTATATTAAATTTATCTATGTTTTTTTTAGATTATTAGGTCGGCCTATGGAGTAACCATGGCCTAATTAGACTATATATAGGAGGTAGTGGGTAATCATTTATCATCATATTGTGAATTCTGCTCTTATTGAAGCTTGTGGAGGTTGCCCCCTCGAAGTGGCTTATATATTATCATATATTTTGATATATTTCAGTCATATTTGGATATAATTTTAATTTTATACTTAATTCTTGAAGAAATCTCATTACAAGTGGTATTAGAGCTGCGATTTGGGCAATCTTGTGGGTGAAACACTAAATTTTTAAATTTTGCGATATATAAAAAAAGGTTGCAAATTTCTATGAAATTTTTTTACTAGAGGTGAGAAATCATAACATTAAGCTTCCATTAAAATTTCAGATCATTTGGATCTTTTTTTCAAAATTTATCTCTATTTTATGGTTTTTCATAAAATTTCTCTATCGTGCGCAATTCAAAGAATTTTTTTGAGTTGTTTACAATTTTGGAAATCTTAAAAAAATTTAGCTACAGTTTGTTATTTATATATTTTGAATTGAGGCTGAAATAATTCCAAAATAACTTGGTCAAAGTTGGGTCAAAAGTGTCAATAAGGGTCGACATCATAAAACCCTTTTATGGTAGGTCCACAAACTTAGGGCTAAGGAAAGGGTGTTGAAACTCCAGGAAAAACTCTTAACAAGGATGAGATGGAGTTATAAGGGGGATGTAATAGACTCTTTGTACCAGGGTTTTCTGACATAGATCACAAAGTAAGCCAGCTTGACTATAGTGTGCAAGGCATTCAGAGTGAGGTGCAAGACATACAATCTAATATGCAATCTATACAAGATAGTTTGGGATATATCATGACAGATTTGAACATTAATCAATCAAATCATGAAGCTAACTCTATTTCAAAAACCCACTAGGGTGGTTCTCCTAACCAGTCTACTTCAAATCCAACTCCATGGCCACAAAAGAACCTATTACCAAAAGTGGTTATGCGCAAATTCAATGGAAAATATCCACTCAATTGGCTCAACCAAATGGAGAGTTTTTTTGACCTACATTAGATTCCAAGTGGACAAAAGGTTACCATGGCATCCTTGTATCTTAAACCTAATCAATTCATTTGGTATCGATGGTTGTGTGCTCAAAAGCAAAAGATGGGTCTCAATGTCACTTGGTCAATTTTTCAAGAGCAGCTACAATTACACTATGGCAATAGTGTGATAGATAATTACTTCAGCCAATTGGAAAAATTGTGAGAAACTAGCTCCATCAAGGATTATATTCATCATTTTTAGAACCTATCCTTACGTGTGGAGACAATTTTTGATGCAAACTTGAATGACCTATTTCTGGGTGGACTCAAGGACCACATTCAACATGAGGTACGCATGTTTAGTCCACTTAATATTTTTGAATCTATTATCCTAGCATGTAGAGCTGAGGAAAAATTCATAGCCAAAAAAAAGTAGCCATTCACTCACTTTAAAGATCGTAGCATATCATCATCAACATTTCCTCCACCTACTAGATTGACCCCTCAGCAAATTGAAGAAAAATGTACAAAAGGATTATGTTTTGGTTGTGATAGCACATGGAGTAAAGGCCATAGATGTGATGAGAAGAAGTTATTCTACATTTAGGGACCAAATGAAGATGAAGAAATAGATGATGCCTCCAATGATGATGAGGAAGATATAGAGGAGGTACCTGAAGATTCCCAACCTACAATCTCTTGTTATGCACTTCCAGGTATTAGCACTCCACAAACTCTTAAGGTGGTGGGTTTCCTCAATAACTAGAAGGTGACATTATTGATTGATTCAGGGAGCACACATAACTTTATAAACCATAAGTTGGCCATTCGATTGAACTATTTCATCTACCCAGCACCAAAATTTTAGGTCATGATTGCAGATGGTGGCACAATTAATTGTTATGACAAGTGCCATAGTATTAAGCTTACTATGGGTGGGTACAATCTTGACTCTCCTATGTTTTCTATTCCCATGGGTAACACAGACATTGTTTTGGGAGTCCAATGGCTCACAACCTTAGGTACCATTGAGATGAACTTCCAAGAACTATTCATGCGCTTTCATTCTACATGTAAGAAAATTGAACTAGATGGATTACATGCAAAATCTCCACAATTGGTTAGTTCACATCAGATGACCAAGATGCTAAAAAAGGGGGCAGAGGGAATTATTTCATGATTATGCTCCATAGAAGTTCAACCCCCAAAGGTATCTACACATCCTGATCTACAAATAATTCTTGAAGACCACTCATCTATTTTTGGGGCCATGCCAAAAGGACTACCACCAAAAAGAGAACATGATCATGCCATTCAACTAATTCCAGGTATTCAACCACCAAATATCAGACCATATAGATATCCATATGCACAAAAGAGTGAAATTAAAAAGACGGTCCATGAGATGCTAGAGGCAGGGATCATCAAGCAAAGCCAAAGTGCATATTCATCACCAGTGGTCATGGTGCGGAAGAAGGATGACACATGGAGGATGTGCCCAAATTATAGGGAACTCAACAAGTACACCATCAAAGATAAGTTTTCTATTCCAGTAATTGATGATTTACTTGATAATTTGCATGGTGCTAATTATTTCACAAAATTGGATCTTCGCTTGGGGTACCATCAAATTAGAATCAAGGATGAAGATGTTCATAAAACTACTTTTAAAACACATGAGGGCCATTATGAGTTTTTGGTAATGCCCTTTGGTCTTACAAATGCACCATCTACTTTTCAGAGCTTGATGAACACTATTTTTAGGCCTTTTTAAAAGAAGTTTGTGCTAGTTTTCTTTGATGACATATTGATTTATAGTCAGACATGGGAAGCACATCTACAACATGTGAAACAGGAGTTGATAGTTTTGGAGAAGCACCAATTTTATGTGAAGCCATCTAAATGTGCTTTTGGAGTATAGGAGGTAGAGTACCTTGGTCACATTGTTTCCCATGAAGGGGTCAAAGTTGATCCTCAGAAGATCAAAGCGATAATGGAATGGGCCATGCCAAAAACTCTCAAAAACCTTTGTGGTTTTATTGGACTAATAGGTTACTCTAGAAGATTTGTGAAAGGTTATGGCAGCATAGTAGCTCCACTCACTACATTGTTAAAGAAGGATTCTTTCCATTGGAATGATGATGCCACCAAAGCATTTGATAAACTAAAAGTAGTTATGTGCACCACTCCAGTTTTGGCTACTCCAAACTTCTCACAAACATTCACTGTGGAATGTGATGCTTTTGGGTCTGGATTGGGGGCAGTACTTATGCAAGAAGGAAGACCCATTACATTTTAAAGTCATCAATTCAAAGGTAAGAATCTACAAAAACCTATCTATGAGAAAGAAATGATGGCTATTCTTCCTGCAGTTAAATAATGGAGGCCTTATCTGATGGGTAGACACTTTAAGGTGAAAACGGATCATGATAGTCTCAAATACTTTTTGGAGCAAAGATTATCATCTGAGGAACAACAAAAATGGGTAACCAAAATGTTGGGTTATGATTTTGAAATCATCTACAAGAAGGGTAAAGATAATGTAGTAGCAGATGCACTATCTAGTTGGGATGCATCCACAGAAGCATTACTTTGTGCAATGTCCATATTGCAAGCAGATTGGGTGGATGAAGCTAGGTTAGAATGGGAGCAAGACAAGGATACACAGGTTTTGATTCAAAATCTCTAGCAAGTTAATCTATCCTCTAACAAATTTTAATGGAAAGGTAATGTCCTATGGTATAAGGGTAGGTTATACTTATGCAAAACTTTAGAGCTTACACATAAGATTCTTGCAAAGTTGCATGCATCTCCACTTGGGGGACACTCAGGGTTCTTGAAAACTTATCATAGAATTAAGAAATAATTATTTTGGGAAGGACTCAAGGGAGATGTACAAAAGTTTGTGGAAGAATGCATGATATGCCAATAGAATAAAGGTGAAATAGTTAAGACCCCAGGTTTGTTACAACCATTAGCAATTCCTAGTCAAAGGTGGGAGGAGGTTCCCATGGATTTCATCACTGGGTTGCCTTGTTCTGAAGGTAATAATGTTATTTTGGTCATTGTGGATAGGCTTACAAAATATGCCCATTTTTGTGCTCTCTCACACCCATTTTTAGCAAGTACAGTCATGACTATTTTTATTGAAGTAGTTCTCAAATTACATGGAACCCCAAAAATAATTATAAGTGATCGTGATCCTATTTTCACTAGTAATTTTTGGACTAAACTATTTTCTTGTTTGGGTACTCAGCTAGCTCATAGCTCATCTTACCACCCCCAATCTGATGGACAAACTGAAGTGGTTAAAAAATGTTTAGAGGGGTATCTCCAATGTTTTGTGTCAGATAAACAAGCACATTGGGTTAAATGGATACCACTTGCAGAATGGTGGTATAACACATCTTTCCATTCCTCTTCTAAAATGTCTCCATTTCTAGCACTATATGGTTAGCATCCACCTTCCATTGCTTCTTCATTAAAGGTGCACACTAAGGTTCGAGATGTGGAAGAGCACATTCAACATCAACAAGAGGTTTTGGCTAGTTTGAGAGAGAATTTGGCCTTGGCACAAAATAGGATGAAGTAACAAGCAGATCAACACTAGAGTGAGCAAAATTTTGAGGTGGGTGACTGGGTATTTGTTTGTTTGCAACCTTATAAGCAGATGTCTTTGAAGCAACAAAAAAAGAACAAAAAACTTGCTCCAAAGTATTATGGCCCTTATCAGGTTCTACAAAAAATTGGAAGTGTGGCTTACAAGCTTGAGTTACCTCATTCATCTCACATACACCCAGTATTTCATGTTTCTTGTTTGAAGGTCATTGGATAAAAAGTTTCTGCCCAGACAGAGCTCCCAGAACTAGATGAAGAAGGATGAGTCATTTTGGAACCAGAGAAGATCCTCCAAACATGTACTAAGAGGTTGAGAACTAGAGAGATTAAGGAATATTTGATCAAGTGGAAAAACCAAAGAAGTGAAGATGCAACTTGGAAAGGTGAAGAATTTCTGCAACAACATCCACAGTTGTTCAATGTTGAGGACAACATTGGTTTGAAGGGGAAGGGCATGCTACGCCCCTAACCTATCACATGTATGAGGATAGTATTAGCCGACTTGTGGCTTACTTATCCCTCTTTGAAATTATATTACATTTATCTATGTTTTCTTTAGATTAGTAGGTCAGCCTATGGAGTAACCATGGCCTAGTTAGACTATATATAGGAGGTAGTGGGTAATCATTTATCATCATATTGTGAATTCTGCTCTTATTGAAGCTTGTGGAGGTTGCCCCCTCGAAGTGGCTTATCTATTATCATATATTTTGATATATTTCAGTCATATTTGGATATAATTCTACTGTTATACTTAATTCTTGAAGTAATCACATTACAAAAAATGGCAAGAACATGAGGATAAGAATGTACAAAAGTGTAAGATAATGTCTTATTCTTTTGGGAATCATTTTCAAATGTTTTTACGATAAAATATGTATAAGGGGGAACCAACTAGTCAAGGAGATGCATGTTCAATAGTAGAATCTTCAATATTAGTTAAATTTAGGTGCAATGAAAATCATGGATATAAAAAATGGACTAGAATATTAACTGGGAGTTCCAATAATAGTTAAAGTTGGATACAATGACACATGCTTATAAATCGATGAGAACTAGGATCCTAAAAAGACAATAATGTTCACCAAAGAGTAGAAAATGTAATATAGAATAGTGTGTAGTACAAAATCAATCTAAAGAACCATGTAGATAGATAAAGATCTTGAGTTATAAAGGTGTTATTGTTCACTTATTTGTAGAAGAATCTACAAAATACTATCCTAGCTGAACTTCTTTGCAAAAATAGCATCAAAGGTGTTCATAATGTTGATGAGACATAATCAAGATCATAATTGGTTAAGGGATAAAAGTGTTTAGCTTAAAACAAGCCCTAGGTATAATAAAGAATAGGGTTATCAAAGATAATGACATATGTTATGATAAAATGCATTCAAATTACTAACGGTCTAAAATTTTTTCACTATCCAGAGTCATGAAAAGATGAGGGCTCATGCAATAGCAATCTAGGGTAGGATAAAATGGTAGGGTAAAATTACTTTAGCATAAGTTTACCCCAAGGGATATTATAGATAATGGTTTGAATCTATTGAGGTGCACAATGTTCATAAGCTCTAGAATTTCTACACCATTTGGTTTAGCCAATAGGTATGCCCTTGATCCATAGTTTTTCATGATAACAAAATGTCCCAACCAATTAGGTTGAAACTTACCTTTATTCTTACATTCAACATTTGTGTTCTTTTGGTTCTTTTTCAAGATTAAATCACCAATATTAAACTCTTGATGGAGAATGCACTTATTTTAGCTTCTCCATAATCTATTATGATAGACTTACAAGTTTTCTAAGATAGCTAAATGCTTACCATCAAGAAGTTCTAGTTATTTCAGCCTTAAGACTCTGTAGTCCTCATCATCTTCAATATGCTCTAGTAATACTCATAAGGATGGTAGTTCAATCTCTATTGAGATAATATATTTTTTATGATAGACAAGGGAGTATGGAGTGGCTCTTGTTAGGGTTAAATGATTGGCTCTATAATCCCAAAGGATGGGAAAGATTTAAAAGTGCCAATTATAGCTAACATCATTCACAATCTTATTTAAAATGGATACAATGGTTTTGTTTGATGCCTAAGCTTATCCACTACCTTAAGAGTTATATGGAGTTGATTTATTGTGCTTGATCTTGATTTTTATAAAAAGATATTTTACATCTTGGTTTACAAAGGATCCACCATTATCAGATATAATGGATGCAGGGATACCATATTGATAGATGATATGGTAAGGAATGAATTTGGCAATATACTTCTTAGTGATGTAAGTGAGAGGAATGACCTCAATCCACTTAGTAAAATACTTGGTTTTAGTCAGGATAAGCTTATGGCCATCTAAATATGTTGGGTTTATTTTCTTGATGAGATCAAGGCCCCATGTTGAGAATGGCCATAGTGTTGTGATTAGTTGTAGTGGTAAATAAGGTGCATGTATCAAATTTCCATGTTGTTGATAAGGAATGCACTTCCTTATGTAATTTCAAGCATGAGTCTCCATTTTTAAATAATAATATCCTATTCTAAGGAACTTATTTACTAAGACTACACCATTGGTATGGGCCCCACACATTCCTTTATGAACGTCCCTTAGCACTTGCTTGGATTCTCCTAAAGATAAATAATGAAGAATCATTCCATCATAGCCTTTATGATAAAACATGTCTTCAAGGAGGGTATAACATGATAAATAGTGATGGAATAGTTTTTATTGATTATTGGATAGATCGGCTAGGGGAATGTGATCATGAAAGTAGTTATAAAAGTTTTGAAACTAGGGTAATTCAGGTGGGAGATTGGGACTAGTAATGGTGCATACCCTTTCTGAATCTAGTATAACATGTGTAAGTTGAAGAATATTTTCAATAAAAAATTGATACTCTTTAGCTTTGCCATCAATTTATACTATGGATCCAATCATTACAATTACATTAGTTGATCTATTGTTTGCTTTTGGAATTTGTTTAAAATGTAAATATTTAAAATGACCTTTGAGATTATCAACAATTTTCTTGTAAAGAACAAGCTTATCATCTCTAGTTTGATACTAATTAGTGGTCTGATTTTTGATTAATTAGGAATCACCATAGACATTTAATCTATAAATATCCTACTATATGGCAAGGTGAAGCCTTGCAATCAATGCCTCGTACTTGGCCATATTATTCATATAATGAAATTATATATGAAATGCTTTGGGAATCAAATCCCCCTAGGGTGTAATCAATAATATGCTAGATCCATATATGTGGGATGTAAAGGAACTATAAAATATAGCTTCCATTGTTTAAGTTCTTGTGATGCTTGTTCTATTTCCATAATAGAATCATATGGAAAGTTGAATGTTAGAGGTCAAGTATCTATGATAGGGACATTTATAATTTGATTAGTAATAACTTTCCCCTTGATTTATTTTTGATTTTGATACTCAGTGTCAAATTCACTTAGGATCATAACCCCTTTATTCATGCATCCTTGAAGAGTTGCTTTGTATAATAGGAATTTGAGAGGGTCGACCATGGTGATGACAATAGTTTTATTTTTTAGCATATAATGTCACAATTTTTGGGTAGAAAACACCATAGCTAAACATGCCTTCTCAATAGGCATATAATTATGTTCATAATCCACTAGAGTGTAAATTAGATAATATACTAGATGTTCTTTACCTATATCATCATGTTGGGCTAAAATTACCCCTAGTACATGTTCTATCATTGATATATAAAGAAACAGTGGTCTTCTAGGTGTTAGCAATCTCAAGACTAGCGGATTGGCCAAATATGTCTTGAGTTTTGAAAATGATATCTGACAATCTTCATCCCATTGAAAAGTTACCCCTTTTTTCAAAAGGTGGGTAAGCTAGTGGCACTTATCTACCAATTGATAAATGAACCTATGTATATATTGGATCTTTCCTTACAGGCTTCATAGTTGTTTAAGATTTTTTGGTGGAGGCATTTCTATAATGGCCTTGACCTTGGCAGGGTTAACTTCAATCCCTTTTTATGATACAATGAAACCTATCAATTTCCCTGATGTAAATCCAAAGACACATTTCTTAAGATTTAGGTATACTTTATATTCATGAAGCCTCTCAAATATTCTTCATAGAATGTCTAGATGTCTATCTCTTGTTCTTGATTTTGATATTATATCATCAACATAGTCCTCAATAATATCATGCATCATGCCATAGAAGATGATACTCATGGCATGTTTATATGTATCTCTAATGTTATTAAATTTAAATGGCATGACTTGGTAACAAAATGTTCCCTATGAAGTGGTGAATACAATCTTGTGTTGATATTCTTAGGCTATCTTGATCTGATTATATCCAAAAAATCTATCTATTAAATACAACATCTCATACCCAACAGTCAAGTTGATGATCATGGTGATGTTGGGTAGAGGAAAATCATCTTTATGGCATGCCTTATTTTTATCTCTAAAATTAGTAAAAAGATGTATACTTGGGGTCTCTTTATTCACTAAGACTATGTTTGAGATATATTTAGAACAATCTAGTGGCCTAATAAAGCCTACTTCTAGCAACTTTTCTAGTTTTACTTTAACTAATAAGGTGATGCATGGATGCATCTTCCTTAATTTTTGCTTGATTGGTTTATCATCAAGATGAACAACAAGGTGATGCATAACCAAATCTAGGTCTAAACCTAGCATGTTAGAGTATGCCCATGAAAATATGTCAATATAATCCCTTAAAAGGGATATGATTTGTTCATGTTTTGTTTTAGTAAGGGAAGATCCAAGATAAACAATTTTGGGATCCTCATAGGTTCCTAGGTTCACTTATATCATGTTTTACACAAGGAGTGTGGATCCATCTTCGATCATTTTAGGCAAAGTATGATCATGATCATCTTCTTCTACCACATATTCTTTATGTTCTTCTCAATGCTCTAGATAGTGTGACAAATCAGAATCTACCATCTCACATAAAGGCTAAGTAGAAAAAAACTCTAGAAACTCTAGAGCAAGATGCTCAAACATTTATTGTTATTGTGAAGAGATGCTTGTGCTAGATATATAACATGGGCTGGATAGACCTTCTATGTCCTAAAGGGATGAGCAAGCTTTCCCACCTAAGAGCACTTGAAATAGGTTTTCATTCGAAGCATTGTCTTTTTCTTTACTTTCTCCTTGATTGATGAGTGCCTAAAAGAGGTTTGAACTTAAAGATATTGATGTTTAATATTTATTGTGACCAAGAAAGTTTGCCTACTCTCCAAAGTAGGTAGAAGGATCTAATGAAAAATAAAATCCTTGTTTGTGATTGCCAATGGAAAATTCATCTCTTAGTTCCATGTATTCTTCAAGTGATTCTTCATTATGAAAATCATCGAGGCATATGACCAAATTTTATTCATCCCAATAAATGAGTTTAGGATGTAAAAGGCATAGGAAAAAATGGGGGTTTACTTAAATAAGGGAAGCTCTAATGGTAAAAATATTATTTTCTAATTTATGATGGGAAGCACCAATAAAATGGGTTCTTGCTCTAGGATGGGAAGCTTTAATGGTTAAGGTTAAAATGGCATTTGAATCAAATAGGTCTATGTAAATAAGATCATCAAAAAGGATATAAGGAGATGTTGTGTCATTACTAGGAGTTTTTTGCTAGTCAATTTGAAATAATCACTATCAAAAGTTATGAGGTCACCCCTAGGCAGTATAAATCTGAGACCATGATTCAAATTAGGTACTCTAGCTGATAAGGGTTCTAGGATTTCTTGTGCTTATGGGCTAAGGGATTTTCCTATATAATCAAGATGATCCATGATCTGATTAGGGATAGGATACTTTGGATTCTAAAATTAATTAGTAAGGACTATAGAATATAACTAGTCTCCCTCAATAAAAGCCTCTCGATCTTTCTTTCATGTAATAGTAGGTACAAATACCATAAGTAGTTTTTGTTATTTCTTCTTTTGTTACCAAATTATTATAGGTCCATTAGGATTCTTTGAAGGTTTAGGATTACCGAATATTTTTGGATTTTTAGGAAACATTGAAACATGAAAGGCATCCTTAAGATTATACATGGAAATGCCCATTTATTTAATAACAACCTGCTTCACAAGAGTTACGAGAAATAGCTCAACCAAGGTGGAAGCAAGATCACTAGGGTTGATATAATTAGATGGAAGTGGATGTGAAATTATAGCATTGTTTTTCTTTGTAATAAATTTAGAACCTAGACGATATTTATAATTATGGAATTAGTCCTCAAGATGTTTACAATATTCATAAGGTTGTTGATCGATGAGAATAGTAACCTTGATCCCATCATGGGGAAATTTAGGGCACTAATTCAGGGTAAAAGGAAAAAAATTATTTCATGGATCCAAGGAGGACTAAGAAGTATGTTATAAGGCAATTCAATGTCCATAATATGAAGAAATGTATGATTTGAAACAGAACCAATAATTATTGGTAACCAAATAGTACCAATAGATTCCATTTCAATGTTATCATAGGCCTTGATAGTAATCATTTTTGGTTGAATATATTTTATAGTGTAGCCCAATCTTTGTACCAGCTTAAGAGATATGATGTTCAAACCTAAACCATTGTCTATAAGAACCCACTTGATTTTATGGCTTTCAATGATTATTTCAATATACAGTGGGTTATTATGGCTAGGTCCAAGTGTAGGCATGTCTTTTTAATCAAACTTTACTTGATGAAATGAAGATAAATGTACCATAAGGTTATAGAATTGTTTAGGGTTTATATCATTAAGAATAATGGATTTTTGTAAAATATTGTTCAAGATAGTTTTATGGACTCTAGATGTTCACAAAATATCTAAGATGGAAATTTGTGGAGGTGTTTTGCTCAATTAGTCAGATACACTATAAGGCTCTTCAACATTGAGATGAGATGGCTTGGCTTTGATTGGGATAGTAGTCAACTTTAAATCTGTTGGTGTAGTGTTCACATTACATTTTTTAGAAGAAGTAGGTGAAGGGCCTTGGAGAGTAACTCATGAGCATCTAGTTGTGATGTGTAACTTAGAGGTGGTATGGAGCCAATATAATCAAAATATGAAGGAAAATGGCCTTGGAGGGTGATTCATGGGCATCTAATTTCATTTTTACAATTTCAAGTTAGAAAGGAGCCATTATAATTAGAATAAGGGTGTTATCTAGAATAGTAACCCATGCAAATGGAGTTGTAATAGAATTATGTGAACTCGATGTGGTATTACTAGAGAGAGGGTGTGGAACCTATAATGATAGGACTCATACTATGAGGATAATGAGATGGTTAACATGGTTTAATAGTAATAGTGGCAATATGGGTTGAAAAAATGCACCTCAAATTATTTTTATAATCATAATACATGTTGTTTAAACCCATATTATTAGTATGGGTATTATGATTATGATTATGCTCATGGTGATTACAATTTTGACCTTGATTTTGGTTTTGATTCTACCTCTATCCTTGGTTTTATCCTTGGTTTTGATTATTCCTTGGTGATAGTGAATTATGTCAAGGAAAGGGGTCCTTGTAGATTCCCATATCCTAATTTGTGTCCTAATGAGGGGCCATTTTAATCTCAACTTCACTACTTTCAATGAGATATTCAATAATATGTCACAAATGGACATAATGATAAGCATCATGACTAACTACATGATGAAATTTTCACCACTCTCTCTTTGTACTAATCTAGTTTTTATTAATATTGAGTAAATGGCCTTGGTACTGGCCATATAATTAGGTTAGTTTCTACAAGCTTTTGGAACATTATTTCAATTAGTTCTCTCAATTTTCTAAAGATGCTAAAAAAGGCCATGATTTTCTCTCCATGGATGTTGTCTCTACAAATTAGGTGGTGGGTTAGGGGGAGCTAGTTACATTTGGGGTTGATAGATCTTACACCATTTATACATCTTCACCCCATTTCTAATTATGTTCTTATTCTTTTTGAAACCTTTAGGCTTATCTTGCATAACTATCTAACTATAAGATGGGGTTTGATTTGATGTTTGACCCTATGTAAAGATCTTAATAAGGCCTTTGGTAATAATATCCTTCTCTATATGTACACCCTTATCTACAATTTACTCAAATGAGTTAGCACAAGCTAGATGTAGACTGTGCACAACCTCAAGATGTAAGTTCTAAGCAAATATATCTACCAATTTTTTATTTGTCAAATTATGTTGAAAGTGACTTGATAATGCTCTCCATATCTATAAATATGTTGTGAATCTCTTTCCATCTCATTTTTTGGCTTTGCACAAGTTAACAATGGTCAATTCATGTTCTATGTTATACGATAAATGGTTGATGAACTTTTTAGATAAGTCATTCCAATCTGTAATTGATCTTTTGGGTAACTTAAGTATCCAATCTAAATCTTTCCCTACTAAACTTTGTAGAGACAATTGAAGTAAGAACACACTACTGTAAGAAACCTCTTGGCATAATACAAAAACCACTTGGATATGTTCACATGGGTCACCCTTTCCTTTGTATTTATCAAAATGGGGTGCCTTGAAATGATGTGGAAAGGGGTCTTGAAGAATGATTAAATCAAATGGATATGGACATATCTCATTAAATTTGTACTTTTTGATCATGTTTCTAGTCTCTGAACATGACACAATCTCCTTCATAGAGTTCCATTCTTGCATGTTTGGTGTATTCATGGGTGAAACATACTTCTATTGGGGTTTAATGTGCCCTTGTTACTACTATTGTGGTAGAATGTGACCCTATTATTATTGTTATTAGGGTGGAATGTGCCCTTATTGCATGGATTTATGAGTGATGTACACCCTAAATTTATCTAATTGGTTTTGATTTTATCCTAAAGTCAATTAAATATGCCAATGATTCCTCATAATTTTTTGCCTTGAATTATACATGTTTTGTTAATTTTGAGCCCTTGGTCTATTCACCAATTTTTCATTGGTTGAGATGAACTACCCAAATTGTCTTGAGGTATTTCCTTAATTTGAATCAAACGTTTGGGCTTTTGTGTTTGTAAAGTGACAAGAAGTTGTTGGTGATTAAAGAATGTGTGTTCCATGTCTAGAGAAACATTTTGCACAAACTCTTGTGTTTTGTTTTGTTCATTTGAGATACCTTGATCAATTTTTGTGTTCTCAATCAATGTTTGTTACGTAGTTTCAATCAAATTTGCTTTTTTTTTAAGGTATTTTTGTGGATTAAAGTAGAAAATAAAGATTATATTAAGTCCATGATAATTTTATTGGCATATTGTTGACTTATTTTCTTAATCTTGTTGACAATATCTTGACCGGTTGGTTTTAGCTCTATAAGTATTTATTTACCTTTGTTAGAGGAAGAAAGTATGTTTGATTATGAAAAATCTTTCTCTTTTTAATGTTGTTCTCCTTCTCTAACTAAGGTTTGCAATTTCTCTATAGGAAAATTTGAGGGTAGTCTAGCACTAGATTCTATCAACCTAAGGAGTGCTTCATCTTGGTTGTCTTGATATTCAATATAATCCCCTTCAAATCCTATAGTTATAAGATTGTCCTAGAAGACAATAGAATTATCTTATCCATCATAAAAGTAATCATCCTCATAGCAAGAACCATAAGGGACCCCACTATGAGTAAACCTTTAAGTCATATATAGAAAGGGTTGCTCTATACATTTGACTAAATCTAGCTAAATATTGTGCAAATGTTTAAATAAGGTACAGATTTTGATCTTTCTTACAAATAAATGACTAAGGTACCAAAGAGAATATAAAATGAGGTTAGCTTAGAATCACACACAATTAGAAAAATGTGTTCATAAAACTACTCAACCTTTAGGTAAAGTTAAAATCATATAAATTTGAAGAGGGTATGATAACTCAAAAATCATAGAGTGTCACTAGTACACTAAAATGTAGACCTTTGAGATACCTCAATATCATAAAATTTAGTTCAACTTAAATGAGTTTCTACTAGAAAACTAGAAGAAATACCTTTGGATTATGAAGGAAATAATGCAAACCATGAAAATCATGATGTGAAAACATATAATAATTCCTATGTGTAAATCTAAAACCAAATGGATAGCACAACATTGCCATATGGTAAGAGGAATGGTAGTATAAAATGTGTTTTAGGAATCAAAGCATGAGTGGTACGCAAGATGAATTGAGTCCACCAAAGATGATAATGTGATGATGAGTCTATAAATGACCCTCAATTAAAATGGAAAATTAAACCCAAGTTAAAATAAGTCAAGTGAAAATAGTGAACCCAATTTAACACATCAACCTTTAAAACATAGAAAATTCCAAATTTAAATTATCAATGAGGGACTTAAGAAAATTTGTCAAATGATCTAGACTCAAATGTTCATCATAACTACACCAAAATGGATGATATTACATAATGTTTTAGATGATAATATAAATAAGGAAAAATATGATTTTCACTTAGATAGCATAATGCCTCGTTATTCAAGAAATTTGTGGACAATGTGTTTTCTTATGATATTTGGTTAATAAGGAATTTTTGACCCAAAATTAGACTAAGTAATCTAAGACAAAGACAAATCAACTAATTAATTATCTTAAACCCTAAACTAACAAAGAATAGAAAAGTGGGGTTAACTAAACTAACAAGTTTTTGAACACTTCTAGATAGATCAAATGCATATGAATTTCACATCAGCATAAAAAATAACTGCATGTAATTTAGGTTTATTTCATATGGCTTGTTGTAAAAATGTCTTACCCTTTTTAAAACCACTACATCCATCACTCTCTCAAAGTAGTGCAATGTCCAACATGCTCAAACATCCCAAAATTAGCCTCTACTAATAGAGATAGTTTAATCACTCAAACCACTATCCCAGTGAGGGGATCCCAATTTATATACCCCCTTATGGAGAGGGGTTGAAGATGATGCTGGGAGATGAAGCCCCAGGTCAAAGCTTCCCTATATAACTTATGGGAGGTAATCAAATGCCCCTCACAAGACAAGATGTAATGAAATAAAACCTATGTAAAAGAGATTTAAGGTTGTTTTTAGATCACCCAATCCATATGGGTCTTGGGGAGAGCCTTCACAACATCTATTTTACACCTTTGTACTATGGAAATTTGCAATTAATATGGCACTTTTGATCCCACAAGTTCCCTAGAGGGGACAAGAGGAGAGTATACACACATAACTTCCTTTCTGATCAAAACATTTTAAACTAAGAAAAAAAATGATAAATGACTTACTTAAAATAAAACTTTAAAGTGAGTTCATTTTTAAATAAATAAATTGAAATTTTTGGTGGTGTTCTTTGGCCCCTTGGCCTTAAGTTGCAAAACTTTTGAAGAAATAATCACAAAATCATTAAAATAAGAATATAATTTTTTCTCTTAAGAACCAAATAAAAATTAATAATTGTTTTTAAGAACCCACAATAGGTTTTCAAAGACTTAATTAAGCATGATTTGATCACTTTCCTAGTATTACTTGTAATAAAATTGTCACAATGTTGTTTAGCTTTGAAGTTCTTTTTCAAATAAAACCAGCAAACTTGAAAAGTATGCTCTTTGGTTTAGATGACCTCTCGACCCAAAGTCAAAACCATTATACTCAAAAATACTTTTTATCTCAATAAAATACAAAAAATTAATATTAAACTTATGAAAACATGCAAACAAGAAGTTAGAAGGTTTAAAATAATAAAATCGAATACACAAAACATAAAAATTTGTAGTTAGTATTTTGATCACAACATTTATAATATATATTGGTTTTTCACAAAACTTTTATAGTTTTTTATACGTCAAATTTTCACCTATATAAAAAAATTCAAGTCAAAAAAATGAATAAAAAAGTTATTATCTATGTACTATCCTTTGTTACCTAAAAAATAGAAAACAAAAAGTGACAATCACTAATTGAGTCATAACTTCTAAACTAAAAATCATATTTTAATAAAATTTTGAATAAAATTTTGAGAGAGTTAAGATGAAATAAGTAAGAAAAATATTATTAAAAATTCAAAAAATAATAATAAATTGATTAAAAATAAGATCTATTTTAACATCTGTTATTGTTTAAATGTGTGGGGTATGTAATTAAGTCCCATTGGGCATGCCAAAATATAGATTGGATTACAAACAAGATCATTTAAAACATTAGTCATGAAAATTCATAAAATAATGCATAATAATTGACATTCTAATCCAAACTATTCATATGAGGGTTTATAATAATAACAAGATATAAATGAAAGAAATCAATCAACCATTACCTTCCCAAATGACTCCATTACTCAAAAGAGGCTCCAAGTGTGTTCTCCCCTTGATCTAGAGTTATAGTCTTTATCAATGATGGATTATTTAATACTCCATTGCCTCAATAACTCTATGAAAAACCTAGGCTCATGATATAAACTATCTATTTTGCCTACCAATGAAGCTAATCCAAATGTAAATAACACAAAGGAATTATGAAGAGATTTTAGCATTATAAGTTTACATAATTTAAGCTTTAAAATGGTAGTGTGAGGCCTTATATTTATATATTTTTGAGATTGGTTAGGATCAACCATGATCATCCATCTCAAGATTGAGATGTGTGGCCATGAATTAATATAATATTTGTAATTAAATATATAAATATCTTCATCATGATTTGGGAATAAGGGGCTTTAACAAGGCATGAGAGGCATTAAAGAGGCATGGAAGGCCATAATTTAGATATTTTATGCATTTATGGCCTAGGTATGCCTTCCCAAAAAATGATGTCATTAAGTGATGCAGTTAATAAGAATCAATTTCCAAAAGTAAATATTCAATAACCTCCATGGAAAATCCACTTAAGCTCTATTTAATCAATATTTGTGTAATTATTTGGAAATTGGCCCTCAATTAATCAAAATAGTCAAAAATTCATATTTGGGTTATAATTTGACTCAAGAAGAATTAGAAAGTGATCTTAGATACATTGGAACTTTATTCCTATTTAAGATTTTGTCAACACAAAATAACAAAGGTACATGACATGTACTAATAAATTAGAAGAAAAAAGTGATCTAGAACACAAAAAGTGAAAATCATCATTTTGAATCTAAATGAAGTGATCAAATATAGGAATCACATAAAATGAATTTCCCCATTTAAGGATACTTTGAACTAAATAAACACTTGTAAATGACAAGTTTAAACCACATAAGGTGTTTTAGTGATTTTGACCTTAAATGTGCATTTGAGTCAAATTTGAGTAAGATTGACAATTTCAACACAAATGGTGTTAGGAATTATATGTATATAGCTAAAATAGGTGTAAGATAGCTTTTCATATAATTATCCAACCTATAAAGGATAAAATGTAAGGAGATGGGTTTAGGACAACCTATATTATGTTTTGTACGAGTCTTTTTTTGTGAGTTACTTGAGCATGTATATAGGTGGTTAGATGCATGTTCGACCCATAAAAGATGAAGATATGGATGGTGTTATGAGTGGATAGAGGAGTGCCTAGAGAGGTTTGAGACCTTGGATGTTACTTGTACTAGGGTGGTGGATAAATGGTGGTAAGGCACTCTAAATAACTATGTACTTGATTTCATAGTATCAACTTATTCATGTCTAGAGGAAGTAAATTACCAATTTTTTCATGACCCTAAAGGTATATTTTTGAAAGAGTTCATCATAGAGCTCAAAAATCTAATAGTTGATTATGGTTTTCAAACTTTGGGTAAGGAAGGCTAAAATCCTTTCATGTAAAATTTTCATAAAGGGGGAGAAGGGGATGTGTAAGTGAGGCATAATGGAAGGGGATGATAAAATTTATACCTATGAGCTTAGAAGATAGACCTTTAATAAGAAATGGTGTAGATTGATAGAAGATCTAGAACCTAGAAGTAATAAGAGGACCCATAGAAAATAGGAAGGGCATGGGTAAGGACCTCTTGAAATATAGTAGCATCTAGATGAGAGATATAATGAAGTGATGGATTGATCTTGACACTTGATAGGTGTGGAATTCAATGAGTTCCTACAAGATTTGGTGACTATATATATGATTGACACACCTTCCCCCTTTAAACCTATGACACATGCTCATGCATTAGATCCCCCACTTGAAAAAATTATAAAAGTGCTTATTGACCCTGTTAACACCTCATATTTTTGATGTTTTGCAAATTTAGATTGTAACTTTGTGATTGAATAAATTATTCCATATAAGGAGGTGAGTGCAACTACCTCTATACCTTTGGGTGATAGCTCACCATAAAAGAACCTGAATGCTAGCATACCAACTTAGTTGATGTCATCCATAAAAGGTGGGAAATAGCCTATAAGAAGTGGTCTAGAGCCACAGGTAAGTAGTATAACACCAACAACATCAACTACACCAGTAGTAATTATGGGATCATCACCTACCTCCATGGCTAGGGGCATTTAAGGACCACTACTAGGATAGGTGTTGGGGGGATAATGCCTCAAATACTAGCTTTTCCCCTATAAAAAATCTAATAATAAATGGTTATACACATACTAGAGTATCATAACATATAAAGTGATACAAAATATATACTGAAGTGTGAACTATAGTGGCACACATGAGGCATAACCCAGTTAGAACATAAGGCTACTCAATTTACAACCACTTTACTAGGTCATGCCCATACCTGATATAAAAAAATTAATCCCAAGCAAGCCATGGTTGACTATGATACCCTAAATGATGATTTATTAAATGAATTTGACATCCTAAAGTTTGAATAATAGACCACAACCATGATAAAATAAATTACCCAAGGACTCTCAGAGAGTGTGCACTTATATGATGCAAGGTTTAAAACTCTCCTATCAAATCTCCCATATGATATCCACCCTTGTCAGCATATGTAGTGGTTCATTGGGGGTTTCTCATGCCATTCCAAAGAGTGCTTTGCATGAAGACTTTTACTAACCCTCAAGAAATGCTTGAATTTATGCTCAAAGTTGAGGTAGTTAGAAGTCCAAATACTAGGATTAACCCATTTATGGAAGCACAAATTGCATTTATAGCATCCTAACTCAAAAATATTACCACTAGCTCTTCTCATGATGCTTAAAGTCAACTATGGTGCACTAAATATGAATTAAAAGGATAGAATAGAACCAACTTATCATGGAGGAATGTGTGCACTCTACTTCTAAGCTATGTTTTTTTTCAAGAATCACCTGGCATCCAAAATTTCCCTTTATTTTAATGCACTAACCAAGTGAACACAACCATCTATTATCAGTTATGTGATTCCTACATCCATACCACTATTGATTGGTGGGTGATTGAAGAAATGCATAAAAACATGGAAAAGGGTGCATGATAGGATATATTAGTAGTTAGAGGGAAATAAAATTAAGGTAATGATGGTTATGGCCAATAAAACACAAGTTTTTAGATATAATGAGGTGCTAGAGGGCAAGGTGGAAGATGTGGTGGTGGAGGGTTCCCACCATCCTCATGTTATAAGTTTGTATCAATAGAGAATTATCACCATGAATACCGTACATATCCCACTTGTGGGTATTTTTAAGGGACCCATAAGGCTGAAGAATGCCATTACATGTACAAAAAGTTGACCTAAGGCAAGCTTAGTGTAGATAAGGGCACAAAAATGATCAAACATGAGTAGAAGTTATAAAAATGGACCCCAAAGACATAACCTACACACATAGAGTAGTCAAGGTATAGATAACTACTTGTAATGGATTCACCACTCAACTAGTAGTTACACCGATACCTAAGTTAATTCTAGAGTATGGGAATAAGGGTCATAATGAGTGTATAATGTGGCATAAACCAAAATCTATGTTGTACTTAGAGCAATGCACCAAAATTATGTATTATAATGGGATATGAGTGTAATCCAAAACTTGAAATGGGAGCTACAATTAGCATAAGACTTAGAGGCACAATATACCACCTCTAAAAAAAGTAGGATAACTAAGAAGTTAAAGTACAATAATTAAATGAGATCCTATGCCTCCTACAAATAGAAGGAATGATGACCTTGTTGAAGAACATGCTTCTAGAGCATGTAGGTCAAAATCACATTTTGGTCACCATGCCATACATGGAGAGGGCATGATAAGTTTTAAATACACAAAATGTTAAATATGACCAAGAACTCCTAGTATATGACACTATAAATGGATGCTCTATCTATTAGGTTCTTATGGACATAGGTATCGAGGTCAACATCTTGACCAAAACTAGTTGGGATAAAATGGGTAGACCAGCCTTGACACATTCTCATGTGCTCTTCATGGTCAATAAAACCTAAGAACAACCTATCAAAATGATATACTACAGTTATAAATATCACGGGTTTTAAATTCTTCACTAGCTTTGAAGTAATAGATTTAGTAGAATAAGACAACTAACTAGTATTTATATAAAGGCCATGGTGTTATGAAAATAATACAGATATGTGATTTAAAAGGTGTTACATGAGATTTTAAAATATAAAGGAGAGGGTAGTTATACCCCTCTCAAATTACCAAACACCCATTATGTTGAGAGCATGGACATTCATGATGAATTAAACCATATTTATAACATCACATCATAAGGCACTAAGACTCTAGACCCAATTGGTCAACAAATACTCTCTTGGGAAGATGGACAATCCACCTCAAACACTACTGATGTTTTTTAAAACTAATGGTTTAAGGAAGCATATGATACCATTGGTTGATGGTGTCACATGGTGCAGGTAAAGGAGCCAAAACTAGTAAAGAGGGGCCAAATACATATTGATTTCACTCTTAAAAGATGGGTACATTACACCAAGAAAAGGGGGAAGAGATTGTTTCACCTTAGTAAATGCAAACATGTTATGCTTCAAGATATGAAGGAAGTAATCCTATGGATAATTATGTCCATGACATCGATTCATGCATCCCAAATGAGGTGGATAGAATGGGCATACTAGTGTGTACATTGAAAATCACTACCACTCATTGGTGGGTAGAATAGAATCTTAGCTTACCAGCTTGAAAAAATTTGAAGCCAATAATTTTCACTAGATTTAAAAAAATAAATGAGGACCTAGACATTTCAACCTACTCTAATGACTCTAACTCCATAGTGCATGTACATCTTTGTGAACAAACATAGATTGTCTATAATGAAAACACCCCAAGAAATCTATAAGTGCATGCCTTATACCAAACCTTAAAGACTTGGGCATGGGCATGGTAATTTTTTAATGAGATGTACTATGAAATATCTGATGGGGATGTCCTTAAAGAGTGGTTTGTTCATACCTTTCTCATTTTCTTTGCAAAATATCAAACTAATTAAACCACTACAGGTAGTTCAAAGGCTAGTGTTTGAGGACACTACTATATTGGAGGAGCACCTAAAAGAAATTTTTAGTGAAAAGGGGCTATCACACCTAACCTTTTTTGAAGATAAAACTCTAAACAATGACTCTAGTGATGAAGATGATGACACATGGAAGGCATGCAACTAGAATAATTTGACAAGTAAAAGGAAGTTAGTGCACTAATTTGAGGATATCACTCCATAATAAGAAAACCCTACCCATCTTTGGGTAAAAATAACCAAGGGTAATAGACAAGTCAATTATTCCCACTAGGATAAGCATGGACCCTATCGAATGCCATTAAAAACTACCAAAGTAGACATTAGTTCAGAGAGGGAACCCAAAATTTCCACTCTAGGCACCTATTGGTTTAACATAGAACTAACACATATTATTAATCTCCTCAAGGAATTATAAGACTTATTATTATATAACTACAAGGATATGAAAGGTACACACCCATCCCTCAGGAAGATTAGCATCAAAATAGTCGATGGCATAAGACCCATCCAGAAGCAACCTTATACGATGAACCCAAATCTTCATGCCAAGGTAAATACTAAGATAAATGTCATATTAGCCATATGAGTCATATAATTGGTGTAATAATATGAATGGATCATCCCCAAGGTCATTAACATCAAAAAATATCAATACATCCAAATTTGTGTTGACTATATACTATTGAACATTGCCTATATAACTGACCCTTTATGGATTCCATTTACTAATGACGTGTTGGATGCCATCATAGGCTATGATATATACATATTTATTGATGTATTTTTAGGATACCATCAATTCCAAATTGAGGAGGATAAGACTAAAACCACTTTTATGACTGAATGGGGGTGTTTTGCATACAATGTGATGCCTTTTAGGCTAAAATATGTGCCATTAGTTTTCTCTCAAGTGGTGATCAATGCATCAAAGACTTCATTCACAAGTTCCTCCAAGTATAATTACATGATTTCATAGTTTATGGGTTGGTGAAGGATCACTATGACAATTTTTACCTAAGAAGTGTGTTTTCAATTTGTACATAATGTTTAAAGGCAGTTGAAAATTGATTTAAATCTTAAGAAGTGTGTTTTCATAATGTCATTTGGCACATTGCTCAGGCATATCATCTACAAGGATGATCTACTCATTAATCCTGATAATATTTTATTCATCCTTTAACTTTAAACACCATCAACACCAAAATATGTCTATACCTTTTTTGGACATTATGAGTATTATAGGAATTTCATTAGGAATTATGCCAAGATTGAAGCATTTCTAGAGGAAATCTTATGAAAGGATGGCCCATTCTATTAGGGTGAAATGTAGGGAGATGATTTCAAGACCCTAAATCTCAAATAAAAAACTACACTGATACTATGATTTTTTGACTGGGTAACTCCCTTCCATGTCCACATCAATGCCTCTGGTATTGCAATCAGTGCCATTCTCATGCAACCATGTAAAGGGAAAATGGATCATCTTATTTTTTGTTAGAGGTAAAATCACTGAGAGGGGGGTAAATTAATGATGTTATATAGTTAATCCAATTCTAAACCCTTTAAAAATTCAACACATACAATCATGATGCATATAAATTAACCATTGAAATGAAAAAGGAAGATATAGTAAGATCAAGCACATAGCACATGATATATGTGGGAAACCCTATTGGGGGATAAAACTCACTAAACCTTGTAAGATGGAATACAGTCCTCTAAAACAATATCCAACATTAGACTAGTATGTAATGATCAAGGAACACCCATCCCTTATTTTAGTGAGATATCAATCCCACAAGGAGTTACTACCCTTATCGAGTTAAGTGCCCACAATAACTAGACCTTTAGCAAGATTTATCTTACAAGGAAGAAACAACCCCCTAGGTAACTAAGCACCAACTTAGATACCTTTAAAATATCATTTCAAACACCTATTTCATATCTTTAACTAATGACAACAACCTTTGTCTACACTATTCACCTTTAATCTCTCTCAAGTTGCCTCTAGCACTAACTTTCTCAAACTACCTCTTCCAGGCTCATTAAGTCCAATTACCTATGTGTCTTCCTACATCAACTTGATCATACAAGCATGATTTATATTCTTCACTCTCTATTTGTATTTAATTACCTTTACCTTCTATTTCAAAGGTTCTCTACTTTTCTTAAATCCCCACTTCCATAACTAGTATAATTAGTCTAATTAAAGCTTGTAATTATACCGCTCTCTTCCTTTAACCCATATTAGTTGAATAATATGCTTTATATATTTGAACAAAATTTAACATATGTCTATACACACATCACATGTGATAACCACACTCTTCATAGGTTGGTCATTACCTCATTAGTCCCAAACCACCATTAGGTCTTGGTGAGACCTAAAACATTTAGGCCTTTACATGTCAAAGTACTTGGACCACCTTCATCCTTTAACAATTATTTGAACACATCAAACCTATCTCAAATTTCCCCTTTCTCACTCTCATATGGGTCCATGCTACTTGTAACACCAACTCAACACTTTAACCTACCAATAAGGTCTCATCGCTCTTTAGGCCTTCAAACATAGAAAACACATTCTCAAACTTCTAAAGAAAACTACTCAAATATTTCAGACATTCATATGATTATATCACATGGGTGAAACCTTTAAGACATTTTAAACACCTCCATGTGATTTATACATTTCAACATGAGCTCTAAGCACTAAAAACAACTCTCTAGAAATAACCACTTAGGCTAAAAACACATAAACAAAATATAGTTATACTATTTTGACTCTCCATATCTAATAAATAGAATATCATGACAAAAAATGACTTATTATAATCATTTTAGTCTTACAAAACATATCCATACTCATTTTATTCCTTAAATTTTCTCAAAACACCTTAAACTTACATCTACAAGATGGTCACTCAGTTTGCTAGTGCATTCAACAAACACAGTCACCTTATAATCAATTGTTCATACTAAATATAGGTTTTTAAAACCTCCATAATCCACATATATTGTCCTTATAGAGTCTATAACACTATTAAATAGTTATCTCATCTTGAAACATCAAAATATCATCAAAAAATCTTCAATTACCCTTATTGGGTTACTTGCATAACATGGTCATACACACTATCAACTTTGGATTTTAATATCTTTAATTGTACAAACATTAAAATATTATAACAATTTTTTATATATTAACATTGAATTCCTTTATAAATTTTATTTTTACTTCATCATAAAATCCTACAATTATCAAAAGTTATGTTTAGAACACTATAGACTAGTTTTTCCTTTGTTAATTTAAATATTCAATTTCCAACGATCACTATGTATTACAAAAACATTAGCCACGTGTATTCATATCATTTATCCTAAAATATATATCAAATGCACTCCATCAATATCCTTGGGAGTATCTTTGTCTCTACCTTGTAGTGCTCACTATTGATCTTAGATCCTTGCTTTTGTGATTAAGACACTTGGTACCCTCATGTTCCTTATGAGCATTGACTATTTGAATCTAACCTCACCATATATATCCATCTATATAAACACCCATGTGCCATTTATCTTTTGTTAAATCATCATGATTTAAACACATTTCACTACCACATGCAATCTCAATAACCTTTGACATATTAATTTCATGCTTGCCATTGGAGCACAATCTAGATGATGAATGCTCACCATTAGATCTATTTGACTATTCGACCCTAGACATCAATGCAGTTAAACTTGATAGTCTCTATCACAACATAATATAAAAGAAAAACTTTGAAGGTATATAAATTGAGTATAAAACACTTCAAGATTCCAAATCTTTAAGGTACCTTCTTGGCACTATAGACAAAATCTCCATGAAAACCTTTGACCACTATTGAATTTCTGAATACCTATACTAAATGCACAAACTTACTAGTTCATTCATCAAGACATCCATGGATGCCTCACAACCTTTTCTTTATCCTTACTAATCTACACATATGACATATACTCTCTAAGCTATCAAACACAATTTTTTTATCATTAATACACTAGTATCTCATGCTCTCTTTGACATCAATGACCATGATCAACAATCTCCTCCTTTGTCATTGATGGAAAAACACCCTTAGAATGACTACTTACACATTTTAACTCCTTCATTCTAATCTTTCTCTCCCTTTGACATTAATGACAAAGGGTCTCTTCCTCAACATTCTAATAATCATTCATTAACATCATGTATGCATTAAAATATTATTTATTATGCTTAGGATACTTATATACTTTCAATCATATGAATCAATTTCTCCCCCTTTGACATTCACCGATATGAACTTGATTTTTTCTAATCTTTGGACTTGAATAATTATTCACAAATCTTATAAATCTCCCCCTAACATTAATCTCCATCTCATGTCATCTTTTATTTGACATATAATAATTTTAACTTGGGATTCTCTGATCCTTGGTATTATTTACCTATATAACTCACAAGATCTCTTTGCTCATGCATGAAGGTTCAATACCTTATCAATAAACATGACTTGGTTTGATCAAGTCATCATATCAATCTTCTTGAATTCACAACTTTAGAAGTCATATTCACACTTATATCATGACTGAAGCATCTTTACATATGCTTCCCCTCACATCGTGCACATCTTCTTCTAGCCAATCAAGCTAACTAAGTTAGCTTCCCCTTAACCAAACATATCTTCAAATGATATTCTTATCCTACAACATCAACCAAAGCTCAATTGACATCTACCATGTTCCTCTTGCTTGTCAAGTGTCTCCTTGAAGCCTAGATAGAGACACCCTAACTCACAACATCCTAGAACAATGTGAAACTAGGAGTTTCCCACAACTCATATTCCTTCTCCTCCTTAGTCATATGATACTGATAGTTCTTTTTATTATTCTTAGGCTTAAGATAACAAACATGCTCATCCACTATAATATTCTCTTATTCTTTTAAGAATGAATCAACAACACATGGAGACAACAAATATTCATAATATACCTTTTCAATTAAAGAAATAACCTCAGCACTAGGCATTAACAACTAATGTTCTTTGCATAAAACATGATCAACAATATCAGGATGTTTATTTGTATCCATACACACCTTATAACTAATCTCAACTAGTACCTTGGTCTTCTCCTTGAGCTCAACTTGAACTAATTTTTGATCCTCCTTTTCCATCTGGATAGATAACACATTCTCTTGGCATTCATAAAACTTCTTTATATTTGATTCCTCTTTCAATTTAACAAGAATTCCACCTTGATCTTTCAACTCAATTGAATTAGTTTTCTTATTTTTCACTTCCTTAGGTTTCCATACCAAGGATTGACCTTTCTTTATCACTCTATGATGTCCATGCACCTTCTTATGACTTGAGAGCTTGATTTTACAATATGACCAACTTGATGACAACTAAAACAAATAACATCATTCATATCTTCTGCTTGATAAATATTATGAATCTCAGCAAACATACCATCTTGTCTCTAAGGTTCATTATGCTCAAACTTAACTATCTTTGGTCTCCATACTTGTGTTAGTCTTTTACCATGTATTTAAGGGTAGAATCTATAAATATGTTCCATGTCATGATAATTATAGAATACTATATTATCCATACCTCTAGCTGACTAGCTACTCTTCCTTCTATAGTTTCTTGCCTTATGACCAGGAACATTACATGTTAAATAATGACCATGAAATAAACTTTCATACCTTATAGCATTTGGTTGCCTAATCAATATTTTTAGCTTCTTGTCTTGATTTGACCTCTCTTTCTCTTTCTTAGTCTTGTTTATATTGACAACAAATTGTCCATTATCATCCATAAATAAATCTAGCTTGGTATTCTATTTAACACTCTCATCCTCTTTAGCTCTCATAATTTAAATTGTAGCCTCTAAATAAATTTTGAGAACTTGAATAATCTCCTTATCCCTCTTATCTTATCTAGTAATGTCATACTTCAATATACATTCTTGATCTTCAATAATGTTTATACAATCAAGATTGGACTTCAACACATCAAGATTACCTTGATTTAAACTCAACTTGGCATTTAGCTCTTCTAACTGAGTCTTGAGATGTTTGTAATCTTCCTCTTTTGAAATCAAATTTGTCTTTGTAACCCTTAATTGATCCTTAAGAACTTTGATCTTATCTTTATCATATTTTGATCTTGAGCTTGTATTCAAATATTCTATCTCTGTATTGAGCTTGATGCACTCAACCTTAATATCCTCATAGCTTGAGGCCATGATCTTATTCAAATCATAATTGCTCAAATTACCTCCATACTTCTCAAAAAATGCCTTAAACTAATTTCACTTTTCTTCACTTGATTTTAGACATGCATAAGTAACCTCTACTTTAGCCTTCAACTCTCGATTCTCTTTCTTCAATTACTTATCCATATTTTACCTTGGATCACCTTCAAGGGGTTAAACTTAAAAAGATTTTCCTAGATATAATACCAATTATTAGATGTATAATCACTGAGAGGGGGGTGGGTGAATTAGTGATGCTAGATATTCAATCCAATTCTAAACCCTTTAAACATTCATCACATAAAATCATGATGCATAAAAATTAACCATTAAAATAAACAAGGAAGATATAGATAGATCAAACACATAACACATGATATATATGGGAAACCCTCTTGGGGTATAAAACCCATTGAACCTTACAAGATGGAATATAGTCTTGTAAAACAAGATCCAACATTTAGACCAGAAATAATTGAGCAAGAAACACCCATGCCTTAGTTTAGTGAGATACCAATCCCATAAGGAGTTACTACCCCTATCTAGCTGAGCACCCACAAAAACTAGACCTTTAGAAATATTTATCTATCAAGGAGGAAAAAACCCCATAGTAATCTAAGAACCCACTCAGATACCTAAAAAAATCATCTTAAACACATGTTTCTTCTCTTTAACTTATTCACCTCTAATCTCTCTCAAGTTGCCTCTAGGATTAACTTGCTCAAAATGCCTCTTTTAGGCTCATCAGGTATAATGACCTATGTATCCTCCTACGTTAACTTGATTAGATAAGCATGAAAATATTATTCACTCATTTTTGGTCCTTAATTACCTATACATTATCTTTCAAAGGTTCTCTACTTCACTTGAATCCCCACTTCCACAAATATCACAATTAGCTCAATTAGACCTTATACTTATACCACTCTCTTCCTTTAACCCATATTTTTTATCAGATTATTTACATATTTTAACCACACTTAACATATGTACATACACATTTTACATGTGAGAACCACACTCTTCATAGGCTGGTCATTACCTCATTAGTCCAAAACCACCATTAGGTCTTGGTGAGACCTAAAATATTTAGGCCCTTACATGTGAGAATACATAGACCACATTCATCCCTTACCAATGATTTAAACACATAAAACCTATCACCAATATCCCATTTATAACTCTCATATGATTCCATGCTACGTAGAACACCAACTCAACACGTGAACCTACCAATTAGGTTTCCTTGCTCTTTAGGCCTTTAAACATAAAAAACATAGTCTCAAACTTCTGAAGGAAAATAATTTAATATTTCACATATACATATGATTATATCACATGGATGAAACCTTAAGGACATATAAAACACCTATATTTTATTTATACACCTCAACATAAGGTTTAAGCATTAAAAATAACTCTTTCAAAATGACCACTCAAGCTAGTCACACACAGTCAAAATATGGTTATACTATTTTCAATCTCCATATCTGATCAAGGGCATATAATGAAAAAAAATTCATAATTATAATATTTTTATACTTATACAACTTTTACATACTCATTTTCTTCCTTAACTCCACTCAGAACACCTTCAAAATATCTCTTCAAGATGGTCACTCAATCTGCTAGTGTATTTAACAAACACAATCAGCTTATAAACAATTTTTCATACTAAATATGGATTGGTAAAACCTCCATAATCCTCAAAAAATTTAATAATATATATATATATATAACACTCTTAAATATTTATATAATCTTTAAAAATCAAAATATCATCAAGAAATCTTCAATTACCCTTCTCAAGTTACTTGCATAACATGGTTATACACACAGTCAACTTTAGATCTTAATATCTTTAAATTTTTGAATATTCAAACTTTGTAACCAATTTTTATGTATGAACCTTGAAGTCCTTTACAAATTTTCTTTTTAATTTATCATAAAATTCTACATATATCTAAATTTATGGCTTAAACACTATAGATTAGTTTTTCCTCTATTAATTTGAATATTCAAATTCCAACAATCACTATGTATTGTAAAAACATTAGCCACATGTCTTCATATCATTTATCTTGAAAGCTAGATCAAATGTGACCCATTTTTCTCCTTAGGATTAGCCTGTTCTTTAATTTTCTATGCTCACCATTGGTACTAGATCCTCACTTCTATGATTAAGATTCTTGGTACCATCACATGCCTTTTGAGCATTGACTACTTGACTCAAACCACACCATCGATCTCCATTTATACAAACACCCTCATGCATTAATCTTATCTCAAATCATCATTATTTATACACATCTCATTATCATGTGAAATCTTAAGAACCTTTGACATATTCACTTCACATACATTATTGGATCATAATCTAGATGATAAACACTCACTATTAGATATACTTAACTATTTGTCCCTAGACATCAATGTAGTTAAACTTGATGATCTTTGTCATAACATAGTATGCAAGATCAAACTTTAAGGTATATTAATTAAGATATAAACCACTTCAAGATTCCAAATCTTTAGGGCACCTTCTTGGCACTATAGATAACATCTCTATGATAAATTTTAACCACTGTTAACTTTCTGAGTACCTGTACTAAATGCATAAAATTATTGGTTCATTCATAGCTGCATGATGTGTAGCAATGTTCTATATTATATTAAGCTATAAGATACATTTTTATCTTTCCAAATGATCAAATGACACACCATAGCTTCACAAAGACATCTATGGATGTTTCATAACCTCTTCTTTATCTTTAGTAATCTACACATATGACATATACTCTCCAAGCTATCAAACACAAATTATTTGTCATTAATTCACTAGTATCTCACGCTATCTTTGACATAAATGACAACCTAACATAAACAACCATTCTCAACACTTTTTTCCAAGAAGGAAACTAACCAAGGCAGAACAAAACTACACCATAATTAAAGATGAGGCACTCACCATAGTATATGCCTTGTAAAATTTTAGGCAATATTTGCTAGTGACCCCCTTTATCTTCTTCACTAATCATGAGGAACTTGGTACCTTTTGAACAAGCCCATTTTTCATGGGTGATTTTTTCAATGGATTATTTTATTTCAAGAATTCTAATTTTATATTGTATTGAATCCAAGCAAACAAAACATAGGTCTAAACCATTTATCCTACATCAACTTTTGTAATATGGTAGCACCAATTAAATATTATATTCTTAATGCATAAATTTATAATATAAAATGCATCATAGAATACTTGGCATAAATCACCACATTTTTGACCTATAGATTTGTGCCTTAGGCTATGATAACTAAAGAGAAGAAGCAACTTATGGTTCATGCCACCTCATTTTAACTCATTAGTGGGGAATTGTATAAATTAATCTATGATGGAATCATGCATTGATGTGTCCTAGAGAATAAATAGGACTTATTAATATAATATGTGCATGAGGGGATTTATATAGGCCATTTTTTTAGAGATTCCATTGCATGAAAAGTGTTAGAATTAAGCTTGTGGTGGCCAAATCTATTTTATGATGCAAAAGAATATGCCAAAACATGTTATGTCTACTAGCACACAAGAAAACCAAACCACTAGGATGAGATTCCCCTCATCCCCATCCTTTTACAAGCACCATTTGAAAAATGGGCCATTTATTTTTTTGGGCTTACTACTCCTACAAGGCATACATGAACACTATATATTCTAGCTGGCAAAGATTACTTCACCAAGTGGGTTGAAATAGCTCCAACCAAAGATTATGCAACCACCACATTATTAAGATTCATTTTGGATAATATTATAATTTGATATGGATTCCCACTTATCTTTCTTAGTGATCATCACACGTACTTCATCAATGAAATGGTTCATATCCTATTGTCTAAATATATGATGGTGCACCATAAAACAACACCTACCACCCCCAAGTGAATGACACCATAGAGGCATTCAATAATATATTGGGGATATGCTTCATAAAAATATGAAATTTTGGTTGTAAGGATTGGGATGACCATGTGTCATTAGTTTTATATGCCTATTACACAACATACAAGCACCTGAACAAGGATACACCATTCTAAATAGTGTTTTATGTAGAGGCCATTTTACCCATGGAGTTCATAGTTCCTTCATTGTGTATCATGCATATTATCCAATTACATGACTAGGACTATTTAAGTACACACTTGAAATATTTAAAAACATTGGAAGAGACATGTACCCAAGCATGATGGAGGTAGTAGATAGAAAAAGTGCACCAAAAGCTATGACATGATAAACACATCAAGCACATGGTATTTACAAAAGGTGCCATGGTTTTGTTATATTACTCTAAGTAGCTAAGTCACCCAGGAAATTTACATATTAGGTGGATGGGACCTTATGTCATCCATAGTATATTGGAGATTAACATATGCAAGCTATGCATGTTGACTGGTGAAATGCTCCCTAGGCATTTCAATGGAAATCGATTGAAACTATACCATCAATAGGATGGTTCTTTCACTATCTAACACTAAATTTATAGCCCAAATTTGGTTTCTTTATCTTTTAACTACAATAAAATTATCACAAGACAAATATGTTCTTTATGTTTCATTTCTTTTGTGTTATTCTAATAATCATGGTTCTTTTAGGCCCATAGGAGAACTTTTTTGGCAATTACACCTGCATAAATATAGTTAGGTGAGTTGATATTGGTTATTTTTAAGCACCTGAGGCTATATTCCTAAGTCTTTTGGTTCATGTGAAGTATGATAGGCTCATAAAATTTTAAGTATGAATTGACAAGGAAAGGTGCACAAGGTGTTCATGCATAAGAGACTTAGAGCAGACAATGAGGCTTTGGAAGACTAGTGCAAGGATTTGTATGGGATATGAAAGGATAAAGTAAGAGACATGAAATAATATATAAATAGACCAAGAGAGAGGCATGCTTGAAATGAAGTGTAACACTGAGAATAAATGGAACTTAGGAGGTTGAATCATGTGCATGTGAAGTGCTACACCTAGGTAGCCATAATAATGGAAAAAGTCATGCCAATTTTAATAAAGCATAATAAAATTACTATCATGATAGCTAGAAACCACCCAATATTTGATGAGAAATGACTATTTGAATCACTTTTCACTTCATCAAAGAAATTGTTAACAACTTATTACTTAATAAAATGAGTAGAAATGAAGGAACTAACACATACAAGGGATGATAAAATTATAAATTTTATCTATGAGGATATATTCACAAGATACAAATTACTAAGAGAGATAGTTATATATCAAGGAATATAATTCACATCTAACTTAATTATAATCTTTGTACATGAGTATAGAATTTAGCATAATAAGTATACTCCATCTCATCTTTAGTTTAATGATAAGTTAAATTTTTTAATTGAGAATTGGAAAATATTCTCACCAAAATAATTATAGTATACTATAGATATTTGTAAAAACATCTTCTTAAATTTGTATGGTCCTATCAAATGACATGTAAGAATACCCTTAGGTTTACACCATATGATTTAGTATATGGTAATAAAGTTTCCTATTGAAAGAAAGTTGTTCTTCCCATAATATTTGAGATCAAAACCTTGAGGACTAGCCTAAAACTTATCCTAGATCTGATTGTAGCATATAAGGAGATAATAATGTAACTCAACACATTTAATTAATTCCAAAGAGAATCATTTCACCATATAAAAATGATTTAGCACCAAAGAGTTAGATGACATGACAAATTCATCAAGACTAAAGAATTCAAACAAGGATACTAGGCCTTGCTCTATTATTCCAATTATAAGGACCAAAAAGGTAAGTTAAGAACATGATGACTTGTTCCTTATGAGATATACAAATTGTTCAGCAATGGAGCAGTCAATATACACACAATATATTTGGTAAGAATTTATTTGTTAATTAATGGTCATCATTTAAAGTTATACAAGAAACCACTCTCAAAGGAATATCATTAGAGATTAAAAATCCTATATAGATATAAAACCATCTAAAATAGTGGATAAGCACACTCTATACACACCAAATTCCTTGAATGACCTTGTTTAACTATCACATGGGAATTATAGTTCATCCTCCATTTCTATGGATAAATGGTAAGAAAAATATTTCAGCCTTGGTTGGAATATTTGTTTGTAGTTTTATTAGAGGATAAATAAAATTTATAATAATACATCTTGTTGTTTAGTCAAAGTAAACAAATCAATAAAATATAATAATGAAAACCTATGAGCATTGTTGGTCTCCCTAGTCATAAAATTAGTTTATCAGCTAGCTAATCATTAAATGAAAGATCTTGAGTAGAAAAATAGCTTGTTGGTTTCTCAAGTAAAAAAATTTAAAAAATACATAAAATATGAATAAAAATAAAATAGTTTAACTTCATAGCATTCTTCCTCAACTCCTAACACCTTCATAGCCTTATAAAACTTCTATAGATAGCTTTGTAAGATAATTTTAGATTACCTATTGATGTTACAAGTTGCATCTTAGTTGTTATTGGAAATATAAAATATTCCATGGGTTCACTTTTATATGTTGTTGGTTTCTTGAAAAATGTTACATGATGAGAGTTTATGATACATGATGATGGCAGATCTTACAAGACATTACTAGACGCTACATGAAGAATCATACCTCTACTTTAAATTTATAAAAGATGTTTATTGTAAACATTTAGTATCCCAAATGCATTAGGTAATTACCATAAATTCCTTATGGATGCTTTAGGTCTTACCTCATAGTCCCTTATGATTCATCTCATTAATTCCTTCCTATTGCAACACATATGCCTGACTTATCAAAATCCATCACTACCCCAAGGAAGATTACCATTGAATAACTGGCCATGCAAAATATATATGTAAACACATATGAAGGAAAACAAAAAATAGTAAATGAAGATGATTGACATCAATAACTATTACCATCTTTCATAATCACCTTCTACCAGTCCTTCTAAAATAAAGACACCTGCTATAGGAAACTTTAAGTTATGCTTCAGGAAGCCTATCATCATTATTACAAAGTGTAATTTAGTTGAAAATATTCACTTCAAATTCCAAAAGATCAAAAATTTAGTTATAATTATTTAATTCTTCACTCCAGTAGATAGCACATTCTTCACATTTCATCCTACATGGCTACTCCATAATCTATAGGACATAATATAGTAATAAATAATAATAAAAACATATATAATGATTAGTAAACCAATGTATATAAAAGTAAATATTATATAATTTTTCTTAAAATAATAATTTTATTTTAATTTAAAATTTTAAAGTTATGTTTCATCCATATTATAATTCTAGTCCCAATACTGCAGGCTCAACCTAAGACCAAATATTTCCTTTTAAGACAACTTGTCATATTTTCCTTTTTTTCCATAATTTACATCACATCCAATGATTAAATTACATTTAAAAATATTTTAATAACTAACTCAATAATTCAAGTATGAGCTCCGTGTTAGTTGGGGGGAGATTTCCATGGGAAGTTACATGATCCTAATTAGTGTTACATGTAAGTGGAATCTCTCGTTAAGGAAAGATGTAAGAAATAAAATGTGCAAGAAAGGTAAATTTAATGTTTAATAATGATATATGGGGAATTTAAAACCAATATGATGAGGATATAAAAATTAAACATCAACATAATCCTTTGTTTAGTTGTGATCGAATAGCCAAAATAACCTTGTATGTAATGGGAAATGTAGCAGATCTACAAATCAATCTTAGCTCGAAGAAGATAGATCCTACTTACACTTTATATTGGGGATACATTAGATAATCAAGGTCATGACCAATATTAATCTACCAAACCTAATTAATGGATATCTTACCATAATAATATCAATAGGGAGGGTTTTAAAGCCTTCAGTCAAGTAAAACTATGCAATAACCCTAACTAGGTATTATGTTTTCATATTCACTAAACTAATAACAAGTAAATTAAAATATAATATAGTGTTAAAAAATATTATGGAAAAAAGTGGGGCTAATAAAAATTAAAAGTAAACATGCATATAAAATGTATACTCATGTTAATGTATACAAAATCTTAATACATGGAAGAGAAGTGCGAATGTATATCTATCTACTCTTATAAAGGAGGAAAAAAGTTAGGAATACTTATCTTTGAAGACAAACTCGATGAGCCTCAATATCTCCCTTGGAAAAGGTGCTTCACAAGAGGTTGTTTTGGTATTTAAGGATGATAAGGATAAATTAGATCTAGGCTATATAACATATCAATGCATCTAAAAGATTTATCCATAAGACAAGATCTGAATCTCCAAAAAAAGTATGAAACCCTAAGATTTCTCCTCAAGTAAAATGGTGGATAATCATATGCATAATATATCTTAATTATTATTATCTTTTCTTATAAATGGATAAATCAATGTGTTTATATAGGTAGATCTAACCCTAAACCCTTTCAAAAAAATTAGTCAACAAGGTCATCCTGATTGACCTAGTATTGAAATTGACAAAAAACTAACTAGATAATGAACTATGTCGGCCATGGATGAATTAGTTCTTAGTAAGTTTTGTTAATAACAATATAAGGTCAATGTGACTGACGTAGTCATATAAATTACCAAAAAAAATTAGGTTATGGAAAGGGCTAATGAATATGGTAAATGACTAGAGGAGGGTGCAAAATAGGAGGCAAATCTTAGGGGAATGGTTTTTAGGAGACAAGTGTGTAGATAGAAAGTGGTAAAAGGTATAAAAATACTATAAATAATCAATGGAAAAAGCACCAATTGTCTTCCCACCCCTTTTTTGATGTACCCCTTAAGGCATGCACTTAGAGAGATTAAGACTTGATGGGTTCCTATGAGATAAAAAGCATCAGTAATTGATAAAGTTTGAAAATATTATGTGTATACATATTCCCCACTCAAATCTCATCACGTGTCATGTAAATACAATATGGGATGGTGATTTAGGAAAAGAACATAGTGACACATAATATTGAAGCTGAATAAAGTGAAATAAGGAGAAAATGAGATAAATAAAAAGATAGAATTGAAAAACACATACCTTTACTTACCTTAGTTTTATAGATAAAGAAGGAGATGTGAAAAGTGTGAAGGTGTCCAATATGAATAACATTAGGAAAACCTGTAGAAATTAGCAAAAAATCAAAAAAATTGAAAATGTACATATAATAGTTGAAAATATTCTCTATGACATCATGATTCCATAACATTTTATGATATGGAAAAAGAATTAGTAAAGACAGAGATATGAGAAAAATAATAAATCTAACAGTAAATTTTTAAAAGGTGGGTAGAAGACCATGGAACTAGTGGTGTTGCTAAATGCATGGATATATTAGAGGTTTCCAATGTATCGATGAGTTAGGTTGCCTCATGTGGTTGATGATAGATTACTTCAGGCTGTTAGATGGAGATAAGACTAGGTAGTGTAGGTCATGCCCCATGTGTCAGCGCTGTAGATAGTCACATAAGGAGAGATCATGTGGTATCCCTATGCACATATTTTTACAAGTTGGCCAAGTTGGGTGACCATGACACCAAAGATAGATCTAGAGTGGATCACAAGCTACTATAACTATTAGGTAGAGTTATAGCTAGTGGATTGCTTTCTAAGTCATTTTTTATTCGTATAGCCAATAGCTCCTATAATAGTGTATATGTTTTGGGCATGACATATGAGATATTTAATGGGGATAGGAAGAGGAGGAGTGTTAATGAAGAGAATAGAGATCAAACTAGGGTGTGAAAGATAATAAACTATTTGAGCATGATAGTTGGTAATTAGAGGAGGAGAGGACATGGATGTGGATGTAGGGGTGTAGAAGGTATCAAAATAGGCATCACAATAGGAGGAACAATGATCACCTCAGACACACTAGTAATGGAGATGCCATCTATGAGATTGAACACAAATGGTGATATAAGATGACTTGATATTTGACCCAAGGCAAAGTTGGTCAATAGAGGCACCACTAAAGAAAGGCTCAACACATGCACAAATGGTGACTTGAGGTTTTATGTTTATTGGGAGGCATCACATGGAGGAGGTACTCAATGGATGGGTTAATGGAGAGACTCTACTCAGTAGATGAGCTATCAGGGAGATGTTGGTTGGTGACACTGGGAAAGATAAGAAATATTGGATTTATTAGTCTTTAAGATAGAATACTAGTTGTATATGATTGTAGATAGATATATTTTGAGATATATATGTGATATTATATCTATCTAGGTTTTCATTTGTGTATACCATGTGATAGAGTAGACTATATGGGGGTTTTTAGTCATGGAGGTGGTCCATGACATTTTGGATGGAGTGTTGATACCATACGACCTCACCATACTAGATGAACATATGGTACCATATGCCCTAACTTAGGTAAGCTATTTTAGACTAGTAGGGGAGGCTATAAGGAAATTATAGACATATGGATATGGATTTTAGCCACTGGTAGGAGTGGGAGCAAGAGAGGCACAAGATTGGTAGGCCTTATCTTAGGAGATAACCACACACATTGTTACCATGATCCAATTGAGATAGGTACAAGCCTAGGTGGGCAATCTACAAGGATAGGTATCAGGGTTGAGATCTCATATATCCTCATTAAAGTGCACCATGTAGATGGGATAGTATGGGCCATATATGGGTAGCATGGCTAGGCCACAAGATAGGCATGATAGAGCTCAATCATAGAGTTGGAGTGATGTGTGTTTATATTTTCTATTATTTTTATAAAACACATGATATATAGAGATAAATTGTTTTGACAGTTGGATGCTGATCTTATGAGTTATATTTTGGTTATGGTTGCTGATGCATGGATATATTTATTTCTAGCACATGTATTTTACATTTGTTGTATGTTCTATAGGAAATATGTGTGGGGTGTTTTCTTTTCTAGCATTATGTAGTACATATGCATGGTTAAAAATAAATAGATGAAAAGGACTTAGAAAAGTATAATTAATCAAAAATAGATGCACTACACTCTATATCAGAATGGGAAATGTGTAATAAAAAAATATGAATAAGTATAATAAACCAAAAAGTGGTAAACAAGAGTACAAAATGTTTTGAAACCATTAAAAATATTGGCACCAAATTAAAACAACTAAAATCAGACTAAATCACATTGGGAAGTATTAAAATAATGTAATAAAATGGAAAGCATGTGAAAGACTAATGGTATAAAAACAAATCAATTAAGTCAATCAATCATACTAAATCATGTTGGGAAGTATAAAAGAGGAATAAAATTACCAAAATGGTCTTAAATTAATAACACTAATTCAAGTTGAGAAGTATGAAAATCTTAATAAAAATGGTTGGATTCTTACATGCAATAAAAAATAAGAACATAAAAGTAAAATATTAATAAAGTAAGCATAAAACATACCAAATCAAGATGGGAATCATGTCAATGACATGTAACTCATAATCAATCACATCTTATCTCATATTTTACATATGTAATTTCATTGTGACTTGGGTATTTGAAAATTTTGTGAGGAAGACTAGGTCATATCCATGGTCTTACACTAAAAAATACAAAGGGAACACCAATAAGGTGGAAACAATGTGAATATATGGTATAAGGGGATGTTCGGAAAGGTAATGTGAAAATTTTGGAATTTGTGAGGAAGGCTTGATCCTTTCCAATGTATTAAAATACAACTCATAAATGGAATCCCTAGGGGGAGTGATCAACAAAAAAAAAATATTCTCAAGGAAAAATATTAGTATTTTATGAAGTGAAAAGTGGAATGTAATAAGTATAACATAGGTATCTTAAGAGAAGACATGAGGCACACTATGGATATGATAAGACACTAAGTGACTAGTAACCAGGATACCTATTCACTAAAGGCACAAAGTTGTGTAGGCAAATAAGTGTGGTAATAAGATCAAATCATGTTGACTGTTTGAACAATAAAAGTAAAATGGACCTACCTTCCCATGACATGTTTCCCATTCCTCAAGACCCCTTATATAGCCATCGATCTACTATGAATATTGGGTACTTATGTGAGAAATTAGGTAGCACTAAAAGATTTTTTTACTCTCCTTTTTTGATATACTAACCTACCACACCTCAATGGACCTAAACTCTATCATGAGGCCAACTATGGAGTTTAACATTTGATTATAAAAAGGATATGTGCTTAGAATAAAATATTTTAGTGTGATTTGACTTTTAAAATTTTTGAATGTTATCTTTTAGATCATTTCCTTTTGTTAAATGATTTGGATTTTGAATGTTTATGGATTTTAAGATTCCTCCTCCATGTGGATTTAGAATGACCAATCATGAGAGATAAAGTGATATAAATGAATGATATTTAGGCTTAGGATAAAGGAATCTAAGTATCCAAAGATATGACTAGTTAGAACACTTATGCTTAACTATGAACTAGCATGTTATCTCAAGTCTCAACCATGTGTATGATTAGTTTATGAAATATAATAAAGGAGAGTATTGGAATATCCAAGGTGGATGAGTAAAAAAGAGATTATAATGACATGGATTTTTTGATAAATAATCACATGGTAAATGAGGAATCAATATAGGGAGCAAGGTTTGTATAACCAAGTCACAATAATGGTTATTCATGTGTATTGAGATAAGCTAGAAAATGATCATGAAAGAGAATAAGGTAACCATAGAAAAATAACTTAAGAAGATCAAGTATGCAATCATGAAAAAGTATCCATAAGAGAATGTAAGAAACATAATGATAGTATAAGCAACATGTAATGTGAAACAAAAGTCACCATGTAAGATAGATAAGAATTTGACATAATGACAAATGATATAAAATAGAGAAATTTAAAGTTGGAGCATGCATCCAATACAAAATGAATAAAGAAATGAAATAACACCATGATTATGTTCATAAATATTGATATATTTGTCCAAACACATTATCCATAAAATTTGATAAGTCTTTATGAAGCTTAACTTAGACTGTAGCTAAAGTCTCATCGATCTTCAGGGAAAGTTGAGAGAATATTTCATGGATAATCTCCTTAATAGAAAATGTAGGAATGTCCAAAGGATCATGATAATGAGAGCTATCATGTAGGGTATGTTTAGGAGAATTAATCAGAGTGGAATATATAGGAGATGAAGGGTTCATCGATAGATAATGGGCCACAAGTGAAGGATTCATAGGTGGAGAAGGTGCCACTGGGGAAGGAGGGTCCATGGGTGAGGGAATCATATGTGGATAAATGGCAGGTGGAGAAGGGACCATAGGTGGTGGAGCCATTGGGTAATAAGGGAAGTCTTATTATGAGGGTGTCTTATGGGAAGAAGGGTAGGAGGCATATGAATAGTCATGAGGTGATCCTTGAGATGTTATTAAAGGATTCAGTAATGATCAGTGTGATGTGTACCACATTGGTGTTAGATATCATATACCTCTTTGTATTTGGGAAGATATTTAGGTAATACTATAGGGGGTGATATAGCCTTGTCTATGGGATAAGGAATGATGGGATGCAAGGTGTTGATATATTTCCATAGCTTATGATAATACATAGATGAATGATGATCTATGTCATGGAAGAAATTTATACACCTATGAGTATAATTTATAGGTATACTAATAGGAGGAGTGGAGATAAAATATGAGGGAGGTTGGTATAATAAATAATCTCTACTTCAATTATCAACAAATTTATTAATATCACAATATGTCTGATTGGCCCTTTTGGTGGGAAAAAGAGCAAGTTGTGGTAATGGGAATAAACCATCACCAAGGGAACTTGGGGATGGTGGAGAGACTAGGAAAGGCTCGAGTGAAGGAGCAATCAGATCTGAAACTAAATAGACTAATTAGAGAGAAAATGAGAATAGGGTATAAAATTAGCTCTACTAAGGGAAGGGTGGGATGCATATAATAATGAAGGATGATTACAATCATCTCAAGGATAATTTTTCTAAAGTGGTCTTAGTATCTAGAAGAGTGATAGGGACTAGTCATAACATGCTCCATAAGCATACTCCTATGAGGCTCTTTAGAAATTGGAGGTGTGCACACCATCTCTACCCTATGATAAAGAGGAAAAATTATAAAATTATGAATGACATAAGATGTATTGCTATAATAAATACTAAAATACTAAAGCAAAGAGGAATGATAATGAATAATTTCAGCATCTTGGGCTTGAACAAGACCTCCTAAGAATGGATCATCTAAGGTATAAACATCATCATAATTAGGTGTATGAATATAGATGGAATAGTTTGTTGGATATTTTTAAATGATGTCATGGTGATTTCATGGATGTGTCTTAGTGAGTGGATGAAGTTCCTTGATATTCTAAGTGATAATGACAAAGTGTGCAATGTGTTTGTCTTAGTATGCTTGAAGGAGGCCTGGTTGATCTTCAGTTTTGGCAAGGTTAAAGATGTGCATGGTTTAATATGGTGATTTGAGAATGTAAAAGGGGTCCTATAATATTTTTTATATGATTTGAGTGATTTTTTTTCATAATTTAAATTCACCTAGTTCATCATTATTCTCATTTAGACATTTTGGGTCCAATGGTAGAAAATCTAAGTAGGCAGTTTGATGACATCATAATTATGGCATGTGGATGAGTCAAGGGAAGTTGGTCATATGTTTGTGATTACATTAGTAATTAGTTTATATATTTAAATTCTAAAGTCTACTGATGAAGCATGATAAACTATATGCAAGTACAAAACTGGGCTCTCAACTATTTTGATAGTGTTTTTCCATACTTAGCCAAATTTACAAAGTGGAAAGAAAAGTTGAGTATTCATTTTAACGGTGGCATATATCACACATGTGGATGTTTAAAGAGAATGTAATCATATTCGTTTGTTTAATTTTGTGCCTAGTTAATTTTTTATAACTTTCACATCAAGCACTGAAGCACGAAAAAAGCTATGCATGTGAAAAGTTGGTCTTTCTAGATAGTTCTTAACATAGTTGACTCTGTGATCAGATAAATATGAGTGACCATTTTAATGTCATTATATATCACATATGTGAGGGTTTTAGGATAATATTAATACATGGTTAGATTATCCTATGTGAGGAGATCATATGATCCAAATTTTAAAACATGTGCTTGAGTGAAGCAAAAGATATGGAGGTGCAAAGTGGACCTTACACACATATTGCAATGGCCCCCATACTTATTCTATTTCATACAATGTTAAAGACTAAGACTAGATGGAGATACAATAGTATACAAGATTTCATACATATAGTTAAAAGTTTTGAAATAATTCAAATGGGTTAAAGTTTTCATTGGTTAATGATGTTAAATATCGATCTCCTTATAAAAATATTAAGGGAGCATGTTCTTTCTAATATGTTAGGAAGCAATAAGATGAGGATAAGTGTTCAATGTTTAATGTTGATCAAAAATAAAGATAAATATTCTTCCAAGGATTAATGGTGACTATTTTTATTAATTTATATAAATGGTATGCATTAAATTCAAGAGGTCAAAGTGACAGTTGTTTAAGATTATTAAAGAACAAGCTATGTATAGAATATTGACAATGTGCATTGAGTCAAAGTTGCCAGATTGCATGAGATGAGGTCAACTATTTTAAGATTAACATTTGGGAATTGGTGTACTATGAGTTAAATCTCAAATAATATTGATGGTGTTCATTTAATTTAAAAATTCAAGGACACGATATGCAATCATAGTGTTTGATGTTTAACTATGATTGTTTGAATTCAAATATTTGAATTTAACAAAGGAAAGACTAGTGTCTAGTTTTTGAGACATATGTTTTAATCTATGTAAAATTTGACCTTGAATTAAAAATAAAATTTTTATAGGACTCCAAGTTGCATCTATAAATATAAATTTGAAGATTTGATTTTATATACAGACAAAGATATTGAGCTCCAAAATTAACTATGTGTTATGCAAGTAACCCGATAAGGGTAATTGAGCTTGTTCTGATGTTGTTTTGATGTTTAATGATGAATTAGATATTATATAATGTTATATACTCTATGAGGATAATCTATGTGCATTATGAAGGATTTACCAATCATATGCAGTATGAACAAAGGCTTAGAAGGTGACTATGTATTCGTTCATGATGATTGTGTGCATATAATGTTGTTTGAGCAAATTATGCTTAAGCATAAGGCTACTATGATGGTTTTTATAACTTAAGGTGGACTTATAGATCATTGGAATGGGTCCATGAATTTATAAAGTGTTCTTTTGTTCTTAGTTTTCTTATAGAAGTGTCAAAGAGTTGAATGGGTTTTCGTAGGACCTAAAAGGTGACTTGGTCTTATTTAAAAGTATGTTTTACTTAAGTGTGACCCATGTTATATGCCTTAAGGGTGAAGGCATGTGTTGTGGCCGATAGAAAAGATTTTTATCTTGATAATTGTGATATATCTATAAATGGTGAAATGAAATGTGTTGGTTTCTAGACTTTGTGAGAAGACTTATGCAAGGTGTGCATGTGAGAATTATTAAGCGAAGGAGAGGTAGAGTGCCTAGTTGATGAGTTAATGAGTAGAGTAGATTGAAGACTATGTGTATAAACTATAGGTCATATTTCTAATTTCCAAATAATTTTCTTGAATTTTGAGGATATGGAAAGAGGTTTGATTGTGTATATGAGGAAAATTCGAGTGAAGAAGGAAAGAGATGGTGACATACCTATGTTAGAGGCATATGTGAGATAAAGAATTTGTTCAAGGGTTAGATATTTTTATATATATCATCAGGTGTTAAAGACAACATTTATAAGGTGGAAGTTTTAAATTTAAAGGAGGGTCTAATAGAGTTGATCTTCCTCAGGGGTAGTTGTTCCCTGTGAAGTAGGTGTTTCACTAAACGCCTTTGGTCAGGAGGATATGATCAAGGCTTTCTAGTCTAAAAGAGTTAACCAGTATATTGTTTGTAATCTATTATATTACAAGTAGTCCATGTGTAGGCTTGGGAGTGTGTTTTATTTCCCATGAGGGTTTCTCATAAGAACTATGTGTTATGTGTTTGATATTTTATATGTATTGAATGAATGAGCTCTCTTGTTAGTGTTGCTTGATTAAGTTGATACATGTTTATTGTTTAATAGTTTGAAAGGATTAGAATTGAAATTGAAATATATGGGCTCACTAATTCACCCCCTTCCTCTTAGTGATTGTACCTATAATAATTGGTATTAAATCAAGTTCTTTGGTAAAGGCTTGAAAACTTGAAGGTGATCCAAGGTACAATATGGGTAGTCATCAAGGAGATTTATGTACTAAGCAAGTAGTGATGTTTAATAGATCGAATTATGCATTTTGGAGTGATATGATGAGGACATACATTATGTCTTTAGGGTTTGATGTATGGTAATTTATTATGGATAGTTATGTTGCTCCTACTAGTCCTCCATCTAGTGTTGTAAATAAGTTGTTTGAGAATAATTCTAAGGAAATTAATGCTATCACTTGTGGTCTTTCAGATACTAAATACACCAAGGTAATCCATTTTAAATATACTAAAAATATATGGAAAAAATATAGATAATTTATGAAGGAGATTCAAAGGTCAATATTTTTAATTTTTAGACTCATAAAAGGTAATTTGAAAGTCTCAAGATGAATGAAGAAGATTTTGTGGCATCCTTTCTATAGAGAGTTGATGAGATTGTGAACATTATCAAAAGTTTTGGAGATAACCTTAAAGAGGATACTGTATTTCAAAAGGTATTAAGGTCTATATCCATCAAGTTTGATCCAAAAGTATCTACTATAGAAGAAATTCATGATATTACTAAGTTGAAAATGGATCAATTGCATGGCACTCTTACTGCCTATGAGATGATGAAGAATGATGATATACCACTAAAGAAGGAAGCAAAATTCAAAATAGAGATGAAGACAAATAAAAATTTCCAAGGTAAGAAACCCAAAGGTGATGAAATTTTTGATATAGATGAGGATGAACTAATTTCTTTAATTTAAAGGAAATTGAAAATAGATTCAAGCAAGTATAAAGGTAAACTACCCCTCAAACACTTCAACTATGGTGAGATAGGACATTTTGCTAATAAGTGTCCTCATAAGTATAATAATGATGATGATGATGAATAACATGATCAAGGTCATGATGATGGAAAGAGATCATTCAAGTCTGATAAAAGCAAAAAAGAATTTAGAAGGTTTGATAATAAGAAGTACTTCAAGGATAAGAAGAGTATCTACACCAAAGATTATAGTTCATTAGATGAGAGTGAAGTCAATGACTCTGAGTATGATCATGAAGATGATTGTCCTATTGAAGATAAAGACCTATTCATGGTTGATGAAGTTAGTTGCTCACATCAAAATGAGTTTACTACATTATGATATTGATGATATGGATTATGATACTGCATTGATAAAAATTATTAAAGAAATGAAGATTGAAAATAAGATCAATAAGAAGATGAAATATAAACACAAAGACTTTGAGGAACAATTCAGTGTATTTGAGGAAAGAATGAATGAAGATGCCAAGAAGCATGAAGATATGGTAAAGCATCTTAGTTTTCAATTATAAGTCATGTCTAAAATCTTGAAAGCTAGAGAAGATGAATATTCAAAGTATGTAATTGAAAATGAGTCATTGAGATCTGAGTTAGAGAAGACATCTAGTAAGGTGAAGTCATTTATGAGATTTGAAAAAAGATGAAGTGATATAGATAATATTTTAAATGATCAAATGCATGCAAGGGATAGAAATAATCTTGGATAAAAATAAGAACTAGAAAATGTAACTCAAGACAAGATAAATACTAATGTGAACAAGGCCAATCATACTTTGAAGATAAATCATTAGACAAGGAATGAAGGTACTAGTAGAATGAAGATAAAATAGATTAGAAATCCAAATTCCATGAGGTATGAAAATTTTAATGGTTACTAGTATACTTTTAACTAGTTTGGGCATATAAATAGATAATTTATAAGACCTATTAAAAATGAATTTACATGGAACTATGATGAGGGTCATCAGTCAAAAGGTGTGATCAAGGTTGAGTGATTCAATTGTCATGATGTGGGAAACTTTGAAAAACATTATCCATTTTGATGGAAGTAGATACTGAGAGGGGGGGTTGAATTAGTAGCTAATAATTCACATTCAATTCCATAAACTAATTCATCATATAGCAACATGAACATGAAATCTTATACATCCAAAGCATGAATAAGAACAAATGTCATATAAACACATCAGTTATGTGGGAAAACCTCTAGGGGGAGAAAACCCATTCTCAACCTTGAAAACCAATGGACTTTAGTCCTATAAGTATAATACAAAAAAATATACTTTATACTAAATCTAATTGATCAAGGAGCATCCACCCCTCAATTTAGTCTAGCTCCAACTAGACCTTTAACTAGCTCTAACTAAAAAGGAGGCTATAACCCCGTAGGTGATTAAGCACCCACTCAACCACATCTGATCTAATTTCCCCCATTAATCTTATGTTTTATATACTTTATTATTACCTTATGAAGCTCATACACCTGCAATCTACTTCTCTTCTCCAAGTAAGCACACCTACCTTATTCGCTCAACCAAGTCACCCTTTAAACTGTTAGGTCTAATGACTTGTTAGTTCATGAACCTAATTAGTCAAATGTGATTTATCCTCTTCACCCTATAATTTTACTCAATGATCCATATCTACTCCTTGATTGATATATTTTATTCACTTTATTCCACACACTCTCACTCACATCAAATAGGCCAAATAGACCTAGTATATATACCACTCTTTCATCTAACCCATCTTGGTCAAACAAGATGATTCACTTACATAGATCATTCTTAAAATATGTTATTACACATGTTACTTATAATAACCAAACATTCCATAGGTTTTCCATTTCCCTTAAGACTCAAAAATCAATTAGGCCTAATAGAAACCTAAAGGAATTAGGCCTATAAACCGACATGATACTCCTTAGAATTATTGAACCATATTTAGCCTTCACCAATAGGTGAAACACATAAAACTTTAATCCATATAATTTATCACTCCCACATGGGTCTAAAACATTTTTAACTCCAAACCACTACTCCATCTAAGCCATTCTCTCTCTCACTCCAAGTCCTTCAAATACCTAAAAAAATACTACCAAGAAGAACTGAGACATACTTTTAATTTTATCAAACAACCACCTAAAAAATACACATTTATATGTCCTAAATGACATAAAAAAAACCTCCAAATCCATTTTTAACCTTCACATAGCTTACACAGGTCCAAAACAACTCAAACAAATTGATTACTCAAACTAGTCATGCACACCAGAAACTCAGTCAAAGATCTTTGACTTCTTCAACAAAAATAGAGACTAATTATAAATAAAAAATAAATTTAATGAAGCTATAACACTCATATAATATCATAAATCAATCACTTACCTCAAGCTCTTCTCACAATAGCTCAAACTAGCCTCTCTAAATAAGCCACTCCAAACTGCCTACAAGCTCTAAAAACTAGTCATGATGAACATGACATCTAACATTTATGTAGACACATTATTAATTTTATAATGTATTAATTTTATCCTCAAAAAACCTTATAAAATTTACAATCACAAACATATATATGTCAAATTTCATATATGAAACATATATATTATTCAATGAGACATACTTCTTTACTATCCTCATTACTCAGACAAGTCATCTTGAAGGCACCTTCTTGCCTATATATGGTAATAAAAATAAAGGTAACATAATTAATATGTCATAAAAAAATATCCAAAACCATTGGATTCATCCCTACTCGCCTAGACACCATCCCTAAATGGATTCTCACTCATACTAGCATTTTGTCACTATTTTCACTATTTGGCAGATTAGCGATAGGGAAACTTTATTGAATTATATAATTGACATAGATCACATAACTTTATAAAATTAATTTATATACCTAAATAACAAGTCTTGAACTTCAATCTCCAATGAATCTCATGCATTGACTCAACCAACCCTGCCTATAGTACTAAAATCATTAAAAACAAACATATTTATGTACTTTTTACTCACTTCCCTGACACACCATTACCACTTGTATATGCCTAAATGAGTCTTATATACCTTAAAATATTAAACATTTGTCCAAAAATCTATTTTTGGTCCTTTCTAACAATATCTCTCCAATCACTCCATTATGAGGGTTTATAAAGGGTTTTAACCAATTTACACTCTTAACAAATGTTCATAAAGCTCTGTCCCTAAATCCAATAAAAAATACTTGGAAAGGATTATTTTTACACCTATAACAAAATTCTCATGTCCCCATAAAAATTCTACATGAACTAGTGAACATTGAAACTTACCTATCTAGCTCAAAATGCACCATTCAAGCCACCTCTAAAACACATGAAGACTTTTCTTAACTTTATATCTCCTTTTATAACTTTGGATATCATAAAAATGATTTAAAAAAATTTAATAACCATATTATATGAAAAAAAATCTTCATCAACCTAAGAACACTCTTTCACCCTTCACAAGGCCTCACAAGCCCACCTAGGCCAACTAGGCCAATGGCCAAACCATCTTGCAGATCACTAGCCACCTTTTGAAAACCATCCATATGACTTCTCATCATCTTATACATGTTCAAAATGCATATTAAAAGCACACTAATTTCCTTATCATGATATATATCTCAAAGTACTCAAAACCCCATAGGCAACCACACATGGTCAAGCCCACAAGGCATAGGATGACTTAAACTCCACCTGAAGACCAATAAGAAGGAACCCAATTGATATTTAAATCACATGGACATACCATTTAATTTCTCTCCATGCTCCATGACATCCACTCATGCTTCCATAGAACCAATTTCTCCCACAAGCTTTCACTAGCAACCAAGACTGAGTTGAGCACTAAGATCATGCATATTAGACTAAAAGCACTCTCATGCCACTTTTTCATCACCAATGCCACTTGACATAAATGACAACACATCACTTCCAACAATATCCCAACATAACTAAGGTAAGGCAAGTTGGTTTTCCTTTAATAAATATTGACTGCTATAGTTGTTATGAATTATGACACATTACAAGATTTTGTCCAAATCTGGTAAGACAAAATTAGCTTCTTAAAAAAGGTATCATGTGCTTCAACTATAAAAAGAGAGGTCACATTGTTATATTTTTCAATTAAATGCCTAAAGGTTATAATAGGTTCAATTAAGATCCTAAAGTGCAAGGAATAATGCAAGCTAGCTCATAGAAGCTAAAGGTGGTAAGTGTGAGTCATGATGAGTCTATAGGTGCAAGTAATCTATTTTCTATAATGGAGAAATCTTCATAAGTTTAATAATGCTAAGGGATCTCATTTTATGCTCATGTTATGAATAAAGAGACCAAAATCAAGGAGAGGACCAAGGTACTAGTTGAGGCTAGTTCTAAGGTAAGTATGGATCCAAGTGAAGATCTGATTATTAATCAGCATGATTCATCCATAGAGCATCAATTATCAGTGCCTAGTGATAAGGTTCCTAACTGCAAAATGGATTCTTAAGATTAAAATGTATTTCATGAATCTATATTTTCCCTATGTATTTTAAATCCAATCTTAGAAAAGGAGAGTGATTTAGAAAAGGAACTGGTTATCATAGTTCAAACTAAGAAGAATCAGAACAAAAGCAAGAAATATTATAGCTATGAGAGGATTCCAATGGTTATTGAGGAGATGTGGAACACTCTTAGCTTCACTTTATTTTAGAGCATAGTGGTGTAAAGGATTTATCTATCTATGATTATTAAGAGACTCATTTTTTTGAATAATCAATTGTTGTTTTTATGTTATTTATAAGGTCCTAGAAGGCTAGAGATGAGTGTTTTCAGTTGGAGAAGCTATGTCTAGGTGGAAGATATGTTGTGATAATGTCATGATGTTGATTATTGTATATGGTCAATCTATAAGGTCATAATGGGTATTTATAGGTGGCATAATGAGATTTATGCAATGACAAGATGATATTTTTTCATAGAAAGTTCTATTGACCTTATTATAGCATGCTCTAGTTGGTTTTGTGGTCTGAAGGTATGTTGAAGTCAAATTAGAGATTTTTGTTTGCTCTCAAGTTTCCTAGTTTGTGCTTAAGGATAAGTAGGCCTAAAATGGGTTATAGGATGTATGGGTTCCCAAAGGTTTGGAAGCTAAATCCATATCTATAATTTTTTAATGTTAGTCTCCAAGTGTGTTAGAAGTTTTAGAGATGGGCAATGACCAGAAGGAGGTTTGTTGACTCTATCTATTCTAAGATTCTAGGGTTTTAGGCTCTACTAGAGAAGTGGTTTGCATTATGATTTGAGGTCTAAGGATTATTAATATGATGAATGAGACAAATGGGTTATCAAATCAATCTTCATAGAGATCTAAAGGTTTTTGGTTTTCAAATTATTCATGTTTTTGTCAAGATGGAGGCCTAATTAGCAAGTTGGTTTATGAAGTATGTTGTAGAGGTTGAGCTAGTTATTGAAAATTATGTGCTTGAGGGGGCATATGAGAGTAATCTAGTTATGAAGTTTCAAGTCTCGATCATGTATCTACTAGAATTTATGGGCTCTACAATTTATAGATAGGGCTACAAGGAGACTAGATAGGCATAGTAAGAAGAGTTCTTTTTGTTTAGTTTCTCCAAAATAGTAAGGCATGAGTATTTCAAAGTGAGTTATCATGTTAGTTTAGTGCATGTTTCCAATTTGGAAAGTAGCATGAATTTTTATTGGTGTTCCTTGGGGTGGTTTTAGAGATAAGGATATTAGCTTGTGTTTTGGTTCTTCATGGTATGTAGAGATTTGAAGTTACTCAAGTGATGCAATGGATTAGAGTTAAGGGGAGCTAACTCAAATATCTTGAATGGCTTAATAATCTTTGAATAATGTGAGGGGAATAATATGTGAGATGTTTTAATAATTTTTAATATGTGGTGATATCTACTACAGATTAATTTTTAAGAAGGTTAGTATGATGGCTTGATCAAACCTAGTCATAATTGTGGCTTTCTTCATTGGTTGTAATGCTTGGTTGAAGAGAGTGTTGGCATGAAGATAAAGTAATTTTTCAAGATAAGAAGAGGTAGGATCAAGGTAAGTTAGAGTTTTTATCATATTTATAAGGTGTTTCTCTCTTATTGGTATTATTTTTAGGTCCTTAGGATCATTTGGTGCCAAGTTTTTCATTGTGTCAAAGGGGGAGAAAGTTCATGTTGTGAGAGTGCTTGAAGATAGAGAAGGAAGGTGAGTTGAACGATGTTTGTTAATATAAATGATAAAGGGGGAGATTTTTGGAGAGTTATGAATGATTTCATGGTGATCTCATGTAGGTTTCATGATGAATGGATGAAGTTCCTTAATAGTCTAAGTGATAATGATAAAGTGTGTAATGTGGTTGTCCTAGTATGCTTGAAAGAGGCCTAGTTTATCTTTAGTTTTGGCATGGTTAGAGATGTACAAGTTTTATTATGGTGATTTGATAATTTGAAATGGGTCCTATAAGATATTTTATATGCTTTTAGTTCTTTTGTACATAAGTGGAATTCACCTAGTTCATCATTGTTCTCATCTAGACATTTTGGGCCCAATGGTAGAAAATTTGAGTAGTCAATTTGATGATGTCATAATTTACACAAGTGGATGATTTAGGGGGATTTAGTCATATGGTTGTGATAAAATTAGTTCTTATTATATATATAAAATGTCTCAAGTCTAGTAATGAAGCAGGATAAAATATATGCAAGTGCAAAGTTGGGTTCTCAGGCATTTTGACAATGTTTTCTCATAGCCAAATTTGCAATATGGCAAAAAATCTAAGTAGGCCTTTTGATTGTGGCATATCTCACACATGTGGATGTTTTAGAAGAAGGTGATTAATTTTTTTTTTTTTTAGTTTTATGCCTAGTTTATTTTTTTATAAATTTTAGGTTAAGTTTTGAAGTGTGATAAAAGCTATGCATGTGCAAAGTTGGTATTTCAAGATAGTTCTTTACATAATTGGCTCTATGAACAAATAAATCTAAGTGAACATTTTAATGTCATTATATCTCACATGTTTGAGGGTTATAAGATAATATTGAAACATATTTATATTCTCCTATGTGAGGAGATAATATGGTCTAAATTTTAGAACATGCACTTGAGTGAAGCAAAATATATGGAGGTGCAAGGTTGACCTTATAGACAGATTGCAATGGTCCCCATACTTAGTCTATTTTTCATGATGTTAAAGACCAAGACCATATCGATATCTAATGGTTCATGGGAGTTCATACATATATATATCTATGGTGTGTATTAATTCAAATGGGTCAAATTGGTCATTGGTTTGTGATGTTAAAAATTGAGATCCTTATAAAAGATCAATAGAGCATGTTCTTTCCAATATGTCAAGAAGTAGTGAGATGAGGACAAATGTTCAATGATTAAAGCTAAGTAGAGATAAATATTGATATTATTAAAAGAATAAATGGTGAGAATGTGTTCATACTTATCAATATTAATGATGTGTATTAAATTCAAGAGGTCAAAGTGATAATTGTTTATCATTATTAAAGACCAAACTATGTATAGAATATCGATGGTGCATGTTGAGTAAAAGTTGCTAGATTACACAAGATGAGGTCAACTATTCAAATATTAACATTTAGGCACTGGCACACTATGAATTAATGTTCAAATAATATCAATGGTGTGAATTTAATCTAAATATGAAAGGACATGAGATGTGATCATAGTGTTCGATGTTTAACTATGACCGTTTGAATTCAAATATTTGAATTTAACAAAGGAAAGACCAATGTCTAGTTTTTGAGACATATTTTGATCTATGAATAATTTGACCATCAAGTAAAAAGTAAAAGTTGTAGAGGACTCTAAGATGCATCTATGAATATAAATTTTAAGTTTTTAATATATGTATAAACAAATATATTGAGATCCAAAGTTTACTGTGTGTTTAACTATGTTCTACAAGTAACCCAAGAAGGGTAATTAGGGTCGTTCTAATGTTTTTTTAATGTTTAATGATGAATTAGTTATTGGACATTGTCCTAGAATCCATGAGGATAATTTATGTGTATTATGAAAGATAGACCAATCATATGCAATATGAACAAAGGCTTTTTAGGTGACTATGTTTTTGTTCATGATGATTCTGTGCACATAATGTTGTTTGAGAAAATTGTGCTTAAGCATAAGTGTACTATGTTGGTTTTTGGAACTTGAGGACATATAGATCATGTGGAATGCACCCATGAATTTGGAAAGTGTTAATTTGTTATTAGTTTAATCAAATAAGTGTCAAAGAGTTGAATGGGTCTTCATATGATCTAAAAGGTGACTTGGGCTTATTTAAAAGTATGTTGTGCTTAAGTGTGACCCATGTTAGATTACTTAAGGGTGAAGGAACGTATTATGGCTGATAATAAATATTATGATATTGATAATCATGATATCTTTATAAATGGTGAAACCAAATGTGTTGGGTTTTAGACTTTGTGAGAATAATTATGTAAGGTGTTCATGTGAGAATTATGGAGCGAAGGAGAGGTAGAGTGCCTAGGTTATTAGTTAATGAGTAGAATAAATTGAGTAATATGTATATGACCTATAGGTCATATTTTTAATGTCAAAATAGTGATATTTTAGTTTGAGGATATGTGTAGAGGTCTGAGTGTGTATATGAGGACATTTTGAGTGAAGAAGGAAAGAGATTGTGACATGCCTATGTGAGAGGCTTGCATGAGATAGAGAGAGAGTTTGTGAAAGGGTTAGATAATCTAAGATACATAATTAGGTATTGAATACATTAGTTCTAAGGTGGATGTTTTCACTTTAAAGGAGGGTCTAAATGAGTTAATCTTCCTTAGGTGTAGTTACTCCTTATGAAATAGGTGTTTCACTAAAGGCCTTTGGTCAGGAGGATATGATCAAGGTTTGTTGGTCTAAAGGACTTGACTAGTCCATTGTTTTTAATATCTTATAGAACAAGTATTCCATGTGATTCAAACTTGAGAGTGTGTTTTATTCCCCATGAGGGTTTACCATAGGAACTATGTGTTATGTGTTTGATCTTGTGTAAGAATTGAATGAATGAGCTCTCTTATTAATGTTGTTTGATCAAGTTGATATATGATGATTATTTAATAGTTTGAAAGGATTAGGATTGAAATTGAAATATCTAGGATCATTGATTCACACCCTTTCCCTCTTAGTTATTTTACTTATAACATAGGTAGGCATGACCTTGTCATCTGATGTGGTGTGATGAATGAAATTCCAAGTTTTAGTTAAGATAATGGGTATATCATCACTAGGTGGTTGACGGGAATGAGGTTGTAAAGAAAGGGGAAGTGCAGAAATGAGATGAGGTGAGAGATCAAAGGTTTTAATCTAGAGATTGATCTCATTAGGCTCATCATCATTATAATCTAGGAAGTTAGGGGGTATATTATTGATGAGTTTGGGGTGACCATTATAACCTTAGGTGGAATTTACAAGAAATTTAAACCATTGAGAATCATGAAATGGAATGTTTGGCAAGGGTTAAAGGGTGGGAATATTGAATACAACATAGTCTTAGAATTTTTTGAAATTTTAAGGGTTAGTGTCACCTTGAATCTTATAGATGACTCTATTGTGAAAAAAATTGACACATTGGCAAGCAAAAGAGGTAATTGCTCTCATGCGATGATTTTATGGCCTACCAAGAAAAATTTTATAGGAAAGATTAAAGTTGAAGATCATCACCTTCATGTGAATGGTGATAGGTGGGATGGTGATATGGATCCACACATATCCCAAGGGAGGTATTTTCCTTTGGTCATATCCTTGACATGTGTTATGTGTGGACTTAAGATTACATTTAGAATATCCAAGGGTTTTGATAAAATCAAGAGAGGCAACACAAGTGACTAAACCCTTATTAATAAAATAATTATTGACTTACATATCACCAATTTGGATGTTGATAAAAAGAAGAGCATCATTTGCATGAAGTAGAATCTCATCAAGGATCATATAAGAAATGGGTAATTTGAGGGAAAGAGAAGTGTCCATTGTGTCATCAATATGTATGGACATCTCTTCACACTATTGTAAAATTTTATCTTCTAATCTTGATAAGGTGGCTTCACATCCTTCTAGGGGAGGATGAGAGATGTTCATTTTGAACAAAAGATGCATAAGATGATTACAATGATGTGGAGAGGTTCGCATAAGTTTGAGAAATGGGATTTGAGATGGGGGATAAGTAATTTCTATGATAATATCCCATTCATCACAACCCTTAAGAGGACTAATAAAAAGAGGTTCATAGTTTTGAAAGATGATTCAGAAGGAGGATTCAAAGTGAATGTGAATTTATGTTGATAAGATGTGGAAGGTTTAATTGGAGGATAAGTTTATTGATTATTTTTGGGAAGGTGGGGTAGTTGATGCAGGTGTGGTTTGAGAATAACTGTTGATAAAAGTTTGAGTATCATTGGTGATGGGTAAAGAGGTTATAGGAATGGTATAAATGATAAGTGTTATGTAAAGGAAGTGTTGGAATTAGTTCATAAAAATATATAAAGGTCTTCTTTCCCTAGCTTTTTTAAGTGAGTTGGGGAAGAGTCTTGGATAACATGAAAACTGTGAGATAATTGAGAAACATGGATGGGATGAGGGTCAATGAAAGCAACCACCCTTTGCATATTATTCATATTAATCGAGAAGGAAATCCATAGCCAAATTATGAATTTGTTTATAAGTCTCATGAGAATGACCCTAACTAACATGAAACCAATGAAATTTATTGTGATCATACCAAGATTTCATAGGATGAGTGGGATCAAGTTGTTGCATAAGAGACCTTGGTATATATTTTTGTAATTTTGCTAAGGATAAAGGTTTATGAACATTGATGTTATTAGATGAACATAGAATAAGATTAGTGATGTGGTTGGGAGGGGAAGATTGTTCTGAAGTCTAGTTTAGAACAACAACTTGAATAGTATGAATGGTATCATAAGACTTGGTGACACCATCATTTGTAGCATGATGATTCTTATTTTTGATTAACATTGAAGTACCCATAAAATATTTTGATGGTTTGAATTGACACATGAGTAAATATTGATGCTTGGCTTGGTCAATAGCCTCTTCCAAAGTGTGTGGAGAGAGTTTAGACCCAATATTACAACTTGGGAAAAAGAGCATTGTTAAACAAATGAAAGAGGTTGTCATCTACCATATTATGTTCAAATTTGTTAGATAAGGTCTTTCATTGTTTGATAAAATCTTGTGCAATTTTGGTCTTAATTTTCTTACAATTGATAAAATGGGCCAAGGTATTTTTAGGGAGATCACTAGTTTAGAACTCTTAGACTAGAGAAGTGATTAAGTCTTCCAAACTAGTGATGGAATGAGATTTTATTTGGTTGTACCAATCAAAGCATCACCTGTGAGAGTCTTTGATAATATCTTGGTAGAAACAAAAGGATTTAACTTGACCAAGTATTGATATATATATATATATATATATATATATATATATATATATATATATATATATATATATATATATATATATATATATATATATATATATATATATATATATATATATATATATATATATATATATATATATATATTTCCAAATGTTTTTAATTGGAGAGTGGGGTCAGTTGACCCATTATAAGTAATGGTAGGAGTGGTGCCTCCTATATCGATATTAGTAATTTGAGGCATAAGAGACTCATTTTAAATGTGCTTTATTATTTGTTATCAAGGGAATATTGAAGGATAAGATCACCATAGGAATCTTGAAGAAGAGGTAGGGGAGAATTTTAGTTATGTGTGCCCCATGGAACCTGTTGAGGGTGGTTTTAGATATGGATAAGATGAATTTGAATTTGCATAATTTTATTTGAATTATTATCTTAGAAAGAGTTAATTTGATTAAGACTTTTTAATAGAAGTTGATGGATTTGAGTGGTATTATTTACATTGTGTGAATCATTACAATTGGTAGTAGTGGCTTAGGTACCACTATGGGTGTTAGTAGTAGCTTGACAAAAATCATTTGTAATTGAGGCATTAGTATCATGTTTTACTTGTGTGGCATAATATGTACTAGTATACTAATAAGAATAAGAAACACTAGATTCATTATTACCATGGGTGTCAAATGATGAACTAGTGGAATAATGGAGAAGAGTGGGTCCAAGAAGAAGCCCACTAGATGTAGTATTGTAGAAAAATCTACTAGTTTATATTATGTGCTTAGTTATGTGCTTAGCTATCAAACCAAGTTAGTTTTATGCTTGGTATAGCAAGATGTGAGCATAGTAGGGTTTGGCACACAACATTTAACAGAATATTACACTAGTATTAGTTTCACACAAGGTGCAAGCCCTATGTACTTACCCTAAGTGCAACAACAAAGGGTCTACGCCCATGCTTGGCTAGTTAAAACATGGTATAAATTGGGTTTCAATAGGGTTTAGACATTATCAAGATGACCTCAAGTAGATTGTCAATACTAAGCTATTCTAAGGAAGTTCAATAGTTGTGAGCCTTATCAAGGGCACAAGTCCCTAAGTGTAATTTCATCTCTAGCTATGTAGAGCTCTTAATGACACAATCTATCGAAAGGGATTGGGTTCAAGGGCTCATCCTTCAAGGTAGTTCTCTAGGCATAGGTCTTAAAGTCTCAGTGCATCCACGTTCCAACACTTAGTTTAATTGATAGGTAGGCCAAAGTCACTATATGACATAAGGGTACCATTAGAGACCAAGGATAAACCTTTATATAATAATACATTCAAAGTAAGAAACTATGGCATTACACATATAAAATTAAGTCACAAACATATTATAGTGCATACTATAATGCAAGAATTAACACTCCATTATTTCAATAGCATTCCTCATTGATTCATAGTTTAACATATATATTTTAAGACATAAAAGTAGATAATATGCTCATTCTTAACATTAATGATTCCAAGATACTCACATGAAAGGTTAGGCTATACATTCTGAATACCTAATTGATTTCATACAAATTATAAAACACTAATGTTGGCTCTCTATTTTAGTAGAGCTTATTTACATTAGTCACCTCTCCCTTTTATTCTAATTCAAGCCTTCTTTTATAGGCAACTAGGTGTCTCCTTGGTAGGCTAGATGGGCACATGCCAAGTGATGAGTTATCACTAGGGGTCACTAGTCCATCAGCTCCACTATGTTGCCCAAGTTGGATGAGCACATATTGTATGTTGAGATATCAATGGGGGGTCCCTATCCTCACCTTCTCCACCAATCTAACACATTCACTTCCAAATCCACCACATATAAGTTCCTATAGGGATGTCCTTTGAAGGTCAACACCACAAAACTACCTAACAACTAGCATGGGATCCTGAGGGATTCCTCTAGTTGGTACCAAAAGTTAAAAAAGGGAGAAATCAAACCAAATATTACCTTATGTTGAGATAGGTTGAGTTGTCATAGTCCACATAATTGGTATAAAAATAGGCCCAACATTACCCCACACGAAATTTCTAGTCTACCCTAGACTAGTCTTTTTAGTGCACAAAAATTAGGCACACCCTACTCTAATTATGCCTTAAAGTTCTCAAAACCCTGTATAGTGCCCTTGATTTTTTCAATGGTTCCATCTACTTCAATATAGGTATCCTTAAGGGTGAGCACATCTATGCTTTTTAAGTGTTTCTTGAAGGTCTCAATCCTTTCTCTGGATCACCTTACCTTGCCATCTAAGATATCTCCCTACTCACTAGCCTTTGTTTAGAAGGAAAACAAGAGAGCCTCCAGGTCTTGCTCCTATGTATTCATTTGGGTGCTAAGAGTGTTGAAGTTTGAATTACTTGGACACACTTAGTTCTACTTGTTGAGAAGGAGTGTTAGAACAAAGCATCTTTCTCTTCCTTTGACTTTTTAAGGTGCACATCAATAATTATTGCCTAGGTACTAAAGTTGGAAAATATAGCATCTACTTCCTTTATGCCCTCTTCAAGTTGCCAAAGAGGTTTTTGACCATGTCTATATTTTTGTTCAAATCTTTCCTTATGGACTCATATGGGTCTTCTCATTATTCAAGCACTAACTTCATCCTAGGGAGCATTTTTTAAACAAACATATAGACTTGATCAACTTCCTTCATTCTTGAGGTATCCACACCATCCAAAAGGGATGACTCTACCTCTTCTATACACTCAAATAGATGTATAAGTTTGAGCTTTGTTTCCTCAATATCATTTTAAATCTCTTGTTCTATCTTCTTTTAGCTATTTGTGTAGACATCATTAATGATGTTCTTGCATGCTACTAAGAGACCATCTTGATCAGGGCATTAGCTAAGTGCACAGTGTTCATGTCATGAGTATTGATGAGTTGGTAGTCATACCCTTCATCTAGATTCTTGGTGCTCTAAATTTCTCTTTTTAGAACCTCAAACTTAGGCTCATACATGTAACAATATAATGCTCAAGAAACCTGGTGGCACATCAAGGTCATGGCAGTATTTCATAGCATGCACTCCATATATAAGTCCTCATCATCTTTAAAAAATTTCTACACTCTTTCCCTATTACCTATCTCAAATTCCTCTCCCTCACTCATATCTTCTTCATTGGAATTGGTTCCTATGCTAGTGCCTTCTTCTTCTTGGGGTTATTCATTAGACTTCCCCCCTTGTTCACTTCTTTTATTTCTTTGGTACTAGACCTATCATCATTTTATTCTTTTAGGGGTTCTTCTATGGACTTTTCCCCTTCACTCATTTCCTCTTATAGTGGCTCTTTGGCATGAGATTCTATTGTGCCAAACTTCTTCTCTTCTTTCCCTAATGGGGCCTTTATCCCCTTCTTTGTTTATTTCTCCAAGGTATTAGTATCACCTTCATTATCTCTAGGTTCCCCTTCAGAGCTAGGGCATGCCTATTATGCATCTTCTTCTACTATTCTGGTAGATGCAATAGGTGCCTTCTCAGGGACTCTTTCCTTTCTCGATTTCCTGATAGTGGTAACCTTTTTATTTTCTCATTCCTTTATCATCTCGGCCCTTTATACCTAGGCCACATCTTCCTCTCTTTCCTTTTTTCTGGCCTTTTCTTCCTTAGCCTTCCTCTCTGCCTCCTCTTTCTTGGCCTTTTCTTTTTTGACCTTCCTTTATGTGGTTTGTCCTTCACAATTTTTCTCTTTATTTTATTTCCTTGGCCTCTAACTAATCAATCTCAGCTTGGGATATGCCCTTGGCCTCATTTCCTTCCATTGGTGCTTCAATTCTTCTTCTATCAGTGTGCTTGAATGTGTTGCTTCCTTGAATTCTTCTCCTTTTTATCCTTCCTTACTTCTTTCTCCCATTTTCACTTTGTGCTCCTCCTCTTTCCTTAGTTCTTTGGCCTCCACCATCTCAATGACCTATTTTGGTATATTGGCCTTTTTCATTTCTCCTTTATGCTCCTCTAGCTCTTATGCCCTATAAATTTGGGCTTTACTAAAGTCAAGTTTCATCCATCTTCTCCTTTTCTTTTCCAACTTAGTCTAAGGTGGTGTGGAGGGGTTCTATTCACTTGAGGACTTTTTATCCTCATGTATGATGTAAGTTCCCTACCAACTCTCTTATTCCTCTAACTCCTCATCCTCCTCTTCTTCCTCTTCCTCAGATAGGATTATCCTTCACACCATATGAGGAACCTTCCCCTTCTTCTTTTTCCCTATGCTAGGGGAAGTCTTCAGCATGAATTGCACACACTTTTGTGTAGAGGTAAAAGGATATGCTTCTCCTTCTAAAGTGATATTTATCATTAACCACTCTTTTATGTCCTCTAAAGTCTCCCCCTCTTCTTCTTTGGAGAATTATTCTTTTCAAATAGCACTAGAGTTCCTTCATCCTTGATCTCGAATGGGGGGTCTTTATTCTAGTTGACACTCTACTCGATACTATAATCCATCTTTCATGGCTTCATCTCATATTATAATATATTAATGAAGCTAAGGATGGTGAACTTTTTTATGGGATCAATGTATGTGTGATTTGAGGTATCTTCATCTTTAGTAGCTTTTCCATCTACATGAGGAAATCAACACCTCAACCTAAACCTTTCTCCATCTAGTTCCTTCACTAAGATGTCTATATATTGTGCATTAAGGATCTGATGTAGTGCATCCCTGAAGTACCCTACCAAGAATGCAAATAGGATCCTCAACCATCCTAACCTATTCCCATCTCGTAGTGCCAAGTGCACTATGCAATAGTGCTACATTATGGCAAAATATGTCATCTTGAACATACTTTGGGGGACCCCTTAGGGAATGTACCACTCGAGTTTAAAGGATTCTATATACTTTTCACACCAACACATTATGCACATCTTGTACTTGGGGCTAAAGGTGGTGGGGCAAATGTAGTCTTTGTAATTTTGTGTTAGATATTCATGGTGTTTTAGGAACACCCATAGATTATACTCACTTCCATTTAAGATCCATATTTCCTCAATAACAATCAATATGAGGATGGATCCACATCTAAAGGTTCCCTTAGTGCTATGGCATTCTAGTGAATTTTCACTAACTCATTACTGATAAACTTCATGATGTTGAACTATATGCCCTATGATATGTAATAGGCAATGTAGAGGTACGCCTTTGATACGTCATTCCACTGATCACCCAGACATAATTTGGAACTCATAAGGCATGCCACCACCCTCATGTTAGGGTCCTCATACTTGTTGATGGGGAATGAAAAAACTCCCTTAAATTACTTCAAGATATTTGTGATGTGATCCACCTCTTGGTAATTTTCCATTATTTGATGGATGTCCTATTTGGTATCTAATAGCCTAATTATCTTTTTGATCAGATACACTAAAATATTCATGCACTGACCTATGAAATAGATGTGGTCTTTGTGGATGTGTGAGAGTAAGAACTGGATGAGTTCCTCTAGTTCCTAAAGTAGGGTAACTTATAGAGTTGAGTTGTGTTATAAGATTTTAACTTGTCTCAAATTGAGACGTCAAATAGGGCATCACCTTATAGTATCTTGTGCCCTATGTCTACCACCCAATCCTACATCAAGTCTTGCAAGTGACTTGATGTTTTATGGTTCTATTATTTTATTTGGTAACTATGTGAAAATGAATAATAACTTTCCTTTACCTGAACCTCTAGGGGAAATAAATATATGGGTATGACATCTTTGTTACCACCTTAGTGATGCTAACTACTTTGATCAGTTGTGCCTTGGTCTTGGTGGCCATCATCTCCTCTATAATATTGACCCACTTAGGTTCCTACTGCACCTTCATGGAACTTGTTACCTTTCACTTTTTCACCATCCTAAATCTTCTTATGTTGAAATTTGGTAAGTTTGGCTTACTAGAGCCTTAAATGGAGGTTAACACTTTTATAGTCATGGAATATATGACTATACCCTAATCTCTGAGCTTTGTTTGCCATAAATGGTGGCCTAGGTGATAGATTCTTGTTCAAAATCTATTTTTTGCATAAATCTCTCTCATCCCTTCAACTTGGCCTTGCTATGAACGTAATATTTTTCAATGTGTTATCATTCACTTTAGGTGCCTAAATTTCTTAAGTTTTTACTATAATAAGGTTCTTTCTCTTTGATAGTCTAGTTCTTACTTAGGTTTGTTCTAAGTCTGAGTTAGTTTAAAATTTATAACCTAAGCAAGTATATTACTTGATATATTATACCCTTCATTCTCATCTACTATCATTAATTTAGGCTTAATAGTGTAGGCACTCAATTTCTTGGAAAATGCAAAAATCTATGAAATCCTCAAAAATTTCTTATCCTTTAAGCTTTAAATGTGTATCTTTATGCCATCACCATTGCCTCATTAAATGTTCCCAATAGTTTTTTCATTGATGTGACATGTGGTTCAAATGATTACTTCCCACTTATTTTTAGGTGGATTCCATCTATCTTTAGATGATTTCCTTTTGTACTTGTATACTTGATGTGACCTTCACCTTCCTTGTGGTAACCTAGGTGTAGCACCTCATATGCACATGATTCAGCCTCCTCAATTCCACTTTTTATTTTAGCTTCACTCCTATTTCAAATGCACTTATCTACCTTGGTTGATTTTTTATGCATCATCTTGCCTTGGCCTATCCTACCCCATACAAATCCCTTGTGCTAACCTTCCATCACTATGTTTCTTTTCTAACTCTCTTGTACACTATTAGATTTTTCATCTTCACTTTCTGCTTTGTGCTCAACCATGTTGAGCATCTTCACTTGCCTCTTAGATATATAGCATAGGATAAATAGATGCACCCTATTTTAAATTCAATACAAAGGTAACATTAGAGTGGTTTGTTTTTAGGCCTTTAATGACCTTACACTATTCATCTTACACACATGTATCTTTTGCTACCTTTACTTGTGCCTAGTAAGCTTCACATGCCCATCACTTAGATGTCTGACCTCATACAATGAGAGGGTATAATTGCTCAAATCACCTGATTGGAATTATGCATGAAGTACTAATAGATAAGTTCTTGTGGCCACTATGTACCACTCACTACCTTTATACACTATACAAGAAATAAAATAAAATAAAAAAAGAATGGTTTGTATTGTGCCAAACTTTATCCTAGTCAGCTCAAATCAAATCGACTAGTGACCAAGAAGTCTATGTTTTTATGGCATAAGCACCATTATACTACCTATATGGCTTTAGTAAGTTACCATTGAAATGTTTGGGTAGCATTTTTTTTGAAAATACATGCAACTTGCATGCACCTATTTCTAATATGTGGTGGATGATGTAGGGGCCCATCCACCAAATTTACAATTTACCTAGGTGCTTAGATTACTTAGAATCATAGATCAACACAAATTCTCCATCAGTTAACTCTTTGTACTTGATATGATTGTCATGCATTTGCTTTTAGAATGCCTTCTACATCTACTGAATCCATCTTAGTTGGGCACATTTTTCATCCAAGCACTCCATGTCTTCCAACCTTATGCTTAAATATTCTTGGTCATCTAAATGATGAATCCATGTAATGCGTAAGGAGGGCACCATGAATTCTATGGGTAAAATTGCTTCAGTGCCAAAAATTAGTTGAAATGATGTAGCCTTGTTCTAGAATTTATATGTCATGTGGTATGCCCATAGTAGCATTGAAACATGATCATCTAAATCCTTGCAACCAACATTGCATATCTTTGTCAAGTATGTACCCAAGATCTTACTAAATGATTTAGTTGTACTATTGGCCTATGGATGATGGGGATGGTCTTATGGTGAACCCCCATGTATTCAGTCAGAAATATGCACACCATCTCAATGATAAATGATTACCCCTATCACTAGCTAGACTTAATGGGCACCCATACTGGCTTATGATGTTTTCCCATATAAAGCACATGGTTGTTATGATTGTGCAATCTTTTGAAAGCATGAATTCAGCCCATTTGGTGAAATAGTTAATGGTTGCTAAAATATATATTGCACCTATACACCATGTTGTGAGAGTTATTGGCCCAATGAATTCAATGGCCCATTTTTAAAATGGTGACTAGGCAAAAATGGGGATGAGGGGAATCTCATCCTAGTGGTTGGGATTTTTGATATAATTACATACATCACATGACTTGGTGTACTCCATTGCATCTTAGAATAGGCTTATCCACCATAAGCCTGACTATAATACCTTACACATTATTGCATCTCTAGTATAATGGCCTCTTATAATTCCCTCATGCACTTATTATAAGATGGATTCCTATTCATGTTTCAAAACACATCAACATAGGACTTTATCTCTACTCAATTTGTATAAATCCTTCTCAATGAGTTATAAGGGGGTGGCATAAACTAAAAGTTATTTCTTTTCCTTAGTTTATAAGGTCTAAGGTGAAAACCTAGATGTTATAAAAGTGGCAATCTCCACTAGATATTCCAATATGTGCTAGACTTTATATAGCTACACATCTAGCATGTCATCCTTAATAAATACCACCACATCACCAAAATTTATGCAAGACAAATGGTCTAGTCCCAATTTATGCTTTCTAGGTTTAACAATAATGGAGAACTAGAATTCCTAAAATAAAATAATATATATGCACATGTGCCTATGTAAAATAGGTTTGTTCATGAGGTACTTGAGCACCTTGTGATCATTGAAAAAAATGAATGGGGTTACCAATAGATATTGCCTAAATTTTTGTAAGGTATAGACCATTACCATTGCCTCATGCTTGGTGGTGGTGTAATTATTCTCTACCTACATCAATTTTTTAAGAAGGAGATGGGGTGGTTCAAATTTCCCTTGCCTAATTGTGCCAATATGGTGCCAATAGAAAATCCTGAAGCATTGACATGAATGTGTAAAGTAGTCTAATCTAAAAATTATAAATTGGTGCACTAGCCAACTTCAACTTCAATGTTTCAAAAGCCTCCTCTTACACCTCATCCCAATAAAATGGGCCATCCTTACATAATATCTCCTATATAAGCATTGTGATCTTTCCATAACTTCATTTAAACTTCTTATAGTATCCATAATGGCCTATAATGACATAGACATCTTTCTACATTGAAAGAGTCTGAAGCTAAATTATGATGGCTATCTTCATAAGATCAACAAGAAAACTATTCTTTCAGACAATGTGCCCAAGCAATGTCCCAAAGGGGGTTATGAATATGCACTTCTTCAAATTTAAGGATATCTAGAGTTTTCTACACCTCTTAAACATGAGGCACAAATATCCATTTAGATTATTGCATAGGGTAGATGATGTTGATGGAAAGAATTCCATCAATATCCATTTTCACCTTGGTGTGAAGATTGGGATTCATTTGATATAGGTGTTTTTTAACCAACATCATGCCATCCACCAGCTTGATGCTAATTTTATCAAGGGAAGGGTGAGTTCCCTTCATATCTTGGTAGATGTGTGGGAGTAAGTCTTGAAATTCCTTCAAGAGGTCTATGATTCATACCATCTCCACATAAAACTAGTAAGGACCTATAGTGGCAATCTTTAACTTGCCTTTTGAACTGATGTCAACTTTAGTGGTCTTGAGTGACACATAGTAGGTTTCATTCTTTGTATTCAACTTATAGGGTCTACTTAGTTGTTTCAATTTGAAGATGCATTAGATCATCTTCATTTGTGGCATTGTCATCCACAAGACACACAAGTTTTTGTCTTCCTATTAAATCTTTCTAGTTGTGCTCTTTTTATGTCTCACTATCTTCCTCACTAGAGTCATTATTGAGTGCTTTCTCTTTAGATAATTTTAAGAGTGTTAGTCCTTTTTCCTTGAACATTTCATTGAGGTGCTCTTATGAGATGGTGGTGTCCTCAAACACTACCCTATGAATGATTTATTGTGGCTCTAGTAGTTACAAGTTTTTTAAAGAAATGGAGAAGGTGTGAACAAATATTTCCTTACATATTTCCTAGTTTTCCATCTCATGGCACATCTCATTGATAATGTACCATTCTCACACCCATGATTTTAATTTCCTATAAAAGGCATGCACCCATAGGAATTTTTGTATGTTCTCATCACAAATAGTCTAATTTTATTCACATAACTACACATGTACAATGAGGTCAGAACCTAAGTAAGTCGGTATGTCCAAGTACTCATTAATATTTCTAAACCTAGTGCATATTGATACCTTTACATCTTTCCATGTTGGAAATTTAGTTCTTTTCACTACCCACTAGTGAGCAATAGTGCACTTCAAGGTATGCATTAGTCTTTCCATTTTATCCATTTCCTTGGGAATGCAAGATTAAATGTCATTGACATACCTATTTATAATTTGGATCCCTTCATACTTTTGGAGCACTACAATATTCTCTTTACTTAGCTGGAATACCCTTTTCCAACATTTCTATCATAGGGAACCCATCTCTTCTAATTGTGATCAATCTTAACTAGTCTTATTTTGGCTGGCCTTGGCTTGATTGTGTGCACTAGGTGGCACTTTCAAATAGTGACCTTGTAAGCCTCTTCTACCCATAATTTTTAGGCTACATTAGTTTATTAAAGACTGATTGTCCATCCTCTCATTCAAGCATGCCTTGGTCACTAGGGTTGAACTCCTCAATGCCTTATACCATGATGTTTTAAATGTCATTGATCTCATCCTTGAGATCAATGCCCTCCACATATGGGGGCCCTTGATCACTTGATAAAGGTATCACCACCCTCTCTTTTTCATTTTAAAAATTCATGTAGTGATTCTTAAAGTACATGTTTATGTTATTAGTGTAGTACCATGGCCTACCTAAGAGTGATGGATATTTGTCCTACTCTACCAACTTGATGACCTCAAAATTAGCTCATAACTCAATTTTCATGATATCTACAATGACATACTTCAAGATCTTAATTGGTTGTGCTTAGGTTTTTTATCCATAAAAATCATGTGGTGTGAGGGCCACAGGGGTTTCCATCCCATCTTTTCCTAGGTAATTTTGGTCAAAATATTATTCTCAACACCCATGTCTATTAGTACTTCACAAACTAACCATCCATTCATGGTGGCATCTATTAATATTTATTGGTCATACTCTACATCTTGAGTATGCCTTACCTCTCATGCCCACTCCATATTTGGCATAATAACTTCAATCATTTGAGGTGCAACCTCTTATTCTAGTTTCTTCCTTGTCTGCTTCAATATAAAATCCTTCAGTAGGGGAAACATCCCTTCACCTTATAGGAGGTGTAGGATCTTGGTTAACTCATATACTATGGCCTCCTAGTTGTCTTGTCTTCTATGCAAAGTAGTAGCTTGTGCCTAGATCTCTATCTAGCTAGAGTTCTCCCTACAAATTTTATATCACACTCATGGCTTATTGTAGTATTTCCTTTTATCATGCAAGGTTAGGGTAGGGTAAATTTTTTTTCTTAGGTCATGTTATGCACTTGATATATATTAATTCACCATACTCTAAGCATAGTTCTTAGGTCAACATAGTGGTTGACTGAGTGGTGAACCCACTCTAGGTTGTGGCCTACACTTTAGGTAGTTATTTGTGAGTCTTTTAAGGCTTTGGAGCCCACCTTTATTTTTTTTATTTGCACCTAACCATTAAACCACCCTTGTCTATCCAACCTTGAATCAACTTATTATATAAGTCTAGGCATTCCTTGACCACATGTGGTCTTCGATAATACCTAGATATTGGGTGCATGGGGAAGTTACATTAATAATGTTTAGTCAACCCACACTTGTAACATGATCATGGTGGGAATCTTCCTCTACCATATCCTCTTCCTCACTTGTGTGTACCTCACTTATTCCCATAACCCATATTGTGTTGGTTATATCCTTCATTTCCTTGACCCACCTGACCATCAACTGATGCTGTCACCTACCTCATGCCTCTTTTCATATTTTGATACATCTCATCCATAAATAGATAATCCACTATTGAATGTGTATAAGCATCACACATTTTGTAATAAATGATACTGTTTACTTGACTAACACACTACAACATAGGATAGTTCCAAGAATCATGTATCCCATGACAAAATTCATAGTTGAGAAGTAGGGTATGAACATTTATTTATGGTAAATTATTATTTTTATACTGCTCCATCTCACATTCAATGCACCATAACCCACTGTGAGTGTCATGTGCTAAACTAGCAGTTAGTTCTATAGTTGGGAGGTTATTGACATGATATATGCCTCCATTAATGGGTTAATCATAGTATTATTGTTTCCTACTACTTTGTCCTAGAGCAAAACTTTAATTGCTTCATGGGGGTTCATGAAGTTCTTCATAGACAGTGCTATTCTAAAGGGTACTAGAAGGCCTCCACCAAACCATTGTGCATGTTGGGAGGGGTGGATGTCATACAAAAGCTTAGAGAGAAGAGTTTTAAAACTTGCATCATACAAGTGCATGCTCTCAAATAACCCTTGGCTAATCTATTTAAGTTTCACAATGCTCTACTGCTTGAACTCAAAGATATCAAACTCTTTCAAGAAAATTTCATTTAACATATCATAGTCAACCATAGCCTAGTTTGATCAAATTTTTGATACCAAGTATGGGTACAATCTAGTAAGGTGGTTATGAATTGGGTCACCTTGTGTTCATACTAAGTGATGCCCCAAGCACACCATTTTATCTCACATTTAAGCACATGCTCTATGGCATTATTTAAATTGTGATACTCAGGAAAGTGTATTTCCATCTCATAGTAGACTTGTTAAGGGGGTGGTGTCATATTTTGACATGATTATCCCCCTTGATTATATGTTAGAGGTGGCCTTATAATGCCTCTAATTATAGGGTGGATCATTAACCCTATCATTGTTAGTTGTGTTATCAAACTTGTTACCCACTCACTTGTGGCATCATGCCACTTCCTATATATTGTTACCTAGTTTTTATAGCTAGCATCCTCTACATGGGAATTCTTATGCCTATGTTAATGGTTCTTATGTTGTAACTTGCTAGGTTTGTCTTATCTTCACTTAATTCCTTATAGGGAATCACTTGCTCAATAATAAACTCTTGATCCAATTTTTGAATCCTATCAAAGTTGATGTTGATAATAGGTATAGCTACCATTCTTATATATTTTAATGGATAATCTAGTGTATGATCTTATGCTTTAGGTGTAAAGTGGGTAGGTGCTTCTAATTCATCCTTAGTCACCATGTATTATAATAACCTAATGCATCCTACATCTAACTACTGAGCTTAGTCACTTCTTCCTCTCTCCCTTCATGTTATTTTAGTTCAAGGGATCCTTCCCCATACCCTTGCCACTCATTATAGGTCCTCTCATAAATTTCAAGTTATAGATCCTCCATCATCCTACACATTCACTTATGATAGTTTAGCCTCTAGACCTCTCAATTGTTAGGTTACTGGTCCTCTTCCATCACACTTGACCTACACTTCCCCTTCTCACTTTCTATGCTTGCTCATATGTGTAAGGACATTAAACTTCCATTCTTACAGTTTATATACCATAATCTACTATAATATTCTTTAGTTTAATGTTGAGCCTACTTATGAGTTTTCCCTTTATTTTATAAATAAAATCATAATATACTTCTTTGGGTTATGATAAGGTTGACACTATGAACTCCAACACATAGTTGTTTAACATGCCACTCCACCACTTATCTACAACATGCATCCAAACTACATCTAGGATATCAAGCCTTTATATGCACTATATGATCCACTTGATGCACTGGTCATATCTTCACCTTCTACAAGTAGTGTAGGTGACTATCCATTGGTACACATGTTTAGGTATATCACAAAATAACACCTCATATAAACTATTATACAAGTTAGCTTGTACCCATTTTATTGGATCATGTCCTTTACATGTGACATGCTTTTGCATGAAAATTTCCACTTACTTTAGCCAATGATCAATGTTTTTAAGTGATATTCAAAGCATCACTTCATTACACCATTATAGCAATGAAATTCAACACATGTCTTACCAATAGAACCAAATGTTATAGAAAAATCTACTAGTTTAGATTTTGTGTTTAATCATGCACTTAGACATCAAACTAGGTCAGTTCTATGCTTGGTATAGCTAATAATAAGCATAGTAGGGTTTGCCACCAAAATTTAACACATTATTACATTGGCATCAATTTCACATAAGGCATAAGCCTTGTGCACTCACCCAAAGTGCAACATCAAAGGGACTGAGCTTGTAATGGGTTAGTTGAAACATGGTGCAACTTGGGTTTTAGTGGGGTTTAGTCATTATCAAGATGGGATCAAATGGCCTATCAATGTTAGGCTATTCTAGGTAATTTAGATAGGTGTAAGCCTTCTTAAGGGCATAATTCCTTAGGTTGAAGTTCATCTCTGTCTAGATAGAGATCTTAATGGTGCAATCTATGGGAATGGATTGGGTTTAAGGGTTCATCCTTTAGGGTAGCGCTCTAGGCATAGATCTTAGAGTTTTAATTTATCCAAGTTCTAACACTTAGTCTAATTTATAGGTAGGCCAAAGTCACTATATGGCACAAGGACATCATTAGTGATCAGGGATAAACCTTTATAGAATAATACATTAAAAGTAAGAAACTATAGCATTACACATATAAAACTAAGTCAAAAACATATTATAATGTATATTATAATTAAATAATCAACACTCCATTATTTTAATAACATTCCTCATTGATTCATAGTTTAACATATAAAGTTTTAGACATAAAAGTAGATCATATGCTTATTTTTAACACTACTCATGCCCAAAGGCTCACAAGTGAGCTTAGGCTATACATTTAAAATACCTAATATATTTCCTACATATTACAAAACCCTAATGTTGGCTCTCCATTTTAGCAGAGCTTTATTACATTATTTTCCTCTCCTTTTTATTCAAATGTAAGCCTTATTTTATAGACAATTGTTCATCTCCTTCCCAAGTTAGATGGGCACATGCCAAGTGATGAGCTATCATCAAGGGTTGTTAGTCTATCAGATCCACTATACTACCTAGGTTTCATGAGTGTATTTCATATTATAAGCTACCACTCTAACACCTTCACTTCTTGAGCCACCACATACAAGTTCCTATAGGGATGTCCTTCGAATGTCAGTACCATGAAACTACTTGCCATCTAGTGCAATATCCTTAGTAATTCCTCTATATAATGCCAAAATTTACAAAAAAGGATAAATTAAACTAAATATTTCCTCACATAAAGATAGGTCAAGTTGGCATGGTCCATGTAGTTGGTATAAAAAGGGTCCCAACATGTAAAACCTACCATGTTAATAGAGATACTATACATAGCAGTGGAGGAAATAAAATAGGAAGATGTTATGGTATGATAATGGGTTAATATAGAGGGAAGATGATGAGAATCAAATTATCTAGTATCCCCAAATCTATGTGAGAATGTGAATGGGGATCCTCAACTTGACCACTTATCATGAGATGGTAAATAGTAGAAGGATCTTTTCCTTGATGTTGAGGAAATTCATTGATGAATGAGAGAATTTCTAGGGTATACTCTAATTTAATTTTATATTCAAATTAGAAGAGATGATTATGAAGTGATGAATAATGAGGAGGGGTCCCATAGTTTGTAGTGAGAGTGGTTACATGTACATTACTTTCATATAGGGTAGGAGTCACAACCTGCTTATGGTATAACCTATTGGGGTTGGTAAACCTCATCATATTTACTGAATTCAACTTAGTTTTGTCTTAAAATAAGAAGTTCATGATGAATAAGAAATATTATGGAAGACAAAGCTTATGAACAATCAAAGAGATAGGAAGGATACAGAGTCAACCAAGTCAACTATGTTTTAAAATCTAGGATATAAATAAGAAAATATGGTCAATTGGGTTGACTTAGTACTATAAATAGGGTATGAAACTAAGCCAAGAAGGTTACAAGATTGGCCAAGATGATTGTGTACTATAACTTGATTGTCAAAAATGGATATAGAGTCAACTAGGTTGACTTAGTACTATAGATAGGGAAAAATATAATTTGATAAGGATATAAATTTGATAAGTTGACTTAGTACTATAACTTGACTGATAAAAAATAGTATAGGGTCAAATAGGTTGACTTACTACTATAGGAAGGGAAAAATATAGTATGATAAGGATATAGAGTCAAATAGGTCAACTTATTAATATAACATGACTGACAAAAAGGAGTACAAGGTCGACTAAGTAGACTTAGTAGTTTAAGCATGGATAAATATAGTTTGTAAGAGACTATGTTAAATAGAATGAGAGTGTGATAAAAATATGAATTTTTTTTCAACATAATTGAATCAAGAAATGGAATCAAACACACAAATAATTATATGAATAGGAATGATCTAATTGGGGTACATATCATAAAACCTTGTACCAATGTTGGCCAATGAAATTTTTTGTAATACAACACACAATGAGTAGAGAACAAGAATTCAATTAAAAATTAAATGCTAAGTGGTCATCTTGAGTGTTTTTATATTATTATAAAGTGTTATTTTAAGTGTGATAGGGAATTTCACTAAAAATAAGGAACTAGAAAGCAATCAATGGATGGTTTCAAGATGTTTAGGCTAAAAGGGATCTATGTTGGTAATGGTACTAGCTTGGTATTGGGGCCTACTCCCTCATTTCACAATCTCACAATGATAATGGTGTTGGGTGATTTTCTAACCATTAACTCTGTGTTTATACTTGGCTAGAAAACCAAGTCAGCTTCCCCTTTGGTGATGAAATCCATGTAGGTGGGCTTTAAGAAGATAAATATTAAATTCATTTTGAGTATTGTGTGATTTGATAGTGTGTGTAAAAATATAAAAATAGTGTAACTAAATGATAAGTTAAAAAACCACCTAATTAGACTATGTGAGATACTTTAAGCATGCAAATAGTTGAAAATGAAAGTGTGAATTGATTCCTATCAAATAGTTATTAATTTCAAAATTAAGAATGGCATAGAGTTAGTTTAGATGGCATTGCATTCAAATAGTATAGAATAGAGTCGACTAGGTCACTAATGTTTTGTAGAAGCAAGAGTCTTTAAGAATGAAGTCAACCTAATCAACTTAGTATTTTTAACAAAAGATAGGCTATGGAACTAAGTTGACCAAATCAACTTAGTTTATTATAGGATTAAAATTTTAAAGACTATAAGCTTACACAAAATAGAACTGTATTGAAGTACTGAATTGATAAAGAGAAAGAGAGGAACCTTGGTGGGTTGGAATATTATTAGGATTACAATTTTTTTTATTATAGTGCTTTGAATGTTGATTGTAATTTAAACAAACTAAGTCAACTAATTTGATCTAGTTATATGAAACCCTATTTACTAAATCTTTATAAGATGACTAAGTCAACCTACATAACTTAGTTTGTTGTTCTGGATGCTAACTAGAAGACTAAGTCAATCTGTTTAAATTTGTTTGTTATCTAGATGTTGACCGAAAGACTAAATTGACCTATTCAACTTAGTTTTTTATTTATATGTTAATTAAAATACTAAGTTGACCTATTTAGCTTAATTTTTTTATCTATAACTAAATAAGAATACTATATCAACCTATCCAAACTAGTAACCTTTGTCTAATGAAGACCTGTATAGAAAGAATAGTCATTTTTATATGACTATGTGTTAAACCTGTGTACAAAATTTAGTCCTATATCAGTCTAGTTGACATAGTATCACAAATATAGAAAATAATAAAATGATAGAAATGAAAGTGTGAAAAAAATCCACAAGGGTTAGATTCATGTTCTGTCACTAGAATGTATGCAATGGGAAATGCATTAGATCTACAAATCAATCATAGCTTGGAGAAGATAGATCCTACTTACACTTATAATTAGGGATACATTAGATAATCAAGGTCATGTACAATATGTATCTTCTAGATCTAATTAATGGATCTTTTACCATAATAATATCATTAGGGAGGGTTCTAAAGCCTTTAGTCAAGCAAAGCTATGTAATAACTATAACTAGGTCCTATGTTTTCATTTCAATAAACTAATAATAGGTAAAGCAAAATATAATCTAGTCCTCACCAAAGATTATGGCATAAAGTGGGTGCAATAAACATTAAAATTAAACATGCATAAAATACATATACTCACTTCAATGTATATGGAATCATAATACATGGAAGAGAAGTGCAAATGCATATCTATCTAATCTTACAAAGGAGGAACAAAGTTAGGAATACTTACCTTTGAAGATGAACCTATCAAGCCTCAATCTCTCCATTGGCCAAGTTGATTCACAAGAGGTTGTTTTGGTATGTAAGGATGACAAGGATAAATCAAATCTAGGCTACATAACCTATCAATACATCTAAAAGACTTATCCATAAGATAAGATTCATATCTCTAAAGAATGTATGAAACCCTAAGATTTCTCTTTAAGTAGAATGGTAGATAAGCAGATACACAATATATCTTACTTTTTATTCTCTTTTATTATAAATGGATAAATTAATGAGTTTATATAGGTGGATCTAACTCTAAACCCTTCCAAAAATTTTGGCCAATAAGGTTGACACGATCGACCTAGTATTGAAATTGACAAATAACTAACTAGATAATGAATTATGTTAGCCATGGTGAACTTAGTTCTTAGTAAGCTCTATCAATAATAATGCAAGGTCGATGTGGCTAACATAGTCACATAAAATACCAAAAAGGGTTTTAGGTTAGGGAAAGGGCTAATGAAGATGGTAAATGACTAGAAGAGGGTACAAAATAGGAGGCAAAGCTTAAGAGAATGGTTTTTATGAGACGAGTGTGTAGATAGTAAGTGTCAAAAGGGATAAAAATCCTATGAAGCACCAATGGTTTTCCCACCCATTTCTTGAATCACCCCTTAATTCATGCATTTAGAGATATTAAGACTCAATGGGTTTTTGCAAGATAAAAAACATCAATAATTTATAGAGTTTGAATATATTGTGTGTACACACCTTTATTTCTATAGGAAAGAAGAATTTAGTCAAAAATGAGAGGTGATATACTCAGATGTGAACCCACATATCTCATACAACTTAGGGGAATAAGAGATATTGTTGAAATCTTCCAAAATGTAAGATGGATGGACTATTTTAAAATACTAATGGGGTATGATGATATGATTATTGAGGAGTTTGTAGACACTTTGGTGGATGCTATAGCAATTATGATAGGGCTAAGAGTTGAGGTGATTGAACAAGTTATTGAAGAATTCATTGGATTACCATGTGAAGGATAATTGTGGTAGATGAAAGATAATGTTACCAAAATAAGAGACCTATTTTGTACCAATCAAGAATAATTAGAATTATAGAAATAAGGTACATGTTACTCCTCATTACCTTTAATGTGGTTGTAATTTACACTTTATATCTCTATATAATCAAGTAATTAACCTATGAGGGCAAAATTTTATTAATAAATGCAAACAATTTTAAATTCCTAAATCACCTTAGACATGAAAAAGGTAAATGTACCTAATTTTTAGTTTAATATGCAAATAATGATGGTTGAGGATTATTATAAAGGGAAGACAAAATATTTGTCCCATCACTCTTTGATTCAAATAATAATGCAAAAATGATTAAGGGACAAGAGGCCTAAATTTTCCTAGGATGACTTATTAGAAATGCAACAACTACCAGATGAAGAATAACATGAATTAACTAGTGAACAAAATTACAAAGTTGTTGAGGAACATGTAGAGGTTGTTGAAGAGTAAGGATGAAATACATGGATGCATGAGAGTAGTAGAATAATGAAGATAATATTAACACCATATTCCTTAAAATATCAAGGCAAGGTAAAAGATATAATAGAATATTTCTCCTCCACATCATGACTAAGGAAGAAACAAAATATTCCTTATTCATATACTCCTAGAATACAATCTCAAAGGATTAGATACAAATTAGTAAAATAATACACCTTTATATCTCCTAATGTTATCAAAATATAAAATAAAGGATCAATTGAGCAGTAATAAGATCTCAAAGATGAATAAGGAAATACTCATTTAAGTTTTGAAGAAGGTGAAATTATTGGCACTTCCAACTCTAATATTTTATCCTTTGGTTAAATAGTACACTAGGGTACTAGACCAAATTCAATAAAAGAAGAAATAATGGAAGAGTAGTCCCATAATATAAAAATGGAAACAAAGGAATAATAAAACCTTATACATATAGAAAAATAATAAAATCATAAAATGTTATAAAATCTCATGGAAATTAAAACCCTTAAGACACAAATCAGAGAATTAGAAAATAAGGAGAATGGATTTGATGCTTTGGCTAGGGTGGAAGAAGTAGAAAGTAGACATATTCAATCACATATATTTAAACCTATAATATAAGGATCTCCTATTGATTTAGTAAGGGAAAATAAGAAATTTTCATCCATTTCAACTAAGAAAAAGAATACTTTCTCATTTATTACCATTCAGACATAAGGACTAAGTTAAGAGGAATTATTCATGAAAAGAGATGTTAAGATTAGACCTTGCATCTCTAATGGCATAATAATTTTAGTAAATTCAAGGATGAAAATGAAGAATAAGATAAATAAAAATGAGTCATAAATCATAATATTGTGGGAAAAAGTTAAAAACATGAGTCAACTAATAGTACAACTTGTGGATTGTAGACCACCTGCCAGGGTTTGTGTTGTGTACCTTAAAGAGTAGTTGGAAATTTTTTAGTTTATGATAATTTATTGGGATATTAAAAAAATTGGTAAGTAAACCTAATTAATTATTTGATTTTTATACTAGTATCACCCTTGAGGATCAAAATCAGTTATGTGGATTTTATATGCACAACTATGTTATTCTCAATGATCTAAAATGGAACCCAAATATGTATTTGGGTGATGTATTATTGAGATATGTTTATTCTTATAATATGAATGAGAGTAAAAAAGTCAAGGAACTAGTATAATACCATTAAAAAGAGGGAAAAAATACTACCTAGGCTAGATATAACATAAAAATACTAAATCAAGCTAATGAACATGAGAGAGGTAGCTACAAGAACTAGGAAAGAAAAAATTAAGGTTCAAAATCAGTACCTAACTTTGATGACACAAGTAACCTAAGACTATTTTAATTCTTTTTTGGTCATATGGAGTGTGTTTACCCTAGAATTTAGAAAGAAAGAGCCATTTTCAAGCTATAACTTTAGGGAAAATATCTAGATAGTCATCAAATATATTGATGTTGTAAGAAGGAAGATGATAAGATAGATTCATATAACTTACCAACCTAATAGTCTCTATTTTCCCATTCCATATTGGAGAAGAGTACAATAGTTTGATGGAACAACTAAAGAGAGGAAATTGAAAAGGCTATAATATAGCCTTGGGATTTTCACAAAATAGGGAATAGGTTTAACAAATCTAATTCATTTTTTATTACTTTGTTCTTTTGTAAAAAGGTTTAGGTTTCTTAGGTACAAGCAACACATTTAGTTGAGGGTGTGTTAAGTCAATGAAATTATCCATCTATAGGACCATTATGACCTCTTTTGCTAACATCCTGCTACTATTACCAAGTATATAATTTCATCTTTTGTACTTTTTAATCAAATAGTACTAAATGAATATGATGTGTATCTCTTTATATTTAATGAATATAACTATTATTTTATTAATAAAACTTGCATCATTTAATTTTATAATTGTTTTGGCTTTACTAATAATTTTATATATTTAAATAATAGGGACAAATCATAAGTTGTAGGGGAAATATTCAACATGTAGAAACTAGGTAGGCCAACCCATAGAAATTTGCCATGCCAACCCATAGAAACTATAGTGTTTGAATATTGTAACTTGTGGAAACTATGGATTTGATGATTGCAACCCATACAAAATAATGATGGATCACATAAAAATTAAATATATATTTTGAAAATATATAACCATCAATAGTTGTTGGTAAATGCTTCCATTGTTGACCATTATCATGTTCAAACTAATGTTGAGTCATTTAAAGTGGTACTTTTGAGTCAAACTCCCTTTAAATGGCATGTTTAGCATTGTTTAAGGCTTCTTGTGTAATTCAAGGTTTATGCTATATATAAAAGCTTAATGCCATATCATGAGTCTTTTAGGTTGTAAGAAGGTGTTAATGAATTGTCATGATGAGAATCAAGGTTAAATCCTTTATTTGAGGTAAAATGTGTTCAATATATTATTTTTTAGAAATTAAGGTGTTTTTACAAATGTTAAGGTAATGCAAAATTGAATATGTCACCTTGGAAGTCCAAAAGGCCTTAGTGGTTTTGTCAATTGGGTCTAAAGTCATATTTGAAGGTCATTTATGTCATTTAAGCATGAAAAGGGTAAATTTCATGGTATAATACATAAAAACAAGCTATTTTGAAGATACCCACATTCGTTTCCTCTTTGTAACTACCCTCCTACATCTTCAAATGTAGACTAGTGTAAAAAGACCTCATTCAAGTGTGGAAAAAAGTTTTTATGCATTCAAGTGTTTGTTGCATGTTTATAGAAGACTCCATTCATGGAGTGAGGATTTAATAAGCTATCCATTCAGTCAAGGAGATCCTTATAGGTAGTTTTGAGGTGTCTTTCAAGGTATTGTGGTAATTTTAGGTTACAAAGAAGAAGAAATTTTAGTGTTGTAGATTTGGACAATGAGAGATGTGGGAAAGTGTGAACATTGAACATGAGAAAAAAATATCATCCTAAATTTGAGTCAAACCCATGAGGGTATTTTTAAAGTTATATAACCTCTGCAATAAGAGGAAAATAATATGAGATCCAATTAGGGCCAAAATTACCAAGATGGTCTAAAACCCTAACAAGCTCAAAAATAAGTCTTGAGGCCATATGAAAACTATATGTGGTTTAATAATAATCCTAATACATGGGTAATATTTTTTTAGACCTAAAATATTCATTTTTGGTCAAAACATAATGACTTTCAAGCTCCCTTTTACTCAGACATACAACTTGGGTTGCCTAGTCAAGTTTACAAGCTCGAGAAGGTCCATTTGAAATGTGTAGATGTTAGAGGAGGAATTACATGGATTTATTTGATATTATTAGAGTGAGGGTACCCATATTACCTTCCAATTTGCGGTATTAATTTTTATTTTTAATCCCTATTCTTTATGAATCATCCTTAATAAGTTTGACCTCCTTAAACCCTCCTAAAACCCCTCTAGAGACATAAAATTAGTGTAGACCCTCCAAATGACCTAAAATGAAATTTTTTGGTCCTAAAACCATATATATGACATCTATAGACCTGATATCACCTATTGATCCATTAACTAACGTGTGTGGCCCTAAAAATGGATGGAAATGGCCTAAAATGTTGGTTTTTGCTAGTCATCTCAGTTATTATTTGCATGAAACCTCCAAAAATATTTGGATACTACCATCAAGTATGTTTGTAGGTTTTATTATCTTATCATGGTAATTTTATAAGGTTTTAATAGGTTTAGAGATGAAAAATTAGGTCTTCAAGCAAAAAATGGCCTAGAATGGTGATTGCCTCTTGCTAATATATGAAAATTTTATGTGTAGGCCTCATAGAGGCCATTGATGGGAATGAAACATTAATATAATAATTTTATGAAATAATTATAATATTATTTTTGGATATAAAATCATTTAAAGTAATTTGGATATCTCAACCATGATAAATTGATGAGAAATTACATGTTTTCCAAGCTTTTACTCTTGGAATAAGAGTAAGTTGAGTGATATGGGCATGTTAAAGTCCATAAAAGATAATGATATGGTGTATAAATATTTTTAATACTTTAATAAATGATAAAAAACCTCATAAAGAGACAAAATGATCCCAAGTCACTTCAAACACCTATATGTTCCCTATAGGGTAGCAAATAGACAGTTTAGAAAGAATTTGTGTTTAGGAGTTTTATGACAAATTTCTAATTTTTTCCAACTCACAAGGTTATTACCAATTTTAACTTATAAAATGAGACCAATAATGTATATTTTTTATCATTAAAACTCATTTTGAGCCCTAAGCCAATTCAGGGCTTCTTGAGGCCTAGAAAGACCAAATTTGGCATTTTTAGGAGTTTCAAGTGGAGTAGAGGGCTAAAAAATTACATGGAGGTCTGTCACAAAATGAAAATGATGTTAAAATAATTATGAAGTATATTATCTACCCAAATCATGATAATTCACCAAATTTTATGTTTTCACTATGCATTTGGCAAGTTTGGCAAGATGACAAAGTGGGCAAATGAGATGTCAGACATGTTACATCAGTTTAAGGAGTTTTAAATCATTTCGTGAGGTGTAAATAAGAGATATAAACGTTTTGGATGAAGTTATGCAGGTGTGTAACCCATCAATAAATGATTTTATGGAAGTTTCAAAGGGAAAATGACATATCTCCTATGCCAACTTCTTAAGGAATCTCTACCAAGCATGAGTGACACTTATGTAGAAGGTTATTTGGATTGTTTCTTATCCATTTAAAAAAAATTAACTGATTAATGACATGTGTCCTCAATGATGAAATTTATCCACATCCATTCTCTTTATCCTCTCTCATTTATCCTATGTGTACACCTAATCTTAACAATTTTTGGATCCTCAATCTAAGTATGGCAAAGACTTGCTCATGTTAACACTTGTTCTTGCCTTTTGAGATGAATAATAAGTAGATTTTATACTTATTCAAGCTTGATTTTTAGTGTATACTTATGATTGTGTATTTTTATATTTTTATTTTTATAAATCCTTCTCTTTTTTCCTCTCACCCTTACCTTTTTACAAGTAGGTTGGCTCTTTGTAGGTCACGTGAATTGTTGTAGCTAGTGGCTAAGAAATTAGATGTAGAAGTACACCATTAGTGTTGATTCAAATAACTTATAGGTTTTACCTCATAATTCATGCATCTTCCAAGACCTCCATTTTGAAATATTGATGTAAGAATAACCTCAAGTTGGAGTTGTGTGGTTTGATAAATCTTGCTTCACTTCATAAGTGCATAGGCAAGTGGTGGTCAAGATTTTGGTGTATCACCTCTTTTAATTTCATGTTTATCTCTCTTATTTTTCCTTTTAAATTTATCAATTTATTATTATCTTAGGTGAATAATCAAGGGACATATCCCATATCTATATATTTACCTCATTGATTAGGCCACCCATAATCTAGAGGTGTTTCCATTGCTATCATCTAACTAATAAGGCTTGAACAGCCTTCTTAGGGGTGCAATTTAGAATGATAGTTATTATATCATGCTCAGTGGGACAAGTACAATAATTAATTCATATATTGAAGAATTTATCGTGTGTTATTCAATATATCAGTCATTAGAGTCATTCCTATCAAACACCAATAGTGACTCCAAATTCAATCAGCTAGTTTTAGTAGCACAAGCACCCATTTTAAGGAATTATTGATAGTTTCTCTTGTTTTTAATTACCTCATGAATTTTTATATCTACGTATGGAGAGAATTTTTATTTTACACCTCCTTATCAACCCTATAATGATCCATACCATCCCTGTGTTGAGCCATACTAGTCCTACAATGACCCTATGTTCCTTCCATATATCTATAGTTATCATTATGAGAATCCTTACCATCAAGAATACTATCTTTCCTTCTCTCCCTAACCACCTAATCAAACTAGCCCTTATAATGAACTCTTAGAGATAAATAACCTTGATCAACACCTCAATAATAAGTTAGATGTCACTAGATAGAATTCAATCTAATTTTACCGTCATATCCAACCTATTAAATCTACCCCCAAACCCTATAATGAGTGACATGAGATAAAAGGCTTAATTCAAACCATTGGTAATGGGTTATTTGATTTGAAGGAGAAACAAGCTCAATGTAATCAACCATATGAGCCCATTTATACCCCATTCCAACCTCCTTAGATCATTCCTCCCATGCCATATCAAAACTAAGAAGAGAAGAAGGTTTTAAAGGCCAAGCCAAAGAAATTCCCAAGCATTCCAAGCCCATCATCTATCCCTCAAGTTAAAATATCATATAAGGATAAAAGCATATTATAATTTGACATATTGATTACGAAGTGGAAGGAAGATCATAAATAAGTATTAACACATAATTATCTTCCCCTTCCCTAAGATATCCTAAAGAATTATTTCAAGATACCAAGTTGGAAAGACACCCTCTCAAGATTCAAAAAAACTAATGAACTCTCTTTCCCTCTCACCATCTCCCTTTGTTAGGGAGGACCAGTGGTATGGAGAGAAAATGAGGAGTCTCTAGATGAAAATATATAAAGTCTTAAACATTCAATTATAACTATAGATTTTCATGGAAAATATGAGGAGCCTCATGGTGAGCATACAAATCCTAGTAGGTAAGGTGAAGACGTTATGGTAGTCATAGGTGAGCCTATTGAACCTCAAAAAGGCTATGGTAGAGGCATCCAAATTTTGGCTACAATAGAGGTAAAATTGGACATTCCCCAAGAGATATTAAGTTTACAAAGTGAGGTAGGTAGTGGGAATGGGTTATCTTCATCTATTAAGGTGAAGAGACTAATATTTCAAATGAATATGTGGGAAATACCTCTACTTGTAGTCCTTCTTGGACCTTTACATCAAAATATTCATATTGAAAATAATAAAAAAATGATGGTTTAAAAGAGGAGACTAAATTTTTTGAAGTTTTTAGAGTTGGGTACAAATTCCTAAAGGAACATATTGCGTGTGCACTCATGAATGACAATGTGATCTAATTTTGGCCTCGATCCCTTAAGCATCAAATAGATGATAGGCAAGATGACATCTCTCAATATGTCATAGAAGTTTAAGAGCAATCTTTTGATAATTAATTATAAGATGAAATTATTTTTTCCCTACAGGTTAGGATGATATCACTATTGAAGGCATATTCAAGGTTGAGAGGTAATATGGGGTAAGTTTTCAACCACAAGAGAAATATATGTTCATTGTAGATATATTTTTTCATTTGATATTATTGAAAGCATGTGAAAAGGGTTGGTAAACAAGATAAAATATGATCCATCATGCAATACATCAAAAGGTCAGATTTATTTATAGCCTTGTTCATATTATGGAGAGGATCTCATAAGTTTCCCTTTTTATCTAGGTGGATCAAATCTTGCAGGTTATTTTTACATATAAGCTGCTTTTGTTTTATCTTCCCTAAGTTCTTCTTATCATAGTGTGTCTTTTTTAGTCTAGTTAATTTATTGTGTGTGTTCTCCTTTGTTTTGTTATGTGTTTTGAAGGTATTATCATCTATCCCTTATTTTATTTTAAGGAATTTATAGCCATTTTATTATCTCATATCAGTTTGAAGTGATTTTAGGTGACTCCATAGCCTAATGGACTAGTAAGCCTACTGGTCTAGAGTTCTTAACAAGCGAGTACCACTTGGAGGTCACCATGAATATTGGAAAATTCTACCACCATTGACCCCTATCATGTTCAAACTAATTTTGATTTTTTTAAGTGGTCATTTTGATTCAAAATCCATTCAAATGGCATGTTTAGCATTGATTAAGGTTTCTCATGTGAGTCAAGGTTCATGCTAGATATGAGAAGCCTAATGCCATGTCATGAGTATTTTAGGTTAAAGGAGGGTGTTAATGAGCTATCATGATGATAAAAAAGGTTAAATAGTTTATTTTTGGTTCAATGTAGTCTTTATCTTATTTTGGAGAAACTAAGGTGTTTTTTTAAATGTTAAGGTAATGAAAAATTTAATATGACACCTTGTAAGTCTAAAAGCCCTTAGTGATGTCTTGTCAAGTGCATCCAAAGTCATATATAAAGTTAATTTAAGTAATTTTAGATTTAAAGGGGTAAATTTCATGGTATAATCCATAAAAAAATTCTCATTTTGATATTACCATGTTCATTTCCTCTTTGTAACTGCCCTCTTACATCTTCAAATGTAGACCAAGTGTAGAAAGAACTCATTCAAGTGCAGATAACAATTTTTATACACTAGAGTGATTTTTTTAGTTTTATGGAAGACTCCATTCATGGAGTAAGTATTAAATTATATCTTGATTCATTAAATTATATCTATATAGGTATATTTGAGATGTTTTTCAAGGTAATGTGATAGTTTGAGGTTACAAAGACTAGTGTTGTAGATTTGGACAATGAGAGAAATGGGAAAGTTTGAAAATTGAAATTGAGAACATAATATAATAATTAATGTGATGGATCATAATTAATTTATTTTACAAGTTTTATAACCTATTTAATAATATTAAAATAAGATGAGATTCCATGAGGGCCAAAATTACCAAGATGGTATAAAATCCTAGCAAGCTGAAAAACAAGTCTTGAGGCCATATGAGAAATATAAGTTGATAAAGAATCATATTTATATGTGGGAAAGGTTTTTATAGACCTAAAAGAGTCATTTTTGATATTAAAAAAAAATATCACTTTTAGGCTCCCTTTTGCTCAATCATACAACTCAGGTTACCTATTCAAGCTTACAAGCTCAGAAAGGTCCATTTTAAATGCTCAGATGTCAAAGGAAAAATTTCATGGATCCAAGTGATATTAATATATTTTGGGTACCTATATTCCCTTAAAAATTTTGGTATTAAGTTTCATATTTAATCCCTATTCTTTATTAATCATTATTCACAAGTTTGACCTCTCTAAACCCTCGTAAAGCCCCTCTAGAGACCTAAAATTAGTGAAATACCTCTAAATGACTTAAAATTAACTTTTTTGATATTTAAACCATATTAATGAAATATAAATATCCTGATAGTACCCAATGTATCCATTAATTTGGCACATGTGGCCCCAAAGGTGGATGGAAATGGCTTTAAAATGCTAGTTTTTGTCAGCCTTCTCATTGATTATTTGCATAAAACATCACAAACTATTTAGATACTAATATAAGGTATTTTTATAGGTTTTAAAATATTATAATTTTCATTTCAAAAGGTTAAAATAGGTTTAGAGATGAAAAATAAAGTTTTCAAGAAAAACTAAGCCTAGAATGGTTACTGTTTCTTGCTAGTGTATGGAAAATGTATGTGCGGACCTCACATAGGACATTAATTAGAATGAAACATTAATATAATCCTTTTATACACTCAATAACATATTATTATTGGTTTTAAAATCATTTAAAGCAAGTTGGAGATCTCAACCATGGTAATTTAATGAGAAATTATAGGTTTTCTAAGCTTTTACTCTTGGAATGAGAGTAAGTTGAGTGATATGGGCATGTTGATGGCCACCCAAGATTGTGATAGGGTTTATAAATATTATTAATAATTTAATATATTATAATAAACCTTATAAATATAAAAAATGATCCCAAGTCACTTCAAAACACCTCTATGTTCCCTACATTGCAACAAACAAGCAGTTTAGAAAGAATTTTTGTTTGGGAGTTTTATGAATAATTTATGAGTTTTTCCAAATCCCACGTCTTTCTCATTTAAAACTATAAAATTTTCAAAATAATTTATCTATGTGATCCTTAAAATTAATTTTTTACCCCTAAGCTATTTTAGGGCCTTTTAAGGCCTAAAAAGAACAAATTGGGTTTGTTTGGGAGTTTTGAGTGGAGTAGAGAGATAAAAAATTGAATGGAGGTATTTTAAAACATTAAAATGATGCTTTAATAATTATAAATCCTCTTATATACCAAAATCAATAAAATTCACCAAGTTTTAGGTTTAAACTATGCATTTGACAATCTTGACAACATGACAAAGTGGGCATAGGAGATGTTAGACATATTGCATCAGTTTGAGGAGTTTCACATAATCTTATAAGGTCTTAAGAAGATATATAAATGTGTTTTAGGAATTTATTTATGTGTTTAACCCCTCAATCAATGAGGGTAGGGAATTTTTAAAGGGTAAATGACACATATCCTTTATCAACTTCTTGACGAATCTCCAAGCATGATTGACACTTGTGTAAAAGGTTATTTTGACTATTTATTGTCTATTTAAGACCTTTGTAACTGATTCATGACATGTGGCCTTAAATATTGAGTCTTTCCACATCACTTCTCTCTCTCCTCTCTCATTTTTCTTATATGTACATCTAATCTTGAAATTGTAAGAAACCTCAATTTGAGTATGGCAAAGCCCTACTCATGTTACCACTTGTTCTTGCCTTTTGATATGAATAATAAGTTTTTTTTCTCCTTATTCAATTTTTTTTTATTGTATACTTGGATTTGTGTGTATGATTGATAGTGGTAGTGTTCTAAATCCCTCTCTTTTGTCCTCTCACCTTTACCTCTTTTCAAGTACATTGGTTCTTTATAGGTCATATGAAGTGTTGTAGCTAGTGGTGTATGGAATTAGATGTGGAATTATACAATTATTGTTGATTTAGTTCACTTCTAGGTTGTCCTTCCTAATTCATGCATCTCCCAACACCTCCATTTTGAAATATTGATGTAAGGAGAACCTCAAGTTAGAGTTGTGTGGTTTGATTAGTCTTGCTTTAATTCATAAGTGCATATGCAAATGGAGGTAAATATTTTGGTGCATCACCAATTTTAATTTCATGTTTACCTCTCTCAATTTTATTTGTCAATTGAGTAGGTTATTAGTAGTTTAGGTGAAGCATCAAGGGAGATAGCCCATATCTAGAGATTCACCTCATTGATTAGGCCATCCACAATTTATAGGTGTTCTCATTGATATCATATAATTAATGAGGATTGAAATATATTATTATGGGTAAAATTTATAGTGATAATATTATCATTACTAATGGATCCTATAGTAACTGAATTCATAGTTGGATCAACCAGTAGCAACTACATAATTATTGTCCTAGATTGTAGTATAATAATAATAATAATAATAATAATAATAATAATAATAATAATAATAATAATAATAATTAAACCATAATACCATGTTTTTATACCTACTAATATATGGTTTTTAATTAAAGATGAATATGGTTACTATTTTTTATAAAAAAATATATCAACTACAAAATACACCATTATCACTTCTTTATTTATAGACCATGATTCCCTGTTATTAAAACAATATAATTGCCTACTTTGTTCTCTATTAAAACTAATTAGTTTGTCATTTAGCATGAATAAGACATATCCATATATTATTTTTTAACTATTTGTGCAATATCAAACCTACCTCTTGTATTTAATACATGATGGAAAAACTTAGGAAAATGAAGTTTTTTATATTGAAGCATACAAAAGATGGATACTACATTTTGAATCTTTGGTAAATTTTTACTATAGCAATACTAACTGTGCTACAACATATTTTAATGTAATAATAGTTGGTTTGATGTAAATTATTTATTTTTAAGGGAAGGATTGCATATCAACTCTTACTGGGGAGGTCCCTCTCACAAGGACTTATAAATATCTTGATCTGTTAGCATTAGTTGATATTTTTTGTGAATAGTAAAGTCTCTTATTAAAGATTATTTCTGTGTGTTTAGTTTATTAATCTTAATTTATTAAATGTATTTGTTACTCATGTAAATGTTCTTAGTTTTATTTAATAATCTTACAACCCTATAATAACAAGTTCATTTCAATTATAAAAATTTGATTTCATTTCTAGCAAATTTGATTTCCTTTCTGTCACTTGACTTTCATTAAATTAACTTTATGCAAGATTTTTACCTAAACACAACCTATTATTCTTAAATATACATAAATAAATAATGTTGCATATATATTTTATATACCTTTCCAAGTATATGGACCCTATATTGACAATTAGTGAAAGTAGCATAATCAATAAACCAAGTGGTTGCCTCGTGAAATACCTTTGTTAGTTTGAATGCAAGTGATTGGACTGTGTTAGTTTATTTTTTTCATCAATTCATATGGTAAATCATAAAACCAATAAATATTATAGTCCTTAAGACTTCTAAGAAATAATCCATATAAAATTCATCATTATGTGAAAAATCTAAATAATAAGTATATAAATATTTTATGTCATGAGAAGGATTCCATTTTCCATTGAATAACTCAAACTTTGGAGTAATAAAACTTATGGGAAAAGGGTGATCAAGTGAATAATAAACTAAGAGTTTGACTAATATATCATGTGAAGTGACCCTATAACTTAGATTTTAAAACCCTTGAGAGATAAATTTAACTTGTTGCATATCACACATGGTTAATGCTAGAGCGGTATATTCAAGAATTTGAATATAAGTGGTGATGGTATAGGTAGGAATGGAAACATTAAGTACTTTGGAAACACTATGAAGAAGGGATGATATTTTGGAAATAGGTTTAGGTGGTTAAGTAATTTGAGAATAAATAAGTGAAGCATTAAAATGAGTTTTAGAAGGTAAAGAATTAACAATACAATCAAAATAAAATGGAGAAATACCATTATAAACAAGGGCCACATAGTGGCTAGTCCCAACCTCTAATGCACTAATTGTATTAGAAATTGTAATGTATTTTGTGTTGAGTTAATTAGAGATATTTAAGAGGTAAAGTTGTAGGTTATAAGCGAAAGGTTTCATATTAGAAATTGTAAATTTCACATATTATTTAAATCTTTGAAAATGATAAAAAAAATATTGAATTGTCATAATTATTTCATGATAGAATTTAGTGGTGTTGGAATAAAAATAATTAAATTTTAAATTATCATAAATATATTCAAGTTACAATATTTATGACAACTATAATAACAATATAATATGAGTATATTTAATATTAAATTAATATAATGCATGCATTAATGTGCTAGTAATATTATAAATAAATAAAATGTATTATTAATAGTAAATAAAAGAAAATTTAAAAAATTAAAAATAACACATTGTTAATTTAATATAAATTCATTTTATAATGTTTTTCATTATTTAAACAGAGAATAAAATAATTAAAAAGTGAAGTATAAATAAATAAGAATATTAAACAATTTTTTATGACATTGCATTATTGTAAAAGACACATGTCAATGCTACCATTAATTTAAAAAAATATGCTCTAATAAGCCCTAGGAAATATGTTATTCTCTATCAAGTAAAGTTTAGAAAAAAAATTATAATTATCATTAAATTGTATATTTTAAATTATTTGATTAAATAAATAAAAACTAACTAATAATAAAGTGATTCTTATAATTACTATTTTAAGCATGATTAATAACCACTTTTAATAATTAATTAATTAAACAACTTACATAATTTTTGGATTAAATGCCAATATTATCGGAACATAATATACACTTGTCTTTTAGTTACATTTTAATTTTTTTATTTGTTGAAATAAAAATTAGTTATTTGAAAACAGATTCCTATAATATAGGTGAAGTGGGAGACATGATGTACACTTATCTTTTATTTATATAAATTAATAAATGCGTGTACACGTCTCTTTTTAAAAAATTGTTTTAAAATTTTCAAAAAATTTATATCATGAGAACATGAAAAAAGTGTTGTGAAACCAATGAAATGAGAAATAATTATTTTTAATGGATTTTTTTAAAGTTAAAAAATTATAAAAATTGAATAAAAACTTTAGCAATATAAAAATTATTGCATCTTATTGGTTTATTATGTAATCATTATTAGTTTTATCGATTCCTATAGTTCCCTGTAGGGTAGGGACTAATAATTTGAGAAACAATAACATTATCAGACATGGGAGGGACACCTATAGAAGTTTTATCTACATTAATGACACTCAAATATTCATTATTCACCTCATAAGGTATATATTCTATGTGAGTATTTTAAGTTAAGGTATACAACATGCATCTATTTTTGTAGGATAGTCTAGGATGTGTTGTCTAAACCAATAAATTAGTTAAAATATATATATATATATATATATATATATATATATATAAACAAAATTATCATTCACATTTTCATGAAAATATGTAGTAATAGAAGGAACATTAACATTATTGAGAGACACTATTTCATTTTTGAAATAAGCATGAGTGTTAATCAAAGGAATTTCAAAAAAATCAACAATTTTAAAACTTAATATGTCACTTCACCTAGAATAAGTTTTATTTCTATTCACCCTAAGTAGTTATAGGCACCCAAATTTGGTATAATCCTAATATTTATGCCATTTATTACAAATTTGTACACGTAGACTATTGAAGTTGAATAAGTCATCTATTGGTGCATTTTACTTGAATATTTATCTATTTTGAGTTGGGAGTTTGTCCATAGTCATTTATATTTCCACTTTGTCATGGGTATCCCTAGTCTTGGTCTTTTATCTTTCTAGAAAAATATGAATTAACTAGATAGGAGTGGCGTATGGCCTTATTCATTTGGTGCATACTTGTCCAAGAATAACTTTCATAACTTATTTCAAGTCACATTTAATTAAATTTTTATTTTTGTTTCTTGGGTCTTATCTTGGGTTAGATTTTGTGAAAAATAGGTCCCAAATTCAAAATTGTAACATCTATAAATATAAGCCTTCTCTAAGTCATTAAAGATAGTTCTTCTCACTCTTAAAATATATTCAAATATTTTCTTGTTCTATCTATAGGTTTAATAAATTTATATTTAAGGTTGAATATTCATCTACATACTTATGACAAGTTTTAAAATAGAAGAAATAACATAGATACTTACATTCATCATTCCACAAATGCATGTAAGTGGGAGAACTAAATTTGAGTTTGAGCCCTATTCGTAGCATTGGAAATGTAGTGTAACACTTGGTCTTTCATTGGGGATTGACCAAGGTTAGTCCAAATTAATCCCTTTCAATTGATTCCCCTTATTTAATTCCAATTTGGTTTGTGTTAAGGAAATTAGGGTTTGATTGTTACATATACTTTATGTGATATTACATATCTACAAATATGTCCAAGACCCTAATTAATGCATGCATAGGTGGTGAGATAATCATTTTTGTGTCATATTTAATCAAGAAAAGTTTACAAACAATAGACTTGGTACACTATGCCACTAGCCACTTATAGTGGACATGTCCAAAGATATGTTTTATTTCTATGTTTGATCTATAAGTTCCAAATTTTAATTTATATATCTATTTATGTATGAAAATTATCATAGTTAATTGAGACAAGTTTATAATGGCCTAGAGAAAACTATGATGCCATCTAGTTACAATGGACTTATCTAGATTTTGTTTATGATTTTATCCCTGATATTAAGCCTATAAAGTCACCTATTCTTATAAGTTTTACATTCAAGTAGTCAAAATATTAAAAATGTATCCATGTGTGAGCTAATTTTTAATGAAATTAATTCAAAAATAAAGGAGAATAACAACAATAGATCATAATATGAATAAAATATAGTAGAATATATGAATAAAATATAAGCCACTTCGACGGGGTTACCTCCATAAGCTTCAATAAGAATAGAATTAACAATATGATGATAAAAACTACCCGTTACCTCCTATATATAGTCTACCTAGGCCATGGTTACTCCATAGGCTGACCTACTAACCCAATGAAAGCATAGATAAATTTGATATAACATCAAAGATGGATAAGTAAGCCATAAGTTATCTATTCCTATCCTGATACATGTGATAGGTTAGGGGTGTAACATGCCCTTCCCCTTAAAAATAACATTGTCCTCAACATTAAACAAATCTAGATGCTATTATAGAAAATATTAACCCTCCCAAGTTGCAAACTCACTGCTTAGGTTCTTCCACTTCATTAGATATTCCTTAATCTATCTGGTTCTCAAACTCTTAGTATGTATTTGTAGGATCTTCGCTGGTTTTTAAATGACTCATCCTTCTTCATCTAGTGTTGATAGCTCTATCTATGCTAAAAAATGTGTCTAATGAATTTTTTCAAGTAGGAAACATGAAATATTGGGTGTATGTGAGATGAATGAGGTAACTCTAGCTTATAAGCCACACTTCTAATTTTTTGCAAAACTTGATAAATGCCATAATACTTTGGAATAAGTTTGTTGTCATTTTTTTTATTCAATGACATCTTCTTGTAAGGCTAAAAACTTACAAAGATCTAGTCACCCATATCAAAATGTCACTCACTATGATGTTGATTTGCTTTCTACTTTATTCTATTTTGTGCCTATTGACAAGTTGACCTCATATGTCAAATTGTCACCCTTATCATTCAAAACTTTTATTGTCATGTTTATTGTCTTGTTAATTGGTGTGTTGGTCTTGAAATGTCCTTGAAATAGTCATCTAAAACATTGATTAATAGAGTTTAAGATAGATTTGATGAAATTAAGTTTTTGATCACCATGGTTATTTATTTGTCTAGCCACCTTTGTGACTAGTTTCATCTTATGTCAAGAGGTGAAAAGATTCCATAACATCTTAAGAGGCCTTATGTATTTTATTAGAGTCATATCATGTTGTATAATTGATCTAACTAGTCGGTGATAGGTTTAACTATTTTCATGACTCAGTTACTCAAATTTTAGGTCATTTTATAGCTTTTGGAGCAAGTTTTGAATGTGAATGATAGTTTAAAGTTAATATAATAATATTTTTTACTCATTAAGACATGAAAACTACAATTTATCCATTTTTAGCAATTTCATCATACTTCTCAAGTGTTTTTGGTAGTTTTAGTGCCAAAAAGGCCTATTTTTAGGCTATTTGTATAGTTATTTAATGAAAAATTGATATTAAAGAATTTTAAAGACATTATTTGTCTAATAAAAGGTCATAAAATTTATTTTGAAGAGGTTTTAGGTCTTAAAATGAATAAAACTAATTTGGCTCTCATATCAACCTCCTTGGCAGCTCTAGAAGGGCAGTTTTCAAGTGTTCGGTATGGATAAAGGAGAGAGAGAGTTAGCAACTAAATTTTTGGAAAATTATAGGGAACCTAATTAAATTAAAAATAGTGTCATTTTTTTTCAGATTTATCCCCCTATATTTATGAACAATTGGTAAGAGCGTAAGGGGGTCATTATGAGCTAGTCATTCGTATAGAATCTAAGTTTGCCTTCATTTATTCACTTATAAGATCAATGGATAAAATTATTTTTAGGGGGATGATTTAAGGGTTAAATTTTAAATTTTTAACATTTAAATCATTAGATAAATTACCTTGATAAGGGGATTTTTTATAGGAAACTAGTTGCCTATCTTAACTTGAGATTTGGAAATTTTTAAGTAATCTTGATATATCAATGGAATGTATTTGTTTTAAAGATTTTCAAATATATATTTTTAGTTAAATTACATATATTTAATCCAAATAAGTTTTTATTTAATTTTATTTTTAAAATATCTCTCTTGAAATAGCTTGGTTGGTTATTTGGCCCTTCCACAAGGTGTAGTTTCAAATATGATTAGAACATGTTGCACAAAAAGAATTTAGAGTGTGACAGTGGGAGGAGGATTTGTATGAATTATAAAAGACTTAAATAAAATTTATAATTCATTAATTATGGAGAGAGATAAAATTCACATACCTCTAGGGTCAACAAGCATTATTTGCATAAAAACCATTAGTAATGAAACTCAATGTTTTAGACCCTCTTGAGAGGTAAGTGTTGATGGAGAATCATAATTATTTATTTCATGTACTATATAAAACATGATAAGGATCTTAATTTTTATTTTAATTTAATTAATAGGTATTAAACCCAAAATAACCTTCTTAGGATCTTCTCATGTAGGTAGTCCAAGCTAGTCATGAGGTGAAATGGTATATTGATAGCTCTATAAGGGTGATCAAGTTTTGAAATTTTGTAAAAATAATTTTAATTAGTGTATCAAGACAATAATGGTCACATCAATGTCATAAAATTAATGGATATATCCATTATTTTATCTCAGACATTTCCCACTCTATTGGTAAGGGGAAGTCTTGAGACTAAGTTGGTCCATTTGATCTCAAAGCATAAAATAAGTTTATATACTTCATGAAGGGATCTTGAGGTATTAAAAGTCATGAATAAGGCTCCCATACACTATCAAGAAGCAACAACACTTAGGTTTTAATCCAAGATCCATTGAGGGCTACCAAGGAGAGACAAGCCCATAACCCTAAGTACCCTAACTAGTGTACCATGAGAACATAGAAGGATAACTAGAACTTATAATACACTTGAAATTATGTAAAGGGATGTTATATAGGTGTATTAATTATTCATAGTAGTAAAAGTGACTTCAAAAACCCAAAACCTAGATTACACCTCTGTCAAGTCAGAAAAGAGTTAAGAAAGCCACCTAAGGAGCAACTTTAGATGCTCTCACCATCTCTCACACTTATTATGGGGGGATGAAACATTTGTGATAGATTAAGAGGATAGTAAATAAGGTTTTAAATGTGTAAGTATGTCATTTGGATGTCCTATCTTTATGAACAATCGTTAAGACCCTAGATAGGTTGTAAACCCTTCTAAAATCTTGATTGTGACTAGTGAAGAGAATTGGACTTAAAATGCACAAAAAATGCCACCATTAGATCCTAAAACCTCTTGTGTGTTGTTGAGGACTCCAATTAGATTCTTCATTTGTATGAACCACTATATAGACTACCCAAAATAGCCTATTTTTGCATGTTTTTAGTATTTTTTAGGTGTTCTAAGAAAGGAATAGCTTCCCAATTATGGTATGAGGTTAGTTGGGAGTTCTAATAACTATTAAATCTCAAAATTTTACATGGGATATTTTTTTAGTGGTCGGAGCAGGCCCATTTTCCAAGGCAATCCCAAACATGCTCAAAATAAGACTAAGGAGCAAGGTGATTTCATGGTTTGCACACTTCCATAGGGTTTTAGGACCCCAAAATTGACATGAATGTTTGTGATAGTGTGGAAAAGCTAAATCAAATTATTTTAGATAGTTTCACATGTGTGTCACCTTCCAAAAAAAAAATTTCTACTTTATAGGCTTAGGAGGGCTAATTAGGCCTAATTTAGGAGAGAATTATCTAGAAAGTACATCTACACTCAGAATCTAATCACCAAATTTTTTGTGGAGCTGTAAGGGATAGATGGTATCTAAAAATACTCTTATTATTACATTTTAAACTACATATTCTTCCAAATAAGGAGCTTTATATGTTTTTAGGGCTACAAGGATTTGAGAGGAAATTCATGGTTTTGGTGCAAAATCAAGTCTTTTTGAGTGTTTGGTGTCTTCAAAGTTTTTTTTCTAGGTCTGGTGTATTGTTGAAAGACCATCCATGGAAGAGATTTGTATTCTTTAAGATAAAATCCACTTTTCCCTTCCATGTCCTATTGAAAATGAACTTCTCAAAGAGCCTAAACACTAAAACATTGTATAATGCTTCTAATAGACCTTGTAAATGCTTATATAAATCCTCCACACCACATAGAAGAAATTAATAAGTCAAGGATAAGATTTGAAGATATGAAAAGGTTTGAAATAATCTTGAGTCTCCTAAATGAACCTTCTCTCTTTTAAACACCTAGGCTTGTTGAAGGAGTAAAACTTGCACTTAAGAGATTATAACAACCCATGGATCATGGAATGACCTCTTAAATGTTCTATAAGAATGTTTTAATGAATAATAAAGGAGGACTTAAAGTCCTATTTTCAAGGGGGAAGGCCAATTCTTTTATAAAGATACAAGACCTAGTATATAAGGGTTCAAACAAGGATTTAGGCACTCTCCAAGTGGTCAAGTCTTGACCAACCATTATGAATATGTTTCCAAATCCTAATTTTTTTTGAAACTCTCTCTTCCACACTACCCTAAGTACTTTATGAATTAAAAGGTTTGATCAAGTGCTACTTAACATTTCAAGGAGGGTAAATACCAAGTTTGAAGACCCATATTTTGGGGCTGTTTTGTCTCCAAGCATTTGTTTTTTCTATTTAAAATTATTTTATAGAATATAATTCATTAATTTTTTATTTTGGTTGTGCTTAAAGTCTATCAAATTTTTTACTAACCTTTTGAGATAAATAATAAGCTTTTCTTCCTCTATTTTTTAGGTTTTTTGATGAAGTGTATGTGTTTCCCATTGATATAGCATAGTAAGGCTTTTTTTTCCAATGATATTATTTAGTTTTTATACATTCAAGAAAGATATTTGATGTTATTCAAGTCATTATAAGTGTCTATATCAGCTTTAGTCCAAGCATTAGATATAAATTTAGTTCCTTTACTTTCCTTCCTCGCAAAAACTAAGTTTTTCAAGTCTTTATGAAACCCTATTATAGAAGTCATTATTGAGTGTAGATAATGTGTGAAAGCTTCTACCTTTCATAAGAGTGTTCATTACAAGAACAAGTGGTCATTCAAAATTAATTAATCACCTTCATTTCTAGTTTCCCTTTCAATTTCATTGTAAATAGTATCTTTTCCACCATTTCCATTGCCAAAATCATAAGATAGTACATTTAAGAGTAAGTTTAGTGAAATCACCAAGGGATCCAGCCCTATCTAGAGATTATCTCCCTTCTAAATTCACCTACACTTAAGAGTTATTCCATTTTCTATTAGGAGTGAGAAACAACACACTTCATCTCAAGGGTACACTCTTGATGGATAATAGTTTTTAGCATGCCTATGGATGCATTCTTCTTGACATAGTTAAATTTTGAAGCTAAATAAAAGTACTTATAGTAGTATAGGACACTCAACATCAATAGAACTAAAATATTCCTTAAAGTTATAGAGTTATTATCAACATTCAATTAGCACTTTCTTGCCAAAGGTTACCATAAGATCATCCAGTAAAGGTATTCCTCTTGAGTTCATTGATTTACCTTCTAATTCTTATAAAATATCAAGGTTTAATAAGATAAACCACTATCCTAGAAATAAATGTATATCTCTTGATCAACTTATTATTATAAAAAATCAAATTGCAATTATCTAGATGGCCATCAAAAACTAGATGTTTGTCCCATTCAACATAGGTAGCCCATTGAATCTTGCCTAGTTTGATGACATACATGTATCATCTCTTAAGATAATCCCATTATTATTAGGAGTGGATCAAAATAATCCTATTAAACACATCAAAGATGTTGCCAAACTTTATTCAGTCCATAATGTTATTCAAGAGAATGTGGATATTAGACTGCTTACTACTTCCTTCAAAATAAAATCACTATAGTGGTATAGAAACCTCCCACTAAACTCTATTGCTTCCTAAGATGACTTAGGTACCACCTTAGTTATAAAATTTGAGGATAAATTTGATCACATTTCCTTGGTTGAACAAATAACCACCATTAATAGGTACCTTCATGAGTTCATGACTGACTCAAACCTTAGATTACAAAAAACATGGACCAGGATACCTCCATTAATTAGGGCATCCCCAGAATATGCCTTCTTATACTATCTAAGATCCCTCAATTCTAACATTAGTGTCATGATCCAATAAAATATGGTACCACTTTTATTGATGCATATGAAGTTACAATAAGAGCTGAGAATAGTTTGATACAAGATGTAAAATTTGCACCTAGTCCTTCTATGCCTTTTTCCCCTGAAACATAGCATGTACTAGCCCATTAAGCTCTTAACTTGGCTATTATTCTAGCCCCTTAAGCACAAGTTTAAACCCCTCCTAGCCAATCATCTAAAATTGGAGAACTCAAAGGAATGTTTCAGTCCTTTAAGAATGAAATTATCCAATTTAAGAGGTAGTAATACCAAACAAATAACCCTTACCAATCACCTAATTAGTCTACTTATCAGCCTTTCAGAGATAACAAGCCACCTTATCAAGGCTTTAGAGAATATAGGCCATCCTATCAAGCTCAAGGTGTAATAACTCAAGCCAAACCATATGCAACTATTGATCTAAATGTTCCATCATATTTTAAGGATATTATTCCTATGATACTAAAAAAAACATGATGTTATATTTAGGTTGGTAGCCCTCAAATTAGAATGACTTATAGAATCAAGCATTAGTTAACCAATCTATAATCATGCCTCAAATGACTCAAGAAGAGGCTTATCTTCAAGAGGGTAAAAATAATGAAATTATGGCACAACAAGACAAGATGAGTCTTAGACAAGGGTAGATGGATTCTACTTTTGTCAATTGGTAGCTAGATGATCATGTGGCCTTGAATCAGTTTGGTGACTTAGCTGCATCAAGTAGTGTGGTTGTATCTATGACTAGAGCCAAAAATAAAACTATTAAGGAGAGAAAATATGTTGGTCATGCTTCAAGTACACCTATAAATGTTCCTAAGAATTTTAAAAATCAGTTTACTACCCCTATACCATATAAAAAATAGAATGTATATCTTAGCAAGTTTCATCAAGCATCACATGTTCAGGATCAGCTAGTTATTCAAAAAGTGCAGCCAAGGGTAAGTGAAATTCCTTATGAAATTATTGATGATATGAAGAATTAAAATGTTAGTATTATAATTTTGGATTCCTTATCAATCCTAGGATAAAAATACATAATCATACAAGATCTTTCAACTCTCAAAATGGCATCTAAATCAACTAAGAAGGAGAACATAGTGTTAAAAAATTTAGATCATCCAATAAGATATTAGGTCCATCAAGTACAAAAAGAGGTAAAGGTGGTTAAGTATTAATTTAAAATACCTCCCTTTTATCTCTATTTAATATTTTGTGACACCTTAGTTCATATTTGTATGGTGGATAATGGCTCTAGTAGCACTGCCATGCCCAAACAAATTAAAGATAAGCTTAATTTAGTTTGTGAACCAAATATAAAAGGGGTATTTTAGATATATGGGTCACTAAAAACTATAGTATGAATTATTAATAATCTTAATTTTACATTTCATGCTTATCCAAATGTCACCATTAAATAGGATTTAGTAGTGGTGGACTTGCCTTCTTACTTTTCCATCTATTTATCAAGAAACTTCACCTCGAAGATTGGTGGAAACCTATTAGCTAATTAGACATATTTAATGTTTAGAACCAGGTATGTTATGAAGGTAAAAATAAATTATGAACCCATTTCAAATTTCCACTTAGATCCTTACATGTCAAGTGTCATAAACACTAATCGTGTCATCTCAAATGAGGTGGTAGAAGCTAGTGGAATGGAAACTAACTCACCTCTAGATGGATTTATAGATTTATTACTTAATGAATTGGCCTCAAATGTACATGATCATGATCCATATAATCTTATTGAGGATGAGATACTTTGTTTTTATTGCCTCCATGAGAATGATGCACTAATTCTAGCCACAGTGAAGGATGATGAATCTAATGATGGTCTATGGAAGCTATTCTTCGATAGATCAAGGAAAAAACATGGTACCAAGACTAGAATTATGTTTATATATCTATTAAATCAAATGTTTTTTTCTTCAATTAAGTTTTAGTTTGGTTGTTAAAATAATGTTGAAGAGTATGAGGCACTAGTTTATGGTTTACAATGGGATAGGAAGATGGGAATCAACACCTTGCGAGTTTTTGGTGATAGTGAACTTATAGTTCACCAAGTAAGAGGTCTTAACATATGTAAAAAAAAAAAAAAAAAAATCTTAGATATTATAAGCATAGAGTATGGGACCTAATTGAGTATTTTAAATCTTTTAGCATTTAATCAATGCCAAGAGATATGAATAAACATGCAGATAGGTTGGCTACCATAGGGGCTCAATTCAGCATTCTAGCTAATATAAAAAATTAAAAAAACTAGTGACACATTCGGGTGGTTGTGAGGCCTTCCATTAAGGATAACCATGAGAACTAACAGGTCTTTTGACATGATAATAAAATTATTAGGTTCTTACAAGAGGAGGCTAAATTATCTTCTAGGAATCAATAAAAGTTGTAGCAATATGGGAATAAAATTATGAAATTGAAAACTAATAAGCTATCTACAAGATTAGTTACACTTGAGAACTTCTTCAATGGATATGATGAGATCAGGAATGAGAATTCATATTTTGAACTAAATAAAATCATTGTGCTAACATAGAGATTGTAGCTAAAAAAAATTGAAGTTGGGTAAAGTATGCACTCCTTCACAAAAATAACCCTTTATTGATTTAAGTAGAAGTTTTGATGATGTGTTTTTATGACAATATAGTGATCTAAAAGGATTTGACCCAATTCTACATCAACACACCATTGAGATAGAGGTTTAAACTAAATTGGTAAGACAAAGGCAAAGGCCCATAAATCCAAAACTTGAGCCTTTTATGGGAATTAAGCTAAATAAGCTCATAGAGTCATCTATCATATTTTTAATCAAACACTCAACTTGGGTGGCAAACCTTTTTCAAGTATAGAATAAGAATGGTGAGATTAGACTTTATGGTGACTTCTAATATTTGAATAAGGCTTCCATTAAATATCACTATCCATTACCATCCATGGAATAGATATTATAGATAGTTACAGGTTCATAGATGTTCTCTTTATTGGATGGGTATAGTGGATACAATCAGATCTTGGTTAGGGAAGAAGACCAATTCAATACAACCTTCACTACCAAGTGGGGGACCTTTGTATATATAAATATGCCATTAAATTTATCTAGTGCTAGATCAACCTTTTATAAGGCCATAGATATGTCATTCCAAGGTCTTATTAATAGGTTTTTACTTGTCTATTTGGATGACATAACCATTTTTTCAAAGAGTGCTAGTGAGCACATAACCCATCTCAAAGAAGTGTTCAAAAGGTGTAAGAAATTTGGGGTATCTCTTAACCCCAAAAAGTGTGTCTTCTTAATACATGAAGGTAAGATTAGTGGACATGTGGTTTCAAAACATGGATTAATTAGATATCCTAAAATGATAGATTCAATTCTTGATTTCTCCTTGACTAGGCACAAAAAGGCATTTCAAAGCTTCTTAAGAAAAATCAATTTCATAAGTAGATATATTTCATATTTTTACACTTTATCTAAGCCACCTACATCCATGCTAAAGAATAATCAAATTTTTAGATGGTATAAGGAAGGAATGAAGAGTTTTGAGAAGATAAATCAAGCCATAGTGTTTCTCTATGTTTTTGCTAATTATTTTCAGAAGAAAGAAGAAACTAAAGTTAAGAGTCAGGGGTTTGATGTTACTCAGATTAAGTTATGCACCATATCCAAGCATTGTAGGAGCTCCTCTTTGGCTATGGAGGAAGACATCTATAGAAAGAAATAAACTTGAAAAAAGAGAATGTTAGAATAAGATATGGTGGACTACCAAGCTACACGCTCGGTCCCGAAAGCGTAAAGCTCTGTAAGGGATGACAGTTCACTATTTATAAAAAAGAGTATTGTATAAAAAAAGAAATGATGAAAAACAAAGAAAGAGAAAGTAGATAACGTGTAAATATTCTCCGTAGTTAGTCTATCACATTCACCGATGTTGGTAGTTCTATCGATGTCGATTGGTCAAAGATGCCGACGTCAGTTATGCTACCGATGTCGGTAGGGGCAATGGGCCTTGGACGGGTTCTAGAATATGTCTATGGTTGACAGAAGGGTTTTTGAGAGTTTGGGGGTTTTTGCAAGGTTACGGGAAGATGAATAGGGTCTAAATAAGGGTAAAAGTAAAGGGTTGATGTGTAAAAGAAGTAGGAATAAGAGGAAGGCTTTTCAGCTCTTCCATAGAAGAAGTCAGGTCTGGGCTCTCAATAGTACTTATAAATAGCAAATGGAAACTAATTACCAATGTATTCTAAAATACTAAAATGAGATATAAGAATACTTGGCTCTACTTGGTGAAGAACCAGAGGTGTTAGAATGCTTGTTCTTGTTGTGGCTGATGTTGAGGTCCTCGTACAATGTCTTCAATCCAATGTCTGGAGTGACTTGTGCAGAGTTTCGGTAGCCAAGAGAGTATTAGTCAAATTCTGATGCTTGGTCTTAGAGTGTGCACATCGATATCCAAAGAGTCAAGGGGGTAACTCAAGGTTAGAGTCTAGATTATGTAACCAACGTTGGCAATCCCACCGGCATCGGCTAACAGTTAACCGACATCGATGGATAGAAAATGGGTAAAAGGGCTATTTTTATCCCTTTGTCCATTTCTCCATCCACCAAGTGCATTTGCCATTGGAGAACAGTCAAAAGATGCATTTATTAGGCATGAGAGTTAGTTAGGAGGTTAGGATGGAGTGAGAATAGGTCATGCTTTAGATGACCTAGTCTTAGGGTGACTCATAGGGTAAGAAATGGTCTTAGGGCGAGGTGTCTAGGTGGGGTGTCTAGGTGAGGTGTCCAGGTGAGGTGTCCAAGGTGAGGTGTCTAGGTGAGGTCATTAATTTAAAATAATTAATTTATTTTAAATTAATAAACTGTGTTAAGTGTTTAGAAATGGACCAAGGGGGGGTTAACACAATATTGGTGTCTACATTTGCCCCTTTTTGTCTTGTGGTTTGTCTTGATGAACTGCAAGACAAAAATAGATGTGGGTTGCCCCAGGTATGGGATGAGGTATTCCCCCTCAAAGTGGGAGTTGAGAGAAGGGAATCTGAAATCAGGTGCCAATTTGATAGGCAGTGGATGGGTAAGGTGAGGTTGAAGTATGAACGCTACAATATTTGAGATTGTGCGTATACTCCTTCACGTGATAGGTAGGTCAAATTGTCACAGGTAAGGTTAAGGAGCACTAAAATTGAAGTAATCAATCCCTAGCTTATTAGTGGTAGCTGATTGGGTTAATTAATCAAAGTTGTAGCTCTAATGGTTGAGGAGGACTAAAATCAAACTAATCGATCCCCAGATTTTTGGTCATAGTTGATTGGGTTAGATCGATCAAAGTTATATCTCCAATGATCGTCATGCTCCAAGTATCCAGGCTAGGAAGTGCTCTTGGAAAACACAAAAATGTCACAAATATTGGGGATCAACTTGGGTGCGATCTGAAAATAGGTGTGAAGGTCGTAATGTGGGGTGTGTATAATTTGCTAACTATTCATGAGGTAGCATATGCAATCAAAACAACTAAGGCAAAGTTGTCTTGAAAGTGGTCATGGTCTGAGGAGATAGTCACGATCTCCAAATTCATTAGTCAAGTTGGGATGAGATATAAGTGATCTCAAGTGTTGTTTGTTGTGGTTATGGAGATGTATATGATATCCAATGTGCCCCATGAGAAGTTTGAGATGACTTCTATAGTGTCAGGGCTGATTGTTTGGTCATGATTTTGGGCTAGTTTAGATCGAATAGTTGGTCCATTGGGTAGATGAATGAATGAATGGCTGAGCTAACTTCAGAAGACCCCATGTCAACTAAATGCTACCTACATAGCCCCTGTGAGGGCCTCAGGCCAATGTAGTTCTCCCCAAAAGGGAAGAAGAGGGTAGGTTATGGATTGGTTTTGACTAGGTTAGGTCATGGTTAAAGGTTATATGGTTGGTTCATCAGGTAGATGAATGAATGAATGGCTGAGATAACCTTAAAAGACCCCATGTCAATTGAGTGTTTCCTACATAGCCCTTGTTTTAAGGGCCTCAGGCCAATGTAGTTCTCCCCAAAAAAGGAAAATAGAGTCAAAGAGGTTGTTGATTGGTTTGGTTATGTTTGAAATGATGAATGTATGATGATGATGATGTTACAGCCTTTTCCATATTGTGTGATGGTGTATGCTATAACATAGGTTATGTGGTTTTTCATCCTTAGCAATTTTCCATATTGGTGATAGTGTATGATGATGTTACAGCCTTTTCCATATTGTGTGATGGTGTATGCTATAACATAGGTTATGTGGTTTTTCATTCCTAACAATTTTCCATATTGGTGATGGATGTATGCTAAAAATGAAATGATTTTATTTATGCTTTAGCACCTTTCCATATTGGTGATGGTATATGCTTAACATAAATTGTGTTTGGTTGTTAGTTTCCATGTGTATTGTTTTCCATAAAAACTAGTGTGAATGGGCTATGATAATTTATATAACACAAATTGGTATTTGCATTAAATAAATCATGATGTTATGTTATTAGTTAGAAAATATTTTGGTTTGGTTTGGTTTGGGTTGGTTAATGATTTGATTGTATGTGATGAAGGTGTATAAGAAGTGAAAGGTGTTTTGCTCTTTCATTGACAAGGACCATAGGGATAGCATAGATAGGGTTTTTGTAAACAAAAGCCCCATTCATGCATTATGTCATTGACCATTGGTTTTAGAAAATTACTCTAATCACTTGATGTTAAATGAGCTCAAATTCCCTTGAGTATGTTGGGGTAATAGGTGTGATTATGTGAGATGTGAGGATAGCGTAACCCTTTCTAGCAGGGATAACTTTGCTCCTTTTATAGGTGACCCTGAGAATGACTATAGGCAAGTCCATGACTTAATAGTTTTTCAGTCATTTTTTTGGTAGACTGATCAATGCAGAAAGTCTACTTGGGGATGTTGTTTTGTTTTTTGGTCATGTGAAGCTGATCGATGCGGGAAGTTTCTGAGAGAGTGTTGTTTATATCAAAATTTGGGTATAGCCATCCTTCGAGGGAGTGGTTTATATTATGCTTTGTATGTTTTGATGTCTTTGAATAGCTATCCTTCAAGGGAGCAGTCTACATTTATAGTTTATGACCTTTTGTTAGCCATCCCAATTTATGTTTGGTTTGTGACTAAACTTGTAGTCATGGACTAGAATATAGAGGTTTAGGGGTTTCCCTTTTATTAAGACAAAGTATTTTAATGGTTAAAAAAGGGTTAAATGATATTTGTGAGGAAAAAGGGTTGAAAGGAATAGGAATGAAGATGATGAAAGGTTACTCAAGGGATGAGCTCAAGTTAAACATCTAGTGAATGATTACTTGATTAACAATAGAATGGTCGCAGATGTAAGGCATTAAGCGCCTCATGTTCTAGCCAGGCTTCAAGAGAAGACAGACGATAAGTCCTTGATCCATACTTGTGTGTTATGATATAAGGTCTGCCCCTATTAGGAGCAAACTTGCCTCGTTTGCTTCTTTCCATATTGGTCACGTGTTGGTTTTCTTTAAGGATGAGATCTCTAAGTTTGAAATCTTGCTCTTTAAAATTTTTATTGTAGGCAAGTTTTGGTCGATGCTTGGCAAGGGAAAGTCATCCTTCAGGCCAGCTAGGTTGAAGTCAGGTAGTCCATACAAATTCAAATTCCCCTAGTTGCTTTTATGACAGAGACAATGTTTGACACCCATTACAGATAATCAATGGGTTGGATAAATGGAGAGAAGATGTTGAAGCTCCTCTTTGACAAGGAGTGCAATGCAAGGATGCATCTTGTGAAGCATTTGTCTGATAGGCTTAGTTTGAGAGGGTGAGATCCTGATCTTTCAGGTTGTAGTTTGGAATCTTATAATCATTGAAGGTGATGGAGGTGATGGTAGGTAATGATTTGACTAGAGCAGCCAATGGTTAGGGGTCTTTAGGTTGGACCTCCACTACCTATAAAGCTTTGATCAAGGCTTGGTGATGTTGTGGAGAGATTTGTATTAGGTCATAAAAAGATATATTGAAAGGGGATTGGTAAAGTGTTTCACCATGGAGTTGCAAATTACCTCTGAAGATGTTGGTTGAGATGTGCCCAAGATAGGAATCTTGGGTTTTGGTGGTTGAGAAAGCTTGGTGAATGGATATGTCCAAGGAATAGAAACTCACTCTTTTCCTTTATCCTTTAGATTTTGAGACCTGGTGGTCACATTAATGGTTATGATTTAGAATATAGGGGGAGAAGGTGGTAGAGGGATCATAGTTTGATGATGGGATCCCGATGAAGGTGAGGAGGTTTGGGAGGCATGGGATGGTGTCAGTAGTTTGTCAAAGGGGTCCTTAATGATAAGGGTGCCCTTTTTTAGGTGTTGGTGGATGACAACTTTAAGATCACAACAATGCTCAATATCATGCCTAGGTGTGCGATGATATGCATAGATTTTAGTGTCATCGAACCAAGATGGTTTTGATCCGAGAGGTTGGTATGGCCTAATGGGTGGGAGAATGATGCTAGAAGACTGAAAAAATTAGTGTAACAGTGAAGCATAGGACCCCACTAATGGGTATGTACTTGTTGTTTCAGTAGGGGTTGACAACTTCTATTTAGGAATTGTAGGAGGAGTTTTTCGTACCACCTTTTTAGGTGGTAGTGTGGCCACACATGTAGATGGAACTTTATTGGTGAGGGGTGTTGGATTTTTTGGAGGAAGTATGTTTTTGATGGGTAGATGGAGTAATGGAGGCAATTTTTTTTTTTGAGGTGTTGGAGTAGGGAGCACTCTTATTAAAGTATATGGATGTGGACCCAAGATAGAGGGCAATGGTGAAGGTGGGGGAGTAGACCGACGTGGTTTAATAGCCTTCTTTAGTTTAGTGCTAGGACCACTATTATGCGAGGTGAGGTTCAAATCTACCTTCACTTGTGGGTGAGTGGGGTTTGATATAGGGCAAATACCAGGAGATTTAACCTATTTTGGCATGGTGGACACCTATGAGGGTTTTGATTCAGATATGGAAGGTTGAGCTTTTGATGTTTTGGAATTGGAAGCCCGATCCTTATTAGAGACTTTGGGATAATTTGTCATGGAAGGGTTGGTAGTACGAGATGAAGTGGGATGCGTAAGATAAGGAGCCTTAAGTCACTCCCATAGCACCTCATGTTTTAGGTTCCTAGAATGGAGAAATCCTAATTTTTCTGCCAACTGAGAGAAGGGTTTAGGTGACATCACGCGAGGTCTTATAATCGATCCTTTAGAGGATTTAGGTGATTGTGAGAGTGGAAACATGTTGGATGCAGTGATCTCAGGCCAAAGGCAAGAGAAAAGTGTCACTGGATATTCCTTAGCCGAAATAGGTGAGGTTACAAGTTCTTCTCTCGATGGAGAAGGGATTGGAGAATGTGGCTCTTCGAGAAGATAGAGCGCAGGGATGATCATGGATTCCATGTGTGGTCTAGGAGTGGGGAAAGTATGATCCCCCATTGATGATAAGAAGGATAAGGGTGGGGCCATTGGCGTTGGTAACATCAAGGCATCCTCCAATATGGGAGAGGTCAAAGTAGCCTCTCCTACATGTGAAAGAGGGGTGGATGGAGGACTATCCTCCATTGGTGGAGGACAAATAAGAGAGGAAGGCTCCTCTAAAGGGTGAAGTAGAGGGATGATGGCCCCTTCTACATGAGGGCATGGGGTATGCTCTTCTAATGATAGAAGAAGAGGGATGGTGGGGGCAAGAGGAATAGGTAATACAGGTTCCTCATGAGGTAGAAGAATGGGTAGAGGAGGTGTTTGATGTCGTGGAGGCAATATAGGTGAAATGGGTTCATCCACGCAAGGAAGAGGATGAGGCAAAGGGAGCTCTTCATTATGTGGGATTAGTGTGGGTAAAATAGGCTCTTCTACCCATGGTGGAGAGATAGGTTGATTAACCTCTTCATATTGTGGGAGAGGTTGGTTAGGCATGAAAGGAGAAACCTTGTCAACCGTGTGTATGTTGTGCTCTTGGGGGTCATCGATCATGGTCTAAACATTGTTATGACTAGGGGATGGTTAGGAAATGGTTGCCTAAAGAATTCCATGTTTTGGTTAGCTGGCACATTAGGGTTATCCAAAATAAGGTCCCCTTTGTCTAACATGTCTTGAACAATATTTTTAAAGGTTTTGCAATTGTCTGTGTCATGACCCTTGACACGATGATAGTTACAAAATTCATTTTCCTTATACCATGTAGGGATGGATTTTGAGGGGTCAAATTGGGGTGGTCAGATTTGAGGGAGGTTGAGGACCCCCTGCTTCACTAATTTATCCAACATGGAAGCATATTATTCTCCTATTGGAGTGTATTAACACTGTACATACCATTATTGGAATTGTCTTATGATGTATTGTGATGTGGAAGGTTTAGATTGGTTGGTTGTGGTGGAGGATGATGACCTAAGGACTACAGTGTTTGCCAATCCTTTGGACTTGGAGTGGGGAGAAGAAGATTTAGAAGAAGAAGGGTATTGGATTTTGCATTGGTATTTTTGCTATGCAATTTGACCTTGTCTTCTTTGACTGCACAGAGTTCAAGCTTTCAGGCCATGGTGAAAGTTTCATCAAATGTGCAGAAATTTTGAACCTGCAAAGTGGATGAGATGTGCTTGGCACATGCTTTTGAAAAGAGCTCGATGAGCTCAGTTTGAGGTAGTGAAAAGGAGAGTTGGTTGATCAAACCTTTCCAATGGGTGATGAAGTCAGCTATTAATTCATCATCAAATTGTTTAATAGAATATAGGTATATGATGGAGACCTTCTTAGTGATGTTGATTGAGAAGTGATCAAGTAATAGTTGAGCTAGTTGAGTGAAGGTAAAGAGAGAATGATTGGTAATAGAACTATACCAATCAAGGGCAGTGCCAAAAAGTGACATGGGGAACATGCAAAGTAATAACACATCATTATGTGTTATAAGGTAGCAAGCATGTCTAAACACTCATAGATGTTGCTATGGGTCCTATTTACTCTGAAAGCAAGTAAATTTTGGGAGTTCCCACTGACTAGGATATGGTCGAATAGGGACCAAAGGATGAATAGGTTCATTACAAATTTGTTCATATGAAATAACACTCTTTGAACCTAAAATAGATGTCTCAAGGTTGGACATATTATCCATCAACATCTTAATGAGATTGGTAGATGGATTGGCATGAGGGGCACTCCCTAGGTTGTAGGGTACCTGGAAGGCATTGGGAGGGGTGTATGATGTACTTGGTTGCATTTGTGTAGGTGTAACATATTGGTAGTATGTCATGGGTAATGATGTCAAGGCCAAAGGGGCTTGTGCCATAAGGTTGGAGGGCACAACTTGACTAAATGCTGGTAAAGGTGGTTGGATGATGGTGACACTAGTTAAAGGATAGGTAGTCACTCTTGTATTTATGGGTGGAAGAGTGGATGGGATGGAGACAATCAAGTTCTGGAAAGGTGTCGAACTTGGTTGAATTTTTTGTGGTTGAGGGGGTATGGAAACCCCAATGGAGGTAGGTCTAGAAATAGAAGGGGAGGCCAAATCTTGAACATTGGATATGGGTGGGTTACTAGTCGAGGCAATGGCTTGAGTGACCATAGGTTGAATAACGGATGTTGTTGATATCATTGCCACTTCAACCAAGGAAGTTAGCATCCCATAAATAGGGTTACCTGAAGGATCTCACGTTTAGATTTTAGCGAGATAGTGTTAGAGAGCCTTGATGTTGAGGTGAAGGAATCTCTCAAAGTCTTGATCCCCCTCAGGAACAATAGGAGGTTGATTTGGGGTTGGTTATATAGGAGTATGTTTAGTATCTAAAATATGCTCCATTAGATGACTAGGTATGAAAGGTGAAGGTGGGAGTGGTTATCGACTTGCATGGTCAACAAGACATTTGGCTTGACTGCGTGTCAAAACCATTCAAGGAAAAAGGGGTTCAAGACCCAAAAACTGTATGTTTCAATTTCAAAAAACCAGAATTTGTGTTTAACAACAATAAAGTCAGGTTTTAAGCTTGTTGTTTGGGATGAAAGTTTGTTGACAGTTACCAATGTTAGTTTACTAACCGATGTCAGTTATGAAATGTTGCCAAGGTCGGTGGAATAACCGATGTTGGTGTAAAAACTGATGTCAATTTCTGTGTAATTCTAGAAACATAGAAAACTAATATTTTTTGAAAGAAAGAAAAATTTTGAGTTGTTTTTAGACATCAGAATGATGTGACCTTATTAGATAAAAAAATTAGATAAAAATAGCAAAATAGATGATGGCAAGCAACCTCTAAAATGTTAAATTCCTAAGAATAAATTTTAGAGTCGTGGTGGCTTATGCCTTAGAAGAATATGTTTGGGAATTGGGATTTTAGAACGGGTCCTAAAGAGGAAGTCTATGGCTGGTTTTAGGTTATGTTTTGGTGCTCAAAAATTTGTGTTAGGTTCAATATGTGGCCTGGTGTTGGGGCTTGCTCCCTTCACTTCACGAACCCAGAGCCGAGTTGGGTTACTTAGCCAATATATACTTTGCCTATAGTTTATACTCTGCCAGAGAACAGAGTGGGTCCTCCCCTTGGTAGTGAAGTCCAAGTAGGATCGCCAAGAAGGGTAAGGTATCAGCTAGGTGATGAAATCCTAGATGGGCCTTGTCTCAAGTATGTTTAAATGTTTAATTTTATTGTGATTGTGATCTAGTTTTGTAACATTTGTGCACTACAACTTATTCATAATGCTTTTTAATTACTAAGTGACTAGGCTAAGTATGCATTCAAGCAAGAATGAAATGCAATAGTTTTTAACCCAAATCGAAATATGTTTGTTCAAATGCAAACAAGTGGAGAAAATGTTAAGAGTATAAATTTTCACTACTCTAAGATGTAGGCAAGAAGTGACAAGAAGAAAAAGAAAGATGTTCTTTTTAACTTGTGCTAATGGTTTCTTTTCAAAATAAAAAGATAGAAGAAAAGGATGCAAGAAGAGAATTTTTTTCCTAATGCATCTATATGAAAGTTTGATTTTTAGAATAAATGAACCCAAGGAAAACTCCAGGGTCCCACCAGGCATGCCAGAATTTTTCTCTATGTTTTTGCTAATTATTTTCAGAAGAAAGAAGAAACTAAAGTTAAGAGTCAAGGGTTTGATGTTACCCAGATTAAGTTGCACACCGTATCCAAGCATTGTAAGAGCTCCTCTTTGGCTTTGGAGGAAGACACCTATAGAAAGAAAGAAACTTGAATAAAGAGAATGTTAGAATAAGATATGGTGGACTACCAAGCTACAGGCTCAGTCCTGAAAGCGTAAAGCTCTGTAAGGGATGACAGTCCACTATTTATGGAAAAGAGTATTGTATAAAAAAGAAATGATGATAGACTAAGAAAGACAAAGTAGATAACATGTACCTATTATCCATAGTCAGTCTGTCATAGTTATCAACATCGGTAGTTCTACTGATATCAGTTGGTCAAAGATGCTGACGTCAGTTATGCTGCTGATGTCGATAGGGGCAATAGGCCTTGGATGGATTTTGGAATATGTCTGTGGTCGACAAAAGGGTTTTTGAGATTTTGGGGGTTTGTGCAGGGTTACGAGAAGATGAATAGGGTTTAAATAAGGTTAAAGGTAATGGGTTGATGTGTAAAGGAAGTAGGAATAAGAGGAATGATTTGTAGCTCTTCGATAAAAGAAGTTGGGTCTGGTCTCTCAACAGTACTCAAAAATAACAAATGGAAACTAATTACCAATGTATTCTAAAATACCAAAATGAGATAGAAAAATACTTAGCTATGCTTGGTGAAGAACCAAAGGTGTTAGAATGCTTGTTCTTATTATGGCTGATGTTGAGGTCCTTGTATAATGTCTTCAAGCCAACGTCTGGAGTGACTTGTGCAAATTTTCGGTAGCTAGGAGAGCATTAGTCAAATTCTAATGCTTGGTCTCAGAGTGTGCACGTCAATATCCAAAGAGTCAGGGGAAACTCAAGGTTAGAGTCTAGCTTATGTAACCAACGTTGGTGATCCTTCTAGCGTCGGTCGATAGTTGACTGATGTCAGTGGATAGAGAATGGGTAAAAGGGCTATTTTTAGCCCTTTGTCCATTTCTCCATCTGTCAAGTGCATTTGCCATTGGAAAATGGTCAAAAGATGGGTTTATTAGGCATGAGAGTTAGTTAGGAGGTTAGGATGGAGTGAGAATAGGTCATGCTTTAGATGACCTAGTCTCAGGGTGACCCATAGGGTAAGAAATGGTCTTAGGGCGAGGTGTCTAGGTGAGGTGTCTAGGTGAGGTGTCTAAGGTGAGGTGTCTAGGTGAGGTCATTAATTTAAAATAAGTAATTTATTTTAAATTAATAAAGTGTGTAAGTGTTTAGAAATGGACCAAGGGGGGTTTGACACAATATTGGTGTCTACACATAGCTAGTGCTTCTACACTCATAAATCTAGATTTCTCAAAAGACTTCATTTTGTACACTTATGCTAACATGGGCACCATTTTAGGTATTTTTATACAAAAAAATTATGATTCCTTAGATCATAAAATATCCTTATTTAATCAAGTCTTATATGAGTATGAGAAAAGGTATTATTTTATTGAAAATTATGTCCTTTTAGTATTCATGTCTCTCAAAAAGTTTAGATGCTTGTTATCTAACAATAGAATACATTTAATGGTTTTTCATCCAGGTATCAAACAATTCCTTTTGAACAAGGATATAAATGAGAAGAGGGTTATTTAGATAATAAGAGTAATGGATTATGATGTGTAAATAAAGGTCATAAATCTGATTAGAGGTAAAGGACTTTATGATCATCTATTCAAAGACTTGCAAGAGGCTAAAGAGGTGGGTTTAGTACTGAATGATGAAGAGGTTACATCTAATCATACCTCACCTTCTAGATAATTTCATGACTTGTTAATATATCTTTAATATGGTTATTATCCTCCTAATTTAAGTGCTTAAATAATAATATATTTTATATTTTAATCTATTCCATTTCTTCTTGTTGATGGTGTCTTTTTCAAGAAAGACATCAATGGTATGTTGCTAAGGTGTATAGAACCAAACCAAACACAAAGGTTGCTTGAATATTTCCATGATGGACATGGTGGAAGAAATTTATTATCAAATAATATAGCTCTTAATATCATGAGAGGTGGGTAATATCAACCAAGTATATTCAATTATTGTCATGCATTGGTTAATAAAAGCAAGCAATTTGTTATGTTTTTAAGAAAAATGAGACTTACAGCCTTACCTCTCCAAAAAAATTCATTGGACCAGCCTTTTGTCCAATGGGGATTAGAATTTATTGTCCTCACTAACCCTAATTCAAGCTCATGTCATAATTGGATCCTTACTACCATGGATTAATTCACAATATAGACAAAGGCAATAGCATTGAAAGAAGCAAATGAATCCAATGTTCTATATTTTTATAAAGGTTTGCTTCTCAAATTTGGGGTTCCTTAAACCATAATTTAATATAATTACATGGATTTTTTTGGATCTATGATCAACCAATGGGTTATTTAACATGGTATTTACCTCATCACTTCATTAAACTACTATCCACAAGGTAATGGCCTTGTTGAGTCTACCAATAAGAACCTATTGAAGATGATAAGAAAGATTATTGAAGATAATAAAATCTCATGAAATTTAAATTTGAATTCAACTTTATGGGATGATAGGATCACGTATAAAATATCAATAGATAACTCTCCATATAAGCTGGTATATGGTAAGGAAGAAAGGTTACCCATTTTTCTTGAGTTTCCTACTTCAGAACTAATACACCAACTTGAGTTATTGTAAAATGAACCAATGGAGATCAAGTATGCTAATCTTGTGGAGATATAAGAGATTATAAATCAATCTATTCTATCCATGGAAATTCACCAAGCATAAGTAAAGAGAGTATTTCATAAATGAGCTTCTTCATAGAATTTCAAATAAGGAGATTTGATTCTCAAGTGGGATGAGGATAGAGCTAAATCAGGAAGGCATACCAATTTTTATTATCTTTAGAGTGGCCCATACACAATCTTCAATTGAAAATCCCATAATTATTTCCAACATTCAAAAATGGATGGTGATGAGCTTACAATCATAGTTAATGGGATACATCTGAAACACTACTATTGAGAGATAAGTTTCGTATATATAGTTAGTTTTTTTTCCTCCAAGTGCTATCCTAGAAAATTAGTTTGTTTGTTTATTATCTCAAATAAGTGATTTTATTTCACATTTTATTTGTTAGTTAGTTTCCCTGGTTTGTGTGATTCTTTCCTTATTTAGAGGATAAAGTTATCTTGTTTCAAGTCAAAAGAGTCTTGTTATCATGAATAAAATTTATTATTATCATTATAAAATATAAGAGAGGTCTATGAGTCTAAAAGAGATGTCAATGGTTTGGTTCTCAATCATATCAATAATGATTCCCAATTGAGTTGTCATAATGTTGACAAGTTTAAACTCACAAGTCAAACTCTCACCCCTATCATTCAAAAATTCACTTGTCATGTTGTTTGACTTGTTAATTGGTGTGTTGATATCTTAATGTATTTAAAATAGTCATCAAAATCCTTTATTATCATTGTTTAAGGTAGATTTGGTTAAATTAAGGTTTTGGTCACCATGGTTATTTGCTTGTCTAGCTACCTTGTGACTAGTTTCAAGTTGTGTCAAGAGGATAAATGAGTCCAAAACATCTTCAGAGGCCTTATAGCTTGTATCATAATTATATCATATTATTGTCAATCAAGTGTGCTCTTAAGATAAAGTGTGTTGTTTATCACTCCTATCAAAACATGGAATATCTCCTAAGTGTGGGTGACTTTGGAAGGGAGAGAATATCTATAGAGGGTTGGTTCCCTTAGTGCTTTCACTAAACTTACTCTTAAACCTACTATCTACTAATTCTAGCAATGAAAAGGATACTATTTATAATGTAATTGAAAGGTAAATTAGAAATCAAGGTGATGCACCAATGTTGTATGACCACTTATGCTTTAAATGATCACTCTTATGAAAGGTAGAAGCTTGTACACATTCTATATACTCAAGAATTACTTATATAATAGTGTTTCATAAGGACTTGAAAAACTTAGTTTTTACAACAAAAAAATGTAAAGGAACTAAATTCACATCTAATGCTTGGACTAAAGCTAATATAAAAATTAAAATGACATGTTGAACATCAAATATCTTGCTTGAAGGTATACAAACTAGATAATATCATAGGAAAAAAAATTCCTCATTATACTATATCAATGGCAAACACGTATACTTCACCAAAAAACCTAAAAATGGAGGAATAAAAGATTATCATTTATATCAAAGGTGAGAACAAAATTTGACAAACTTTCAGCATAACCAAAATCAAAGAGTGATGAATTACATTTTATAAAATGAGTTCAAATAGAAAAATCAAATGCTTGGAGACAAAGCAACCCTAAAATAGGGGTCTTCAAACTTGGTCTTTTACCCCCTTGAAATGATATATAGAACTTCCTCAAACATTTTCCTTCATCCAAGTCCTTAGGGTGGTGTGGAAGAGAGAGTTTCAAAATTTTTATGGAATTGGAAACATATTCACAATGATTGGTCAAGCCTTGACCACTTGGAGAGGGCCTAAATCCTTATTTGAACCTCTATATACTACGTCATGTGTCTTTATGAAATAATTGGTCTCCCCATTGAAAATAGGACTTTAAATCCTCCTATAATCTTCATTAAAACATTCTTATAAGAAATTTAAGAAGTATTTCCATGATCTATGGGCTGTTAGAAGTTCTTAAGTGCAAGTTTGACTCTTTCAACAAGCCTAGGCATTGAAAGGAGAGAAGGTGCATTTAGGAGACTCAAGACCATTTAAAACATTTTCAACTCTTAAAATATGATCCTTGACTTTTTAATTCCTTATGTTTGGTGTGTATAATGTATATCAGCCTTCACAAGGTCTATTAGAAGCATTATATAATGTTTTAGTGTTTAGGCTCCTTGAAAAGCACATTTTCAATAGGGCATAGAAGGGAAAAATGGATTTTATCTTTAAGAATATAAATATCTTCCATTTATGGTACTTAAATAGCATACCAAACCTTGAAAAAAACATTTGAAGATAATAAGCACTAAAAAAGACTTGATTTTGCACCAAAACCATGAATTTCCTCTTAAATACTTATAGGCCTAAAAATAAATAAAGTTCTTTGTATAGAAGAATATGGAGATTAAAATGGAAAATTAGGAGTATTTTTATATACCCTATATCCCCTTACATATCTACAAAAAAATTGTGATCAAAATTTCAGTGTAGATGTACTTTGTAGCTCATTCTGTCTCCCAAATTAGGCTTAGTTAGCCCTCCTAGACCTAAAAAGTAGAAAACTTGTTGTTGGGATATCACACACATGTGAAACTATATAAAATTCTTTGATTAACTTTTAAAACACTATAAAAAAACCTCCATGTCAATTTTGGGGTCATGATACCTTGTGTAAGTATGCAAACCATGAAATCACCTTGCTCCCTAGTCTTATTTTGAGCCTGTTTAGGATTGCCTTGGAAAATAGGCCTAGTTCAACCACCTCCAAAATTTACCATGATTTTTTTTTAATATTTATTATTTATTAAAACTACAAAATGACCTCATCCCATGATTTTTAAGTTATCCCCTTCTCAAAACACCTACAAAACACTAAAAACATGAAAAAATGGGTTATTTTGGGTAGTCCTTACAATAGTTCATATAAGTGAAGCACATGTGAAGAACCTCCTTGGAGTCATAAAAAACATAAAATATGTTTTAGGATAAAATTGTGGAATTTTATATGAATTTTAAGTCTATTTCTCTTGATTGGTCACAATCAAGGTTTTAGAAGGGTTTAAGACCTATCTGGGGTCTTAACGATTATTCATAAAGATAGGACATCCAAATGACTTCAAATTTCAAAACATTATTTACTAACCTCCTCAACTATCCTAAATTTATCATCTAATTATAATTTTGAGATACATTATGAGCATCTCAAGTTATTCCTTAGGTGGCTTGCTTAGCTCTTTTTTGACTTGAGAGAGGTGTAATCTAAGTTTTGGGTTTTATAATTAAACCCTACTATTTTTAATAGTAAATAACACTATATAACATCCCTTTAAATTATTACATATTTATTATAATTTATGGTTACCTCTTTGTGTGTTTATGGTACACTAGTCAGGGTACTTGGGGTTATGGGTTGATCTCTCCTTACTAGTCCTCAAGGGATCTTCAACTAAAACCTAAGTGTTTTTTATTATTAATAGTTTATGGTAAAATTATTCATGATTTATTAATAAATAAATATCCATTCATGAGGTTTGGAAACTTTTTTTATAGTTTGAGATCAAATGGACCCACTTAGTCTCAAGACTGCCCCTATCGAATAGAGTGGGCAAGGTCTAAGACAAAATTGTTGACATGTCCACTAACTTTATGACCTTTAGGTTACCATTTTTATATTAATACACTCATAAAAATTATATTTACCAATTTTCAAAACTTGATCACCTATAAAGAGCTCTCAAAACACCATTTCACCTCATGAATAGTTAGGACTATAGTGAGCAGATCCTAGGAAGGTTATCTTGGGTTTAAGACATGTTAAGTCACTTAACCTGAAAATAAAGCTCCATATAACGTTTTATATAGTCAATTAAATTATTTATGATGATTATCGATTATCACTTACCTCTCAAGAGGGTCCAAAACATTGAGTTTCATCATTAAGGGTTTTGTGCAAATAGTGCTTGTTGACCCTAGAGGTCTATGAACTATGTCTTTCTCCCTAATTATGAGTTATATAACATGGCCCAAAAACTATTTGATCTATTGAATATATATTAATAGGTTCAAACTCCTTTCATACATCCTCATAACTCATAATTCTTAAGACATCCTTGTTGAGTCCCTACAAGCTGGTTGTAGGTGTCCCTATGATTATTTTACAGACTATAGGTGCATCCTTTATTATGTATATAGGTTACAAGACTATGTTCTTATGTTTATAACCTCACATTATTTATCTTTATCAATGGACTATGAGTTAATTGGAGATACATTTTATATTCAAAACACTCTATAAACACTAGCTCTTACTCAAGCTTATAAATTGATTTAAACCTTCACATAAGCCTTTAGCTACTTATTAGAATCATCTTTGAGGTATGATATATGTGTTTATAACCTAATCCTCTCACCACTAACCTTTCAATTCTTTTAAACTAGGTCCATGATCCTAGTCATAGTCTCAATTGGGTTTAAGTTCCCTTCATACCTCTATCTCTTTCACATTTTCAATGATGACCTATAGGCCTAGGGCTTATAGGTCTCTTTTGCCTTTATAGATTACTAGGAGATCTTGATAGGTCCTATAATTTATCTAACATCTTAATACTATCAAATTATATCATGGTATTATTCCTTCAATGTCTTATAGTCCTCTTAAACAAACTACATATCATCTTCAACCTCCCTCCACAATCTGTACTAACCTGTAGGTGCACATTTGTCCACATTGTACAAATTATAGGTTAGATTTTACCTTCTTTGACTAAAACTAATATAATTTGGCCTAAATAAAGTCATTTTGTACCTACTCATCATTATAACTCACTTTGTATCCTCTCTAAACCTTATAAACAAGAAGTTAATTTTATAGGCAGCTTGACTATGTTATGATAAATGGTTGCAGGTGAGCTTTTGTCGAAGATTCCCTTGGCTTATATGTGGAACTAGACAACTGTAGCAACTCAATGAGAGACCTTCTAATTTAGGATTAATTTAAGCTTATATTCAAGATCACCAACCTAAATGAATTTATTTTTGGTAGACTAAAGCTTGTCAACCTCATCATTATACCCCTATTTGATCCAACATATGATGGATGTAGCTGTATCTTTTTAATTTTATTGATTGTCAATTCACTAGACCATTCCACCTACCTCCATGATTTCTATATGCTTGAGTGTTCAATCCTCATTCATCAATTTATGATGATGAGGTCATAATAGTATAGAAATAAAGAATAATCCATTCCTTAAACAATTATAACTTACCTTAAACTATGCTAAACTAAGTTTTAGGCTAGTTTTCTTCATGATTTTAAATAAGCTTGTAAGCACTCATATCCCTTGATATGACCTAGATCACCTTGAAAATTTATTTTTCACCGTCATAACACATGAAAAATGGTATAAAGTCTTTTATAAGGTCTCATAATTTGAAATCATAGTAGCATATAGTATTTTAGTGCTATTTTAGTCATTTGAGGCTTTAAATTGAATCTTGCTTCCAAGAGTGTTTATAACCATCTTGAGGACTCCATGAACACTTTAATCAATTTTATGGAATTAAAATTAACCCATTCACCTCCATGTATCCTCATAAATTCCATTACCTTCCATTATATCCTTTTGGCCTACTCATTAGGCTTACAACTAAGATTTTGAGATCTTAAGAGAGCATGGTCATTTGAACTCATATAGAACATCCTCTAGTGGTAAAATTAAGATTTATAATATTTTAAAATCCCCTCAAGATCATGAAAAACTTAATAAAATTATCTTCACACACTGAACATCTTATTATATCTGAAACTACACCTTGTAGAATGGCCAAATGACGAACCAGTCTATCTCAAGAGAGAGATTTTCAAAATGAAAGTACCTAAAACATTTATTGGATTAAATATATTTAATTTACCTTAAAAATTATCTTGAAAACTCTTGAAAACAAATACTTTCCATTGATATATCAAGATTACTTAAAATTTTCCAAATCTCAAGTTAAGATAGGTAACTACTTTCCTATCAAAAATCCCCTTATCAAGGTAATTTATTTAATTATTGAAACATGAAAAAATGTCTCATTTACCCATAAAATCATCCACCTAAAACCATATTTCTCCATATATCTCATAATTGAATAAATGAAGGCAAACTTAGACCCTATTTGGATGACTAGCTCATGGTGACCCCCTTACTCTCTTCACGATTGTCATAAATATGGGGGGATGAATTTGAAAAAACATTACACTATTTTTAATTTCATTATATTCCCTATAATTTTCCAAATTATAAGCTCCTAACTCTCTCTCTCTCCTTTATCTGTACCAAGCACCTAAAAACTATCCTTCTAGAGTTATCAAGGGGGTTGATATGAGAGACAAATTAGTTTTATCCATTTCAAGACCTAAAACCTCTTCCAAATCAATTTTTTAACCTTTTAATTGATAAATAAGGTCCTTAAGATTCCTAAATATCAATATTTCATTGAATAATTGTATCGATAGCCTCAAAACAAACCTTTTTAGTACTAAAATTGCTGGAAACACTTGAGAAGCATGATAGAACTACTAAAAAATGGATCCATTGTGATTTTAATGCCTTAACAAGTACACCATGTTATTCTACTAACTTTAGACTACCATTCACATTCAAAACTTGATCCAAAATCCATAACATGCCCCAAAATGTGATTAACTAAGTTGTGAAGTTAGTCAAACCTATCACCAACTAATTAGATCAATTATATAGCATGATATGACTTTGATACAATCCATAATGCCTTTTAGGATATTCTAGACTCTTTTTTCCTCTTGACATAAGCTGAAAATAATCACAAATGTGGCTAGACAAGCAAATAACCATGGTTACCAAAACCTTAATTTCATAAAATATACATTAAAATATGATAATCAAGGCTTTTGATAACTATTTAAATTAAATTATAAGACTAACACACTAATTAATAATGCAAATAACATGACAAGGAAAGTTTCAAATGATAGAGGTGATAATTTTGTTGGGAGGATAAACCGGAAGCACACAATTTGATTACCAAACCAAGCAACTTAATATGCGGAAATTAACTAGATTCACCAAGTAACTAGAATTCAGAATAACACAAGATATGAGAGACAATACACAAATTGTATTAACACTTTATACAGAAAAGAATACAATAAAGAAGATGCCACTTCTTCTCCACCACCTTACAGAGGTTTCCCACACCTCAAGTGAACAGTAATTCTTCTCCCCAAAGCTCTCCCTCTCACAGGTCCCAACACCCAACTCAAAATACAGAGTTGGTGTTCACCTCCCGTGCTCCACGCACAACACAAGTGCTCCACGCACTCCACAAGCACTCCACGTGCTCCACAAGTACTCAAGGTACTTCAAGTAGATCTCCCATGAATCTGCAACAACCTGCAATTCAACAGACCATACTTATGGAAGGAACTCCCTTGCCTTCCTCTTGCTCTATCCGAGTACACACTTGTACTCCAAGTAGATCCTGCCTGATACTGCTCCCTGTTGTGTTGCTGTCTATATGACCTTGCACACCTGCAAATCAAACAATGGTTCTACTCACCTGTGAACCTCGACCTTGCACACACATACACCTGCAGATCAACGATCTTACTTACCATGTAGATCTCCTATATAGGCCATGCAACTGTGACCAAGATCCTACACTCTTGAAGAATCCAGCTGACTCTCCAATCCAGCACCAACACACCTGATACTGAGGCACTAGGAGGAACGCACCATTGCTCTACCTCACACACAGAAGGAGCTTATAATTATGCTCTCTTACTCCCTAGCACTCTTTTCCAATACAACCATGAGTCTATTATATAGATCTCATCCAAACAATAATTAGACATCTAATTACAATAATTAGATCTGCAGCTATGAGTCTAAAATTAGCACTCATCATGCAAACACTTGGTTCATTAGCTAACTGCCCGTAATTAGCTCGCAGTCGAACCACACAGGCGACCGACGTCGGTCCCTGTCCGCCTGGGGGTCGCCGACACCGGCCGATCTCTGACCGACGTCGGTTGCCTTCATGCCCTATCCTGTCGACGTCGGTTGGCCTGACTGACGCCGGTGTCTCTGACACTCAGCAACTCTCCTGCAACCTCCTCCATGTCTGCATCAGTGAAGCTTTTAGCTCCACAATCCTAACAAATTTGACTTGTGAGGTCAAATTTGTCAACATTTTGGCAACTCAACTAGGAAGCATGCCTAATATGCTAGGTAACTAGACCATTGACATCTATTTTAGACTCATAAAATCACTCTTACATTTTTTAATGATATTAATAAATATGATTCATGAAAACAAGACTCTTTTAACTTGAAATAAGAGAACTTTCTCCTCAAAAATAAGGAAAGAAACACACAAAATAAGGGACCCTAATGACAAATGATAAGAGAGAGTTAGGATCTCGAACTTTAGAAAAAGATAGGAATTCTAAGGAAATTTAAATTAGATACATTTATTTTCACAATGGTGTCCTATTCTTTGTTAAAAATCATTAAGAGTGATAGCAGGTCACTATGGCCTATCCATTCAAGAGGGGTATGTTCTTTCACTTGCCTCTCCACTTAAAAAATTGATGAAGATAAATGGTTTTGAGGGATTTTTTTAGAGGTGATGTATCTCCCTTTCATGTTTGTTTCATCATCCAACTCATCTCTACGAGGTGAATTCACTTGGAGTAATAATGTCTTGATGAATAGGTTGTTCTAGTGAATCTAATTGTAAGTTTAGTTTTCTATTCATGGTGGTCATTATAAGAGGTTTATAACAATAAATAATTAATTGAAAATCCTTAAAATACATGTAATTCATTTGTTTTATTTTAAATGGAACTCTTTCTCCATAATATCCAAGTGACTTACTTCTTGAGAGACTTGTATGATATTTGGATGATCTTTCTAGGTCTAAACTTCATTTTGGTTTAAATAGCAATAATTAACATCATTGATCAATAAGAGAGACACTTTTGAGTTATTGGTTTGTTTAATACTTGGGAAAATGATCCAAATTTACATCTTGAGAAAGTTCATGAAGTGCCTCAAGCATTAACAGGCCTATAAGTCTATCAACATGTATTTAGGGACCCAAATCCATGTTAATAATGTTTGGATAACATGGATAGGTAATAAAAACCTCATTAAAAATCATAAAAATCATGACACACCATCAAGAGACTCCATTGTCAATTATCAAGACTCCATAGTCCATACACCCAAAGGATAGGTGTGAAGGAGTGAGTAATGTTTGGCAACAAGTTTATATGGTTGTTAAAAAGGAGTCAGAGGATACAAGATTCTCAAGGCATACTAATGAAATGTAGATGTTTGAGAAATAATAGAGTTTATTTCAAAAGTGTACACACAATAAATAATCACCTATAGTCTGTATAAGTGAAATGATGACCTACATCCATGTAAAGTGGAAACACAATCAAGTTTTCTTGCAAATCAAGACTCATAAAGATTAATAATTGTGTAATATGATATTTTTATGGTATGGATGGTGAAGATGCATTAGTGAATTTTTTGAGGACTAAATAAGGCTTCCCAAAGTGAGATATATTAGGATGACTACCTACAATTGTATAGGTACAGTAAAACCACTAATTATAGTCATATGCCTATCATGTGCTCTATGAATTAACTGATTTGGTAGTCATATGCTTGTCTTATACCCTATAGGTCCTTGAAATAATGGAAATAAATTTGAATTAGTTTGACATTTTTTACAAGTCTAAAACTCAAGGAGTGTTTATTTGTAGTACTAAGGCAAGTATATGAGACCCACATGCCCTAAGCCTATAGGTCCTCATATCAAGGATGCCATGGATCTACTAGTTCATGGATTGGCTTTAGAATTAATGTGGGACATGATTTGCACAAAGGTCAATTTTGGGCAAACACATAAAGCTACACATTATGAATAAACCAAGACTAATTTGCACATAAAAAGGTTAATGGATCTAACTCAATACATTTGAATTAGATAATTTGTATGAATTACAAGTATAAATAAGAGTGGATGTAACTCCTCCATAAAATGTGGTCAAGGATGCCTCAAAATAGAGTGTAATTCCCTAGTCTAAGAATGGTTATTCAATAGAGTAACCCCCATAATGAATGAGGCATAAGATAACCATTATGACATATGACAGGTCAACATAAACTCTTATTACTACACACCTAAGCAAGACCATCCACAAATGAAATAAATTCAAATGACATGGAATATCTAAGTAGGAAACATAAAAGAAAATGTGAGAAAAATAAATCCTACACTAACACCCCCCCATAAGTACAGCTTAGGTGGGTGATGATAAAAAATGGGTCCTGACAATTAGGCCTAATCATGTACCCATGTATAATGCAATGCCTCATACATAGAAAAGAGAAAACCTAGTGAGAAAAACTCCCCCCTAAAAAGAGAGAGAAATGAAGAAGAGAAGAGGATAGAGGGCCCCCTTGAAGATGATGAAGCTATCAAAGTGGAGTGCACCCTAATAAGATCTCATAAATGAATGAACTTGCTCTAAGTGAAGGGTTTGGTGAAGATATTAGCAACCTAATTTCAAGATTGGAAAAATATTAAGTCGATGACCTACTCATGAATAAACTCCCAAATGAAGTGCATGTCAATCTTGTTGTGTTTGGTCCTCTAATGAAGGATCAAATTTGTGCTAATCTAAATGGTGCTTTAGTTATCACAAAATATGACTATAGCCCACCTGATCTAGATATCAAGCTTAAAATTAATCAATTGAAGCTAAACATCCTCAGTAGCTAGATTAACATCTCCCTTGTACTTTGCCTTTGTAGAAGATATAGTAATAGTATTTTGATTCTTGTCAAACAAAACTAAGGGGCCTAAACCTAATGAGAAAATATAACCTAAAGTGGACTTATGACAGTCAATATCACCAACCCAATCTAAGTCTATGTAGCTAACCAAGTCAAAATCTAAACTAACCCTATAGTGTATCCCATACCTGTGTGAACCTTGAATGTAGTGCAAGATACTCTTAGCTACTCTCTATAGTAACTTGTGGGGATCCTACACGAATCTCAAAATAATACCAATGGCATAAGAGATGTTAGTTCTTGTGTGAGTCAACTAGATAAGGTTGCCAACAAGTTTTGAATACAAGGTAACATCAACCAATAGATTGGAATAGTCACCTAGAGCTTAACTCCATATAGGAATGAAGTCATAGATGGCTTACATTTAACCATGTGAAACCTTGCCAAAATATCAAGAGGGTACTTAGGCTATGCAAGAGAAATCCCTAAATCAATATGAGTGATTTGAATATAAAGGAAGTAGTACAGTAGGCCCAAGTTAGTCATGGTAAATCTATATTGAAGATTTTTCTTCACTATTGAGATATTTGAAGAACTCTCGATGATCAAAAAGTCATCAACATACAAAACTAGTATTAACAATGAATCATCCTATCATAAGAAGTACACATTGGGATCTGAGTGGCATCAACTAAAACTTGAAGCAAGAAGAATGAGTCCATTTTGGCATACCAAGATTAAGGGGCTTATTTGAGGCCATCAATATATTTCCTAAGTTTGTACACTAAATAAGAATCTTGAACAAATATAAGTGGATACTCCATATATATCTCCTCTTCAATATCTCTATGAAGAAATACACTCCTCACATCCATCTGATGCACACTCCAACCATATACGATAGCTATTACAAGTGTGAGTCTGATCAAAGTCATCTTGGCTACCAGTACAAAGGTCTCTAAGTAGTCAATGTCAGATACCTATGAAAAACCTTTCTCTACCAATATAGCCTTATACTTGTCAACAAACCCATCTACAATGTACTTAGTCTGATATATACAATGATATCAAACCATCTTCCTTCCCTTAGGAAATGAAGTCAAATCCCAAGTGTGATTACTAATTAAGGAATCATATTCTTCATCTATGGATATATCCCACTTAGGTATTCATAATGCCTCTCTGAAATTCTATGGATTATTCACAAAATCAAATAAAATGTTTGGTCTACTCTAAAAGTCTACCCAAGTATGTCTATCATCATCTAGATCCCCTGACCAAGTTCTTGCACTTTGAAGTGTCTACCTAGCCCAAAGAGGGCCTAAAATGGGTGAGTAAAGTGATAAATCCTCATCCTTTGATACATTCCTATAAGTGGATGAGGATGAATCCAAATAACTCTACTCATTTCTAGACTCATTATCAAAATAAGAAGAAGAAGCCTCTACCTTAAGAACCTACTATGAATAATCTGAATCCTCAGGCTATTCATCCAAACTAAGTTAAATTGATGTAGATGGAGAAGTGTCTAGTAAAGATTTTATGGGACTCTCCTAAAACCTAACACTTCTCTCAATGAATAAATTATTAGTCATAGGGTGGAGAAGCCTATAACCCTTGACCCCATTTAAATACCCAAAAAAGATGCAAGGTTTGGATTGAGCCTCTATAACTTTGCATTTCTTTTTGGGAATGCATACCATCACTAGTGATTCAAAGACCTTGAAATGATGCACCTCCAGATTTCTATTATGCCAAGCTTCAAAAGGAGTGATACCTTTTAAATCTTTGTGAGGAACTTGATTATTAATTTATCATGCACAATTGATGGCCTCTACCCAAAACTATGGAGCCAATGATCTAGATTGAATCATATAGTCTGCCATCTCCTTCAAGGACCAATTCTTGCATTTTTCTACACCATTATAATAAGAAATGTGTGGTACTATCCACTAAAGATAAATACCCTCTATGGTATAAAACTACTCAAATTTATGATTTTTATATTCCCCCCATTATTTATTTAAATTATTTTGATGCACTTTCTAGATTGCTTCTCAATAAGAGCCTTGAATTCTCAAAAATTGTCTAACACTTTAGACTTTTGTCTAAGAATGTAGACCCATGTGTATCTAGAAAATTCATTAATAAAGGTGAGGATGTATCTAACCTTGATAAAATTAGGATGGGAAAAATTTCCCATGACATCACTGTGAATCAACTCAAGAGGTATTGAATGTCTCCTAGATTTTTATTTGTCAAATTTCCCTTCAAGATGTTTTCCAAGGGCACAACCCTCACAAATTCCCATAGAGAATTTAAATCTAGGCAAGCTAGTAACCAAGTCCTACTAACTTAGCCACTCAAGATAGTGGTAGTTAAGATGGACAAACCACTCATGCCAAAGCCTAATAACTCCATATGAATGGGTAAACAATATTGTAGGAGAAACATCTAGAACAAAATGGAAGGTATATATCCTATAATGGTGATTATCCCCCCCCCTAATACAAATATAGTGTCATTGTGTAGCTCTTTGATCTCCATAGAATCTAGTGTAAACTCAACTCTCATGCCATACCCTATGTGGGTAATCTAATACACTGAAAGGAGAATAGATGATAGTGAAGGTACACTTAGAACATTTGTGAATGTTTGAACTTTGAATTCAATAGACCCTCTCCCTAAAAATATTGTTGGAGTGTCATCACCCAAAGTGATAGAGGACATGCTATAGGGCTCTAAGTCAAAAAACTCAACCTCTGACAAACCCATATGGTGTGAAGCACGAGAGTCTATAACCCAAGGTGAAGTAAATGTAAAAGCCACTATAACTAAAGCTTTTCCCTTAGGTTTCTATTTCCCTTTTTCCTTTGCCTTAGAGGATTATTTAAATGATGAAGATTATTTGATGGACTCAAGAACCCCTATATTTTTCTTCTCAAAGAGATGTGTAATGTGGTCTATCTATTTCTTCATGCACTTATGTTCATCATGCCCATTCATCTGGTAATCAGATCACTTAACCTTCTCTCTCTTAGGTTTCCTTTTAGAGGAGGAGTTTTTAATGATAGGTTTTTTAGTGGTTTTATATTCTTTCTTCTTCTCTAGATCCTTACTCTTTTGTTTCTTATCCTTGTTACTAGAGGATTTCTGTTTCTCATTCTAACAATGAGGGCTAAAGGTTTGGAAGACTTGAGAATTCCCTTCTAGATAGACTTATCTTGTTCCTTAGTTAAATATATAATGAATTCATATAAGTATGGAATTTTCTAGTTGGCTCCTATGGTTCTCTTGGTAGCATAAAAGGTAGAGACAAATATAAAGTAATTAGGCCCTAATTTTGCAAGCATAAAAAGAACTAACTATTCATATTTATTCTTAGTTCCACACTCTTTTAAATACAATATAAGTGACTTAATATAGGTTAATAAGTCCTAAAATGTGTTAAATTTGTTAGGTCTTAAGATCATTAGCTCAATCTCAAGTTCATGACCCCTCATGGTGTCAACTTTCTCAAATATGTTTTCTAGGGTGTCCCATACTTCTTTAAGAGATTTGGTCAACTTTATGTGAAATAAGAGTTTTGATGATAGTGAAAGACAAAATACCAAAGGATTAATCACATTTATTAAACCATTTTATCTTGTTTTCATTATATATGGGCTCAATTTTTACCCCCATAGTTATGTGAAATAACCCTTTACTCCTAAGAACCATTGTAATCTCAATTTTCCATTCCTGGTAGTTGAAGGGTGTGAGTGCATTAACAATGCTGAGATGAATTGAATAATTAAGATTAATAATTTTTTTATTATTCAAAAAATAAAATGTGTAGAAGGAAGATAATTGTAGAGCAAAATCATAAACCACAATACACCCCTCTAAAACTAGGTCAAGTAGTTCCCCCCCAAATTTGGCATTTTTTAATTCAATGCATTTTGCAATAAAAATAGTCTAGATACATGGGAAATTGAAAAATACACACTTTTTCAAAATATGGCACTCAATTTTGAGCCACCATTTACAAGATATTAACAAAATAATTTTTTTTTCAATAGCCCATTTTTAATAAACAATTGCATTAAATGATTAAAATACACATGATACTAAGGGGTTACCTAGCCTTCCAACTAGTCATTGGAATTGACTCAAAGTGTATAATGTTGAGGTTTTAATCATGAGGGTTAATTGGCCTCCTACCAACCTAGGCATCACCATTCATATTCATCAAGTGGAGATACAAGGCTTTAAAAACCTCTAAATTGGCTTAAATGCTAATTTCTCAAAAATGACTTAATTCATAAAATCATAAAGTCTAATTTTAAACTATAAATACAAATCAAATTAGAAATAAATATCAAAAAAATATAATCTGAAATATTATGTTGGATTTGACGTGGGCCCACTAAAGAGAAGTGCTAAAATGAAGCATCCAAACCCTAGTTTCTTCTTTTGCTTATAGTATATCTAATTTTTGGCACTACCAAAGGAGAAATTCAGGTCTAAATATGAATTAGGACATTTTTGGGAGGTTGAGGAAGGTTATGAGTAGCTACCAAAGACTTGTAGATAGAAAAAAACATAGTTTTTTTTTATGACACTAAGTACAAAAATGTGGCTAAAGGGATATTTTAATAGTTAGAGCCCTCAAAAATGCCTCCTACAGATTTGAGACTACATGTAAAAGCCAAAAAAACTCTATCAAAGGGTCTGTAACTGGTCAAGGTACCTTTCTTCTCTATTTTAGGCCTAAAACAAAGATTATTAGGTGCCAAACTTCCACTAGAGAGACAAAATGTAGTCTAATTTTTCTACTAGACTACAAGACATTGGGAGGGTCATGGAGATCCTTCACAGAGCTGAGAAACATTGCAAAGGAGATATTAAAACCTCCTTATAAAATTTAAAATGGATTTGTCCTAATAAATAAATAAAACCATAACCAAACTAGCAAATAACAATACCATAATAACCAAAAAAAATTATTGAAAAAAGAATTAATCTCAAATTTAAAACTAATTGCAACAATAAAACATACACTAGAAATACTAGTGTGGCTTGGATACCATATAGATGATCCCATGGATCATTTAGTTCATGGAATTGCATCATAATTGATATGAGAAATGATTTTCACAAAGGTCAAATCTGGGCAAACACATACAACTACAAATTATGAATAAACCAAGACTAATTTACACATAGTAAATTTAATGGATCCAACTTAATACATTTGAATTAGATAATTTGTATGAAGTACAATTAAAAATAGGAATGGATGTAACTCCTCCATGAAGGGTAGTCATAGATGCCTCAAAATAGAGTGTAACTCCCTGATCTATGAATAGTCAGTCAACAGAGCAACCCCCACAATGAATGAGGTATAAGATAACTTCTATGACATATGGCAGGTCAACATAAACTCCTATGATTGCACACCTAAGCAAGACTATCCATAAATTTAGGAAATCCAAATGACATGGAATATCTGATTTGGAAAAATACAAGTGTGAGGAAAATAAATCCTATACTAATACCTCATTTTGAATTAAGGTCACATTAAATCAACACTAAAAAGTGAGCCTTAATCCTAAGAACCTAAATTTCCTAAAAATGTAATAATTTTTATAATCCATTAAATAAAAAATATCCAATTTAAAGGTTAAAATAGGTCAAATGGACTGATTTCATAGTCTAATGAGCACCTACAGTACCCTGTATAGACTGTCTATAGGAGTAAGTAAGAGTGACTTAAGAAGGTTGTAAAATGTGGTAGTATACCTTGTTATACAATGATAATGGATACTCTTTTGGTTTATACCTTTTCAAAATATCATGTTAATGGACAAGGTTTTAATTTCTAAACCTACACATAGTCATGAGCCCTCTAAAGACATATATAGGTGGCTTATAGATCAAGCGATTTGAAAAGGCTAAAGAAGGAATGCATTGGATGTTTGAAAGATGTTTTATAATCCGTCAAAGACTATAAAAAATTTCATGGAATATTTATGAGGTTAATACCATGAAGGATAGATTCAAAACTCCTATGTTTATTCAGTGCCCTAATATTACCTACAGGCTGCTTGAAAGACACTTACAATGAATGAGTCTAAAATGATGTCTTGAGGCCTATTTAAATAAGAAGGACAATTGGATAGAAGTAAAAATGGTGATATTAAGTTTTTTAGTTTTATTCAATCCATAGAGGTTTCTAAAAATTAAACATAAGTTCAAGGAGCTAGTAAGGAAGAAGATCTATCAAAATCTCACCTACAGTCAACATCCTATATATTACCTACAATCCTTCTTAGAGTTTAATTTCATGTTCAAGCATAAAGAAAAAGAGATGAAAAAAGTGTGGATAGGCACTTAAGCCTATTTTAAAATTCATGAACCAAGTTCAATTTCACTAATGAAATATTAGTAATGTTGAAGAAAAAGCTCACCTAAAGAATATAGTCGACACCTAATCTACACCTAAAGCCAACCTGTATGGACTCAACAAGAATCCAATGGAAAATGGGTATCAAGAGTACAAAGGTAAGATTGAGGGTTTTTTTAATTATTAATCCATTCAAATTTTTAAGTTAACATAATATAAAATAGGTTTTGGGAAAGAAACCTCCACAAATATTCTTTAAGGTAGTAACCTATAGTCAGGAAGGAAAACATAATCAAATCTCTATGTGACATGAACTTCTTGTATATTAGGTCAAAGAGGTTGTAGGATAATTTTGGGATGAATATTAAAAGTAAAAATATTAATTTTTTTATATCCAAAAGAGAACATGTTGAGAATAAATGAAAGTAGAGTGACTCTTTCTACACTTTGTACAAGAGACCTAAATAGTCACCTACAACAATAAAGTGAAGAGATGCATCTAGTATGTAGTTTAGATCATGATAAGGGTGAATGTAATGGGAGGAGTTTTAGTGTTTTATAGATGCTATAAGGCCTAATTTAATACTTCAAACAAACATAAGGATCAATGTAAGTTAATATTGAGTTTCTTAACTCACATGACACAGTCAAAACAACATAAAGGATACCTACAACTAGTATATATGTAGGAAGTCATGGGTTGTGATCAATGAGAGTGTTATAAATGAGGATTAAATAAATTTGAGATATTATATTAATGATTTATTTATCCATGAAACTATATTAATAGAGTAGGAACTCAGTTAAAAACACTATTTACATACACTCATCTAATGACTTATAAGCACAGTCTTCCAAAAAAGGATGATTATAACATGTTGATCACTAGGAATTTGGAGTATGAAATTTAAATGATAATTTATATGAATTATAAAATACTTACATAAAATTTATCATTCATTAATTAGGGAGAGAGACACAATTCATAGACCTCTAAGGTTAACAATCACTATTTAAACAAAAACCCTCAGTGATGAGATAACAATGTTTTAGACCCTTTTGAAAGTCAATGCTTATGTAAATTAATTATGAATAATTTCATGAAATTATATATATCCTGATAAGGAGATTAATTTTTATATTAAATTAATTAACAAGACTTAAACCCAAGATAACCTTCCTAAGCTCTTCTCACGTAGGTAGTCCCAGCTAGTCATGAGGTGAAATGGTGTTTTGAGAGTTATATAGGGGTGATAAGGTTTTGAAAATTGGTATAGATAATTTTAATGAGTTTATTAATATAATAATTGTCACATAAATATCATAAAATTATTTAAAATATCCCTTACTTTGTCTTAGACCTTTCCCACTTCATTGGTAAGAGGTAGTCTTGAGACTAAGTGGGTACATTTGATCTCAAAGCATAAAACACGTTTACAGACCTCATGAAGGGATTTTAAGGTATTAAAAATTAATGAATAATTTTACCATACACTAATATGAAGTAAAAACACTTATGTTATATTCCAAGATCCCTTGAGGGCTTTCAAGGAGAGATAAGCCCATAACCCCAAGTACCCTGACAAATCAACCAAATGCATACAAAGGAGTGATGAAGACTTAAAGATAATTTATAATCATGTGGGTTTTTTTTTAAGTTTTTTTAACTCATAAAAGTATTAATAATGAGTTTTGATACCCAAAACTCAAATTAGACCTCTCTTGAGCCTCAATAATGTTAAGCAAGCCACCTAAGGAGCAACATCAGATGCTCATATTATCTCTCACACTTAGCATGGGGAGATGATCCATTTGGGATAGATGAATAGGTTATTAAAGAATTTTTTTCAAGTTTAATTAGGTTATTTTTATTTCCCATCTTTATGAACAATCATTAAGACCCTAGATAGGTCATAAAACTTTCTAAAACCCTAGTTATGACTAGTCAAGGGAAATTGACTTCAAATGCACCTATAATACCACAATTTTATCTTAAAACCTCTTGGATGTTTTTGAGTACTCCAATTAGGTCATTAAAATGTACTTCAATTGTACAAAATAATATATAGAATGCCCAAAATAGCCTATTTTTACATGTTTTTTATGTTTCTCAGATGTTTTGAGAAGGGGACAAATTCCCAATTTTGAGATGAAGTAATTTGGTATTTTTAATAACAATTTAATCTCAAAAATTTCATGGGAGATTCTATAGGTGGTATAATTAGGTTTGTTTCTAAGGTAGTCCCAAACAAGCTCAAAATAAGACTAGGGAGCGAGGTGATTTCATGGTTTGCATATCTTCACAAGGTCTCAAGACCCCAAAATTGACATGGATGTTTATGATAGTGTGTGAAAAGTGAATAAAATGATTTTAGATATGTTCACATGTGTTTGATATATGGGCAATAAATTTTCTAGTTTCTAGGCCTAAGAGATCTAATTAGGCCTAATTTAGGAGAGAGAATGAGCTAGAAAGTACACTTTTACTCAAAACTAAATCACCAAATTTTGTGTGGAGATTTAAAGGAATAAAGGGTATATAAAACTACTCTCAATTTTCCATATTAATATCCATATTATTCCAGAAAAGGAGCTTTATCTATTTTTTGGGTTATAAGGATTTAAGGAGAAATTCATGGTTTTGGTGCAAAAACAAGTCTTTTTGAGTGATTGGTGTCTTTAAATGTTTCTTTATAGGTCTAGTATGTTATTTAAAGATCATCCATGGAAGATATTTGTAGTCTCAAAGAGAAACTCCATTTTCCCCTTCTATTCCCTATTAAAAATGAACTTTCTAAGGAGTCAAAATGCTAAATCACTGTAATTCTTCTAATAACTTTTATAAAGGATAATGCACATTATATACACCACTATTATAGAAAAGTATCATATTTACCTTTTTGTGCTTATTCATTTTTTTATCAATCAATCCAAGTCAATTTTTACTTGATACAACTAGGCATAAGTATAGTAAATTCTGTGGTGTACAACATTTAAACACACTACTGCACTGTTATCAATTTCACACAAGACGTAAGCCTTGTGCGCTCACTCAAAGTGAAATAGTGAAGGGAATAAGGTCTGCATTAGACTATTTGAAACATGGTGTAACCTTAGTCTCAATGGGACTTATTCATTTTCAAAATGAGCTTAGATAAGTTCATCAATGTAAGGCTATTCTAGGTAATATCAGTAGGTACAAGCCTATTCAAGGGGAATAGCTTTGGCCATGGTGGTGCAAGCCAATATTAGACTAGTTCCAATTTTATAAGGGTGTAAGTATTTTAGATAGTGATTAAAGTTCCATTTAGGTGTTTAATTCAATGGGGGAATGGCTCGTACTCAGGGGCTCATTCATCTAGTTAAAACTCTAGGTGCAGGAATCAAGGCTCAAGTGTATGAATATCTCAACACTTAGGATAAATTCCAGCCTATTAGGGGTTTATTACTTTAAATAGAGACACCATTGATGTTGGGTTAAAACCTTCAAAATGAAACATGTTTACATATATATATATACATATATATATATATATATATATATATATATATATATATATATATATATATATATATATATATATATAATTTATACTATCATAACTATTATATTTAAGATACAAACATAATATAATGTTGTAACCATATAAATAAGATCAACACTTTAATTATTCTCAATAACATTATTCATTCAAAATTTATATATACCAAGTTCATAACATGAAAATAGAGCATGTGCTCATCTTTGAAACTACTCATGCCCAATAGCTCATAGGCAATCTTGGGTTGTACATTTAGAATACTTAACCTAGTTCATGTAGATTATAATATAATGATTATGACTCTTGATTTTAGTAGAGTTTCACTACTATTAATCACCCTTTTTTACCTTTAGGTTCACACTTGTTTTATAGATAGAAGGGCATCTTATTTATAAGTTGGATAGGTGCATGCTAGGTGATGAGATATCACTGGGGGTTGTTATGCCATTAGATCCACTACTCTAACACCATTCTCTCTAACTACCTTGTGAAATCACTCAAATAGATTTTACTTTAAACCTAGGTGATAAGCAACTACCTACTAGTTGGCACAAGATCTTTGAATATTATTCCAAGTAGCACTAATGGTTTCAAAAGGGCAATCATTTGTAATGACTACCATGCACTGAGATGTGTTGAGTTTGTGTGGTCTACTTGGTATCACAAAAAAGGGCCCAACATTACCCCATACAAAATTGCTAGTCTAACCTTAGATTAGTATTTCAATGCCTTTACTATGTAAAATTCAAGCGTGCTCTAATGTAATTATGCCTTGAAGTTCTTGAATCCCAAGACGGTAATCTTGACATCTTCTATGGTGCCTTTGAATTCCATTGATGTATCCTCAAGCATGATCATGTCTGATCTTTCCATTTATTTTTTAAAGGCTTGCATCATTTCCTTATCTTTCCTCACCCTGCCATCTAAAATATCTCCTTGTTCACTCACCTTTGTTTGAAAGGAATAGAAGAAAGCTTCTAGTTCTTGCTCTTGGGTCTTTAGTTGGGTGCTTAAGGCATTGACCTACACCATCATTTTCATGTGTTTATTCTTACTCACAATAAATGCATGCTTCACTAAATCATTCTTATCCTCTTTCACATTTTGAAGGAACACATTGATGACTGATGCTTGAATGGAAAAGTTGTAAAACATGACATCTACTTCTTCTATACCCTCTTCTAGATTGGCAAAGAGGTCCTCCACTACATCAATCTTTTTATTTAGCTCTCTTTTGATGGATTCATAGGGGTATTCCTATTCCTCTAGCACTAGTTTCATTAAGGGAAGCATCTATTCTACTAGTACACAAATCTTGTCAACCTCTTTCATTTTTAAGGTATCCACACCATATAAAAGGGATGGATCTACCTCTTCTACATGATCAACCAACTATTAGAGTTTTAATTTCATCACTTTTATCTCATCTTCTACTTTGAGCATAATATCTTTTCACCTGGTAGTGTGAACATCAATGATAATGTTCTTGCACACCACATCAGATGCCATTTTGAGAAGGGAATTAGCCAACCTCATAGGGTTCATATCCCTAGGATTCATAAGTTGGTAATCATGACCTTCTTCTAGTTTTTGGGTGCATTGAATCATTTTCATAAGCACCTTGAACTATGGATCATTTATGTAGCAATCAAGATCCTAAAAGACTTTATGGTGTATTAAGTTTGTGGAAACTCAATGGGGCATGTACTCTATCGTATAGAAGTCTCCATCCTGGTTGAACCCTTTATGTGATTTATCTTTGTATCTTGGCTCATAGTCCTCAGCCTTGATAGTTTCCTCTATATGTTATTGTTCCCCTCCACTAGTGTTAGGGAATTCCCCACTACCTTCTTCTTCTTCTCTTAGGGGTTATATATTAGACTTATCCCCTTGGTCCTCCTCTTCTCTCTCTTTGGCTCTAGTTTCATCATCTTATTTCTAGAGGGGTTCTTCCTTAGAATTTTCCCCCTTGTCCACTTCTTCTCATTGTGATTCTTTGGAATGAACCTCTTTGGTGTGAACCTTACCCTCTTCTTGCCCCAGTGGGGTATCTACCATATTCTTCTTTTATTCTTTTGAGGTGCCATCCTTTCCTTCTTTGTCTTCAGGCATCCCTTCAAAACTGGGGCAAGCCTATTGTGTAGCTTCCTCTGCTAGGTTTGAGTGGGCACTAGGCACCTCTTTAGTTTCCTTCTCCTTCCTAGGTTCTACATGAGTGGTAACCTATTCCTCTCTCTCTTTATTCATTCTATCCCTTTCTACCTAGGCTACCCTCTTTTCTATTTCTTTCTTCTTGGCCTTTTCTTTTTTATCCTTTTTCTTATCAGATTTCCTTTTCTTGGCCTATGTTCTACATTTATTTTCTTCTACCTTTATTTCCTTTGCCTTTATAAGATTAATTTATACTTGGTACATGACCTTGGCCCTCATGGCCTCTCACTTCTAGTGTAATTCTAGTGCCACATCAATGTGATCTTAATCTAGGCCCATGTCCTCCCATTTGCGCTTTAAATCTTCCTCATTTGGTATGCTTGAGGGTATTGCTTCTCCATGTGCTTCTGCCTCATTTTGATTTTCTCATGTTTCTCCTTCCTTCTTTCCTTTCCTCTAATATACCTTGTGATTCTATACTTACTTCCTACACTCTTAGGCCTAAACCATCTCAATGGATTTTTTTGACATCCTAACCTTTGTCATTTTTTCTCTTCATTCCTCTAGCTCCTACACCCTCTACATATTAGCTTCACTGAAGTTGAGTTTCTTCCATCTCTACATTTTATTTTCCAATTAAATTTGAGGGGATGGAGAGGGAGTCCATTCACTTGATGAGAAGTCATCTTCCTTGGGCATACTATATATACCCCCCCATTGCTTCTTCCTCCAAATCTTCTTCTTCCTCTTCCTCCTCTATGTCAAATAAGATTATCATGGGTGCCATAGGAGGAACCTTCCCCTTCTTCTTTGTGTTAGGGGAAGACTTTGGCATAAATTATATGCACTTATTTAAGGAGTTTAAAGGAGATTCTTCTCCTTGTGAGATGATCTTGAGCTTTAGGAACTCCTCTATCTCTTCCAAAGTCTCCCTCCTCTTCTTATTTAGAGACTTCTTCTTTTCTATTGGCATTGGAGTTTCTTCATCACCAATCTATATTGGGAGTCTTCACTTTACTTGGTGCTATGTTCGATGTTGGAGTCCTTATTTCATAACTTCATCTCATAGTATATTCTATGGATGTAGCCTAGTATGGTGACCTCTTAGATGAGATCAATTTTTGGCTGATCCAATACATCTTCTTCATCCTTGATGGCCTTTCCATTTGCATGAGTGAACGGGCACCTCATCTTATGCCTCTCCATATCTAGTTCCTTTACTGGGAGTCTATCTATTATGTATGGGGATCTGACATAGTGCATACCTAAAGTAACTTATTAAGAAGGCATAGGGAATATTTAGCCATCTCGATCTATTCCCATATAGTAGCACCAAATGTACTACATAATAGTGTGGCATCATGGCAAATATTGTCATTCCATATAAGATCTTGGGGAGATCCTAAGGAATGTTGCACTCTATTCTAAAGGATTATATGTATTTATCACACCATCACATCACACATATTTTATATTTGGTGCTAAAGGAGGTAGGGAAAGTGAATTCTTTATAATTTTGAGCTAGGGAGTCATTATGTTCTAGAAAAACCTAGAGTTTATTTGCATCCCCATTTGGAACTCCATTTTCTTCCATGATAATTAATATAAGGATGAAACCCCACCTAAAGGTCCCCTTTGTGTTATGGCACTCTAATACATATTTCACCAATTCTTCAGTGATGAACTTTGAAATGTTGAATTGTATTCCCTATATTATGTGATATGTGATGTAGAGGTACGCCTTTATCACATCAACCCATCAACCATCGAGGCATAGTTTTGAGCTCATGAGGCATGCCACCACCCCTATAGTATGGTCTTTACAATACTTGATGGGGAAAGTAAAAACCCCTTTTTTAAAAACAATAAATTTGTAATGTGCTCCACCTCTTCATTATCTTCCATCAACTAGTGGATGTCTCAGCCAACATTAAGGAATCCATTAATCTCCTTATCAATTGTACCCAAATATTCTTGTACCTTCCTAAAAAATATATATGGTCCTCATATATGTATGATATTATGAACTATACAAGTTCCTATAGCATCTCAGAGTAGGGAAACTCATAGAGTTGAGTTATACCAAAATCTATCAACTTATCTTGAATTGAAACATCGAATAGTGTTGTGCCTTGCTTCAACTTGCACCCTATGTCTACCATCCAATATTGTGCCAAGTCTTATAAGTGACTTGATGTATGGTGTTTATACTCCTTTATTTGATAAGTGTGCATAAATGAGTGCCAATCTTCCACCACTATAACCTTTAGAGTAAATTGCATATACTAATAAGACATCTTTGTTAGCACCTTGGTGTCAACTTTTATGATGCTAACTACTTTGATCAATTTTACTTTTGTTTTGGTAGCCATAATTTCTTCCATAATATTAAATCACTTAGGTTCCTATTATTCCTACATGGATCTCTATGCCTTGTGTTTCTTCACCATCTTGAATTTTCTTATGTTAAACCATGGTAGGTACAGTTTGTCAAATCCTTGAATAGTGGTCAACCCTTATGTAGTTACAAGATCTGTGACTATACCTTCAACTCCCAAGATCCATTGGTCATTAATGATAGCCTAGGTGACTTCTTGTTGCAACTATCTATTTCCTACATAATTCTCTCTCAACTACCCTCTATACTAATGTTAATATGAATGCAATTCTTCTATTACTCAATCTTTCACTTTTAATGAGTTGAGGTATTTAAATTATCACTTGGTATAGGGTTTTCACCCTTGTCTCTTTGGTTTTCACACATAATCTTAAGTTAATATGAAATTTGTGACCTAATAAAGTTTATCACTTGCTAATTTATGCCCTTTTATATCTACCATTATTAATTAAGGTCTTTTATGGCATGGTAACACCTAAATTTCTAGGAGAAAGCAAAATGTTGTGAAATCCACAAAAATACTTTGTCATCAATGCATTAAATGCATATATTTGTGACTCTATTATCACTTCATTGAATTCTCTCTAACGGTAATTTGATAAAGTGATGTTAAATTCAAATGGTCACTTCCCACTTAAATCTTAGGTGGCTACTAACTATTTTTGATAATTCCTCTCCTATGTTTATTCACTTGGCATTACCTTCACCTTCCTTGTGGCAACTTGTGTACAGTGCCTCACAAGAATGTGATTCAACCTCCTTAGTTCCACTTTCTCTTCCAGTTGTTCTTCCATTTCAAGAATTTTTTCTATTTTGGTTAGTTTTTTGTGCTTCATCTTGCCTTGGTCTATCCTACCCCATACAAATCCCTTCTGTTGGCCCTCCAGTACTTTATCTTCTTTTCTTGTTCTCTTGTGCATAGTCAAATTATACATTTTCACTTTCTTTCTTGTACCCAACCATGTTGAACATCTTCACCTTATTATTTGGTCTCTAGCACATGATCATTTGATGTGTCTCTATTTATCTATGGTGTAAGGTTACATTTGCACACATGTACTTTGTCATTTTGTTGTCAAACATTCAAATTTTGGGAACTCCCTTATGCCCAAAAAATTAGGCATCTGGCCCTAGGTGATTTAAAAATCAAATGGGCTCGACTCACCTAACTAGTATTATGCATAGAAGCACCAAATTAGTTTGTTCTTGGGCCTCGAAGAGCCCTACAATATTCACCTTGTGCACACATATTTTTTGCATATTATTCTTGCATGTGGTGAGTCTCATATGCCCATGACTTAGATGTCTAGACTTATGTATTTAGACGGTGCAAGTGCTTGACTCACCCAGTTGGAATTATGTATGAGAGGCCAAAAAAATTTATTAGAGTTAGATTAGATTCATGCACCCATAACTTAGGTGTCATGGACTCATGTGCTTAAAAAGTGTAAGTTCTCAATTCACCTGACTAGAATTATGCATGAAGTGTTAGTAGATAATTCATTACAGTCTTTGCATGTTGCTTATTACCTCTTTACACTAGACAAGGACTAGAAATAAAATAAAGAGAATAGTTTGTCTTGTGCCAAACTATCTTTTAGTTATCTCAACTCAAACTAACTAGTGACCACGAATTTAGTATATTTATGGTGTAAGCACCATCTTACTACCAATATGGTTTCAATTGGTTGCCATTGAAATGCCCTGGGAGCATTTTGTTAGATAGCATGCATATATCTCTAATATTTGGTGTGTGATGTAAGAGCCCATCCACCTTATTTTCATTTTACTTGGGTACTTAAGGTACTTTGAGTAATAGATAATCACCAATGCTCCTTCAATCAACTCTTTGCACCTGATGTGCTTGTCATACTAGAGCTTCTAACACACTTTTTTGATTTGTTGACTCTACCCTACTTGGGTACACTTTTCATATATGTGATCTAAGTCTTCCAACCTTGTGCTAAAGGATTCTTGGTAATCTAAGAAACCAAGCCATGAAATGCATAAGGATGGTACCACAAATTCCATGATGAGAACTAATTCAATGCCAACCCCTAGTTGAAAGGGTGTAGCTTTATTTAGGAACTTATATGTCATGTGGTATGCCCAAAGTACCACTGAGATAAAATCATCCCAATCCTTGTGACCAATGTCACATAGATTTTTTAGGCATATTCCTAATATCTTGTTAAAGGTTTTAGCTATGTTGTTTCCTTGTGGATGGCATATTCCTAATATCTTGTTAAAGGTTTTAGCTATGTTGTTTCCTTGTGGATGATATGAGGTGGTCTTGTGGTATGCCACCATGTATATAGTTAAGAGGATGCAGACCATCTCATTAATGAAATGAGTGACCCTATCACTAATTAAACTTAATGGACACCCATATTGAGTTATTATGCTCTTCCAAATGAAACATGTGGTCATCATGGTTGTGTAGTCTTTTGTTAATGTAGCTTTGGCCCACTTGGTGAAATAGTCGGTGGCTACCAAGATATAACATGTACCTATACACCATGATATGAGAATTATTGGTCCAAAAACATTGATGGACCATTTATAGAATGGTTCCTAAGAGATAATGGGTATGAGAGGCATCTCATCCTAGTGGTTGGGCTTCTTAGTGTCATGGCATATGTTGTATACCTTGGCACACTCCTTTACATCTTGGAACAGGCTTGGCCACTACAAGTCTAACTATAATATCTTGCATGTCATTACATCTCCAATAAAATGGCATCCTATAATTTCATAATGCACTTATTGTAATATGGAGTCCCTTTCATATTCCAAAACACACTAGTGCATGACTTCATCTCTACTTAGTTTGTATAGCTACCCCTCAATAAGCTGAAAAGGGGTCGTTTGAATCATAAGTTACTTCTTATCCATTTTTGATATAGTCTGGGGAATAAACCCATATATTAGGAAAGGAAAAATCTCCAAAAAGTATTCAAGGATGCACTATACTTTGTATAGCTACTCATCCAACATATCATCCTCAATCAACACCACTACATCATAAAAATTGATCTGAGACAAATGGTCTATCCCTAAGTTTTAATTTTTAGGTTTAACAATAATGGAGAATTAGAACTCTTAGAATAAAACTATCCATATTCATATGCACCCATGTAAAAGAGGCTTTTTCATAAGGTACTTGAGTACCTCATCATTAGTTAAAAAGATGAATAGGGTTGCCAATAGATATTGCCTAAGTTTTTGTAAGGAATAGACCATTTTTAGCACCTTGTGCTTGGTAGTGGTGTAATTCTATTCCACTTGAATCATTTTCCTACTAGAGAAGGAGATAGGGTGGTCCATCTTGCCTTCTAATGGTTGTGCCAATATGGTGCTAATTATGGAGCCTAAAGCATCAACATGGGCATGGAAGGGAGTAGTCTAGTCTAAGAATTATAGAATTGGCATACTAACCATTTTTAGCTTTAATGTTTCAAAATCATCTTCTTACACCTCACCCTAATAAAAAATCCATCTTTTCATAAGATCTCTTCTAGAGCATTGAAATCTTTGCATAGTTCCATATAAACTTCATTTAGTAGCCATAATGGCCTAGAAAGGCATGAACATCTTTCTATGTTGAATGAGTCTACAATTGAATTATTATGGCTATCTTTATAGGTCCAACAAGAAAAACATCCTTGTAGATGATGTGCCTAAGCAATTTCCCTAAGGGGCTTATGAAGATGCACTTCTTTAGGTTTAATGATATTTGGATCTATTTTCACCTCTTAAACATGAGGCATAGATTGTCAAAGTGATCTTTTACAAGGCCATACATAGTCTAGTCATGAAAATAGACTTAGAGGAATCTATAGATGAGGTATTCAAAAGTAGTGATAACGTCTCTAGAGAATACAACCAACACATTCTTAAGTCCAAAGGGCATCACATTAGAAGAAAAATAACCCCATTCAATAAAGGTTGTTTTGGGCTTACCCTCTTCCTTAATCTATACCTAACGGTATCCTAAGAAACCATCAGTGAAAGCATAAATTTTGTAACATGTGATTCCATCCAATACCTCATCAATGAATGGGTTTAGGAATGGGTCAGTGATGAAGGCAACATTCAAAAATCTATAGTCAATTTATATCCATATGCACCCATCCTTCTTGATGCTTATGACCATCAAGCTAACCCATTTAGATTATTGTATAGGGTAAATGATGCTCATGGCCAAAATTCCATCAATATCTATTTTTACCTTGGTGCGTAGGCTAGGGTTCATTCTATATAGGTAATTCTTGATAAGTGTCATGCTATCCACCAACTTGATGATCATTTTACCAAGGTAAGGGTGGGTGCCCTTCATGTCCTAGTAACCTTATAAGAATAAATCTTGAAATTTATTTAGGAGGTCTATAATTCAAAACATCTCTGCTTCAGACCAGTAATCACCTATAGTGGCAATCTTTGGCTCACATTTTATGCTGATGTATAATTTAGTGGTCTTGAATTGTGTGTAGTAGGGTTCATTCCTCTCCTAATGAGAGTCTTTAAGTTAGCTTTTCCCCTCCATTATTTCATTTTAAATATGATTTGGATCTTTTTTGTTTAGGGCACTATCATCTATTATGTGTACAAATTTTTATCTTCTTATTAGGGCCTTCCAATTGTGCTCCTTCTAGGTCTTATCATCCTCCTTATTGGAGTCACTATTTAAAACTTTTTCCTTAAATTTTTTTTGGGAAAGTTAGTTATTTCTCTCCAAACATGTTTCTAAGGTACTCTTCTAGGATGTCAGTGTCCTCAAACACTACCCTATGAATGATTTGCAATCACTCTAGTAGCTCTATGTTTTATGAAGAGAAGGATAAGGTGTGTACAAACCTCTACTTAAGCACTTCCTAGTCTCTTGTCTCTCTACACATTTCATTCATAATGTACCATGTTCACATCCATGTTTTCAAAGTTATGTCTAAGTGCACATGCATGATTAGGTTAGAATCACCTAAGTAGGTATGTCTAAGTCCTCATTACTCTTTCTATAACTATTGCATATTATTGCCTTCACATCTTACCATGTTAGTAAGCTAGGCCTTTGTACTACCCATCAATGAGTGGCAGTGATCTTTAGGGTATGCACCAATGTGCCCATCCTATCTATTTCCTTGGGAATGCATGCTTCAATGTGATAGACATAACTATCTATAGGATAGATCCCTCCATATTTTGGGAGTGATGCAGGATTCCCTTTACTTAGCCAAAACACACTTTTCCCTACCTTTTTGGCATGGGAAACCTATTTCTTCTAGGTGCATGCAATCCTAACTAGTCTTATTATGGCTGGTCTTTGCTTAGTTGTCTACACTAGGTGGCACCTTTGGCCAGTCATTTCATAAACCTATTCAACCCATTGATCATAAGCTATGTTAGTTGTATCAGAAGCTAATTATCCATCTTCTCATTTGATCTCTCTTTGGTCACTTGGGTTAAGCTTCTTGATGCCCCATACCATGATGTTATAGATATGGTTGATCTTGTCTTTGAGATCAACACTTTTCACATATGAAGGCCCTTGATCACTTGATAGGGGGATCACCACCCTCTCTCTACCATTCTCAAAATTCATGTAGCACTTTTTTATGTGCAAGTCTGCATTGTTGGCATAACACCATGGCCTACCTAAGAGCACTAGATAATTATAATGCTCTACTAATTTTATTACCTCAAAATCAGCTCAAAACTTAGTGCCCATGATATCTACAATGGTACCCTTCAATATCCTGATAGGTTATGCTTAGGTTTTTTTTGCCATAAACAACATATGATGGGAGGGCTTCAAGGGTGTCCATCCCATTTTCTCCCAAATTTTTTTGGTGAGGATGTTAACCTCAATGCCTATGTTCATAAGGACTTCACAAATAGACCATCCATTGATGGTGGCATTTATTAGCAATTCTTGGTCATACTTTGTGTTCTGAATATGCCTTATTTCACATGCCCACTCCATATATAATTTAAAAACTTAAATCATATAAGGTGTGTCCTCTTCCTCTTGTCTCTTCCCTACATGCTCTAAAATCAATTTTTTTAGTAGGGGTAGCATCCTTTTAGCTTGTAAGATGTACAAGATCTTAATCAACTCTTGTAATTTAGTCTCATGGTTGTCTTTCTTCCTTTGTGAGGCACTTACATGTACCTTTAGATCTTTATAAAGTTGGATCTTTCCCTAAGTTTTTTTTATTATGTTCATGGCTTATTGTATGGTATCCTTCTATCATGTTAGGTTAGGGTAGGGTGCATATTTTTTATTAGGTCATGATATTCACTCAGTGTAGCTTGGCTCACCATATTCCAAACACAATTATTTTGTTAGTATAATAGGTGGCTAACTGGTAAACCCACTCTAAGTTGTGGCCTACACCTTAGGTGGATCCTTACAAGTCTATTATGGCTTAGGATCCCATTTCTCTTTTTTTTTACTTGTGCCTAAACATGGTGTCACCCTTATCTATGTTAGGCTGACCTTGAGTCAACTTTTTGTATAAGTCTAAACAATCTTCAACTACATGTGATCCTTCAAAATGCCTACATGTTGGGTGCATGGGGTAATCACACTAAAAATGATCAATTGACCTACTCTTATAACATTATTTTGGTTAGAATATTCCTGCACCATGTCCTCCATCTCACCCTTGCATGCCTCGTTAATTCCAATAAATAGTATTTTTATATCTATAGACTTTATTTCCTTAACCTACCTACCTATCAATTATGGTCATTTCCTACCATGTACCTCTTACCATATTTTGGCACATATTATAAATGACTTGATAATCCACTATTGAATGAGTATAGGCATTGCACATCTTATAATATATGGTAGTGTTTAGTACTCCATATTTTGGCACATATTAGAAATGACTTGATAATCCACTATTGAATGAGTATAGGCATTGCACATCTTATAATAGATGGTAGTGTTTACTTTACTAGTACAATATAATGGGGGATAGTTATAAGAGTTATATATCCCATGACAAAATTAATAGCTAAGAATTAAGGTATGGATACTTCTTTATGGGAAATTATTCTTATTATGCCCCTCCATCTCATAGTCTGTACACCATAATCCACTATGAGCACCATGCATTAAACCAACAGTTAGCTTCTATATCTAGGAGGCCATTGATGTGATCTATGCATCCATAAATGAGTTGATATTTATGTTGGAATTTCCTACTACCTCAAACTAGAGCATGGATTTAAGCACTTCATGGGGTTCTATAAAAGTCTTCATAGATAGTTCTCTCCTAAAAGGTACTAATAGGACCCAATAAACCATTACACATATTGGGAGGGGTAGATATCATATAAAATATTAGAAATGAGGGTATTAAACCATAATTCATATAGTTTCACACTCTTATATATCCCTTGGTTGATATCCTTGAGCATTATGATGGTCTATTTCTCAAAATTAGGAATATCAAATTCTTTTAATAAGGCCTCCTTTAGTATATCATAATTAATCATAGCCTAGTTTAGATCAAATTTTTGATACTAGGTATGGGTGTAATATAGCAAGGTGGTTGTAAAATTATTTACCTTGTTCTCTAATTAGGTAATACCCTAAGTGCACCATTGAATTTCACACTTGAGCACATTCTCCATGACATTCTCTACACCATGATACTTAGGCAAGTACATAGCCATTTCATAATAAATCTAATGAGGGGGTGGTGTTGGAGTATAAGGAATTTTCCCCCTTAACATTTGTGTTAGAGGTTATTCTCTAATGCCTCTAGTTATAGGGTTGAGTTCTATCCCTAATGTTTTAGGTTGTAGTGTCGAGCTTGACAGTATGTTGTTGCTCACTTGTGGTATCAGGCCATTTCCTATGGGTTATTTCTCAATTGATACAGCTGGCATCCTCTAAATATGAATGATTTTGATTTTATTTTAGATTCTTAGGTTGGCGTTCACTAGTTTTGTGGTATTCTAGTTTAATTTTTCATAAGGTATCACTTACTTGATTACAAAGTCTTGGTTTAAAGTTTAAAGTCTATCAAAGCCGATGTTAATAACAGGGTCAGATATCATTCCTCTATAATTTGGTCAAGAATCTAGTGTATGCCCTTACACTTTATGTTCAAAAGGGGTAGGTGCTTCTAATACATCCTCATTTTCTAGATCTTGTAAGAACCTAAGGCATTCTTTACCCAACTATTGAGATTAGTCTCTTACTTCCTCATCTCTTTCCTCATGTTATTGTAATTCAAGGGATACTTCCCCATGCCCTTCTTTCTTGATATGGGTCCTCTTAGTACATTTAGGTTCTAGATCATCTATCACCATGCACCTTCACTTGTAATAGATCTGACTTTGAAGCTCTTAGGTGTTAGGTTGCTCATCCCTTTCCATCACACCTCACCTATGCTTCCCCTTCTCACCTTCTATGTTTACTCATATGTGCAAGGATTTTTGCCTTCCATTATTATGGTTTCAATACCATAATCCACCATTAATTTATTTAGTTCGGTGTCAAACCTTCTTATGAATGTGCCCCTTGGTTCATGAAATAACTTATACTCCTCTTTAGGAAAAGAGATAGTCAACACTATGAATTCCAACACAAATGTTTAGTACGTCACTCCACCACTTGTCTACCATGTACATCATAACATCATCTAGAATTTGAAGCCTCTTTATGTGCTCCTTTATCCACTTGAGGTGTTGGTTGTAGCTTCATATTCTAGAGGTGGTATAGGAAACCAACCATCAGTACACATGCTTAGGTAGTTCACAAAATAACACCTCATACAAATCATCACATAGGTTGGTTTACACCCATTCCCTTGGTTTTTTTCCTTGGCATGTCAAAAGCTTCAATACAAAAATATCTTCCACTTGATCTATCCAATGCTTGATGTTATCGAGTGAAAGTTAAAGCATCAGTCTATTATACCATTATAGTAACAAAATTCAACAAGGATCCTAGTAATGGAACCAAAATGTTATAGAAAAGTCTCTTGATTATATTTTATGATTAGTCATGTGCTTAGAAGTCAATCCAAGTCAGTTTTGTACTTTATATAGCTAGGTGTGAGCATAGTAAAGTATATGTTGCACAACATTTAAATGCACTACTATGATGGCATCAATTTCACATAGGGTAAAAGCCTTGTACACCCACCTAAAGTAAAGCAGTGAAGGGATTAGGGTTTGTATTGGGATAGTTGAAACATATCATAACCTTAGTCTCAATGGGACTTAGTTATTTTCATAATGTGCCTAGACAAGTTCATCAGTGCAAGGCTATTCTAGGTAAGATCATTAGGCATGATCCTATTCAAGGGGACTAGCTTTAGCCATGGTGGCACAAGTTGATATTAGACTACTTCTAGTTTTTTATGGGTGAAGGTCTTTTAGATAGTGATTAAAGTGTCATTCAGGTGCTTAATGCAATGGGGGAATGTCTCATACTTAGGGGCTCATTCATCTAGCTAAATCTCTAGGCATTGGGTTTAAGGCTTAGGCACATGCCTATCTCAACACTTATGATAATTTCCAACCTATTGGGGGTTTACTACTTTTAAAAAAGACACTATTGACACCAAGGTTAAACCTTTAGATGGAAACATGTTTATATATAGAATTTATACTATTATAACTATTAAATTCAAGCTACAAACACAAGATAATGTTGTAACCATCTAAATAATATCAAAACTTTAATTATTCTCAATAACATTATTCACTCATTCAGTGTTTTAGTATACCAAGTTCATAACATGAAAAAAAATCATGTGCTCATCTTTGAAAATACTCATGCCAAATGGATCACAAGTGATCTTGGGCTATACATTCAAAATAATTAACCCAGTTCATGTAGATTATAATATAATAATGGTGCCTCTTGATTTTAGTAGAGATTCACTACCATTAATTTCCTTTTTTAGCCTACAATTTCACACTAGTTTTATAAGCAGAGGGGCATCTTATTTCTAGGTTAGATGAGTGCACATAGAGTGATGAGTTGTCACTGGGGGTTATTATGCTATCGAATCCACTACTCTAACACCCACACTCTCCAACCACCATGTGAAAGTACTCAAAAATATTCTCCTTCAAACCTAAGCACTAAGTAACTTCCTACCAATTAGCACAATATCTTTGAAGATTATTTTAGTTGATACTAACAGTTTCAAAAATGTAATCATTTATAGCAACTATCATGTGCTAAGATGTGACAAGTTGGTGTGGTCCATTTGGTATCATAAAAAGGGGCTTAAAAACCACATAGAAGATTATAAAAAGTTAAGGATGAATTCACATGAGTTATAAATGTTTCAAAAGTTCCTAAGTCTCTAATTAAGCCTTCTCTCCTTCTAATGCCTAGGCTTGTTGAAGGAGTCAAACTTGAAATTTAGAACTTATAACAACCCATAGATCATGGAAAGACCTCATGAATGTCCTAGAATAATGTTTCAATGAAGATTAAAAGAGGACTTAAAGTCCTATTTTATATGGGGAAGACTAATTCTTTAATAAAGACATAGGACCTAGTATATATGGGTTTAAATAAGGATTTACGCACTCTCAAAGTGGTCAAGGATTGACCAATCATTACTATTGGACCCAAAATTTTGACTAAGTGTTTTGTATTTTTAGAATGAAACCAACATAACACAAGATTGGAATGGTTCAAGAATACCATGGCATGCAACTAACATGGTCTAAGAAGACTGTGACACATAACCAGTGAGGTGCAAGAAGACAAGGGCATAAAAGTTATTAGTATGAGAAGACCCAGTCAAAGATGGAACATAGCTAAAAATAACCTAAGAGCATAGGACTCAAAATAGTAGTGAAATACTTAGGGAGTGCATGGAAAGTAGGAGATGGTTGAGGAGTAATTCTCAAGGACCATATAGACTTTAACCATATGATTTTCACATCAACCCATGAGAATAAGGACATTTGGAAGCAAGGATCTAGAATAAGACAAGAATATAGAGGGTGGAAAGGCTCAGGTCCTTAGGAAAAAACATTTGAAATAATACCACAACTCTCATTCTACTAATATTTGGGTATCTAATCACCCATGTTGTCACTTATTATGTAACTACTTGGTCAAGGAAAAATAAGTATAAATAACCCTATGTGGAATCATGTAAGGTGACCAACAATGGATAGCATATTGTGACTATATAATATAGACTTATGGATATTACAATAAGTTTGAGTGTTGTGTGTTTCTATTAATTTTATATTTTAATATGAATAGTGGGTTAAATTGACTATTTATGTTACTTATATTTCACAATGGGATTTATAAAACATGTAATATATGAGTTTGTGTAGACAATCCTTTATTATATATAGCATTTGTCTTTGTGTTCTTAGTGGTTGTGATTGATGAGTCAAGGTCTACAGTCATGTATTTATTTTTATATGTAATTTATAATTAGATATATGAATAAACTCAAGTATATGACTAGTGTGTTATTGAATAACATAACCTGCAAGAATTGGTCTCTTGTTGTGTGTTTTGGGTGAGCATGCAAGAACTTAGTCTTGCATGAAAAGCCACCACAAAATATTGTTGGGGATACACTCTAGTTCCTAAATAAAACATGATTAAGAGAATAAAAACCCAACATTTTGGTTTCATTACTAGGACCCATAGTGCTTATTTCATAATAATGGAAGATGCTTAAACATATAAACCTTAAAAGTATTGAATAATGGATTACCAAAGTCAAGGATAATTCTATGGTTCCTTATATTTAACTAGGAATTTTTTCATGTGAATGGGTGGAACAACATTTCTATAGTTCATTATATGAAACCTTATTTGTCAAATTCCCTATTCATTTACATGTTTGTCTCTCTGCTTCTGATAAAGGTCGATCACAAAATTTTGAGAGAAGATAAGATTGGATGTTATAACATAAAAGGGATTTGGCATGACTAGTAACATCATGGACATGAGTTATTAATATTTGGTGGAGAGTAATGTTGAATACCTACATCCTAAAGTATGTTGTAACCACTTACTCTTGTCTTGAATAATCCAAGTTCTAGTTTTTCAAATAACCACATGGTCGGTATATTAGACTTTTCCCATTAAAATTCAAGAAGATGTTCATTGATTATGGACTCAAAACTCTACCAATGGATGTTTAAATCCATATTTGCATGATCTTCATAGTTGTAAGGGGAATATAGAGGTGTTGGTGAATAATTTTAGGTTTAGAATGTTAGCTATTCAGTGGGCATTATGAAAGTAGAAGTATGATGAATCTCGGTATAGGATCATAGGTGGAAGTGGTGTAGGAAGGGAATGAGAGAACTTATTAAGTGATGATAGGGTCTATAGGGAATCAAAAAGGCACAAAGAGGAATCAATCACTTTTGAACTATGTCTAATACCAATTTTATCATATGAAAGAGAAATTAGCTAGATAGAGGAGACTAAACAATCATGTTTGAACCAGACGTGTTCCCTAACCATAGTTCACATTCATGCTTTGCATTAGATTAATTAATTATACATATTTGGGATATGAATAGTGTAGATTTAGAAATTGATCTTATAAGGGAAATTATAGCTTATCTAGTTTTGACTCATAATTAATTAACACTTTCTCTTCCTCTTTAAGGGAATTTCATGGCCCAACTTGGGATACCTGATGGACCTAACATTCATAGTAGATATAATATAGGCCCAAATATTATTAATCAACTAGCTATCATGACCCACGTCATGGGTGTTGTTACTAGAGGTGGACTAAGAGGTGGCATGGGATGAAGTAGTGGACTAACCCCTTAAAGAACATGATCTATTGGTTCTTAATAGCCACCAGTGTAAGCACCTCAACTACCAATGGTATATTATGAAATGATCCTTCATATGCCTAAATATTAGGGCATGTCCATAAGTATGAACTCATTTGGAGGGAGTGAGGCATAACTTATTTTGAGAAAAAGGCCACACAATTAGCAACCACACTTTTTGAAAGATTGCATAATTGGTATAGTAAGTTGGACTCTCAATAAGAGTTAGTTGACTATGATCAGATCAAAAAAACATTCATTCAAGAATTTGACATTCCCAAATTTGAGCAATAAAGTATTATTGCATTAAAAGATATAAGGTAGGATCTCACTAAAAGTGTATGGGAGTATGATGCATGGTTTAAAACACTCTTGTCAAAAATATCATTTAAAATTAATGTTGCTCAACATGCCCAATGGTTTATGGTAGGTTTGTTGCTTCCATTTAGATGAACACTATCTCAAAATACCTTTACTAGCCTGCATAAAGCCTTGGAAGCCACCCTTTGCATTAAAGCTCTTGGTAGTATTTACACTAGAATTAGTCCTTTCATGAAAACCCAAATAACTTTGATGGCATCACAACTAGAAAAATTGACTACAAATAATGTGTACAAACATCATATGGTATTTAGTGTATTTATTATAAGTTTTAAGGTCATAATAGAAGAAACTACCCATGCAAAAATATCTATGTTGTACTAAAGCAGTCATGTGAAATTTTCCATGAAGAGCATGATGTATGCTCATGTCCTCTCCTATAGTGGGTTACACATTATAAAATGTCTAAATATTATAAAATATTTAATGCCTACACCCATGACACAAAATATTGCCAGCTAATTAGTGATATCCATGAGGCAAATGTGTGTGGTACCCACCAAACCTCTATTTCCAACAATCAAGATAATGGTGGCTATTGTGGATGAGGTTGAGGATGAGGATGAAGATATGTCCATTTCCCACCAAGATCACTATCAGTGAGATTGTCTAGTCTATCCAACATGTGCTTTTTGTAAGAAAGAGCATTATTTGGAAGAATGTCCTAAAATATACATGAACATCACTAAGAAAATAAATGACAAAGGTGTAGTGATGATTCACCTTAAGAAACCTCACTAGAGTTCATGCTCTAGAACCCCAATAGCTTAACAGGTGAATATCACTATGCATAATGGTGGATAATCTCAATCTACATCTAATCCTATTGAGAAGATACAACATGAAGATCCTTGTGTAAGGAAGTATCCTAGTGATGATCAATAGCAGGATATATTATAGGATACTATGACATTGGTAAGGGAACTATAAGGAAAAATTTCAATTCTTAAGGACCAAGAAGTAGCATAATGTGTTGATATGCAAAATGTCATAGAACCTCAAAAAATGGCATGAGATGACTTTAAAGATATTTTCAAGCATATGTTGGATGAATACATTATCCTATAGCTAATTAATTGGCTTAAAAATTAGGTATAAACACCAAATGATATTCAACCTCAATTTATTTAGCTAACTAAGGATCATTGATTGAATCATGCTTAGAAATAAGATACTCATGTTATTCCTAACCCTCAAGAGGACAAGGAAATACTAGTGAATGCTACCATTGATGGTTAGGTAATTCAAGATCTATTGGTTGATACTAGAGCTTATTTTAATGTCCTTACAAAGGATTCATGGTGCAAAATGGCTAGTCTAGCATTATAATCATTTTTGCACGTATTATTTATGGATAATAAAACTCATGTTCTATCAATTGGTATCCTTAATAATGCAATGGTTGATATCCCTAGAGTACCTTTAAAAAAAAGTTTTTAAGTTCTTGAGTTAGCTAAGGTATATGATTTTATAGATCTATTGGGGTGACCTTAGTGCTATGTAAATAATGTAGACTTAAGTTTTAAAAAGTGTTACATTAGTTTTGAGAATATTGATCAACACATTGTTATTATGTTGGATCAAACACACAGACCCCCATATCTAGAACCTCTTAATATGTAAGAAGATATTAACCACATATATAAAATCATAACCAAATATGGTGAGCATCATTATCCTACTCCTAATAGCATCTTCTGATGGACAGACACTCAATCCCTTTCTGATACTACAAGTAATGCCTATAATTTTTGGGCACATGATGACTATCACCTCATTGGAAGAGTGTGTAGTGCCATTGGTAGTTGTGTGAACATTCCATGCTAGTATCATAAACATGACATGTTTTTTCACCTTGTTACTAGACAAGTAATGAGAGGACTATTTATAGATGCACCATTAGAAAGACTTGATGAAGATCCATAGTTTCATATAAAATTAGAAGTCTGTGACTCTATCTAGCACTTTGAAGACTTATATAACTATGATAATGACCATATGCCATAATTTGTTCACCTTTTTTATGCTACAACCACAAGGTGGTGGTGAACCCATAATGAGTGACTTATCCATTGGGATTAATTATGCTCTGCTTTGCATCACCAATTTCATCATGACAACTGAATATGATGTATAATCATCTATAGTAGAGTATAAGCACCAGAAATACACAAAATCTTGTGAATCCATGTGGAAGATTTAAGAATCTTTCTTGATAGAGTACCTATGGGTACATGATTTTTATAGAACTTTACAAACTTGGGATAAAGCATGGTATGTTCATGAAGATTGACATATGGATACCCATTTTTGGCATCTGTTAAAAGAGAGCATGAACTCAATGTTATATTATTCATATTTGAGAATGTATTTATGCCTCACACTCCAAGATATACATGAAGTAGTGGTTAGTAACCTTAGTCCCATTGAATATCACTTGAGATATATACATGATGTCCCAAAAGAAGGTTTAGTTATCTTTCATGATCTATCTGAACAATCTATTCCCATGCCAGACATTATCTTTAATTAGGAACATTGTGAAGAGAGATGCATAGGGAAGAAAAAACTAGTATTTTAGGTGGATGAAGGTGAAGGGTCTGGCCCACCTAAACCATTCACAAACCATTTGGATATCCCTACAAACTATGGTGTATGAACTATTCATGATACTAGTACTGATGTAGCCCACCCTTACTCAGAACCTCTTCAAACTATCTAGTGCAACATTAATACAGAGGAAGAACCAAATATATATATTATAGGCAACTACTAAACTAACACATAGGTCTCAAAAATATTCTAATTTCTAAAAAAATACCAAGATTTATTTCTAAGAAATTACAGTGAGATTAAAGGTGTTCATCCATCTATAGGCAAAATGCATATCAAACTAGTTGATGGTGCTTGACCAGATAGAAAAAGGCCATATAGGATGAATCCAAATTTACATGCATATGTGAAGGAAGAAATTGATAGTATGTTGCATGCCAAAATGATCACCCTAATTGATGAACCCAAATGTGTCAGTTTTATGGTCATAAGTATAAAAAATATGGATGCATTAGGATTTATGTTGATTACCTAATACTTAATACATCTTACATTATTGATCCCTAATCAATGCCATTCATAGAATAAATCTTTGAAGGTATCACTAGATGTGAAATTTATACTCTCACTAATGGATTCTCTAGGTACCATCAAGTCTAAATCATTGAGGATGATGGACCTAAAAATACATTTGATACTAAATGGGGATCCTTCACATATACCATCATGCCTTTTAAGTTAAAGAATACACCTGATATTTTTTTTTGTATATCCATTGAGGCCTTTAAAGACTTCATCCAAAAATTCCTTCAATTTTTATTTGATGGCTGGACAATCTATGGCTTGGTAAAGGACTATTATAATCTATAGCTCATGTTTGAGCACTGTCAAATACTACAAATATCACTAAATTTAAATAAGTGTCTTTTTGATACACCTTTAGATGTTATTCTAGATCATATTTTCTCTAAGGATGGATTTTTTTTAGACCCAACAAAGGTAGCTATCATTCTTCACCTCCCAATGCCAAAGTCTTAGCATGAAGTTCACACCTTTCTAGGACATATAGAGTATTATCAAAAATTCATCCAAGGATATATAAAGATTGTTGTGCCTTTGGAGGAACTCTTAAAACATAAAAAATGCTTCATCTAGACCTACTCTTACTAAGAAGCCTTTAAGGCCTTAAAATACAAGCTAGTCACTACTCTGATTCTACAAATAAAATCATTCCATGTCCATGTTGATGCCTCTAAAATAGTCATTGGTGCAGTCCTTGCACAACTAGGTGAAGGTCACCTTGATCACCTTATCTATTTTATTATGATAAAACTTACTCTAGTATAGATTAATTACACCACCATGGATTGAAAAGTCCTTTCAATGGTTTATGTTCTGTAGTAATTTCAAAAATACTTATTTGTAATTTCTTTTGTATTCTATATAGATCACAAATATTTTAAATATCTAGTAAATAAACCTATATTTCATGATTGCATCTATCACTGGATAGTATTATTTCAATAATTTCAATTCTCTATCATGGTCAAACTATGAAAATCTAATTGTGGTCCTAACCATCTTTTTCAAATTGATTGTGGAGAACCACCATGTGATATTGAAGATGACCTATCTGATGTTTAACTATTCTTTATTTTTCACATTCCTAAGGAATTAGAATATATTTTAGCCTTCTTAACTACCAATTTAATGCTTAATTTTCTAAATCTTATGACCTAGGAATTTGACTCAAGAGAGGATGGTTAGTATGGTGTTATTTTCAAAATGAAAAACAAAATGAAAGAAACATACTAACTAGCATAAAATCTCTAGGCCTAGACACTAAAGAGAGCTTAGTTAAAAAACATGAATAAAACACACATCTAAAATGCAAAATAGACCTTCTTTTACCTCCCTTGGATGCTCCAAATTCTTTTTGTAGTGGCTTGCTCAAATTTTTCTCATGAAGTCTTCATCAAAGGAGGCTTGGCTATCTCCTCTTATCCTTGGCACCTTTCGCTTGTGGCTTGGCTTGGCTTGGAATCAATTTGGCATGGCAACACTAGCTGCAATTACTTTTAGAATCATTTGTACATTATAACTTTACATTATCAAGACTTTTGAAGATATTTGAGCATAATAACTTTGCACCAAAATAGCTTAGAAATGATGTTCATGGCCTCTCTATTTATAGATTTTTGAGAATGTCTAGAATCAACTTGAACTATCCATCCTATGATTGAGATGTGTGGTTGAGGATTAATTCAATTTTTATAATTGAGTTTATAATTATCCTCATCATGACATTGGAAGAAGGGGCAATTAAGAGGCATGGAGGGCATCATCGAAGGCATTGATGAGGAATGGAGGGAAAGAATCCTAATATTTGTGGTATTTATGGCCCTGATGATATAGATATTTAATATTCATTTCCAAAAATAAGTTTTCAACAAGTTTCCATGAAATTATTAATTATTCATTGATTTGTACTAATTAGATCTTAAGCATGTTTAAGCACTTTGTGCACAAATTACTCAAATTGATCAGAATGACTTATTATTGGTCCAAAATTTGACTAGATTAAAATTGAAAGGCAATGTTAGATGTGTTGGATATGTATTCCCATTTAGGATGTTACCAACAATAAATAACAAAGGCATGTGTCTTGTGTAAGAGATTTGATAGGAAAGAGAAATTTAGAGCACCCAAGTACAAAATTGACATTTTGACTCAGAATGATCTGATCAAAGTTAGTTCGCCCATAAATTGCATTTCCCCATTTAATGATACCTTGGCCAAAATCAGCACTTGAATATGTTAGTTTCACATCATTTAGCATGTTTTAGTATTTTTAGGATAAATTGTGTATTTTGGGTGGAAATTGGATAAAACCCTGATTGGAGGTTATTGGTGGCCAGATTTAAGTGTCTATAGTTTTCCCCTATTTGGGAAGGTGTTGCAAGATATAAGCATAGTAACATCTTCTCAAAGAATGAAAAGGCTCTGTATGCCTATAACTACAATGATGATAAACTAACTATATGATGTAGTTGGCACAAGTAGATCAAAAAACAATCCCTCAAAAAGAAAGAAGTGAAATGAGGGGACCAAATAAAAAAATATGATGGGGTGAAAACATAATGATATTGAAAAAGTAGTCAAAATCATTGAAAAGACAAGTGGGATGGTATATAATGGTTTGCCCAAAGGCAGTTATAAGCATTGTACCCTAATAGTGGTAATGTGATATGATAACACAATTATTTTCTTAAAGGTTATTATAATCATTGAGAAGATGGAGTTGCCCCAGTTAGGATAGACAAACAAGAATGCCAAATAATGACAAATTATTGAAATTAATTAGAATGCCTTGTTATTGGTTCAAATTTTGATAATACTAGAATTGGAATTTAATGTCAGATGTATTAGAACCATATTCCCATTTAAGATGTTACCAATATTAAATAACAAAGGCATGTGTCTTATGCAAGATATTTGATAGGAAAGGTCAATCCAGAGCACCTAAGTGCAAAATTAGCATTTTGACTCAAAATGATCTAATTAAATTTAACTAGCCCATAAATTACATTACCTTATTTAGGTATACCTAGCCAAAATCAACACTTGAATATGTTATTTTTACATTATTTAGCATGTTTTAGTGTTTTTAGGCCAAATTATGCATTTTGAGTGGAAATTGGCTAAAATTTTGATTGAAGTTTATTGGTGGCCAAATTTAGGTGTCTATAGTTTGCCCCTATTAGGGAAGGCATTGTAAGCTATAAGCACGATAATTTATTCTCAAAGAATGAAAATTTCTTGTATGCTTATAACTACAATGATGATAAATTAAATATATGATTCCCCCTTAAGGGAATGATTGGCAGAAGTAGGTCAAAAAATGATTCTTCAAAATTAAAGAATCAAAATGAGGGGACCAAAGAAAATAAATATGATGGAGTGAAAACATAAGGTTATTAAAAAATTAGTCAAAATCATTGAGAATGTAAGTGGGATGGTGTACAATGGTTTGTCCAAAGGTGGTGTACCCTAATAGTGGCAACATGGTATGATAACACAATAGTTTACCCAAAGGTGGTTATAATCATTAAGAAGATGGAGCTACCCCATTTAGTATAGAGAAATAAGAAAATTAGCATGCCCCTATATAGGTAAAAAAAGTAAAGTGATGACAATATAATGATTTTCCCAAAAGCAGTTATAATCATTAAGAAATGCAAGTGGGATGGTATGCAATGATTTGCTCAAAGGAGGTTATAATCATTAAACCCTAATTATGGTAAATAGGATAAACTTGGTCAATGATGATGATAACTTAACGTAGAGGGTAATGATGAATTAGAATAACCTACTAATAGGGAGATGCTCATCTGAAATAATAAAGGTTGAATTTCTTTCATGTTTAATTACTCTATTTGGGATATGATTAGGATGGAATCAAGATGTCAGTGCTAAAGAGATGCCACCATTACTAAATAAACTTCTTGAAGCTGAGGTTTGTTTTAGCATGTGTCGGTAGGCATCATGGTATAACATCATGATGACTTGGCCAAAATATGCATAAGGAATGACTCCCAAAATCTAACACTCAATAAAAAAAAGATGTACCAATGATAGAAACCATGATGCCAATGTATACATATAAATATGGATGGATTCAAGTATAAGTGTGGATAAGGAATCACCCAATGAACACACATAAACTGAATCAAGGCCATAGTTTTGAAAGCAAACAAACATGCAAACAAACAAAACAATAAAGAATAAACAAAGAATCACTCAAAAGAAACCATACAAATAGTGCCCCTAGAAAATAGGTGACAAATTTAAAAAACAAACAAAATGGGGGAAATATAAGAAAAGGAAAGGGTGTTCAAGTTGTCTCCATATGCACTAGGCAAGTGGACGCTACCTACATAGTTCCATGGATGTAATATCTAATAAAAAAACTTTAGGCTGAATGTAGTTCTACCAGGGAATGGGAAGAATGTGGTAACTGAGGAAAACAAATAGAATGGATTTGAAGAAGAGGAATGGTATTGAAAAATGGAAAGTGAATGTGAGAAAAGGCCAAAAAGGATGGGGAAATTAAATGATAAGTGATTTGATTTTAACTTAGCAAGGGTTCCCATAATCCTTAAGGCAAAGAAGTGGTTAATATTTTTGTTCTTTTATAATGATTTTCCAAATGTTTTTGGGATTGTTTTAGAGTGTCTCAACTCAATCAATAATGATGAGATACATTAAATGGTTTAATCTCACAAAATAGTGAGAGAATTTAAACTAAGGTTTCTCACAAAATGGTGAGAGCATTCAAACTTACATTGCTCAAAAAATGATGAGAGTGTTCAAACTTAAGTTGCTCACAAAATGGTGAGAGTGTGGCTTAGTTTACTCATAAAATGAAGAGAACATGGCTAGAGGGTGACTAAGGTAACCTAAAAAAGTATCGAGTGTTGCCTAGATAGTCCCAAAGTAGGACCTCAATTCATTGTAGTTATGAGCTTATAATGAAGGAATTCAACTAGTATAGCAGTCAATCCAAACAAAATAGGCATAGTTGGTAAAAAGGCATAGTATGACATAGGAAGTGGAAAGTTGGTATGTCAAGGCTTAATGTTGCCTCTAGTTTTCCCATAGGTAATTATAACTAGGACACAATGGCATAAATCAATGGTACTAATTTACCCAAAGCTAATTATAATTAGTATCAAGATCAGTGGTAAGAAAGGAATAACAAATGAAGGATACAACTGTTAAAACTTCTATCATACTATTATAAAATATGATCTCTATCTAAAATACTTGAACCAAATGATGAAACTAATTAGATGCCTTGATACTAAAAATGCGTAATGAATGGTAAAAACCAAGGTCAAATGGGCTAGGCTTTAGAACACACTAGGCTAATAGGTTAGAAGTGAAAAGTGGATATGACTAAGAGGATAGATAAGGATGATATTTGTACAAAGAATAATAGTGATAAAATGGCACAACTAAAATGGTATTTATAAACAATAGACCTTAGTGCTCAAACATAGTACTACTTGAGATGAATAATATTCAATAGCTCAAGAAGTTCATCTCCATCTAGTGTGCCTAGCCTATATTAACCTGATCCATAATCTGTAATAATGATGAAAGGCCATATCCATTTTGTTTGAATTTTCTTTTATGCCTCTTCTTAGCCATGGTATTCTTTTATTTTTATTTAAGAACAAGATCACTAAGTTGAAATGTTCTATATTTAACACATCAATTATAGTGGCCTTTGAGTTAGTTCTAATATGCTTGAAGATTTTTGAGCATGGTTGTGAATTTCTCATCAAGTAGGTCTAGCTCTTACAAGCGAGCTACTCAATAGTCATGATCATCCAAGACATGCTTGAAAGAGATGCACAGTGAAGGCAATTTGACCTCAATGGAAATGATGGATTTAGTACCATAAAAAAGTGAGTATGGAGTGGCTCTTGTGGGGGTACAATGATTTTTATGGTATTCCCAAAGGGTAGGAAATATCTATAGGTGCCAATCATGACCATCATCATTGATAATCTTTTTGAGAATATTGACAATGGTTTTGTTGGATGCTTTGGCTTGGCCATTACCTTGAGGGTAATATACTATATAAAAATGTTGTGTGATTTTATATTCAATACATAGCTAATCTACATCCTTATTATTGAATGATCCTCTATTATTATATATGTCAGAGGGGATACCATAGAGACAAATTAAATGGTTGAAGATGAATTTGGAAATTTGCTTTCTAGTCATGTGAGGGGTATAGTTTCAACCCACTTAGTGACATACTCAGTGGTGGTAAAGATATCTTTATGGCCATCAGATGAAGTGGGGTTGATCTTCTCAAAGAGGTTAAGTCCCCATGTAAAAAATGGCCATGGTGTCAACATTGGTTTTAGATTTTTGGTTAGGGCATGAATCAGATTAGCAAAACATTGATATTTGTCACACTTCTTCACATATGTATTGGCATATATGTCCATCATGGTCAAATGATAGCTAGTATGCAAGATATTTTTGGATAGGGCTACCCCACTAGAATAAGCTCCGCATACTCCTTCATGAACTTCTCTTAATGCTAGTGTAGACTCTGCCAAAGTTAAATAATGAAGTAGAGTTCCATCAAAACTATGATGGTAAAGGGTGGATCCAAGTAGAGTATAAAAAGTGGAATGATGAATGAAGGCTTTGGTTTGTTTTTGAGATAGGTTAGGTGGTATAACTTGGTCGTGAAGGTATTTTTAAAGGTCTGAGTACCAAATATAATTAGGACCAACAATATCAAAAATCATAGTAATGGTTGAATGTTCATGAGCTGGTGCTGACAAATTCTTGAAAAGGAATTGATACTCTCTATCTTTATTTATTTGTTAAATTAGAGAGCCAATAGTATCCATGGCATCTATAGTTCTATTACTATCCCTTAGTATGTGCTCAAACAGAATGTTGGCAATTTATTACTTAAGAATGGTGACCATGGCTTTATATGGAACTAGCTTGTCATCTTTGGTCTAAAAATGATTTGTGACCTGATTTATGATTAACTAAGAATCACCATAAAATTGGAGATGATATATGTTCCAATTCACTACCTATCTAAGTCTTACAACAAGTGCTTCATACTCAGCCATGTTGTTTATAAAAGAAAAGCTAATTTTGAATGATTTAGGGATTAGATCCCCCTGTGGTGTAGTAAACAATAGGCTTAACCCTGATCCATGTGTAGTAAATAAACCATCAAAATACATATTCTAGGGCTACTCCTCAAGGGGTGTGTCAATGATGATCATTATGGATTCATTAAGAAATTCAAATGTGAGTGGCTATGTCTATGAGAGGTACTTCCACAAGTTGATCTGCAAGAACTTGTCCCTTGATTGCCTTTTGATTGACATACTTTATGTCAAAATCACTAAGAAGCATGATCTATTTAGCCATTCTACCTTTCAAATCTATTTTAGATAGTAGATACTTGAGAAGATCTACTTTTGAAATTACCATGGTCTTATTATTCAATATGTAATGGTATAGTTTCTGAGATATAAAGACCATAGCTAGACAAGGTTTTTCAATAGGTGCATAGTTATGTTCATATGTATCCAAGGTACAGGTTAGGTATTATATGACATGCTCTTTTCCATTGTCATAATGTTGAGCCAAGAGTGCCCCCAGATCATGGTTGGTAGCTGATAGGTATAACAATAATGGCTTTCCCAACATAGGAGGTAATAAAATAGGTGGTTTAATAAGATAGTATTTGAATTGTTAAATAATTATTTAACAATGATCATCCTAGTGAAATGAAACTCCCTTATTCAAAAGGTGTTTAAATAGATGGCACTTATCTATCAATTGAGAGATGAAGCCTTGGATTAATTGGATCTTACCCTGCAAACTATGGAGTTGTTTTAAATTGGTTGGTGGCAACATCTTGGTTATAGAATGGACTTTAGCCAAATCAACTTCAATACCTCTATGAGACATGATGAATCTAAGTAATTTTCCTAAAGTTACACCAAACACACATTTATTTGTATTGAGTTTGACTTTATACTCTTATAATCTTTCAAATATCTAATGTAGCACTACTGGATGGTCAACCCTAGTTTTGGATTTTCCTAATATGTCATCAGCATAGTTTTCAATAATATCATGCATCATATCATGGAATATGATAGTCATGGCTCTTTGATATATATCTCCAACATTATTAACACCAAATGGCAACCCTAGTTTTGGATTTTCCTAATATGTCATCAGCATAGTTTTCAATAATATCATGCATCATATCATGGAATATGATAGTCATGGCTCTTTGATATATATCTCCAACATTATTAACACCAAATGGCATTACCTGATAATAAAATGTTACCCATGGAGTGATGAATACTATTTTATGTTAGTCTTTTGGTGATATTCTAATCTAGTTGTATCCTAAAAATCCATCCATGAGTGAAATCATTTCATAACCTACCATAGATTTAATGATCATGTCAATATTATTCAATGGAAAATCATATTTAGGATAAGCTTTATTGATGTCTCAAAAATTAGTACAGATTATAATCCCTTTAGACTTTTTACTAATAGGTACCACATTAGATATTTATTCTGAGTAGTCGATGGATCGGATACATCCTACTTCTAAAATTTTTCTAACTATTTATTTACTAATAAAATAATGTGAAGATGCATCTTATGTATATTTTTTTTATTGGTTTGGCATCAAGATTAACCACAAGGTGGTGAAAAACCAAGGTAGGGTCTAAACTTGACATGTCAAAATAGGCCCATGCAAAGATATCTACAAATTCTCTCAACAAAGACATAAAGAACTCATGTTACTCCTTAGTGAGGGATGTGCCTAATTTTATCCATTTCAAGGCTGATGGATTCCTAATATTTACCTCTATTATATCTTTGACTAGAAGGGTCAAACCATCTTTTAGCATAGTAGGCAAAGATTTGAACTATTGGATTATGTTAAGGTCATATGTTAGGACATGGTCTTTAATTTCTCTTAGGCATGATGAATATAAGTCCCCTAATGGGAGATCTAGCCATGTGACAAAAATAGTCAAAAATTCTTAAAGGATTTGATAAAATGCGTATTATTTCTCAAAATTGAACATAGATCCATAGGCAAGTTCATTATTGGTGGTCTCTTAGTCTAAATGTGAAGAAGAATAAACACCCCCATCTAATGGTGCCTGAAATAGGTTTTCACCACTAGAATAGCTTTTATAATTACTTTTTCCTTGGTCAAAAATCACCTCAAAGAGGTTTTCACTTTGGGACCTCAATGTTTTACTTATTTTTTTTGGCTAAGGGTGTTCACTCGGTCTGCAAAATAGGTTGCAAGATCTAATGTAATTGAGAATCCTGACTTGTGATCTCCCAATGGAACATTATCTCTAAGGCCTAAGAAGTCACAGAATGCCTCATCATTCTAGAACTCATCAATCAATAGACTGGATTCTTGTTGTTCTCAATCTATCAGTTGGGGATAATATAATGGCAATGAGTTATGATGAATGGACAAGGTAAGGATTCAAATGGAATTATTATCAGATAGGTTGGTTTCAATTAGGTCATCAAAGGTGAGGCTATGATTGGACTCTACTTCATTATCAACATCATCATCACTAGTCATTGGTGATGGAGTTTGAATAAGATATGTGGGGTCACCCCCAAGTAGTTTAAATCCAAGTCCATAAGGTTTTTCATACTTAGTCATAGAAATTAGCTCGATGGTTCCTTATTGATTTAGTCTAAGGTCTCTTCCTTCATAATTGTGATGCTTCATGATCCTATTGGGAATAAGATACTTTGTACTTTTATAAAAATTAGCTTGGTTATCATTGTATAACCATGATTCATCCCCTTCAAGAGGGTCAAGTTCTAGGCCAAATGTCGGTACAAATGTGATAGGTCCCTTATCTTTGTTCTTTTGTTTCTAATGCATATGTGGAGTGACTAAAGGTCACCCAAAGGTTTTAAAATTCTAAGGAAGATTGTCAATATGAAATGTAACATGGGTTACATACTCTCTCAGTCCATTATCTAAAATGGTGAAATGATTAGAAGCTTCAAGAGGTGGCATGTAGGAAAGGGAATCCAAGGTATTCATATCTATGCAATTATATAGTGAAGGATCAATAAGTATAGTCTTTCCTTTAGCCTACTTGGAACTGATATTCATGCCATACTGATAAGTATAGCTTTGAAATTCAGCCTTAATATGTTTACAATGTTCATATGGGTGTAAATCTCCTAGAACATTCATTTCCATCCATGAGTGGGAAAACTTGATACATTAGTGTAGAATTGATAGGACTACATGAATCTCATGTAGCCAAGGCCTACCTAAAAGCATAGTATATGATAAATCAAGATCAATCACATGGAAAAGTGTATATGGGTCAAAGGCCTAATGATAACTAGTAAACTGATGGTGCCTTGTGATTCTCTTTCTTGATTATCATAGGCTTTGATGGTTATCATTTTTGGTTGGAGATCTACCATTGTGTACCTAATAAGATTGATGAGCTTTAGAGACACAATGTTGAGGTGGGATCCATTGTCTATAAGGACATGTTTCACTTTATTCCATCTTATATAAATTTCTATGTATAATGGATTATTATGGAGTAGGCTAAGGGAATACATATCACTTTGGTTGAATGTTACTTATTGCACTAGAGCTAGGTGTCCAACCAAATCTTGAAATTTATCAGGGGATGTGTCACTAGCAATAGTGGATAGGGTCAAAAAATCATTCAATATGTTCTTATGAATTAATGATGTTCATATCAAATCTAAAATAAAAATTTGTGCTGATGTCTTCTACAATTATTCCACAATATCAAACTTCTTGTCTTGGTTAGGAGTGAATGGTTTATTTTGAGGCTAAATAGTTGGTTGGATGATAGACAAAATGGTAGATGGTTGTGGGCCCGAGATAGTAATCTTTGACCTCTGAGTTATGATTTCACAATTGAAATTAAATACTAGACCATTATTGCTAACAAATGTTGGAAATAATGTGGGACCAGATAGGACAAGTATCAGTTGCCAGTGTACTCATATGTGGTCATGTGGCAGGGATGAGTTGTCGATATAAGGTCCAAAAGGGGAAGTCCTAGTTTTCTACTTTTCCTTTATGCACTCCCAAGTTAAATAAGGATTATCCATGTAATTTGGTTGAATGTTATTGTTTAGCAATGATCTAATATGATTAGTGCTTGGTCTAGGAGTAATGGATATGGTATTAATGATACCCCCTATAATATGACTTACAACCCTATTGAAGTCATGTGTAACTACATGGTAGGTTTGTTGGTTGTTACCATTTTTACCTTGGTTTTATCCATTGTTCTATCATTTTGGGTTTTGCATTTTTTTGATTTTATAGGTTCATCCTTTGATTTTGATATTATTGATTTTGCTACTGCATTGGCCATTATTGTTATTGTTGCTGATCATTTTGTTATTACTAATTTTTATCTCAGGGAAATGGGTTTTGATAAATCCCAAGTATTGGATTAGAAGTGAAATCACCATTATCCAATGTTATCTCCCCATTATCCAACATATTCTCAATTAAATACTTGATTTAGACACATCTTCATAGATTATGCTTATTGACCCGATGATAGTCATAGAATTAATTTTCATGGTACCAATCAGGATAAGGAATGCCTTGTAGATAATGCTTTGGTATAGGACAATTAATCATATTAGTGGTAGAAAGCTTATGAAATATATACTCAATAGGTTCTCTTAGGTCACTAAAGACATGATGTGCAGGCATGGTTCTCCTAAGAGGAAGGGTTTGCAATGATAAAGACTATTGTATTTATTGTTTAGGTTTTGGTTGTTGTGCTTGTGGCATTGTTTAGAGAGGTTTATAGGTAGGAGTAAGATAAAAAGGTGGTTCAGATGATGTTTGCACCATTTGGACATGATGGGATTTAGTTACTCTATTTCCCACAACATTCTTATTATGGTTGAATTGCTTCGATCATTCTTGGTTATTATCCTATGCCAGTTGTGATGCTTACGCTTGAATAGGATGTTGATGTTGGGAATTTCCTTTATTTTTACCTTGATTTTGATTATTTTAATTAATATTTATGACTCCTTTATTGATGATCACTTTCTTGATAAACAAACCTTTATCAATGATCTCTTTGAAAGTATGTGCACATTGTAGTTCTAGATGATAAGCTATCTCACTATGTAAATTTTTTGTAAACACAATGGATAATTGTTTATGTTGTAAAATATGATTAAAATTTCTTGTAAGGGCTCTCCATCATTGTAGATAACTTTTAAAACTATCACCATCTTTTCACTTTACTTGCATTAAGTCCACTAATGAAATTTCATGCTAGATATTATACAAAAAGTGTTGCATAAACTTATCAAAAAGATCATAAAAATTCATTACTAAATTTTTGAGAAACTTTAAAAACCAATCCAAGGCTTGTCCAGCCAATCTCCTTAGAAACAACATCAAAAGGTATGTGTCACTATATGCCACTAGTTGACATGTGACAAATAATTCAATTAAATGTGCCTTAGGGTCACCTTTCCTTTTATATTTTTTTAATTTCCTTAGTTTGTATCCTAGAGGAAATGTATATATAAATACTCCATGTTTAATGGATAGGAACACACATATCCAATTTGAAATTTTTAGTCTATTTCCCTATCTGAATGGCAACAACTACATCCTTCATTCGTTGTAATTCTTAAGATAGGAAACTAGAAGGAACATTGGTTTGAGGGAGAATATTGATTTGGGTAGATGTTTGGGAGGTCAAAAATGGGACACTTTGACTAGGGTATGATGGAGATACCTATTGGGGTACATTAGTTTAGTTGGGGAATAGATCAAGAATATCCATACATGGATTAGGATGTACTTGAAATTACACATTTGACTATGTAATATTCTAGTTTAGGTTGGTGATAAAGGGTTGACTTAGAGTATTTTTTTGTTAGGATGGAGGGATATAACTATACTATACATGTTGTGGTTGAAAAGGGACATGTTTCCGACTAATCAAAACTTGTTGTTGAGTGGGAACTTGTGGACCAAGACCCTATCTCTTAATTTATGGCACATTATGAACTAATGGTTGCCTTGGAGAAACATGGGGACCTCCTTGTTGTATGAATCCCTATGGTGAAGTGAAAATAAGTTGTATATTTGGCATCTATCACTAACCAATATTTTCACATTATTGACTAGTCATTACTTGAATTTCGATTGGTATATTAGACTATGACTGAAGAGGTATGTTTGTTGTTACCTAGTGAGGTGGAACATTAGTTGCCCCTGATTAAGGTGGAAATATATTTTCCCTCTATTTAATTGATACATTAGATTATGCTTGCTATTATGTAATACTACTAATTACTTGTTGAGGAGGAGTAGGATTGATCACATTCTATCATTGAGGCATGACATTAGTTATTGTTTGATTACCTAATGCTGTAGGTTGTACACTTGAGGAAGTAATTAGTTGAGGTTGGGATGTAAAAAATCCTATTCCTTGATATGGTGGCCTACTCATGGGATTAAATTTAGGCACATTTTGTTGGCTAGTTGTTTGTGTGTTAGTACCACTTTAATCAGGATTGGATGTTGTTTAAATATTATCCACTATGTTTGGCTCACTATTTTATGTAGAGGCTGAAAACACTTCTTCAATAATGGGCATATACATCAATTTATATATCAAATTAGTTTGTAAAAATAAGTTGAAACTCAGATTATCTTGTCTAGTTAACTCTATCAACACTTCTGTTGAAGGAACTAGATCAATAAGAGGCTTACTCACCATGTTCATTTAATTGAAATTACATGCTAGATTCAGGTAAGTTTGATATGCTATTTTTATTTGATTAAAGTGATCTTCCATGATTTTTTTTCCTTGATTAAATATATTAGGGTCTTGATACATTGTTTGGACTAGAGCTATAGGATTGGTAAAGTAAATCTATTAATCATAAATGATATTGTGAGGCACTCTTACTAGACTTGGTAAATTTTCATGGGGGAAATCTACTACAAATTTATCCCCTACCTCTATGGTTCTAACCAAAATATTATGTTTATTCTCTACAAAATGTCACTCAAACAAAAATGGATCATACGTGGAAGTTGTATTAGTAGAATATGACTGTTGAAGAACTAACTTATCCACTATGGGTATTATAGCTAGGTATTGAGTGGTTTGTTCTCGGTCTTGTTCTGAATAAGGTGGTGTGTTAACTAAATAGTTATCCAATGGATATTGGATTTGTGCCCCTAATTGAGTATTATAAGATGAATAATAAGTAATATTATCTATGTAGGGGTCTTGCACCATTTCTTCCTGCACCACCACATTACTAATCCCTAGATTGTACATGAGTCCATTACAAGTATAAGAATACATGTTGGGATCCATAGTCAATGCTTTGAAATAAAAGGTCAAAGAGTTCTAAAAACTCTAAAAAAGATAAAATCTAAAATAGATGATTTTTCAACTTGGTCTAGATTCATCAAAAGGATCAAAAGGTTTATGCAAATATTTTTGAGGAAATAAGCTAGCATGAAGTATCTAACGTTTCACTTTTCACACAAAGATAAGCAAGTAAATGGACTAAAAATAAAAATTCCAAACTCTAAGGTTGAAATGTTTCAAATTAGTCTAATCTATAAATTTAAAAGTTGCTAGGTCTTTTGGCCAAACATGATGTCAAAAGCTAGGCTCAAACTAGTAATGCACTAAGACTCTTAGCCAAATGGCATCAAAAGCTAGACTTTGAAATAGATGAAAGTTTTAATCTAATGGATTTGAAATACTTCTATCAAACACTAGGAATTTGATTCTTGGACATGAACTTGATCAATTAGGTATAAGGTATGAAAAAAAGGCACTTTAAAGATATTTTATTTTCTTATAAATAATGATATAAAACTTGGTTCTTTTTATAAATAAACTAGATAAAAGTGAATTATATAACTATGATAGGTAAAAGATCATAAAAGTACACTTGGATTGGTTTGAAAATGTAGGAACAAATTTGAACTATGTGCAATATAGTCTACGAAACAATATTTTCAATGTTTTGAGTAACATAATGATGCTACACTACCTAGAAGGTGTGACAAAAAAGTTTGTTTTAAAAAATCTCTAAGGAAAAGATAATTTCCCATAATTTTTATAGTATAACACTAATATTATTGACTTAAAATTTTGTGGTGCATAGACTCAAAGTTCAAGTGTTTTGCACAAAATGGCTTAAGTCTATCAAGTGATGATAATGATTATGAGTCTTAAACAACCCTCAACAAAAATGGGAAATTGAACCTAAGTTCCCTCAAGTTTAGTGTAAATGGTGAATCCAATTAACACATCAACCCTATGAACTTATAAAGGTGCAATTCAAAATTTAGATTATAAGTGAAGGACTTAAACAACTTTTGTAAAGTCTAGACTCAATTGGGCAACATAAATGTGCCAAAGTGGATGATATGACTCCCAAGCTTTTGATGAACTTTTGAATAAGGAAAATTGATGATCTCATGTAGGAAACATAATTACTCTTCATTAAAATGAAAATGAGGACCATGTGTTTTGGTTTTAATTGTTTGTTTACACCAAGTTTTGACTTCAAATAATACTTTAATCTAGGACAAAACTCAACTGATTAATCACTCTTAGACTCTAAACTGACAAGGTTGCTTTATATTGTTGGAATATATCTATATATGTCATTTGAGAAGGTTTTAAGTGTTCATACAAAATTAAATGTGCATTATATAGTAGAGATCCCCCCCTTATCTAAAATGATAGTACTATGACATGGACCTTGAGGTGCACCTTACACCAACAATACTTCTATGGGAAGTGAGGATTTTTCTAAGATCTAATAAGTTTCTGAATGTTCTATGGGAATCAATTACACAATGAATTTCATGCCAAACAATTCAAAATAAAATCATGGATTTTGGGTCTATATCACTTGGCTTGTTGCAAAAAGGTCTAGTCCTTTTTGTAACCACTACATCTTTTTGTTCACTCAGTATAGTGCGATGTCCAAAGTGCCACTATGTCCCATGTGTAACTATAATTAGGAGCCAAATTAATTCAATTCCAAGAGGTGAAACCTGGGAGGTGATGAAGTCCCCCTCGCAAGCCATGTTTGCATAAAAATAAATAAAGCATGAAAGTAGAAATAATTTAGGGTCATTTTCAAGGTCACCCAAACTTTGATGAGTTTTTAGGGAGTTCTTTATATGAATTTATTTCTAAACCTTGGACTAGGCTACTTACAATAAGAATGGTGCTTTTGATTCCAAGGGTTCCCTAAAGGAGATAAATGGAAGAGCATACACGTAGCATCCCTCTTTTTTCCAAACAAAAACTTAATTTTAATAACTAAGTGAATATAAAAATATTGAAATGGTGAGTTCATTTTTAATCTTGAAATGGCTTTTGGAATAATTTTTTCATTATAACTTTGCATTATCAATACTTTTGAAGATATTTGAGCATAATAACTTTACACCAAAATAGCTTAGAAATGATGTTCATGGCCTCTCTATTTATATATTTTTGAGAATTTCTAGAATCAACCTGATCCATCCATCCTGAGATTGAGATGTGTGGTTGAGGATTAATTCAATTTTTATAATTGATTTTATAATTATCCTCATCATGACATTAGAATAAGGGGCAACTAATAGGCATGGAGGGCATGAATCCTAATATTTGTGGCATTTTTGGCCTATGGATGTCTTCCTAAGAAATGAGGTCACCTGATGATGAATATATTCAATATTCTTTTCCAAAAATAAGTTTTTAACAAGTTTCCATGGAATTCTTAGTTAGGCCTTGATTTAGATTAATTAGCTCTTAAGCATGTTTAAGCTCTTTGTGGACAAATTACTCAAATTGATCATAATGCCTTGTTATTGGTCCAAAATTTGACTAGATTAGAATTGGAAGGCGATGTTAGATGCATTAGATCCATATTCCCATTTAGGATGTTACCAAAAATAAATAATTAAGGTACATGTCTTGTGTAAGAGATTTGATAGGAAAGAGCAATTCAGAGCACCTAAGTGCAAAATTAGAATTTTGACTCAGAAAGATCTAATTAAAGTTAGTTAGCCCATAAATTTCATTACCCCATTTAATAATACCTTGTCCTAAATCAGCATTGAATATGTTAGTTTCACATCATTTAGCATATTTTAGTGTTTTTTTTCCGAAGTGTGCATTTTGGGTGGAAATTGGCCAAAAGCTTAATTGGAGGTTATTGGTGTCCAAGTTTAGGTGTCTACAACTACAAAGGCTAAAAATAACTCATAGTCTACTCTACACCTTTTTAGCTCATTAGTGGGGATCTATAAAATCTTATCCAAGATGAAGTTCTTTGATGTTGTGTTATGAAACATGAATTCTCTAAAATACTCCAAGAAGTTCATGAAGGCATTACAGGTAGACAATATGTTGGGGAGGATACTGAGTGCAAGTTATTGCTAGCCAAATTATGGTGGCCTACATTTTTTCAAGATGCCAAAATACATGTTAGGAAATTTGATTTTTATTAGTGTATCAAAAAACCAAATTGTCAAGATGCCATGTCATTACGTCTTATTTTATCTCAAGAACCATTTGAAAAATAGGCCATTAATTTTTTATCCCCATTAATCTAGATGGATAATGTACAAGTTCCCTTTATATCATTACAACAACTAATTATCTCATGCACTAGGTTGAGGTTATGCCAATAAGGTATTATATTACTGTTACCCTTACATGCTTCATATGGGAACATATCATAACCCATTTTGGTTGCCCATTAAGTTTTACTAGTGATTGTGGTACAAATTTCCTCAATGAAACTATCCACATCCTACTTGTTGAGTTTATGATTACCCATCATAAAAAAAACACTATATCATCTCCAATCCAATGTCACTACTGAGACATTCAATAAAATACTAGGCACAACACTTACAAAGATTTATAATATTGGCTACACTGAATAGGATGGTAGAGTGTATGTAGTAATTGGGCTTACTAAACAACTTATAAGTGCCTAAACAAGAACATACCATTCAATTTGGTGTATGGCATAGAATTAGTTCTACCAATTTAATTCTTAATACCATCTTTTTGTATTGCATGTGTTGGATAATTGGATGAGAAGTCATCATTAAAAGTGTGTTTGGATGCTTTGTTTTAGTTGGATAAAGCCCATTTTCTTACTCATTAGAGTCAAGATGTGGAGTATTTCAAACAAAAGGCATGGCATGATTGACACATCAAACATAAGAAATTTACACTTGGAATGAAATTCTTGCTCTATTAATCCAATTTCATATGCCATTTTGGGAAACTTTGTATTCTCTAGGATGGTCATTTTTTCATTCATAGCATTTGACCTACTGACACTTTCCATTTACAAAGATTGGAAGGCCAATTTCTTCCTAGACATTACAATGGTAGTTGCCTATGGCCATACTTCTCTACTTAAAGTATAGTTTTTTTAACAATAAGGCTTATTCCATTAGTTTAGGATTTCCTATTTTCAATAAAAGTGTTACCTTAGTTACATACAATGTTTCTTTTTAAAAAAGGTTTGTTTATTTTTGTACTTATAATTTCATGGAGGACCATGACACATTTTTAGTGTATGGTAAGAGGTAGTACATGTATTCATGTTAAAGATCCATGTGCAACTTAAATTACACATGTTAAATAACCTTAAGATAAGATATTCCTACCAAATAGTTTGAATATTAGAAGAATTTAAAAACTATCTTCCAATCCAAAGAAAAGTGTATGATAAGATGCATCATTAATATGAAAGGAGGAGTAATTGTAATAAGTGTGTCAACATTATGAGAAGATAATACCATTAATTGTATTTATGGTGAGAAGCGATGACTGAATAATGGTGGTCATTACAAATGCATTAATTATGAGAAGTGATGGTTGAAAAGGAGGGGGGTAGTAAATGAAAGTTACCCCTTAGAACCTAAAAAATGACTTGAGATATCATTTCAACTTTTACCTTTGCTTACATTTGAGTTATATAGAATCAAAGAGTGAACTAAGTCTAGGTGATTCCCGATCAAGTGTAATTTTAGAGCATTGAAATCCCATAATAATTTATTGAGAGGGACATTAAATAAGTACTCAAGCACAAAGATAACCCTAAAACATGACTTATGATAGAAATAACTACTAGTTTCAAGTTTCAGAGGTAGACATCCACCATTAAAGGGTGAGGAAGCAATAAAATTTGAGTTATCTACATCACAAACACATAATCCTTTGGGAATGTTGTATGACCATGCCTCAACCTTTGGGTTCCATGGTAGATGATACAACCTAAGAATAAGGTTTTAAGAAGTGATACATTATCAACCATAATAGAATAAGTACCACTTTGGGGGAAATAGTATTAATTAGAGAAGAAACACCTAGAGAACAAGCATAGTGTGTGAAATATGAAGAATTTAGGAAGGCATGCCAAGTAAAGAAGGCACAAACACCTCCACCCACACTATTGATTATAAAAGAAATACAATATCTAGAGATGGTGCTACACACAAAAAAATTGGGTCTCAAAATTACCCTCTTTTATCATATCTGATTAAAACCACCTTTAACTAAGGAATGAGGTTGAGTTATAAAATGAATACCAAGTTGATTAGTAGAACACTAAAAATCAGTTACTATATGACCTCAAAATTTTCAATGCCTTAGAATCTATAGGTCTATTTTAGTTTTAGATTAAGGTAAAAATAGGTTTTGAAGGGACCCTAAAACCCTGAAATAAAGAAAGAAAGATGAAGCATTTACGACCACAGGCAAAACCTAAAACCTACTACAAAGAAGTATCATAAACAGGTTTTATATGGACCTAAAACCACCGAAAAGACCACAAGTCATAACCCAGGTTTTACATAGACCTGGCTACTCCATAGTCAAAAGATTACAAAAAACCAGGAAACAAGACCCAGATAACACGACCAACTAAAAGAACTAGGCTATTCTTCTAGTTCCAGAATCATTTTCACTGCTTCCTTGCCTTTCACAATAGTGTCCTAAATGGCAATAGCTGCTGACATGGATCCCCCTTGCATAACTTTCTTTCTTGAGCTCTGTCTAGTCCTCTTGCTAGGCCCCTCCAAGGATTTGATCTCCTCAGCTCTTTTTCCAATATTAACAGCTGCAGCACATATGTTGGATGTAACCTCCTCCATTTTCATTCTGCTTTCCTTGATGAGTTCCCTTAGGTTGTTCTCATAGTCTTTGAGTTTGATGGGAATGTCTCTCATCTATTTTTCCATGTTATTGATTTTGTTCCAAACTGCCTTCTGGTTGTCTTCCATTATTTCCATTTTCCTTTTGAGATCCATTATCTCCTTATACATCCATGAATCAAGTTGGAGGATAGCCTCTGCTTTGTAATTAACCCATCTCGTAGGTGTGTGCCTTCCATCGTTCTGCCTTTTATCACTCCACTCTTTTGTGTTTTTATTAGGACTGTTCCTGCCTTCTTCAATGTGGTCCTCTCTTCCCCTTTGATTCTGCTCCTTAGTTTTAGCTTGAGCTCCCAAGTCCATTTCTTGGTTTTCACCCTGAACTGTATTTTCCCTCTCATTTATCGAAACAGGGTCCTCAAAAGGGTCATCCAGGACTTTATCATCCTTAAACACTTGTTGGTTTTCCTCAGAGTCATGTTCACTATTTTCAGACTTCTCCTCTATGTTGACTCCTTCTTTCTCATTCTTCTCTTGAACTTCTTATTCCTCACTGGAACTTGAATTCCTACTTTTTGTTCCTCCCTCTTCCTCCAAGCTTTCCTCCCTAGACTTATCAGTTCTCTCCCACTCTATATCCTCATCAACATTATGATTCTTGACACTGGGGGGCTTGATTTTATCTTTCCCTTTAACAATTTCCCTCTTGTTACTTCGTGAATCCTTACTTTTCCCCAAATAAGGGTTCGTAACCATGGCCTTGTTCTTGAAATAGCCTTCAATTATCATAATTAATCCTTCATGCAGAATAGGATGCATTTCCTTCTTCCTGTGAGTGAATAAACTTTGGATCAAAGAGAAACATAGATAAAAGGGAAAGGAAATTCTTACTTTGTGTCTGAAATGATTTAGGAATACAAAGTGGAATTTGTGAAATCTCTTGCTTCTTCCATCGAGTATGAAGTAATCTCGAATACAGCATAAGACATCCCTCCAAATGCCCTTAATCTACTCTAGTTCAAATAAATCCCCATTCTTTTCCAACTTCTACTCCTCAACATCCGTCTTAGGGAATTTGCAAAAGGCCTCATTTGAAATGCTAGTCTGCTTGGAGAATTTTATTCCTTCCGTAGGCAGCCCAGTAACCTCTACTATAAATTCCTCTGTTAGATTCACTATGATGCCATGCAGAGTGACCCTATCATCAATCCAATTTTTGAAAAACCTATGGAAGAAGTTAAGTTTCTAATCTCATGTATCCAAGAGGGTTACCTCTAATTTTTTGGGTGCATCATGAATATTACACTTGAAATAAAATGTAAGGTGTTAGGAATACAATTATATGGCATGGAAATGGAGTTTGACTTGGAAGACTTAGAGGAAATATTGAGAACAATAATGATGCTCATGTACTAAAATTAGGGCCATGCCATACACATCAAAAACCTATAAGATCTTTCCCTATGGGTAGTCACACATATCATCATAACCAAGATTAGTGACATTGATCATTAGAAAGAGGTGGATATGGATCACCTCTAAATCACTCAATAGGTGACTGAGGGCATGAAATACAATTGGGAATGTATTTTCCCCATAAGATCATAGAAGATGCCAAGAAAACCCATCATATACTAGGCTATAAGTTTCCATGTGAAGTATTTTTCTTGTTAATAGTATTTGACAATATTGGTCTCCTAGACTATAATTTAGGAGAACAAAAATAGGCATACCCACCTAAACACAAGTCTCCTACTAAGAATTGTAAGGTGTTAACATGCCCCAATCATATCACCCTTAAATACAAGAATAAGATGAAATCATGGTATGACAATATAAAGGAGGACTTTAGGATTGAATGGTGCATTCCTAAAGACTTACCCATCTAAGTTGGTGAGAAAGCCTAGTTTTTTGTAAATCAATATTTCTCTCTAGTGAAAATCAAGATGGTCACTTCTAGATAACTTTTATCTTGGTTGAATATACCTTATGTCTTTATGATGCAGTACTTCATTGATTCATTGAATCACATTTTTGATACACAACCTCTCATCCTAGAAGTAGACCAAATTGTCTTAGGGATTCACACTCTCTAGAAGATGTACATCTATCCTAGAAAGAATGCCTATAAAGAGAAGTGAGAGACTAATAAGACCAACATCAAGGTTAAATAGACCATGGTCAAAGAACAAGTACATTATATATTTTACATGACATGGACCAAGAAGAAATATTCAAAAGGTGTAAAGCATATAAGGGAAAAACTTCCACTTGTAGCACATCTTGTGAAGAATAAGAGGTATGGGCATGATGATAGCACAAGTTCACAATTAGATCATTTAAAATGGCAAAAGACTACCTAAGCACTGCCACTAAGAGATTCACCTCCATGGGCTTCTCTACCAAGAACATTGATGGGCTTCTTCCCCAAAATATTTACCTTCATAGGCTTATCCACCTGAGACTTCACCTAAAATAACTTATCCACCAAGGGTTTCACCATCAAGGGCTACACTACAAGATACATCATAGAAAGAACCTAAAGGGTCAGCACCATTACCCCCTATGAAACTAGTGTGGGAAGAACATAAAGATCATAAGTAATAAATAAAGGAATCTAAATTTGAAAAGACACCCTTCCTAGCATGAGAGGAGGATACCATCTTTTACAATATGAAATTAGACATCAAGGGTCCATTTCGAAAAGAGGGGGATGGTTTTGATACTCAACAAACAAGTGGAATGGCCATCAGTAACACTTCTTTAACTATAGATACAGAGGTTAAAATACTTGAGCATGACCCCAACAAAGGAAAGGAGCCTTCCATTTTTTAAGTAGAACCACCTTTGATTGATGCATCCACAAACTTGCATGTTTAATATCAAACAAGCATCCAAAATATATTATATTTATTGTTGTATTTCCTTCTCCATGATGTAATTATTGATACAAGGAAAAAAATGCCCTTCTTCTTGGACATGTATAATGAAGAGCACCATTTTGAGATTCCTCCAGATAGCATCATGTTATATTATCAAACACCATCACTACCAACTCCACTCTGGGTTTATCCCTAGAAGATCTCCCCTCTACAAGTTAGTGCTACATTTTTGAAAATGGATTTTAAAGTTACATGCCAAAATATACTCTCATATTCTAATGCATGTGATTTCAAGAAGAAACATGGCTAGGTAGTGGAAATGTATGAGAAATAAGTTACCACTCAGAAGGCACTTGAAAAAGAAGTGTCCATGTTAAAATAACAAATAAAGGAAGAAATAGAGGCTAAAGTAAAAACTTTGAATTTGTGAATCTATTTTGGGCCAAGAACTAGCATTGTAAAATGGAGTGCCTCTAGATGGAGAAGTTGTGGATAAATTGGAGACCCTAGTAAATATCTTATAAAATTCTACAAAGAATATCCTATTCCAAGAAATGAAGAATTAATGGAGGATGGATAGTTTACTAAGGCCATGGAAATCTGTAAATGTTCCCTCAAAAGAGTTGGTGAAGTGATCTCCATTTTAAATGGGATTTTTTTTAAACTAACATGGTCTAATAAAATTTTGGAGGCTCGACTCAATGTATATAAGTCTCAAAGGTAGTATTTAGTGTACGTTTATCTCCTAATAAAATATTTCATCGAGCATGCAAAGGTATTTAAAGATGTATAATCTATGGAGGAAATATTAAACACAAATCATCAACAACTTAATACTAGTTTTATATCTCTTTGAGGATAGGTTGTCATTGAGGTCATTACACTTGAAGAGGTTTAGAAGGATGATAGTGTATCCCTTGACCAATTGGTTAAAATTTTCAATGAATTCCCTAACTAACTTGAGGAGATGAATAATTCAAAGGTAACCCCATCAAAGAGATAATGTCTAAGTTGATCAACACCTTGTCATATTGGGACAATGTCCAAAAGCATATAAAAAACTAGGTCAAAGTTTTTAGTTGATGATAAGATAAAGAATTTGTCAAGGATGGACTAAGAGCATAATGTGGGTTCATGTTAGACCCCAAATTTTGATTAAGTGTTTTGGCTTTTTGGTGCAAAACAAACATAGCATAAGAGGATCATCATGTAGGAAGACCATGACAAGGAAATAACATGGCATAAGAATAATATGGCATATAACCAACAAGGCATAGGAGGACAAGGGTATGGAATTTATCATCATGAGAAGACCCAGTCAAAGATAGACATAACTATAAATAACCTAAGAGCATAGGACTCAAAATAGTAATTAAAGACTTGGGGAACACATGAGAAGTGGGAGATAATTGAGGATTGACTCTCAAGAACCATCTATCATTTAACCATCATAAGTTTCACATTATCCTATGATAATAATGACATTGGTAGTAAGTATATAGCATCAAAAAATAATATAGGGGGCACAAGGGCCTGAGTCCTTAGGAGAGAACATTTAAAATACTGCCACGAATCTCAACCTACTAAGAGTTGGTTAGCCAATCACCCATGTTATCATTTATTATGTAACTACTTGGTTAGGGAAAAAAAGTATAAATACCCTATGTGGAATCATATAAGGTGATTGATAATGGATAGCATATTGTGACTATGTAATATATACTTGTAGATATTATAATAAGTTTAGGTGTTATGTGTTTCTATTAATTTAATATTTGGGTATAAATAGTGGGTTAAATTAACTAATTATGTTTTTTATCTTTCACAATGGGATTTATAGAACATGTAATATATGATTTTGTGTATACAATCCTTTAATCGACATGGAATTTGTCTTTGTGTTCTTGGTGGTTGTGATTGATGAGTCAAAGTTTACAGTATTGTATTTATTTTTCTATATAATTTATAATCAAATATAATAATAAACTCAAGCATATGACTAGTGTAATACTGAGAAACATAACCCATGAGAAATATTCTCTTACTATGTGCTTTGGGTGAGTGCACAAGACCTTAGTCTTGTGTGAAAGGCCATTGCACAATATTTTTGGAGATACACTCTAGTACCTAAAGAAAATGTGATTAAGAGAATAAAAAACTAATAATTATGAATATGTCTCCAAGTCCCAAATTTTTTGAAACTCTCTCTTCCATGCTACCCTAAGTAATTGTATGAAGGAAAAGGTTTGAAAAGGTATTGCATATCATTGATAGAGGAAAAAGACCAAATTTGAAGACCCCTATTTTGGGACTACTTTATCTCCAAGCATTTGATTCATCTATTTGAAATTATTTTCTAGAATGTAATTCATCACTCTTTGATTTTGGTTGTGTTGAAATGCTTCCAAGTTTTGTACTGACATTTTGAGAGAAATAAGAAGCTTTTGTTCCTCTATTTTACAAGCTTTTTGAGTGAATTTTTTATGTTTTCCATTGATATAACATAGTGAAGCACTTGTTTTCCTATGATATTTTATGGTTTTTATACCTTCATGTAAGATTTTTGATGTTATACAAGTCATTCTAAGTGTCTATATCAGATTTAATTTAAGATTTGAATGTGAATTCAGTTCCTTTACATTACTTCCTTGAAAAAATTGAGTTTGTGAAGTCCTTCTTGTGAAAAATTATTATAAAATTCATTCCTGAGTGTAGAGAATGTGTGAAATATTTTCCCTTTCTTAAGAGTGTTCATTACAAGCATAAGTGGTCATAAAACATTGGTGCATTATCTTCATTTCCATGTTTTCCTTTCAATTCCATTACAAATGGTATCTTTTTCACCCTTTTCATTGCTAGAATCAATGGATAGTAGGTTTAAGAATAAGTTTTAGTGAGAGCACCAAGGGAACCAACCCTCCCTAGAGATTATCTCCCTTCCAAAGTCACCAAAACTTAGGAGAGATTCCATGCTCCAATAGGAGTGAGAAATAACACAATTTATCTCAAGGGCACACTATTGATTGCCAACAGTGCCAATGTTAAATTCTCCCTCAAATTAGCCAAAACCTCTTGTTGATGTTGAATGTGTTCCTCTGCATCTTGAACCTTGGTTTTCACCCTTAAAGAAGAAGTGATGGAATGTGTATGATAACCATATAGTGCTATAAATGGGGACATTTTGGAATAGGTATGGAAAGATGTGTCATACCACCATTCTATAAGTGGTAGCCATTTAACTTAATGTTCTTGATTATTTAAATGAAGATATCCCTCTAAACATTTGTTAACCACTTCTATTTATCCATAAAATTGGGGGTGGTAAGATGAGCTATGATCTATTTGCGTACCCAAATAATAAAATAGTTCAATCCAAAAATTAATAGTGAAAATAGGATCATGATCACTTATAATTATTTTTGGGGTTCCATGTAATTTTAAAACAGCCTCCATAGAAATAGTTTCTACTATACTTGCTATAAATGGGTGTGAGAAGGAAAAAAAATGGGTATTTTCTTTAATCCTATCCATAATTACCAAGATAACATTCTTATATTTAGATCAAGGTAACCTTATGATTAAATCCATGGAAACCTCCTCTCACATTTGACTAGTAATTGATAAAGGTTGTAACATACCTAGGGTATTAACTATCTCACCATTGTTCTATTGGCATATAAATAATTATACCACAAACTTTTATACATCTCCCTTGAGTCCTTCCCAAAATAATTATCACTTGACTATGTGATAAGTTTTCAAGAACCTAGAGTATCCCCCAATTGGAGATGCATCTAACTCTGCAAGAATCTTATGCTTCAACTCTAAATCTTTTCACAAGTATAACATATCCTTATACCATAGGGAATTAACTTTCAATTAAAATTTTTCAAGGGTTATATAACCTTGTTGGATATTATAAATCAAAACTTGTGTATCCTTGTCTTGCCCCCATTCTAGCCTAGCTTCATCTACCCAATCTACTTGTAACATAGACATTGCACAAAGTAATTTTGTAGATGTATCCCATATAGATAGTGCATCTGCTACTACATTATATTTACCCTTATTGTGTATGATTTCAAAATTATAACCCAACAATTTTATTACCCACTTTTTTGTTCCTCAGATGATAATATTTGATCCAAAAATTATTTGAGACTGTCATGATCCATTTTTACCTTAAAATTTATACCCATTAGATAGGGCCTCTATTATTTTACTACATGAACAATAGCCATAATTTATTTATCATAGATATGTTTTTGGAGATTTTTACCTTTGAATTAATGAATCTCAAATACAATGGGTCTTCCTTATTGAATTATTACTAATCCCAATGCTAATCTAGAAGCATCACATTCAATAATGAATGTCTTTGAGAAGTATAGAGTAGCCAAAATTGGGGTGGTGTACATAGTTACTTTTAGTTGCTTAAATGCTTTAGTGTTTGTATCATTCCAGTGGAAGGAATCCTTATTTATCAATACAGTGAATGGAGTTGTTAGTATTCCATTACCTTTCAAAAATATTTAGTAGTAACCTATTAGTCCTAGGAACCTTCAAAGGTTTTTGGGAGTTGTGGGCATTGGCTAATCCACCATAGATTTATTCTTATGAGGATAAACTTTGACACCTTCATGGGATACAATGTGACCCAAGTACTCTACCTCCTATACTCCAAAAGTACATTTAGATGGCTTTGTATAAACATGATGTTGTTCTAAAACTATCAACACTTATTTCACATGTTATAAGTTTTCTTCCCATGTCTTACTATAAATAAATTTGTCATAAAAAAAACCAACAAAAACTTCTTTAAAAAAGGCCTAAAAATAGTGTTCATCAAGCTCTAAAATGTAGATGGTGCATTTTTAAGAACCAAGGTCATTACCAAAAACTCATAATGGCCCTCATGAGTTCTAAAAGAAGTTTTATGAGAATTTTCATCCTTGATTGTAATTTGATGATACCCTAAATAAATATCCAATTTCATGAAATAAAAAACAACATGCAATCATCAAGTAAATCATCAATTATTAGAATGGAAAACTTATCTTTGATGGTGTACTTATTGAGTTCCCTATAATCTGGGCACATCCTCCATGTGTCATCCTTATTACACACCATGACCACTACCGATGAATATACACTTTGGATATGCCTAATGATACCTACCTCTAACATCTCATGTACCATCTTTTTGATTTCACTCTTTTGTAAATATCGATATCTATATGATCTGATTTTTGGTGGTTCATGTATAACATAATATTTTCAAACTTTTATCAATTATTGATGCCTTTTATCTTTAAAGAACCCATCGAGTCTCAATATTTTTAAGTGCATATCCTAAGGGGTGCACTGGGAAAAGGTTGGGTAGACCATTGGTGATTCATAAGATTTTTATCCCTTTTTTCAATTGCTATCTACATACTTGTCTCCAAAAAACCATTTTTCTAATCTTTGCCTCCTATTTTTCACCCTCCTCTAGTCATTTACCACCTTCATTATCCATTTCCATAACTTAAAACCCTTTTTGGTAGCTTACATGACTATTCAGACACATCGAACCTATATTGTTATTGATAGATCTTACTAAGAATTAAGTCAACATGGAAAACATAGTTCATTATCTAGTTAGTTTTTTTATTAATTTTAATACTAGGCTTACCAAGCTGACCTTGTCAATCAAAAATTTTGGAAGGGTTTAGGGTTATATCTACCTATATAAACACATTCATTTAACCATTTATAAGAGAAGATAAGAAGAAGTAAGATATATTACATATCTACTTTTCCACCATTCTACTTGAGGAGAAATCTTAAGGTTTCATACTTTCTTTCGAGATACAAATCTTGTCTTGTGAAGAAGTCTTTTAGATGAACAAATAGGTTGTGTAGCCTAGAGATAATTTATCCTTATCATCTTTACATACCATAAAAATCTCTTGAGAAGCACCTTGGCCAAGGGAAATATTGAGGCTTAATGGGTTTTTATTCAAAGGTAATTATTCCTAACTTTGTTCTTCCTTTGTAAGAGTAGATAGCTATGCATTTGCACTTCCCTTTCATGCATTAAGATTTCATATACATTGATGTGAGTATATGTCTTTTATGCATGTTTGATTTTATTTTTTATTACCCCTACTTTGTTACACAAGATTTGGTAAGCACTAGATTTTACTTTACTTTACTAGTCATTAAGTTAATGAATATGAAAACATTAGACCTAGTCAAGGTTATTACATAGTTTTTATTGATTAGGAGCTTTAAAACCCTCCCTAGTGAATTTATTATGGTAATATATCCCTTAGATAGTTCTAGCAAATCCATATTGTTCATGACCCTGATATCTAATGTATCCCTAATCAAAAGTGTAAGTAGGATCTATCTTTGATTTAAGATTGATTTGTAGATCTGTTTTATTTCCTATTGCATACATTTTGATGAACCTAACATTAACATAACCCTTTAAGGTTTTAGTTCATGCTTTAATTTCTATCATTTTATTAATTTTCTATATTTATGATATTATGTCAACCAAATTGGTAAGTTTTAACTTTTATGCTTAGGTTTAACACATAGTTGTATTAAAATGACTCTATTATTTATATGTCGGTCTTCATTAGATATAGGTTACTAGATTATTCATGTCAACACAAAACTCTTATTCAGTTATATATCAATAAAATAAGTTAGGTACGTCAACTTAATCTTTCAATCAACATCTAGATCAACAAACTAAATCAAGTAGGTCAACTTAGTCTTTCAATTAGCATCTAGATCAATAAATAAGTTGGGTATATTGACTTAGTCTTTTAGTTAGCATCCAGATTAAAAAACTCAATTGATCAGGTTAACTTAGTCTTTTAGTCAACATCTAGATCAATAAACTAAGTCACATAGGTTGATTTAGTCTTTCAATTAGCATCCAAATCAACAAACTAAGTTGAGTAAGTCAATTTAGTCTTTCAATGAACATCTATATCAAGAAAATAAGTTGAACAGGTCAACCTAATTTTCATAACTTTCAAGTAGAATTCAAAGCACTATAGTAGAAAATTTACAATCCTAATCATCTTCCAACCCACCAAGGTTCCTCTCTTTCTCTCTCTATCAATTCAATACTTCATTATAGTTTTATTTTATGTAAGTTTGTAGTCTTCAAAAATACAATCCTAAAATAAAATAAGTCAACTTAGTTAGATTAGTTATGTAGCCCATCTTCTATCTAAAAGACTAATTTGATCTAGTTGACTTAATTATTAAAGACTCTTACTTCTACAACATAGTAGCAACCCAGTCGACTTTATTCTGTACTATTTACATACAGTGTTATCTTAACTAACTTTATACCATCATTAATTTGGGAATTAAAAATTATATTATATTAATTAATTCAAACTTTAATTTTTAGTTGTTTGCATGATTATATTAGCTTACATAATCTAATTAGGTGGTTTTTCAAATTTCCAATTAGTTACACTATTTTTATCTTTGGTACACACTACCAAATCACCCAATATTTAAAAATTTATTTAACATTTATCCTCCCAAGGCCTACCTGCTTTAATTTCATCACCAAGGGAGAAGATGACTTGGTTTTCTAACTAATTATAAACACTTGGTTAACGGTATATATTGGTAAACCACCTAACACCCTTATCATTGTGGGATTATGAAGTGAGGGGGTAGGCCCTAATACCAAGCCAATACCATTGACAACATATATCCCTTTCATCCTAAACATCCTAAAACCATCCATAGATTACTTTCTAGTTCCCTATTTTCATCTAATTTCCTAATCACACTTAAAATAACACTTTATAATAATCTAACAACACATAGGATGGCTACTTATTTAGCATTTACTTTTTAGTTGAATGCTTGTTCTCTTCTCATTACATGTTGTATCACAAAAACTTGAATTAATGAGTGTTGGTGTAAGGTTTTGTGTTGTGTGCCCTAATTTGATCATTCCCATTGATCAAATTATTTGTGTGTTTTTTTTTCATTTCCTACTTCAAATTACATTCCAAAAAATTTCCCTATTTTTAGCACACTATCATTCTGGTTGATAGAGACTATTAAAGACTATGTTTTTCCCTATATTCAGTGATAAGTTAACTTAGTAGACCCTATACTCTCTTTTATCAGTCAAATTATAGTACTAAGTCAACATGGTCAACCTTGTATCCTTATCAGACTATGTTTTTCCTTGTCTATAGTACTAAGTTGACTTGGTCAACCCTATATCCTTATCAAATTGACTTTTCCCCTATTTGTAGTACTAAGTCAACCTAGTCAACCATATATTCTTATCTACCAATCAGTTTGTAGTACTAAGTCAACCTATTTGACCCTGTAATCTTTTCTACAAGTTGGGTTATCGTAATAATTTAACCAAGTCAACCCTATTTTATGTTAGGTTGATTATGTCTTCATTTTGTGTCATTTTCTCTAAATAGTACATAATTAACCCTATCGACTATGTACACCTTGGTTGATATTATTATTTGTGTGGTTATCTAGTCTTATTTCATAATGATGTCATATTTTTACCCTCCTTTTAGTCAATAACATTGAATAATTAAGGATTTAGATCAGAACCTCACTTATTTTATTACTTCAGATGAAACTATTCACTTTCTTCCTTCATCTTTTCCTAATCCAAACCCAATCACTATATAATGTAATATAGTTGAGGTCCTTGATCTTTTTCCTCCTAATAATACCAATGTTTGGAATCCTCCACCTAATACCCTTCCTCTCACCAATACTAATAATACCCCTCCTAACAACTCTAATACCCCACCTTCAAATACTAATGCACAAATCGATACAATTAAAATTCTTTCTCAACTAGTTCAACAAATAAGCAGCATGAAAATAACTAATCATTGCCAAATACTTCAAAATCAATAACATTTATTACACATGACTATTCAACCACCTCAAGTCATCATGTCTCAACTAAATCAAAAAAAATTCCCTCTTATTTTTAGAGATTCCAATAAGAATATCATCCCTCAACCTCCAATGAATAACATAATGCTTTAACATATTTAAAATTAAACTTTAGCCCCATTCATTACATCCATAGATATTGGAATCATTTCTCTAACTATCACATATGATGGGACTAAGGACCCTACTATCTTTCTTAAGTCTTTTGGTAATCTCTATAAGGAATAGGTCCAAACTTACACATTTGCTACCACCAAGATCTTAGCCAAAACCTTTTATAGTGATGCATTTGAATTGTATAACCAAATTCTTAGACATTCCATCTCATAACTAGAGTATTTAGTCAATGCTCTAGTGAAGGAATTATAATATTATGACCTTCCTAAAAATTATCTTAGCCATTTCATCAATGCCAAGTAACTTCCTCATGAATCTGCTTACATTTTCATCAAATGATGGAATTATTTAGCTCACATAGTAGACCATAATATGAATGATGATACTATTTTAAAATTATTTATTACTACTCTAAAATATCCCCTTCAATGTAAAGTTTGAATCTTTTCTCATATAAATTTAGAAGAAGCCTTAGACCAAGTAAAAAGGTAAGAATTTCTTATGACTCAATTTGAAACACCTCAAACAACTACTACAAAACCTTTCCAATAATTTTCTCATAATATTAATTCATCAAAGCCTCCCCAACCTCAAAATGGAGCATCCAATTCAACCAATTTTAACACAACCCACCCTCCCTTACGTCTAGAACAAATTAATAATAAATTGTCACCCTCTAAACCCATGATCTTTGATCCTTCTAAACCTCCTCCAAAATGGTAAAATCTTGAGAAGTTTTATTATTGGCATGCTACTATAGGTCATTCTCTTGAGTATTATCATGATATTCACCAATTTATTAATTATTCTTTGCTTGGTTGAAATTTGGATCTTGATACTCTCACAAAACAACATTATCAAGACTATCTTCAAGCTTCTCAAATTTATTCTAAAGAACCATAATCACATCAACATCAACTACCTAATGAACAAAAAAAATTATCCCATACCTACACATTATCCACTAATGTTGTTTAAACCACATTTTATCCTTATTCCTACACCAATTAGGAAAGGATAACTAACATGAATAACTTTAAACATATTGTTGCATCTATTGAACCTCAATCTCTTAGGTCACATGAACCAAAAGAGTACCTAGTTTAAATGCCTACTCCAAAGTATATCATACATGGTCCTCCTTTACCTCCTTTATCTACTCATACCTCTCATATGAATCCTATGTCACATTAGACATCCCTAACATCTAACAAACTAACACATTTACCTATCTCCAAATTTACCTACCAACCTAATGAAAATCATTTTAATGGTTAAGTTTCACCTCACTCCACCTCACATGTTGGGGAACATTGTGATGCCCATCAACATGTCCCTTCAGACCTTGGGGAATCTTGTGATGTCCATCCCTACATCCACTTTCCCATTGGGGAATCTTATGATGCCCACTCTTATTCTACAATTTATAATAACAAACAAATTCAGCTTCAATAAATATTTTGAGACACATAGGCTTGTATTTCACATGCTCATATTTAATATAGATGTTAGCATAGGTCTTACTTGTTATTTTTTGTCTCATTTTTCTTTGTTTTTGTGCACTTTACTTCTTTGAGTCACACTTTACTAGCATCATTGTCACCTTTGGGTTCTTTGGTTTTCTTACACATTACATTTGAAATTTGTTTTCATTTTGGTTCTTATATATCTCTTTCATTTTTTTATTTTTATGTCATTCTTTGCCTTAGTATCGTTATGATTATTTTTCTATTATTTAGCATTCACCTCATTGGTGTTAACCTTGTGAGTTGTAGTGTAAGACCATGGATAGGACCAGGCCTTCCTCATAAATTACCACATTAAAACACTTTTAAATCACTTTTTGGGATGAATAATACTTTCATTGGTGCTTGTTATATATCCTTTATAGGTTAGTATGGATTCTCTAGTGACATGACTATCATAGCATAGCCTTGTCTCTTATATAACACTATTTTACCTCCTCATGATCAGCTACAAGCATACTCTTCAGTATATCACTTATTAGATAGATGTATCTTGTATGATCCCCATATTTACCTTATCTCCTTTCATTTGTGTCTCACATTAGTTTACTTTGATATTGTAAACTTACTTATGGGTAATTCTAGGATTATTTAGATACCTTGGTTTTTAGGTTCTTTTCTCTAATGACCAAGTGTAAGCTCTCTTGTGTTTGTCACCTATTTCACTCATGTTTGGTTCTCTAAATCCATATGGAGGAGGAGGAATAGAAAAAAAAAAGTTAAAATAAAAATCATAAAATATAAAAAAAAGGTAATGAGCCAAAGGAAAAAATAATATTTAAAATTAGATCACACCAAAAGATGTGATCTATATTTGGCACATATCCTATCTTAGTCAAATTTTAAACTCCATAGTTAGACTCATGATATATCTGAGGTCCATTGGAATTTGGTAGGTAAGTACACTAGGGTAGGAGGTCTCATTATATTGTATACTATTTAGTGCCACTTACTTTCTCAAGTAACTACCCATTCTTCATAGTAGATCGATTACTTTGTAAGGGGACTTGAGGAATGGGGAACACATTATAGAAAGGTAGGTCCAATGTAACTTTTCATGCATATAACCTTAATGGGATGATCTATTTACTTCAATTTTTATCCCAATTTGTGTTAATTAGTCAAAATATCCTAAGTCCTTGGTGTTGATAGTTCTTAGCCTTTCTCACTTGCCTAGTGTGTCTCATTCTTGTTTAGGATTTTCAAATCACCCATGTGGTGCCTTATATCCATAATTTACATCATATTTTCCTTATATTATCCTTTATGAATATTTATTTTGGTTTATCACATCCTTGATCACATATACCTTATTATGCCTCTTGGTTTATAGTTTGGTTGTTTTGTTGTAAGACCTTGGATAAGACCAGACCTTCCTCATAAATACCCTTACATAATTTGTATACCATACCATATCATTATCATAAGAGTCATGTCATTAGGTGGTTGTGTTTTCTTTCATTGTATCTTAGAACAAGCACTAAGTTTGATTTTTCATCCTTTAAAGCTTTTGATTTTCATTTATCCATCATATTCTTGTTTGATTTTTGTGGCTTTCACTTATATTACATATGAAAATTGGTATTCTTACATGTTTCTCTTTACGTATGACTTATTCATGTTGGTCTTCCATCTTGACTTACTTTCCATTTTCATAATTTATTTATGATTTCTTCATCTTCATTTGAAATACTTGTATTACATCTTGACTTAAATTTCATTTTCAATCATTTGTGATTTCTTTATGTTTGATTTGACATGCTTGTCTTACATGGGGTTACTTTTTAATTTCTTACATATATTTTTTAGAGTTTTATTTAATTAATATTTCATTTTTAATTCATGTTTTACATGCTTCCCAACATGATTTAGTATGTTTTACATTATTTTTTTTGTGATTTAATGTGTTCTACAATCATTTGTCATTGATTTTCCATAATTTTGTCATTCACTTCTCATCAATATTCTGGTTTTAACCTTGCCTAAAAAATCCTAATTTGCTAATTGTCTTAAGTAATTCATTGTTGGTTTTGTATCCCTAGGGTTACTCAAATGTAGGTATTGCACATTCCATGATCAAGACTAGGATGTTTGCATGTAATCATTTAATACAAATGGTAAGTGTAGATCAAATCAATGTTTTAAAGTTTTTTAGGTAGTTGGATTTTTATCATGGATGTGTTTGGTGAGTCAGGTGGTTTTATATTGGCCTCCTCTTTCCAAGGTTTCCCTTTTTTTATTTATGGCTAAGTCTTGGCTCCTTATGTTGGTGTGATGTGGGACTCTCGCACGCACTCTTTACAAAGGAGTTATCAACTTCCCTAGGAGTATTACCACTCACCATGTGGTGGCTCCACATATTTATAGTTAAAAAAGAGGTAAAAGGGTTTCAAGAAAGAATTATCACCCCTTAATATGACATGCATCATCCTAGTGCTCATTGAGAGTGAAGGTTTCTTTTGTTAGAGCTTTAAGGTATGCCATTAGCTAATAGAATAATAGGTGAGGCCCACTATTTAGATATAAATAAAAGGAAACAAACCTTCTATGTGGTGTCATGGTGATTATCAAAGGCAAATATTTTCCTATTAGAGCTCAAAGTTATGCCATTGGCTAAAAGAAGTGGGCCCCATTTTTAGCAAGAATTCTAGAGTTAGTTTAGAGGGAGACACACATCACAACAATGCTTCTTCTAAGCATCATGGGAATCATGAGGTAGTGAATTTGTTCCATATCCAATATTTTAAATATAGTCTGCACTCATGACCCAAAGCTCCCATTTTTAGTTGCAACAACCTCATCATGAGCATGAGTGCCGAGTTCTAGATATTGTTTTCTTTATAAGGGCTAGAAGTTAGATAATATAATTTGTTTTTATCACTATTATTAGAGAGTAGCCACTACAATAGATTTATTTTTTTAGAGTAATAGTATTAGTATTTGTTTTTTTTCAAAACCTTATTAAGTTCCCCTCATGAAAAGGATTGAATATTCTATATTGTGCCTTTAAGCCTTTTGTATTTTGTTCTCCACCCAACAATGAAGAAGATGTGGTGTTCTGTATTAAATTGAGTAGAATTAATTGATGTCTAATGTTTCTATTTTTTTATTATATAGTGTTTACTTATAATTATATTTTAGACTTTAAATCATGCATAATCTCTTTTAAATTATTTTTGATGTTTTAAGGGTTCAAGCTATTTTATGCAATTTTAGGAATGGATACATAAAGAATTTTGGTGCATCACCTTAGATAGTTTTATTTTTTTATTGGCATTTATTCCTTACCATTTTCCTCCCCAATTTATTCAAAGTTCCATCTTATAAAATCTCATAGGTTGCTTCATAGATCACAATCTCAATCCCACATCTGTAAAGCTTCCCATAGGAAACTATTTATTGAGAATGAAAGTTTTATGCATCAACAGTTCCCTTTCTTGGTACACCTAGTGGGATGTAACTACCTGAATAGAAGTTAATGTTTATGATTTATAGGCCCATTACAAGTTCACTAACAATGTATAATATAAACTTACTACTACCACCTCTAGTATTTAAAACTCACCAACGAACTGTAGGGTTCAACATAACATAACAACCACAACAAATGGCTATCCAATGATTTTAAAAGAACTTTGTGGTATGAAATAGTGGTAGCCCACTCATCCCTCCAATATCCCCAACCACATGGGATACTATTCATGTTAATTCTTTGAAGTCACTCCTAAAGTTCACAAGGGAGGATTTCAAAAGCATGATAGAACACCTTCAAGATATTGCTAATGTTTTTACTATGAATTATGTTATAAAGCATAACATAGCCTTAAGACTACTACCCATATCTTTTAAAGGGTGAGCCCTTCACTATTATCAACATTTATTTCCCAACTCCATCACCACCTAGGATTAGTTAGGCAAAAGATTATTTGATTAATTTAATAGGTCATCTCTCCTAAAATAGCTAATCACTATTAAAACATCCCCATAAGATTCTATCATTGATTTTAATACCTAGTTTGATAAGACTTGCTAAAGAATTCTAATACCATATTGACCACCCATGGGTATGGCCATCATATTTTACCTTAAATCCTTTAATTTAGACATAGTTTTTATGATTTAAACCCTTGGAGACTATATGCTACAAAATATGTATGAGTTATCCATCATAATAGAGAATAATTTTATAGATGTTAGGAAACTCCCCCATGAATGTCAATTCCCAGTTCCCAAAACTATCAATTCCACCATATGAGGAATCCTCAAGCACCTCCCAATCATCTCTTTCCATGTATGTATATCTAGCTACTCAAACAAGAACATTTAATTCATCTACAAGAGCTATATAGATGAACAACATGAAGATCATCTTGTATAACTTCTCAAATGAGGTCATAAATCTCAAGAAGAATCAGGGTATGCCCCTGAATCCCCCTTTATACAATTACCAAAGTGGAAGAGCACTGTATCATCATAACAAATACCAAGGAGGGCAGAGGTTTTATCATTAGACACAACCTATAAATTAGATCATCCCTATTCCTAATCATTTGCAAGAGGTCCCACCAAACTCAAATAGAGAAGTGGTTGTTAGCCAAAACAACTTGGCAGATGACTCAAATTCATGGTGATTTCCATGTAATGACACACATACACCCTAAAATTTCCTAAGAGGTAATCTAAAACAAAAGGTTATCAACAAAAAAAGATAAGGGAATGTACTTGATTTAGCTCCTTATAGATACTAGTCCCTAGGCATCAAAAATGCTATCCTAATGGTTCAAATGCACAGAATGGCCTTAGAGAAAGAAGAGGAGATATCCTTAGAACATGCACTTTCTCTTGGATGGAAGGCAAAGATGTAATTTATTTAAGTGAGATCCCCATGTTGAAATCCTTGAAGGTTCAATCAGACTACTATACTTGATCAAATAAGAAACTGGTCAAGGCCCAAGAGGCTTTAACAAGGCCTAAAGTGACTTTTAGGAAAAGTCCAAGACCCCAACCATCACCCTTAACATATTAAATTTGGGGTGAAATAGCATATAATAGGATGAAGGACCTTGAATTCTGACCTTAAGGGTCATTTAATGTGGTGGAGTAACTGAAGAAGGCCCTAGCCAATGTTTTTCTTTAGCATGTCCTATTTATCCCCAAGCAGAAGTCTATGTTATAAGAGGCATTAAAAGACCAAGAGAATGCTATGTAAGCTAACTTATCTATAGAGACAACACAAACCAAGGGAAGAGAATCCAATATGAATGTGTAACTTAATATGCCATCTACATTCATCAACTCTAAAGTAGGGGTAAATAAAATAAAACCCACCCCATTATATTTAACTCTCATTTTGGGGGGCAAATTGTTACATAATTTTTTGATTGACTCTATTGCCAACACCATCGTGATACCCAAATAGATTACATACACACTAAAATTTTAATATTAAACTTTGTACAAAGGGGTAATGTAGTTAGATGGGAATAAAGTTTGGACCATATGTGTTATTAAGGCCCTTCCCCTAACCTTACATTTTTGTCTTAGTATTACAGTCCCCTAAAAAGTTGTGGTAATAAATATTCTACCAGTCTTTGGGTTATGTATGTCAATAAATTTCATAGCCAATATAGGTGGATACCTATCTTTGGATTGGTCTCACTTAATCTTAAAAACCAAATATGGATTGAAATTAAAGGTGTTATCTAATATAATAAATATGGAACACATAGATGATGATGTTATGATAAATTTAAAATTGACTCACACTTCCTTCTCCAATAAATAGATGTATTTCATAAAAATGCTAGATGAATAAAGAGTGACAGATAACAAAATCCCAAAGGAAGAAGTCCTTGTTAATGAATTAATTGAGAATGATAAATTTATAAAATTTGATGCCATCAGTCTTAGGACTTATGTAATCCATAATGAATATCAAGCCATCCTCGAATTCATGAAAAAAAAGAGGATTAGATCAAGGAACTTGAAAATGAGTTTGATTTTTTGACTCTACATTTCGATGGTGCGAGATGTAAAGCCAATTCTTAAAATGGTATCTAATTAGTGTCTCCATCTAGAAAAAATACACTTTAGGCCTTCTAATTCTATTTTGTCTACATAAATAACAAATCCAAATATGAATCCCTAGTACATGGCCTTAGCCTCATCGAGCACATGGGTGTGAAGTAGTTAAAGGTGTTCAAAAAAATTTAATTAGTAGTAAAACATGTAAGAGGATTTGAAACTATAAATAATGTCTACATGAGATCCTACCACCATCAAATATGGGATCTAATTAAAGTGTTTGAAGTATTTAATATCCAAATCATTCAAAATTCTATGAATGTGGAGGTAGATAGAATGACAATAATTAGCTCTTAGTTTAATTTGGTAACCAATTTTATAACTAAAAAAAATGTGGTGTGAATGATTATCATACCTATACTCTTTGATAATGATTAAAACTAGTAATTATTTATGAGTGATGCCCAAATTGTCATATTTCTTCATTAGTCATACAAGTTCATAGAGAAGTGGTAGCCAAAGATTGAAGAAGCCTACGGAGATCAAATCATGTAACTAAAGTCTAATAAACTTCCAAAGGGATTGATCACCTTCGATAATTTATTTGATTTCGATGATTCAAGTAATGAAAAATGGAAGTTTGTCACAAATGAAGATGACTAATTTGATCTTGATCTAGGAAATGGAAGAAAATTGATGGGGAAATAAATTTCCCAAATTGATAAAGATTTATTGGTTTCTTTCTATAATAGTTATTAATGAGTAATGGCCTAGACCTATGATGACCTAAAAGGGTATGACCATGTAGTGATCTATCACACCATATATCTAGTCAAAGGATCCAAACCATTCCATTAAAAGGAAAGGTTGATAAACCCAAACATTGAGTCTCTCATAGCTCAAGCACTCAACTTGGGTATCCATCCTAGTTCTACTAAGAGAAAATAATGGATAAATTTGTCTATACATAGACTTTAGGGACCTGAACAAAGCATCTCTATAAAATTTCATTATCCCCTTTCTTCAATGGAATAGATCCTCTAAATAGTAGTGGGCATAGAAATGTTCTCTCTACTATATGGGTTCTCAAGTTATAACCAAATTTTGATTAATGAGGAGAATCAACATAAAACCACCTTCACTACAAAGTGGGGAACCTTCACAAATGTGAAAACTCATTTTAGCCTCTCTAATGTAGGAGATACTTTCCAATGGGCCATGGATATAACCTTTAAGAGCTTGATTAACAAAATTATGCTCATCTATCTAGATGATCTTACAATGTTATCAAAAAAAGGGGAAGATCATTTTGATCATTTGGAGAAGATTTTTAAAAAGTGTCAAGAGTTTTGGGTATCCCTTAACCCCAAAAAATGCATCTTTGGCATCCCATAAGGAAATCTATTAGGATACATGGTATACAAATAAGACATCTATATTTATCTAGATAGAATGAGGGCCATCAAAGACTTGACCTTATCAGTCAACAAGAAGGGAATCTAGTATTTATTAGTGAAGATCAACTTTTTTAGCTAATTCATATCTAAATTTCTTAGGATAGTAAGGCCAATTACATTAATACTATAGAAATACCAGACCTTCAATTGAACCATCTAAAGAAGAATCACATTTGACAAAATCAAGGAGGCAATATCCACCATCCCCATAGTAGTCAATCCCAACTTTTCTAAATATTGTCATGTATGTTTATGGGAGTGAACATAGCTTGGAAACTGTGTTAACTCAAAAATAATATGAAGGGAAAGGTGAGAATTATATTATGTTAAATTAAATAACCCTACATGGATATGAGACTAAGTATAATTTTGTTGAGAAGAAAACTTTTTCCATCAATAAAAGTCTCAAGAAATTAAAACACCCGGTGGTGGGAAGTAGGGTAATGATAAATGTCATGCATTCTAGTGTTAGAGAGTACATCATGGAAGGAGAAATCATCAATAAAAGAGCTAATTGGGTCACTAATATATTGGAATATGATTTCAAGTTTAAACCAACTAAGGTGATTTGAGGGAGAGGACTTTGAGAATGTTTGGCCCAATACACAAAATTCCTAACAGATGATAAGGATACCCTAAAAATAGTTTTAGTAAGTCAATATGAAACTAATAAGTCTTGGGTTGATGATAGAACCCACATTATGCAAAATGGTCAATATCCATATGGTCTCCCCATACACAAAAGGAGATTCTATGGTTGTAAAGATCTAATTATATATTGTATTCTAAGGAGTCCTTTTCAAAAATAACTTTGATAAGCAACTGATATGATGCATTGATAGCCACCAAGACATCAAGATCATACAAGACATGCATTTTACCCCTCTAGGCAGACATTTCTCAATAAAAACTATCACAAATAAAATCTTGTGCATTGGATACTACTAGCCAATCATGTTTTTAGGTTACCATTAGGTGGTGAATAAGTGTTGGTAATGCCATTTTTTTGTAAGCAAGTGAAATAATTCATCCATGTCATTGAACTTGATTGTGAATGATGAGCCTTTCACATAGTGGGGCTTAGATTTTGTTGGGATGATCAATCCCATGTCAAGCCTGGGCCATAAGTGGATACTCATGGTCATGGATTACTTTATAAGATGAACCAAAGCAGACCCTTTTAAAAATATGATTAAAATGTGATCCTCAACTTCCTAGAGGAATTGGTAGAAAGGTTCAACCCTTTTAAAATGATTATATCTAAATGTGAAAGCTTTCCTTGGTTTAAATATTTCAAAATTTGTGCTCCATGATGGCATTTTCCTTAAAAATTCATCCAAATACTACTCACAAGGGAATGGGTTAGCCGAATCAACTAATAAGAACCTCATAAGGTTAATCAAGATGATGGGCATTGATCAATAGAATGAGTGGCATAATCACCTAAAGATAGATCTTTGGTTTAACTGAATCACCCATAAGTAAATTCTAAAACATCCCTATATGAATTAGTATATGAGAAAGAAGTGATCAAGCCCATTTTAATGAATATTCCTACTTTATAGTTTTTAAAAACTATCGAAATAGCATAAAATGGAGTAATAAAGGTTAGGTTAGCAAAATTGCTTAAGATTCAAGAAACAAGAGAACAAGTCAGAGATGTTAAGATCAACCAACAACAAGTAGTCAAGAGATGGTTTGATAAGAAGGCATCTAACCAAAGATTAAAATTGAGTAGCTTGGTTTTAAAATATGATGAAAGGGTTGAGAATCTAGGTTAGAATCCAAAGTTTAATTACCTATAGAGAGGACCTTTTCACATCATCAACAATAGGCAAGGCAATGCATTAAAATTGGCAGATGAAGAAGGAAATGCCTTAGAGATTCTAGTTAGTGAAATCCACTTGAAACACTTTAACTAATTTATCAACTTTATTTTATATATAATTAATTAGTTTCCATCTTTTTTTGTTGTTTCCTTTTGAAAATAAGTTCCATTGGAATAAGTTGATTTTGTCCCATCACCTAGTGTCCACACCTTGACTCTCCTCATTTTGAATCATCTATGATAGATGGTTATCTACCCCACTACCCTTACAATTAATGTTTAAAAGCCTCCAATTGCATAATCTCCTATAAGGATCACCAAAAATATTTTGGGAGTTGTTCATCATATGTATGCCACCCTTCTCGTTTATGAGTGACCAAATTAAAAAAGGCTACATGATGATTACTCTAGGAAGTGTTAGCCTATAAATATCACTCTCTTGATCAAGAAAAACATTTAAACACCTAAGAGTTTATGAGAGTGCTAAGCTAAACAAAAGTCTTTGGAAAATAATTATGTGTAAAATTGTGTGCATAATTATGCATGTAATTATAATCAAAATCTAGTATCCAATATTTCTCTTAAGGAAAATACAAGATTTTTTAGTAAAATTATAAGATGGAACATTTTGGGTCCTCATTCAATGGTGGAATCCTAAGAAACAAAGATCTCATGGATTAGGTGGTCATGAGGACCTTCCCTCTCAATTTTCAAGAAGTAAGTCATATACTTCTACCCATATACAACTAAATCCCATAGTACCAAATGTCAAGAGTTTTGCCAAGGGATGTTATAGGGACCCTGCACTTATCCTTGACTATGTATATGGGAACTTTAATACCAAATTAACCAAAAATACAAATAACCTAAGGGAGGAAAATAAATCCCACATGATCACAAAGGATCATAATAATGAATTCAAATTATTCAATTTTATGATATGGAGATCTACCCTAGCTCAATATATGGTGCCTTTCACACACCCATGCCCAAATATTATTTCCCTATGTGTATAAAGATACAACACCAACACTAGCATTATCATAGGCAATCACCTAAATGTGGACATTAATGTTGATATAATAAGGGAGATGATCTAGCTCCCTAATGACCCTAATGTAGACATATTTAACAAGGAGAGATTATAGAATCTATGGGACACTCATTTCTATAATTTAAAGTTCTTCAAATCAGATCTGCACATCCATTACACAAAAGTGCCACCTTTACCCATCAATTTTTTGAGCTTTATGGTATAATATATAAAGGATTCCCTCTCTATTTTGGCATTCATATTTTGAATGAAATCAAACATCAATTTCCAAAATTTCTAGTTGGGTGTAGTCTTCCACTTGAAGATAGTGAGTAGGAAGAAGGCCTACATAATGGACTTCATAAACACCATCACCAATGTTATTTATAATCAGCTAGTAAATTTTTTGTCCCAAAATACCTTCAAGTATTATTCCTTCCTTCACCTAATCCTATACCATAGCTCTCATTTATTTTCACCATACTTTACCATAAATGCAACAAAGATGAGAATGCACCCCCATATGGTGATCCTTGTCTCCACATGGAACCATATCCTTTTATCCATGTAGGATTATCATGAATTTGTAGAGTGCTTCCTATCTTTGGTCCTGATCAACCTCAGTCCAAAATCTATTACCTTTTTAATGATAGAAATCTAGAAAGCATGGCTCACTAGCTAAAAATTCTAGTCAACTAGCTATTTATAACCCATTTTACATTCATCAAGGTCCATGAATTCAAAGAGGATCCATTTTAGCTCCCACGTATGCTCAAGATAAGATCTTGGACCTGGAGATACTCTACCAACTCGACATGGTGGATTTAGTGTATGGCATAAGCAAGAAGAAGAGGGCCCTTTATGACATCCCTTTTTTGAGAGGGGGAATTTCAATTATGAGGAGGTCAAAGGAGCATTTACTTATGCTCAAACTAGTAGAGCTCAACCTAGACCAAATCAATGATCAATGGAATTATGACCCAAATGGCCACATAGCCTCTCTTAAGATGGCCTCCCCCTTAGATCATGAGACCCAACCATACTAAATAAATTAAATTTAACAATGGAGGATGATATTAAGCACTATGTCAATATATCCAAGATCCCCTCAAACACTCATCAATCATGGGAGTCTTTCTATTAAATAGTCTAGGATTTTAATCCCATGAAGCTCATGACCAAGGATCTAAGAGTGTAACTTATCTAGAGGGGATGGAGCAAGTAAAAATGGATTCCTATTGGAAATTTAAGTATGAAATTAGCCATATGGAGCTCAAATTTGAAGATCTAGACTCTGATGAGAAATTTAAGAACCTCTAGGATGAGCATCATAAGGAAGAAGCTCAAAAAAGAAGAAGAGGTTTTAATTAAAGAAGAAGATATGCCCTTACAAAAAGAGGAATAAACTTTCATGATTTATAGACTTATATCTTTTCCCCCTCTTATTTATATAGCTCCCCAACAACAAGTGCAGGCTACTCCAAGGCAACCTGAGGCAAGGTCATCTTAGGTTAGCTCTGAGGCACAAGCTTTAAACCCTCCTCCTAACCCCAGATAAAATAAGGTACATTTTTCTCACCCTCTCCTATTTACTTCTTAATTATTAACTTTTTCTTCACCTTTCACTATTTCCACCAAGCTTTCACCACTTTTCAATCCTTTGCAATCACTTGCAAAGGTAATAATTTACTCACTAGCACTAACATTAACAATGGTCAACTATTTCCACCATGCTTTTTCCCTCAAGGATGAATGGGTAAATTGTTAATGTAAATCCATCATGGTGAAATCACTTACTAATCCTCTCTATGGCTTCTTGCCTTTATCACCTTTTACATTAACAATTTACCCATTCATCATTGAGGGAACAATGTTCATTGCTTCATAACAATAAGTGACCATTCCTTTCAAATTTCCATAATAATCCCCCTTCATGCAGGAATTAATTCAATTGCAAGATAAATTTCACAAATATTTGGGATCCTACAAGAAAATATTAGGAAGCCTAGGAAGAAAAGAGAAGAGGAAAAGTGGTTAAGGCCCTAGTGGTACCTCATATGTGATCATTATTTGACCTTGTATAAAAATCTTTGATGATTACATATACGACACCGATAGTAATCAAGCCCTTACAATAGATGTAGCTAGGGGATTAATCAATACATTTCATCAAACTTAACCTTAGCTAATCCAAGTCAAATGATAGTTTTAAATTCATGAAAGAGACCTAAAAGTCCATCATAATGGACAATTTCAAATCAGGCCATCAATTAGAAAAGAAGGAGAAATAACTTGCAAGAGTTAAATCTATCATCAGTCACCTCAATGCAAAGGCTAAGGCCAAAGATGTGGAGCTCACCAAGATGAGGTCTGACCTATAGATCTATATCACATCTAAGATATTCTAATTGGAAGCTAATCAAAGGGCTCAAATACAAATCTAAGTGGTAGAGTTGAAGGCTAAAATAGAAGGCTTGAAAAGGGAGAAGTAAGTCATAGAGAATAATCTATAGGAAAAAGAGTTAGATCTTAAGCAGACCCACAAGAGTCTCCTAGACTCTACAAGTGCATAGTAATAGATGCAATAGAAGTTACAAAAACAATCCTTATCTAAATACTAGGATATCTAAAATTAATGAATGGCCTCACTACCCACTCCCAAATTGTAAACATCCTCCCAATGATCCATTAGTTGTATATTTCATATTAGGAAAGGCTAAAGAATGTGTCCTCAAAATTAAAGCTAGTGTTTGAGTTCATTTCAGAAATGAGAATATCTATGGATCAATTAATCACTTTTGTATCCCCTAAGGTCCAAGATTCATAGCTCCTAATCTAAAATTTATACATTGCAATCGATAAGACACTCTAGGTAGTAAGGGTAGTCAATAGAAGTTAAGAAGTGGTCAAGGTTAATGAATTCTTGAGCTAAAATAAGGCCACATAAAAATGAAAGGCATGTTTGAATGACTTAGAGAAAGTGGTTTGGGATATTAATGGATACATCAAATAGGTAGTCTAGTTAGGACTCCCCTCCCCATTCCTTATAGCTAACATGATATTTTTAGAGGATGAAATAAAAGAGTTGTTAATCACCAAGTAGAATGAGTAGATCATCTTTGCATCCCTAGGTTAAGTGCCAAACATCTCAGAAGTGGAGACCATTTTTCAACCTTTTACCTAGCTCAAGTTTCAAATGAGAGCATTTGTTTAGGGACTAAGTAGCATCTCATTCAAGGAGATAATTGATTTGGACAAACCCTTTGAGGCTCTGAAAAGAAGACTCAACATATTGAGGAAGATTGGATGCCTTTGAAGGTAGCTCTTTAGAATTTATGAGTTTTTTGGGCCTTCCCTTTTTGTAATTTTGCTTTGATTGGTCTAAGAAACCAAAAAAAATTAGTTCTTCCATTCAACAGTAGATTCCCCTACAAGTCACTAGGAATTGTGGATCAAATACATATTTTAAAGTTTTTTGGGCAGTTGGCTTTTTGTCATGGACATGCTTGGTGAGTTAGGCAGTTTTATATCAGCCTCCTCTTTCCTGAGTTTTCTTTTTTAATTTTTGGCTATGTCTCGGTTCCTTCTATTGGTGCCACATAGCAATCCAACACTTATTGTTTGTAAAGGAGTTAATGACTTCTCCAGGATTAGTGCCATCTCACCACATGGTGGTTTTGCATGATACCAATTAAAAAAGAGGTAAAATGGTTTTAAATAATAATTTTCACCCTTTATTATGCCACATGTCATCACATCATTCCTTGAGAGTGAAGGTTTCTTTTATTTGATCTTTAAAGCATGCCATTGGTTGATAGAATAATAGGTGGGGCCCACTACTCAGATATGACTAAAAGAAAATAAACCTTCCATGTGTTGTCATGACACTTATCTAAGGCAAACATTTTCCTATCATAGCTTCAATTTTCACCATTGGTTGAAATAACTGAGCTCCATTTTCAACAAGAATTCTGGAGGTAGTTCCAAGGGAGTCATACATCACCACAATATTTCTTCTAAGCATTGTGGGAATCATTAGGTGGTGAAGTTGCACCATATCTATGATTTTGAATACCATCTAAACTTATGACCTAAATCTCCCCTTTTTATTTTCAATGGCCTCATCATGAGTATGATTGTTAGGTTCTAGATGTCATTTCCTTATGAGATCATTGTGCCTATTATTGACCAAATTTGACCTTGTAGGTCAAATTAGGGCACCTATAGGTTAAAACCTAATTTTTAAGTGTTTTTTAGGGTATAATATTATGTCATATGATGTATTATATGTATTTTTATGATATTCCATATCATATTATCCTTGGTCAATTAGTATTTTAGTCCATTTATCCTTTTGAGTCATTTTAGGGTCAAAATAGGGCATTTAATGAGTTTTACAACTTCCTAGGGAAGTGTGAAGGTGTAATAAGGGTTTGGTCACATTACATGTGTCCCATTATTCATTATTCAATTTCACCTAACTAAAAAGTGGTAGGTTTCTTAGAAAAAGGGAAGTTTTCTTTAAAAATATGGGTTTTCTTGAGTTATACAAACTTGTATGAACTCCTACAATTTGGGATGTTTCAAAAGTGTCCCTTGGTATTCCATACACTTATTTAAATGATAAATTTTATTATAAACTCCAAAAAATGAAGAAAACCACTTATCTCTCCTTCCACTAGGCTTGGCAAGCAAAAGTGGTCTTTAGGTTTATACTTGGTATGGTCAGCAAGAAAGGTTTCAATATTAATAATCCAGGGGGTATATTATACATTAATTTAGATTTTATTTAATTTTTTTCATAGGAATTGTGACCTATGATTTATGAACCATTCCTAAGAAGTCGACCTATCTACTTTGCTTGTTAATCTATGTACCCTATAGGTTTTACCTTGGTTTGAGAAAATCTATACAATCTAATTACTAAGATTTATCCCATATGATGTTTTCTTTCCCCTATAATTTTTCCAATTATTATTTTTATGTTTTAAGTCTTGTGATAGGAAAATAACCTCAGGTTTGCAAACAAGTCTCATTTAAGAAGGACATGCATGTTTCTACCATTTTTAGATTTTCATGATTTGATAATGATTTAAGAAGATGGAGATGAGTTCATTACCATTTTTTAAATGTCCACTTATCTTCTTACCTTTCTAATATCATCTTCCAAATCATACTCCATGAAGGTAAAGTCATAAAACATCATGTAGCCAATTTGCTTAAAGACTATCATACATAGTCAATTTTGAGCTATTCAAGGTTCTAAATCATGTCCATCAAGTAATATGGAGTTTTAAAATGTCGATACATATTTTTTAAACATATAAAAGTGAACCAAAGGTAATTTGGAAATCTATAAAAGGAGGTTTTGGAAGCCATTTTTAATATGGAAGTGCATGGGTTGTAATTATTTTATCTAGTTGAGAAGAGCAAGGGGAGAGAAGAGAAAAGAGAAGAAAAAGAAAGATATTTAGTAGTGTTCTATCATTTGTTGAGAAAATAACATTAAGAGATATTTGTGTTTTCTACACAAGAGGGTTGGTGCTTCTATCGATGGGTGCTCACAAATCATTGCTATGTTGGTGCTCAATAAAGGGGTTCATTCTCCTACAAGTTGGCTCTTGTAAACTTTGTAAACTTGAGTTGGTGCTCATTTACATACTCGAGATAGTTATATGTGGTTTTTCCCACATTGGGTTTCCACATAAAAATATACTCTCTCTCTCTCTCTCTCTCTCTCTCTCTCTCTCTCTCTCTCTCTCTCTCTCTCTCTCTCTCTCTCTCTCTCTCTCTCTCTCTCTCTCTCTCTCTCTCTCTCTCTCTCTCTCTCTCTCTCTCTCTCTCTCTCTCTCTCGTGTGGTGCATGTTATTATTTAAGTTTTATTACATATATTTAATGTATGATTAAGTGGTTAAAAAAATTAATTTGATTAAGTAAAATATTTAAAAGATATATGATATACTGATTGACCCCCCTCTCAGTATATCTCATACTTAACAATTGATATGAGAGAAGGTTTTTTCAGAAAGAGTTTATTAGCTTGAAGGTAGATCAGGGAAAGCACGATGGATGAAGAACATGAAGGTTTTTCTACAAATAAGGCACATTTTTTATAAGATTTAGGTGGGTTCCCTAGGAATCCCTTAGTGGCATTTAGATAGGATTTTAATGTCTGAACTCTATGAACAAATGTTAAGACTTGAAACTACCCCAAAACTCTCCAAACCCCATTAAGGACTTGATTGTAGAAAGAAGGAAATTGAAGAATCCATATGAAATGGAAAGGACATGAAACTAATTTTAATATGAAGAGGACTCTCCAAGGACTTGACACATGTAACTAAGGTGTACCCTACCTATACAAAAGAGGTCTAACATGGCTTTCTTTGATATTTTTTTTGTGTTTTACAAGCATGAAGAAGTTTCAAAGGATGAAACCACTTTTAGGAGAGATATTGGGACTTTTTATAAGTCCTAATGTCAATAAAATGGGATTATTGTAGTCATAAACAACATTTATACACAATCTACCATTAGTGATCATCTACAAGTGCTTGGAAGACATTTTCACATTGAAATGGATTATTTGGGACTAGTATTAAGATATCCTTGATGAAAATAATGTATTTGAGGGATTAGAAATGATTTTTATTATCCATGAGGCCTTTCATCGATACTTTTTCTCTATTTCATGCTCACTATTCACATTCAACCCATACACACATGTAGGAACCTTCATTGATGATGTCATGTTGAGAGGTGGAAAGTTTGATATGTGTTTAAATATATTAAGATTTTTAATGTTCCAATTTGAATACTTATTTAAGTGTTTATGAACCTATTCATTCATACATCCTACCTAAAATTTCATTCTTACTACCAGTGTATGCTAATGTCCACCTACAGGGGGTACCTCATAACTATGAGTGTCTTTGAATGGGTGTTTTAGAATAGGTTAAGGTCCTTTTTAAAATCCTAACCTATTATAAATCCTAAAATAGACTTATTTAAAACATAAAATGGACAAATGGAAAGGTAAATAGTCAGGAGTAGGCAAGGACTAAATTTAGGGAAGGTTTCCCTTAAATGTAGAAACATAGATTCAAGGGTTTTTTTGAATATCCTATAACATGTTTTCCAATAGAATTGGAGCATATATTGAGTTTAACCTTGTATCCCATAGCATATAAAGGAGCCATGACAAAGATGAGGGTCAAAAAGTGAGGATAATATGGAAGTTTGGAGCCTCAAAGTTGCCTAAAAACACTAAAACCCTACATTCTCATCTATAGTTTTGGAGTTGTGAGTGACTTTTGATATCCTAAGGTTGAAAACAAAGCATTATCTCATGCCTAGAATGGTCCCATGGATTTAATGGTGTACAAAATGGCATGAGGATCATCACTATGATGTTGGATTATGGTGTTTCAAGTTTCATGGACACCTATAGGTGTCGCCTCACCAGAAAATGTCTACCTACAAGAAAATAGGCAGACAATGATGTGAGGATCTTTCTTGAATAAATTAGCATATAATTTTAAATACATGAAATAAACTACAAAAAATTATAAATATATTGAATGAAACAAATACAACTAAATTGTAATAGTATAATTACAAAATCACTAGCCTCTTCGAGGGGGCAACCTCCCTTGAGCAAGCTCTATTCAATATAATTCACGGATACCTGCATACTAGACTCATCTCTTATTTAATGTAATCCATCACTAAATAACTACTACTCATCACAAATGTGGGATTAATAACTACTATTACATTATTACATTCTACTATTATAATGAGCTTGAGGTATGGTTACACAACATATGCATCCATAGCCTTTTACTAAATAAATAAACTACAAATAAATGGTTAGGATGAAGGGTCCTAACATCCCCTCCCCCTTAAAATATCTGACCTAAAATATTGAAGTGAATAAATTTTTGTTGAATGAAGATAAAGGGTTCCCAAATCACATCTTCTGGTTACATCCCTTGCCACTGGATGAGAACTTCAATGATGACCCGATTATGGAGGGAGCAAGAGTGCTTGCTGATGATAGACTCAGGTCATAAAATGAGATACCCTTCTACATCAAGTTTGGTAATCACTATCTGAGTGTGTACATTACCTCCAAGTACCTTCTTTAATTAAGAGACATGAAAAATAATGTGCACATGTGATGAAGGTGGTAGTTCCAACTTATAGGTAATAGGTTCAATTTTATAGAGAATTTTATAAGTCCCATAAATTTTTTGATCTAATTTATGATGGGATTTGAGTTTCAAAGAGGATTGCTTGTACGGTTATAGATGGAGAAAAACCATATCTCTAGTTTGAAAGGATTGCTTAGAGCAGTGTTGGTCTACCTATTGCTTTATGTGATTTTGTGCTATGTGAAGATTAACCTTGATGAGGCAAAGGATATTTTCATGTGTATAGAGGGTAGAATCAATAGCTTGGATGGTAGATATTCCTAGTAAATATGAAATAAGAGAAGGTATATTTTGACTATAAATAACCTCATATGGGGTGAGTTTGGTATCTATGTGGTAGGAAGTGTTGTACTACCATTCTATAAGAGGTAACCATTTTATCCACCAATTTTTTTGCTCAATGAAAAAACAATGAAGATAGGTTGACAAACACTTACCTAAAATCTTGGTCTAGCCATCAGTCTGTGGATGATATCCCAAGCTAATTTTAATTGTGTACCCAAACATTTGAAGAGTTCTTGCCAAAATGGCTTGTGAAGGTGGGATCTCAATCTAAGACAATAGAGGTAAGAACACCATAGAGTCTAAATATTTGATCAATAAATAGCTGAGAAATAGTGGAAATAATGTAAGGATGGGCTAGATCATAGAAATGAGCATATTTGTAAAGGTGATCAATTACAACAAGAATTATTGATTTACCTCTAGATTTTTGGATATCATCAATAAAATCTAAGGAAATGTCTATCTAAATATGTGTTGGAATTGGAAGTGGTTGGATTAGACCAAGTGGAGTGATTGTCTCACCTCTATTACATTGGAAAATATCACATTTGGCAATAAATGTTTTGATATCTTACTTAATTCTAACCCAATAGAAATTATGATGAACCTACTCATATGTTTTTAGAAACCCTAAGTTTTTTACTAAAGGGGAAGGATGCATCTCTTGTAAAATGGCATGTTTAAACTTAGATCCAGCTGTCAACAAAAGGTGACCTTTATTTCATAATATCTTGCCATCTTAAGTATAGGGAGGTTTGGAAGATGAATCTACAGATAATTAAATAATGAGCTAGTGGGTTGGGATGTCATTATGCCATTCTTTTTTAATATCATTGAGCCATTTGGAAATGGGAATAGAGACAACACATAGGTGCACTAGGTCTTCAAACTGATGAGAGAGAGCATCAACTACCATGTTTCCTTACCTTTTTATAACTAATATCATAGTCATATCCCATGAGTTTAGATACCCATTTTTGTTGAACTAGGGAAGATACCCATTATTTTGAATAGTATTTGAGACTCTGATGGTCTATTTTGATACAAAAATGTTGGCCAATTAAGTATGTATGCCATTTGTTAACTTCATGGAAAATACCCATCATCTCCTTATCAATGTGAAGTGTGCCAAATTACACCCAATGAGTGCCTTACTAGTGAAGGTAATGGGATGATCTTATTGCATGAGTACCACATCAAGACTCATGATACATATATCACATTCAATAATGAATGGCTTTGAGAAATCAAACATGGCCAAGATGGGGGTGGTGCACATTGATTATTTGAGGTTATTAAATGTTATATCAAATGTAGGTGACCATACAAATTAGTCTTTCTTAATCATAGCCATTAGTGGTGCTACAATTTTTCCATAATCCTTGACAAATTTCATACAGTACTTAGTGAGACCGAGAAATACCCATATAATTTTGAGTGTGGAAGGTGTCAGCCATGTTGCCATAGCTTCAATTTTGGTGGGGTAAACATGAACACCATCATAAGAAACAATATGTCCCAAGTACTCAACTTTTAGTTTCCCAAAAGAACATTTGGAATGTTTAGCACATAAGTGGTTCACACCTAGAATGCCCAAACCTATATCTAAGTGGTGGAGATGATCCACCCATGTGCAGTTGTAGATGAGTATGTCATCAAAGAAGACCAAGATAAACTTCCATAAGAATGGTAAAAATACTTGGTTCATTAAGCTTTAGAATGTGGAGGGGGCATTGGTAAGCCCAAATGACATGACTAAGAACTCATAATGACCATCATGTGTGTAAAATGTTATTTTGGGAATGTTTGCATCATGAACATGAATTTGATGATAGCTAGAGTAAATGTCCAATTTGGAGAAAAATCATGCACCATGTAATTCATCGAGAAACTCATCAATGACTAGAATGGGGAATTTGTCTTTGATTGTTAGCTTTTTCAAGTCTCGATAGTCAATGTAAAGTCACTAGGAACCATATTTCTTATGAATGAGAAAGACTGGTGAAGAATAGGGACTAGTGTTGGGTTGAATGATGCCTACTTGGAGAATTTTATGAACAATATTTTCAATATTGGCCTTGTGATGAAATGGGTAATGATAGGGCCAAATTTTAGGGGATGTACTACTAGGTAAAATCTAAATACAATGGTCTTTAGGGTGTTGAGGTGGTAATCATGTTGGTTATGTAAAGACAACTACATGCTTGACCAAAATGTCTTGCAAATCTGAAGGTAGGCTAGAATGTAATGGAGGATTAGTGTGCAAAGAGGATAAGTGGGAAATGATGACATGAAACCCATGTTTAATAAGTTTATCCATATGGTGAGAGATGATAACATTAGTAGATCTAGGAATTAGGCCTTGCAGAGTGTATTGATGACCATTCTTAGTGAACTACATCCATAGTTCAAAAACATACCAAAGAATGGGACTAAGAGTGAATAATCATTGGGCACCCAATACAACAACACATCTACCTAAGGACAAAGCAAACATATCAGCCCAAGGTTATATTCACCTATAGAAATGCAAACATTACAACACTCACCTTTATAGGGTAGGGTTCCCCCATTGGCAATCATTACTTCAAAACTAGAACAAGGGTGGATAAAATAATCTACTTTTTTAGCCAATAGAGAGTCAATGAATTTATGAGTGCTACCAAAATTGATGAGAATGGTGAGTGGTTATTTCTCTAAAAACCCTTTCACATGTATTATTTAGGGAGTAGTGACTCCTACCAAAGCATGCATAGAGATATCAAGAGCAAAATATAAGTGCTTATAATCATCAACTATCGATACAATCTCCTTAGTGGCATCATCATAATATTTTGTATCTGGTAGAGAAAAAACATTTAGTAGATACAATTTTTTCTCTATGCATTTGTTTTTGAGAACCCATTTATCATCATAATTATAGTAAAGACCTTTTTTATGACATGCATGCATTTTATCTCCTATGAGATGTTTGATGGGGGTTGTCCTTGTGTGGTTCTATTAGAAAGAGGGCTTAGAGGGTGCCCAATTAGAAGTGAGATGCTAGGAAGTGATTTTTTCTTTAGTGAGCTTGGTGAGACCCAAGGTTTCCATCATGGTTTGAGGTTGGAACATCTTGGCCTCAGAGTAGATGGGATCTTTGAGGTCACAAATAAAATAACTCTTGAAGAACTCATCTAATAACCCTTCAGTGTGATTAGCTAGCTTCTCAAATTTAATTTGATAATCATTAATGGTGTTTGTCTGATGAAGTTTAATGAGGGCTCCTATAAAATCCTCAAATTTTGAGGGACCAAGACTATCTAAAAGTAGGGATACAAAGGTTGTCCAATCAAGTTCAATATTGAATTTGAGATAGCAATGGTATCATTGGAGTGCCTCTAGTTTCAAGTAGAAGTAAGCAATTGGGACTTTGTTGATGTGATAAGTATTACGAAGGTTTAAGTATTGCTTAGGATGATAGATCCAACCTATCGGGTCTATACTATTTAACTTGGAAAAGTCTATTTTGGGCCCATATGGTGGGTGGGTGGATGAAAAAGTATTTTTGAAAGAATACTCCTATAATTTGTTGAGAAACAAGACATGGGTGTCATTCACTCCACACACCATATCAGCTAGGTCAATGACCTAGGCCATCAAAGTTGTAATTTATTCCTCCATGATCTTGGTGCCTATACATGTGACTACCATAACCTATTATTTTTTTTAATGGGTGGTAAAATGAAATTTAAGACACATTTAGTAAGGGAATTTTATTATTTAGAGGAAATTGGGAGGGGTAAAGGTAATTTTAATAATTTGTTTTCATAGTAGGAGTATGATTAACAAAGATGAGGGTGATTTTGGAAGGGAAAATGGAAAAAAATGAAAAATTTAGCAAAGAGGGATGAAGAATTAGAAAAGAGAGATGAAGACTGTAAAAAAATTGAGGAAAATGGACAAAAAATGAAGTTATGAAAAAAACCCAAAAAAGGGAAAAATGAGATTTAAAAAAAATTTGGGTAGAATATAAACATGAGACCATAAATAAAAAACATGGAGAATTGAATTTTAGGTGTCCTGGTAACTTTTGAGAAGCCATGGGACTCTAGATGGGGAGATATTACAAAAAAATGAAGATTTCCAACACTTCTAGTTTTCTACTGAGGTTTCTAATTCTTTGCCGCTATGTTGAGGTTTTTATTTTCAAGGATAATATGTTTTAGAAATATGGTCTTAGTATGCTTGTGTATTTAAATGTGGGTGCTTGTGGGAGCATTTCTCTATGCGCTCATCATTTGTAGTGTAGCCTTCCTCGATCTTTTTACAAATTTGTTGTACCTGGCACTTCACATCAAACAAACAATATTTGAGTAGGCCTTGGCATACTAAATCATCTAATTAAATATTCCTAGTGTTTTGGAGGCCATCTTGGAAATAATAATAAAATCTGATGTAATTCATCTAGTCGGCTCACTCCTTGACAATCTCTTTTGCACCACACACTAGTTTTCTACTCTGTCTAGTAGAAATGGACCCCAATTTTGAGTGGCTACCTAAGGGGTTTTTTTTGAAATATATCTAGCCACCAATGTCATCTAAGTTAATACCACTCTCCATAAAAAATTATATCCATGGATTTATCTCTTAGCAATAGCTCTTGGTTTTCCTCGCAGATGGGAACTACTCAATCGAGAAGGGGTCATTGCCTATTTTGTTGGAAGGTCCTCTCAATGGGTAAGAAACTTTAGGGTTCATATGGTACTTCTCATAATGAGTTTTATGGATTTAACCCAAGCACTTCCCATAGTTATGAGGATATATTTTACCCTGATTTGAATTAGATGATAAAATTTGAAGTAAAACAAAATCAAAATGTGATAGAGTAGAAAATCATGATCTTTGATGATGACCTATTACCAAAATGAAACTGTATATCTATATTATCACATAGAAGGGATGGTAATGGATTTTTACCACTTTTTGATCACCATGGTCCAATTATGTCAAGGTGAGAGCATATATTGGGTAACAAATAGAAAAAAATTCTCCTTGGAAAGTGCTCTAATATGAGATGTGAGGATCCTTCCTAAAAAAATTAGCATATAATTACAAATACATGAAAGAAAATACAAAAAATTAGTAATATATTGAATGAAACAAATAAAAATAAATTACAATAGAATAATTGTAGAATCATTGGCCTCTTTGAGCGGGCAACCTCCCTTGAGCAAGCTCTATTCAATAGAATTTGTGGATACCTTCATACTAGAGTAAGCTCTTATTTAATGTAATATATCACGAAATAACTACTACTCCTCATAAATATGGGATTAATAAATATTATTAAACTATTAAATTATAATCTTATAATGATCTTAATGAATGAGTTACAAATCATATGCGTCTATAGATTTTTATTAAATAAACAAACTACAAATAGATGGTTAGGATGAAGAATTCTAATAAGTGAACTAAACTTGGTGTTTTAGTGGTATTTTAGCCCATATAAGGTGAATACATGTATATAAAATTTATTTTTGACCTCAAGGATTTAATCATGGACCTTACATACCATAACCAAGCTCAATAACCTCTCACACACACCTATAGGAATCAAAAAAGGCAAGGTATCATAGTTGGAGGTAGAACTCAGTCTTATGAGTTCAAAGTGTATGTAAAGAGTCTAAAAGGAAGTTGATATGATGAAATATCCTATGAAAACCTCCATGAATATCATTATGACCTCCATAATCCTTTTTTTATGTTAAATAATCCTACATTGACATCTTAAGGCCCTATATGCACCTATAGCCAGGTGTTGACTATTTAGGTGTTGGTAAAGCATAAGGAAGTATGTCTAGGTGTTGGTAAAGCATAATGATGAAGAAAATAAAAATAAAACAATTAAAAATTACCCAAAATGAAGTAGGGGAGGTTTTTATACCATGTTCTCAAGCTTAGAACATACCAGCATGCACCTATAGGTGCCCTTCAAAGGTAGAACACAGTCAAAAAGCACATATAGTCTAGCTAGGCAAGATGTATGAAGGGTACATGAAAGGTTGGAGTAATGAATGTAAACTAGGACATCTCCATAATAATAATTATAGTATTTATAGGCCCTTGAGAGTATAAATCAAGTAGATAAGGATCCCAAATCAAGCATACATAGTTCACACTAAAAATCCATATAATTAGTCTGCTTTCCTAGGAACATATTTTGGATTTTAAAAGTTTTAAGGGGTCAAATGATATTACTAAGGGCTTAATTTTGGTGTGGGAGGTCCTCAAAACTTGAATAAGGTCATAAAATATTCACTTTTCCTAATATAATATTGTAATTACCCTTATCTTATCTCAGATAAAGGGTACTTCCCCTTGTAAATAGGCTAGAAGGTTTGAAGAAGGGAAGTGATAAGGTGAACCATAAGTTTTTTTGGACCTTGATGAGAGGTCTCTAGAGTTTTAATACACATATAAAAACATGATAAATCAATAAATAATAGGTGATGATGCCAATACACATTTGTGTCTAGCTGAAATGGCTATGAGTGATAGACTGGCTGCGAGTGGTAGACTGGCTGCGAGTGGCAGACTGTTGCAGGGCGACCATAATGGCACCCCCAGGAATGAGTAGCCGGTGCCTAGGGAGTCAGCACAGGAGGCTAACAGGACTTTTGTGATAGAGAGCTCTAAGCTTAAGAAAGTCAATGGCTATTTACCTAGAAGCCAAGAGCGCCCAGTTCTGTTTTTATCCCTAGACTCAGTGAAGGAGGAGGTAGAATATTTGTCTGTTCATACCCTTATTTGCAAATTTTTGGGTATACGTATTTCAATAGCAGCGTTGGAAGCCTAGATCAGGTAGACTTGGTAGATTGATGGGGATTTTGACATTCTGCTTGCCAGAAATAGTTATTTCATGGTAAATTTCTCCTCTATTACAGATTGAAATAAGATTTTTAAAGGGGGACTGTACTTCTATGAACGAATTGGACTTTTCATGAAACCTTGGCACGCAAGGTTTAATTCAATGGATGATATTCTAGCCTATGTTCTTGTCTATGTATGACTACTGATATTGCCCCTAGAGTTCTAGCATGAAGACCTTCTCTGCCAATTAGTGGCTATGCTTGGAACTCTGATGGCAATAGCGCACCAAACACTGGATAGAAAGGTAATTTTGTATGCCCACATTTGCGTCAAAATTAATTTAAATAATCCACTCCCAAACTCTCTTGAGATCTGTATGGGAAGCTCCTCATGGATTTAGCCACTTGATTATGAAGTTATTCCATTCTATTGCCACATTTGTCATTTCTATGGCCATTTGCATAGGCAGTGTCTGCAGGCGACTAAAGACTCTGTTCATCAAGGAGAAGGGTCTGGAACTCAGATGGCCAATAATGTTAGTGGGGCCAGACAGCCGAATCATAGTGTGAAGCAGCAGTTCCAAGCAGAGGACATGAGTAAAGGAAAAAACCATCTCTTCTCGACAAGTACACAACAAGGTGCAAATGGCTCCAGGGGTCCTAACAAGGATGGATTTACCACAGGTAGATACCGTGCGAATAATCATGGGCTGAAGAGGACAAAATTTGACAAAAAAATTGAGGTAAAATTTAATAGGTTTGAAGTTCTAGATAATATGAATATAGAGGATGGCATTCCAGATTTGCTATAGACAGAAGAAGAAGTGACAATGGAATAACTCACCCCAGGCAATGATTCTCTTGCTTTGGTAAATTGGGTGACCCAAGAGCTAGACCGTGACATGCAGGAAGCTTCCATCATAGACATGCTTAATACAGGGGACAAAGGGGCTCACTGGGCTGATCTGGTTAAGGAGATGGAAGAACCCAGAAATGACAAGGGACCATCCTCAAGCCTTGGTCTCATGCATAGACCCTTCAAGAAGGCTACCATTTCCAATCCATCTTGAGCTAGACGAAGAAAGGACCAGGAGCAACTTAAACTTATAGGAGATCTTCTTGTTGAAGCAGGGCATGTTAAACCCCTGGATGAACATTTTTCATCAGTTACTCAATGATTGTCCTTTCTTGGAATGTGAGGGGTTTGAATAGTTCTCCCTGACAAAAAGCTATGTATAACATGGTAAGTGCTAACTCTCTGAATATCCTTTGTATTTAGGAGACTAATTTTTTTGTAGACTCATGGTTTTCTTGTATGCAAAAATTTTGGTATTTCAGTCATAGTCAATGTGTTGGGGCATCTAGTTGTTCCAGTGGGCTGGCCATCAGCTAGAATCTGGAGAACAAATGCCTCTTTGTTGGTTGGCCAACAGTTCAGCTCTTATAATGACTGCTATTTCTAAGGAATTAGGTGAAATCATCCTTGTTACCAATATCTACACCCATATGGATCTTCTTGGATAGCAAAAAGTATGGGACCATGTTCGGTATATTAGGATCTGCCATCTGTATTTGCCCTAGATTTTGATTGGGGACTTCAATGTTGTCCTCAGCATGGAAGAGAAGAGGGGAGGACTAGCCCGTTTGGGACCTTCATCAGAGATCTTTCAGCACAATATTGACCTTTTGCGCCTCTCAGATGTCAGACCTCTCAATGGCATCTTCACCTGGAGTAATAAGAGAAGTGGTGAGGCTAGTATCTCAGAGCACTTGGATAGATTTCTGGTGTCCTGTTACTAGCAATCTAGCACCACCTCCCTTGCTTTAGAAATACTTAACTGGGGAGGTTCGGATCATTGGCCAATTAAGCTTTCTATTAACTACATTCCTAGACCAAGGAAGCCCCCATTTAAGTTTCAGCTCATGTGGCTCAGAAATCCATCCCTCCATGATTTAATGGCGAAGTGGTGGAGACAGGGAAGACCCAGCTATGGCACTGCTATGTTCTCTTTTGCCAAAAAAACTCCAGTTTGTCAAGGGGAGGTTGAAGTATTAGAATTTTGACAGCTTCAGCAATCTCCATACTAAGAGGAAGAATCCTCAAGACCAACTGAATGGGATTACCAGGTAGATTAGAGACCATGGCCTCTCTGAGGAGCTCTAGTTAGCTGAGGCCAGGCGGTGAAAGAACTTACAGAGTGGGACCTCAGAGAAGAGATCTTCTGGAAGCAGAAGGCATGCATTGATTGGCTATAGGAAGGAGATAAGAACACTGCCTTCTTCCACAAGTCTATTCAAGCAAGTCGTAATAGAAGCTACATTTCCCACTTGGTGTGCCTAGATGCGGTACGGTTGAATTCTCCTCAGGACATATCTAGAGCAGCGACCTGCTACTTTTCTAGTCTTCTCTCAGACGGACTGCATCCACCTGAGATAGCTGAAAATATAGTGCTATCTTACATCCCCTCTGTGGTGGATTTGAGGCTGAATGAGTATCTTATGCAGCCTATAGAAAGGACTGAAGTGGAGGTAGTGGTCTTCAGCATGAAAAGAGGTAAAGCACTTGGGCCAGATGGATTTCCAATGGAATTTTATCAAGACTTTTGGGATATCATCAAGCAGGATCTATTTGAGGTGATACATGAATCATATTCCAACAAAGAGATGTTGAAGGCTTTGAACGCCACCTTCCTGGTCTTAATCCTGAAGAAAGAGCAGGCAGATCAGCTGGACCACTTTAGGCCTATTGCGCTCTGCAATGTAGTTTACAAAATTATCACTAAGCTCTTAGCAAAAAGGCTCAAAAGCTACCTCCCTTTGATTGTTTCAGAGGAACAGGGGGGTTTTGTTGCTGGCAAGAAAATTTTGGATGAGGTTGTCATTGCTTTAGAACCCATTCATTCTATGAGCACATCCCAAGAGCGGGCCATGTTCATCAAGCTAGACTTATCAAAGGCCTATGACAAGGTCAGCTGGAGATTCTTGGAAAAAACCATTTTGGCCTTTGGTTTTAGCCTGGAATGGATTCAATGGGTGTTTATCTATGTCACCATGCCTTCCTACTCAGTCCTCATCAATGGGCAGCCCACTGAGCTTTTTGGGGCAGCAAGAGGCCTTCACCAGGGAGATCTGCTTTCCCCTTATTTATTTATCATTCTGGTTGAAGGATTGGGCCAGCTTATAAAACTCTAGGTCTCTCAAAATATTATGTAGGGATGGCAGTGGGGGAACAGTTTAATCACGTCCCATCTTTAGTTTGTTGATGATACCATCTTAGCTGGGAAAGCGCATATTCGAGAGGTATAAGCTTTTTGTGATACCCTTGACATGTACCTAGATGTTACTGGGCAGAAAGTCAATGACCATAAATCCTCTATCTTTTTCTTAAATACACTTGGTCCTATACAGAGGAGAATAGTGACTATCTTGAGGTTTTAAATTCAGATACTCCTAGTTATTTATTTGGGCATTCCCATTGTGGTGGGTAGGTAGCCACGACTGTTTTGGCAGAATGTGTTAGATAGATTAAGGCAAAAAGTGAGTCACTGGACTCATAGATGGCTCTCCACTACTAGGAGAGTCACACTGCTGAAATCGGTGATTCAAGCTCTTCCTATTTATTGATGCTTAGTCCAGGCTGCTCTGGTTTATTTTCTTAAGGAATTTGATGCCCTTTCCTGCCAGTTCCTTTGGAGTGGTAACCTGAGAAGCACTAAATGGAGTCTAATCAAGTGGGATACTGTTTACCGGCCAAAGAAAGATGGGGGACTTGGTTTGTGCTCTGCCATCCTAGTGAGCCATGCTTTGGCTACCAAATTATACTGGAGATGGTGTACTAATCAGTCCCAATTATGGGCTCGCATCCTAGCTAGTAAGTACTTCCCTGGGGTGGATCCCTCTATCATTCCTCGGCTACCTCTTGAGTGGGGTGGCTCCATGATTTTGCATACTCTGAAAGGTGGAGCTTAGTTAATTAAAAATAGCCTGTTCTAGATTTTTAAGACTGGAGAACAGGCTCTCTTCTGGGAGGATTCGTGGGATGGGTCACCCCCGCTCTTGTCTACACACCTACATTTGTAGCCATTATATGATGTCTTTCAAGTAGTTGGCTGGACTAATGTGGCCCATTTTAAAGAGGAGTACAACATGGGTTTGGCCACTGGGCTCAGATGGAAAAATTCTTTGGACTGGCCACTGGGTGGATCCTGGGAGAATAGATTGGAGCTTGATCAGTTATTAGCTTCTAGACATTGCAACTCTCTTCTTGGTCAGGATGAGCTTGCTTGGGGAGGGAGTTCTACTGGAAGCTATTCGGTCTCGGCAGGGTATCAGTTTCTACTTAAGCAAGTGTTTGGGGAAGTGAATTTCCCCTGGGGGAAGTAGACATGGAATTCTGTTACTTGGCCCAAATGTTTTTTCTTCTTGTGGATGCTTATCTACAATAGGTGCCTCACATGGGACAACTTGTGCAAACGTAGCTTCCAAGGACCCTCCAGGTGTGTGCTCTACTATGGGGAGGTGAAAAAAGGTTCGCATCTTTTCTTTCTCTACTCTTTTACCAAGAGTCTTTGGCTTAGATGGTGGGACACATGGAGAAGACCCTGCTACCACACTACCTCTTTAGCTGACTTCTGGAACTACTTAAGCACCCCCAAATCCAAAGCGCCTGTTCTTCAGGTCGCCTGGCTTACTGGACCGGCATTCATACTTTGGAATGTATGGATTGAGCGCAACAAACGTATCTTTCATGCCGAACAGAGGACTGGCAATGCCATTTGGGAGAAGGTCCGTGATTCCTTACAAGAGTCGCTAGCTATGAAGGGATTCCACATGGATGGGCTGGGGGATGAGGAGTCGGGCATCCTCTCCAGCATTGTTGGCACTCTGTCTAGCACTCCATCCAATGTCCCATCTTTTTGCTCTTGGAATAGAGACAAACAGGTGCACAAACTAGTTTGTAGAAGAGGTCGAGGATGCCCCCTTTACCTGGAAAGTTGAAAATTAACACTAACGGGTCCTCGAGAGGAAACCCAAGAGAAGCTGGTATTGGTGGTGTTGGTCATGATAGTTCAAGAAATATTCAATTCATCTTCTCTATTTATAAGGGATGGTATTCCAATAATTACATGGAGGCGCTCGCCATCCTCTAGGTGATGCAACAATGCTGTCAACTGGGCTGGCAGAGTATTATTTGTGAGTTGGATTCCCAGGTGGTCATTGATTTGTTAAGTAATCATAATTTTGATAGTGTTGAGTGGCATTTGGTGGTGGTTTTTCAATAGATTCTCTAGTTGAGTACTGCGATGGATTCAGTGTGCTTCATGCAAATTCCCTGTGAGTGGAATGGGCTTACTGAATGTTTAACCAAATGGGCCTCTGAGCAAGGGCCTCAATGGGAAATTTTTGATTATAGATTGTTACCTTAGAACTTCTCCCAGAAGTTGAGTCTTCTAGTTGAGCAAGACAAGGCTGTGTAATGTGTTATTTTTTTGGCATTTTTGTTTTGGAATAAATTTTTACCCCGGTTAGTTAAAAAAATCAATAAATAATAGGTGAGGCTCAAGAGGGTTTCTTAAAACCTCAATTATGTAGGTAGACCTACTAGATAAGGTTTAGGCCTAGAAGCTAAATAGGGGGTCAACTTCATTTCTAGCCTTGGGTAAGCTTTATAACCAGATGGAACATGTTTATAAAGTTACTATAAATGTGTATGATCTATTTGGATGTAGGGGAAAACTATCAAAATCCATTTTTGGCTTAAAGGCAACATTAAGCCTATGTAAGTGGAAGGAAGAGCTTGATAGAGCAAATGTGGAAGTTCATATCTCTCTTGGTGTTTTGCATGGGAACCTAAGAGGTTTGGAGAAGTTATATATGGTCCTAGGCAACATTTTTGTGGCATCGAATTAAAGGTTGAACATGAAACCTTTATAAATAGAGATTAAGATTCAAAACTACTCAAAACCCTTGTAGTGACCAATTTAAAGAAATGAGAGAGATAATGTACTCTAATGGAATAGTTTTCCTATAATTATGATTAGATGTTGAGTATAATATATTATGATACTTCCCATCAAGATGATCTATATAGAATTATATAGACAAGGTACAAAATAGGGTATTTTTTAATATTTGTGTGTTTTTTAGGTTTTATAAGGATTCTAAAGATGAAATGAAGTTTGGAAGGAATATATATACTTTTAATAACTCACTATGGACATAATTATTTGAAAAAAAATTCTAAGTGTTCAAAAAATATCTCTCATCTTAGCCAGTAAAAACTAGCATAGTGAGCAAGATGGTGAAAAGTGTGGAAAATTCAAGTGGATGGTCTTTTAAGATATGGTTGAGTAGTATAAGACCATAGAGGATCTTTACAGGTGTCATCCACTCCCTCCCATGTATTTTAATTGAAAATTGATGCCTTTTTGGAGGTAAAGTGTGTAAGGTGCATGAAAGAGGAGTTATTTTGACTTTTGGTAATACCTCATTTTAGAAAGGTTCCAAATTACTAGGACTATAACCAATTCATGGAGAGGCATGTATAAAATCATTCCCCTTAATTCCAATCATTATAACTATCCCTAATCAATTTTGGGGCATTCAAATAGGTCCAAATCATGAAGGCAGTTTTTTGAGCCATAATGAGAACTTTCATGCTAGTTTACAAGAGTTTCATGACTAAAAGAGCCACTTATTATTTCTAACCTTGGATGGTTCATCCCATATATTATTCTCATGAACAAGTAACTCATTTTATTATCTTTACAATTGTCCTTATGACCCTTGGACTTCTCTCTTCTCCTTTATCTCATAAGTTCTATAAGAACTAGCCATTTTGGCCATTGTAACTTATGATCCACTTGAGTATGGCAAAGACCTTCTTATTTTCATACCATTTGATCAATAATAATACTAATTTTTACCTCTTTTTGACTATTCATAGTGTGTTTTACTTATATTATTGATCTTTCTTAGTGATCTATGATTTCATTAACATGTCTCATTATTTCATCTTATTTTCAATTGGAAAATTTTTCTTGTAGGGCATGTGAAGTGTTCTAAAAAGTGTCAAAGTTGACTAAGTTAGTCTATTCACTAGTGTCATTCAAGGCCTCTTTTCTAGTCCTCCTAGCTAAACATTCATCCATAACCTCATAATGTAATATTAATGTGAGTAGATGCAGATTGAAGAAGTGTATGTTTGGTTAGTCTCTTGGTTTCATGTGTAACATGCGGTGGGTTGGAAGTCATCAAATTATTTGGTGTGTCACCTCCCTTAGGATAGTTTTCTTTTAGTTTTCTCTCTCCATTTTCCCCCTAAATTTTAGGTCTATTAGTGATCTAAATTGGTACATTAAGAGAGTTATCCCTATCTAGAGATTCACCTCATCCTTAGGCTACCCACAAGCCTAGAGTTGTTTCAATTGTGCCACTTGGATGAGGAGAGCTGAGACATCTCCTCAAAGGGTGAAAATCCAAGTGATAACACCTATATATTAGGAATTTATTTGTTTTTTAAGGGCTATAAGTTAGATAATAGATTTTATTTTATGACTATTATCAGAGAGTAGCCATTGTAATAGCTTTAGATTTTTAGAGGAATAACATTATTATTATTATTTTTATTTCAAGACCTTATCAAGTGCCCCTCACTATAAGGATTGAATATTCTATATTATGTCTTTGGGCCTTTTGTATTTTATTCTCTGCCAATAATGAAGAAGATGTGGTGTTTTGTGTCAAATTGAGTAGAATTAATTATTACCTATTATTTCTATTTTATACTTATATAGTGTTGGATTTTACTTATATTATAGACTTTAGATCATGCATAATCAATTTTAAACTATTTATAATGTTTTAAAGGTTCAATCTATTTTATGTAATTTTAGGAATCGATACATGAAGAATTTCAGTGCATCACCTTAGATAGTTTTATTTTCATTTTATTTGCATTTCTTCCTTACCCTTTTCTTCCCCAATTAATTCAAAGAGATGGATTCTAAAATATTTAAGGTCACTTCATAGATTGCAATATCAGTCCCATGTCTATAAAGATTCCCATAGGAAACTATTTGTTGAGAATGAAAGTTTTAGGCATCAACAATAAGTTAAGGTGTCTCTCTCTCTCTCTCTCTCTCTCTCTCTCTCTCTCTCTCTCTCTCTCTCTCTCTCTCTCTCTCTCTCTCTCTCTCTCTCTCTCTCTCTCTCTCTCTCTCCTCTCTCTCTCTCTCTCTCTCTCTCTCTCTCTCTCTCTCTCTCTCTCTCTCTCTCTCTGTGTGTGTGTGTGTGTGTGTGTGTGTGTGTGTGTGTGTGTGTGTGTGTGTGTGTGTGTGTGTGTGTATGGTATTTTAAATTATGATAATTTCATTTTAGCATTACTTTTCATATGTTATTTTTAGTTATCTCAATTTGATGTGTTTCCATGTTCTTTATTGAAGCACCATCTCTTATTACACTCACATGACATGTGATGAGATTTGATTGGGGCATATATATATACACATAATATTTTCCAACTTTTATCAATTATTGATGATTTTTATCTTATAAGAACCCATTGAGTCTCAATCTCTCTGAGTTCATGCCCCAAGGTGTGAAATGGGAAAGGGGTGGGAGTACCATTGGTGCTTCATAGTATTGTTTTCCCTTTTATCATTTGATGTCTGCACACTTGTCTCCAAAAAACCATTCTCCTAAGTTTTGTCTCCCATTTTTCACCCTCCTCTAGTAATTTTCCACATTCATTATCCCTTTACCTAACCTAAAACCATTTTTGGTAGTTTACATCACTATGTCAGCCACATCAACCCTGTATTTTTATTTATAGATCTTATGAAGAACTAAGATGGTCATGGCCAACATAGTTCATTATCTAGTTAGTTTTTTGTCTATTTAAATACGAAGTCAATCAGGTCAAACTTGTTAGTCTAAACTTTTATAAGGGTTTAGGTTTAGATCCACCTATATAAACACATTTATTTCTCCATTTCTAAGAGAAGAGAATAATAATTAAGATATATTTCACATCTACTTATCCACCTTTCTACTTGAGGAGCGAGCTTAGGATTTCATACTTTCTTTAGATATACTGATCTTGTCTTGTGGAGAAGTCTTTTGCATGCATTCATAGGTTATATAGCCTAGATCTGATTAATCCTTATCATCCTTACATACCACAACAACCTCTTGTGAAACAACTTGGCCAAGGGAGAGATTGAGGTTTGACAAGTTTATCTTTAAACGTAATTATTCCTAACTTTATTCCTCTTTTTTAAGAGTAGATATATATGAACTTTCACTTTTCTTTCATGAATTAGGATTCCATACACATTAACATGAGTATATGTCTTTTATGCATGTCTAATTTTAGTGTTTATTACCCCCACTTTGCGTCATAACCTTTGGTGAGCACTAGATTAGACTTTACTTTACTTGTTATTAGTTTAGTGAATATGAAAACATAGAACCTAATTAGGGTTATTGCATAGGTTTTTCTTGACTGAAGGTTTTGGAACCCTTCATAGTAAATTTATTGTGGTAAGATATTCCTTGGATATGTCTAATGGATCCATATTGGTCATGACCTTGATTATCTAATGTATCCCCAATCAGAAGTGTAAGTAGGATATATCTTCTCCAAGCTAGGATTGATTTTTAAATCCTCTATATTTCCTATTGCATACAATTGACTCCTTGTAATTATTTGAATGGCATGATCATGTTTTCTTTTTGGTAGTAATCCTTTTAGGATGGTCTCAAAATAGATGGGTGGTCATCAAGAATCATATATAAATCAAGATGTGGAGATGAATTTATGGGTTAAACTTGTATGGAACATAATCATGCTATAAATCCTTCTACCCCTCTTTTTAGCATTTTTATCATCTAATGTGAACTAACCAATTATGGATATTTTTCCCATAATCCTATAGTTTAATTTTTCTAAATTTAGAATGAAAGTGCATGAGTAATTCTTGGAAGTTAATCTCAATTATACCCAATATTTTAAGCCATTTGACTCACAAAACAATGTCTACATCACCTATGGGAATAATAAACATAGAATAACTAGAATATACTTGCTTATAACAAGCTTAATACTATGGAATTTCCTTAAACAATTGACTATGCTACCATCTATAATCATGACCTAAAATTATGGTGTTATGTAAATGAAGAAATTAAATCAAGTGGACAACTTATGGTTGATGAAATTATGTGTGTTATTTGAGTCAATCAACACTATCACCTTCTATTTCTTGAGGAAACCCACCATTTTAAGTGTTTGAGGAGTGATAATACCTAAAAGTGTATGACAAGAGATTGTAGGTTTAAAATCTTCAATTACCTCCTCTATCTCTTCCTCATCATCATTATAGGAATTATCCTCTTCATCATCTTTATTGGGTCCCTCAATGTATAATAACTTCTTCTTAGCACATCTATGTCCATTGCTCCACTTGATGTCATAGTTGAAACATAATCATTTTACATGCTTATCTTCAATTTATTGAGGGGTCAATCTGGTAGGTGGAGGAAATGATGGTGTTGATGCTATGATCTCTAAAATGAGTGAATGGTTGATTATTGTTGGCTATGAATTTTTCATTAACCCTACATTTCATGATAATACAATTATAAACCTTAATTAGATTAAACATGTGTACCTCATGTTGAATGTGGTCCTTAGGGCCTCATAAAAATAGTTCATTCAAGTTTTCATCAAAAAATATCTCCACACATAAGATAGGTTCTAAAAATTAAGAATATAATCCTTGACTAAACTAGTTTATCAAAAAAATTCCAGTTGGCAGAAGTAATTCTCTATCACACTATTTCTATAGTTTAATTATAGTTCCTCTGTAAAAATTGACTAGGTGACACTGAGAGTCATGTTTTTATTTTGAGAACACAACCATTGATACCAAATGAATTCAAGTTATAGATACAAGGATTCCATGGTAACCTTATATCCACATGGAATCTGATGTAGATCAAAAATAATCTCCATTTGGTTGACCCAATTGAGTGAATCATTTCCATCAAATTTATGCATATCTACCTTTGGTAATAGGTTCCATTATGGCAAGGTACTTGGATTTAGATTAGGTTGGTTGGGAGATCCATAATGGTGGGGTTGTGTAATAGTGATAGATGGACTATTTGACATATTATTTTGTAAATCCATCATGATATTTTCCACACTAGATTGTATGGATTTCATATTAGATTGTATGCCTTGCATCTCACATTGAATGCCTTGTATCTCACATTGAATGCCTTGCACACTATAGTTAAGTTGGCTCACTTTGTGATCTATCTCAAAAAACCTTGGTATAAAGGATCTAGTAACTCCCCCTTCTAACTCCATCTCTTCCTTGTGAGTAATTTTACCTAGGGTTTTGATACCCTTTCTTCAACCCCTAGTTTGTGGTCTTGACATAAAAGGGATTGACAATGTCGACCCTGATTGGCACTTTTGACATAAATTTGACCAAGCTCAATCTCAAATTAGAAACTAAAAATGACATACTCTAGTTATATTTTTATAATATTTCTAAAAATGTAAATAAATCTAAAAAAATCCTTGAACTGTGCACTATATAGAAAATTTAGGTAAAACACTAAAATGGTTATAAATTTTACAAACTAGATCCAATTGATCTGAAATTTGAGTAGAATATTACTTGAATTATTTCTCACATCTATTAAAAAAATATATACATTCACAACTATTTTTGAGATAAAGTGAAATTATAATATCTAGACTTTTTGAACTTATTATGGCTCAAATCGATGTTGTGATACTAGTTATAATGAAATTACTTCAAAAATAAAGGATAATAACAAAAATAGATCACAATATGACTAAAATATATGAATAAAATACAAGCCACTTCGAGGGGGAAACCTCCACAAGCTTCAATAAGAGCAGAATTTACAATATGATGATAAACAACTACCCACTACCTCCTATATATAGTCTATCTAGGCCATGGTTACTCCATAGGCTGACCTACTAACCCAATGAAAACATAAATAAATTCTATATAACATCAAATATGGATAATTAATCCACAATTTGGCTATTCCTATCTTGATACATGTGATAGTTTAGGGGCATAGAATATGTATCTCTCTCATTAGTACTCTCCAAAAATAGAAACTTTCCATATTTGGTGAATTTTAAAATATAAGAATAATTAAATATTAAATATATTTATCATTTTTTATATTTTAATATTACATATATATAATGATATAATATAATTCATTTAATTTTGTATTATAAAAAATATTGTAAAACATATTGGCGAACCTATACTTTTTTATCATTGTTTGGCCTTGTCTTTTTTTTTATCTAAGGTTTCATCTAAAATTTCATTTAAAAACATTAAATATATTTTATATTTTACCTTTAAGCTTAGAAATTATATTTTCATTAAAAAATACCTTAATTTTTAGTAGTTTTCAATTACTTTTTTCTCTTTATTTTCCTATAAACTATATTCTGATAGTTTTAGAACTCATACAAGCTAGCATTATTGGTAAAGCAATAATCAATTTTACCCACACTATGGTGTGAGGATCAATACCAAATCACTCAATCCATTATAAAAAACAATTCATATATTTTATTTTTCACATACCACATAATATATCTAAAATTCTTAGGGTTTGTTTGGCATCCATAAGAATCCTTTGACTATTTGTTCTTGTAGTTCACTAGTAAGCAGTTGGCCCCAAGAAATTACTCTTAATGTACCACATTATATATGATAGTGTGTCTATGATAATGGTGTAATCCTATATATTTAGTGATTTTATGTCTATATTCATTATTTACAAATGGGACTTATATATTTGAGAGCGTACATAGTAATCGCATCTTACCTAATTGTACCCATTGATAGTCTTGCCTTTATTTGTAGTATTGGTTATTCATTATAATTAATCATGATATTTTTCATGTTTTCTATATTGTCTATAAAAATATATAAAATGGTTTTGCAATGTATATATAAATATGAAATTCTTAATGGTGGTCATCCTTTAGATTCATTTTTTTAACAATGTTATACCTTATGTTTATGATAATGAATGGACTAATGATCTTACTGTATAATTTAATATGATTATTAAATCCTTAAAAAATGATAGATGTTATTATTATTGTGAAAATAAATATGAATGTTATAATAGTGAAGAATTACCTAAGTTAATGTATAAATTACACAACCCATTGCTAACTTATATTCCTCTTTGCAAAAAGTAAAAGAAAATTGGCATACTGATAATGAATATATTATCTCTCTTAATTATCAAAAGGATCAAAATATGAAAAATAATTAACTATAACACCTTGTTTACCTTTTTATTTTGATATTACATTATATCACATTAGTTAATATAAATTGCAAAAACATATCCCTTATACAAAAAGGTCAAATGCTACAAATGAATGTGTTAGTCCTTATCTCTTTAGAGAAAAGGTAGATGATGTAGATGCATATATAAAACATTCTCCTTTAATCATAGTTAATGATATGAAATATGGTCATAATCTCTCTCCTCCCTTGGAATAAATGAATAATGTAATTACTTTATCTTCATTTTTTGAATTGTTACAAGATGCAAATGATTGTGAATTAAAAATTCAAAATGACATCATAGCTATAGATTTATAAATCAAAGCTAATAAATTATTATGCAATGATTATATATATATATATATATATTCATTCTATATGCATTCAATGTGAGTTACACAAAAATATCATTTATGAATATTATTATCTCTTTTAAATCATTAAAATATAATAAAAAGCAATGTCATTTTCCTAATTATTTACAAATTTAAAATTATGAGCTAAGAAATGATCGTAAAGTTTGTACCAATGTTGCCTTATAATGTAATCCCTAACCATGTAATTGTAATTTTGATAATCCTCTTATACTAATTTTTAAAATGGATGGCCAATTATAACCCTTAAGTGAGCCTTTCTAAATAACTACCATTCTTATTAGCCATATCGTATCCATGATGTATGCCATTAGAGAGATCCAAAATAAAGTTATTAATATCACCTTACAAACTAGATCATGTTGTGAAAATATCAAAGATAAATTTATCCTAGGACAGCCCCTTACACAGGTTGTATACGAGCATCCATATTAAAAATATTTTTTTATGCCTACACTACCATTATTTAATGGTTGTGGATATCCTTGTACTCATTTAATATAATATACACTTTATTTCATAAATTGGGGAAATTATGGATGTAATTTACTCAAATATTTTCATAGTAGTCTCATAATCTATGCTTTATATTAGTTTTACAATTTACCTAATGTATCTTTATCTAGTTAATATTTGAACATTTATAAAGTTTTTAACAAGGTCACAATAAGCTCATTTAAGGCTACATTTTATTATTCAAAAATATTTTTCACTCTTTATCGTAGCATCCCTCAGTCTTGGAAAAGTAATTTATCTTCAGTAGAGGTCTCTTATCCCCACTCAAATAAATATCCATGCATACACTTTACACATTTTTTGAGAAATTATACATGGATGTATTAAAAAATTCATGTGAACTAAATCCAATAAAAATAAAGGTTACTATGTTAGTTTCATCTCCATACAAGAAAATAATCGTTAGTAGACAAAGGAATCTAAATTTAATGTCTAAAAAAAGGAATACATTGTAGTTCATTCATAATGTAGATAAATCACTCAATATGGTTCCTATAAAAGAAGAATAAGTCAAATTATTCAATAATGTAAAGGAAAATTTTTACAAAGCATCACCTAAAGTGAATAACCCTATTTTTAAAAAGAGACCATCACTACAGTTTGAAATATTAAAATAACAACCACATGATATTCTACATACATTATTGGATGAGAAGTTAATCACTCTCCCTCCTAATTATTATCAACATCCTCATTGTCATCATTACATAAAAGGCAAGCTATTTTTCACTTATCATGGTATTAATGTTCATTAATAAAATGACTATTGTGAATTATAATAAAATATTACACAACTCATTTATAAATGGATTATCACATTTTAGAGAAATAGAATTAACAAGAAAGATACAAATATCCATGATAAAAACACATCTTCAGTTCACATACCAAAGTAAAAACATCACAATATAGATCATAATTATAATAAAGTAATATCCAACATGAAATATAAAATGAAAATACCTTAATTAACTAACATAAGTGAAACCATAATTATAGATCCACATTTATAGTATCACAAAATAACTATGAATGATACTCAGTATGGTGTATAATTCATATTTCCATCAAGATGGTCCACTTGTTTGATAGTTTGCAATTAAAAATAAGACATGCATGTATCAAAAATCTAAATAAAACATTTCATTATCAAATACAATGACATTTTTAAAACCAAATATCATCACATGAGATACTCTATCAAAGTACAAACCACATCTAATGAGCATATACAAAATTAAATATTCCACATAAACTGAAATCACATAAAATACACCACAAATCCATATGTGTGTGTGTTTTATAAAAATATAACATGGTCAAACAATATTTCTATAATGGTATCCTCACCATGTCAATCACCACCACCCTCTACTAATAAACAACTATTCAAGGAATAATTTACACTATCAATTGATCATGATCTCAAGTAAGATTGAATCATATTCTTATGGTCCTCGAATACATCCAATCATGCCTTTAGTGCCACATGATAAAACTAAAAATTTGCATACTCCTTGAACACACTATAGCATAGATCTATTAGTAGATTTGGAAGTGTCATTTTTTATCTTCTGAGCTCTACCCTTAACTAATCATGGTCAATGATAAGTCTTTCTCACTCAACTACCATGTCATCATGCACTGTTGCCACCATGACATAAGATTTTATAATTTTATATACATAATTAAATAAGGGAGCATCCCATCCCATAATTTATATCACTCAATCCTACATCACATAGCTCATCATGCACATGGCATGTGAGAACTTAGAGGGATGTCTCTATCATGACTTACCAATAATCATCACCCCTTAAAATAAATATAATCAATACATCAAATAAATATAAAATTTATTCAAATTAATAAATAATTATATACAAAACTATAAAAGACACATATGCTCACTCATATGTGGATCATGAGGATTAGCCACTATTTTTTCACTTGTGTCTACTCTACCTCATGTTGTAGGAGCATATAAAACTACCAAAAACAAAATAAGCCACCTATGGGCAAACCACAATTATGTATAAGCTAGTGTGCAACCAACATCATCATCATTAGGTGTTTGAATAACTAGATCCACATCTACTAAAGATATGAGAGTGAAATCTGTAGGAGTAGATGTCCCATATCATCCTCTCATAGTTGATCCCTATATGTCAACTCCATATGTATGTTATAAGAGGCACATTATTTAGGATGCCAAATTTTCTAGTCACACACTCAAATTGAAAGTGATCATAGACATATGACCATCAGTTATGAAACCAATAGCTAACTTTAATGCATCTCAACCTAACTATATCCTTTGTCCATCCATCAAAACCCTTATATGGTCAACAAATAATGTCACTAATAGTCAATTGATCTAATATTTGGTGGCACTCCATCATGCCACCCCTCATGACTCAGGTTTTCCTGACCCACCTCTTTTTATATATCTATGGATTCACTCACCACCATGAAGTATCCTTATAGGATGTATAGCTAAAATGGGATCATAATACCAATAGTGAAGAAGTGTGGCTATGCCTAGCCATCCATCGAAACCCACTTTGGTAAATATATGAAGATTGATATACATGTTGGAAAGCATGCTATAAACCCAAGAGTAACTCATCATGGGATTCTCAATATTAGGGACAAACCTTTGGATATAATTCTAAATATCAACCCCACCACCTTCAACTTTAATAAAAATGCAAACAAGGTGAAAATGAATTTATCAAGTGGGGAACATTCACCAACACAATCTTAGATAATAAAATAATCATATATTTGGGGGCATGATTTTCCCCATGAATATGTCTTGTCATATATAAATGGGCTTGAATAATGTGATTTGTCCCACCAACACCCTATAATGTGATGCTCATCTCTGTTATGCCATAGTTTATCCATAGAGGGAGAGGGTTAACCTAGCTTGGCACAACCCCACCCATCCCATATTCACATAATATATCACATATATTCCAAGGTGATATTTATATCCCATGTCAAGAGCTACAAGGCATAAGTATCTAAATCCCACCACTCAACTAGGGTGGTCATCATGTGCATACCATTTAGAATCAGGGCCAACCACCCAATAGTCCCAAGGCCAACTAAACCTAATGTAACTCTCTCATTAGTAGTAAAATTCATAGCTTACATATTCTCTATCATGTGACCACAAAAAAATATTTATCCTACATATCACCATATAACCATCACAAATGTAACATCAATAATATCATATATAAATTTAATAAAATTAATTTAAAATCTTAAAAAATAGTACTTTTTTTAGGATGACACAATGGTCCTCAAGATAGGTCTATGGACTAGTTTGATACTACATAGATAGGTGCATAGTGAGGTAGACAAGCTCATATACAAGTCTACACTAGTAAAAGATAACTTTGTTATCCCTTGGATAGGACCAACCTGGAGTGGACATGAATGCACAACCTCAAAAAATAATTTAAAATACATAAAAACACATAATTTTATAAAATTCACATAAGTCAAAATTTGATTTTTTGGACTTACTCAGGGTAGCACATCCTCTAATAATAAATTAGTCGTAACATGTTCAAATTGATTCAATCCTACTAATATCCCCTACAACATATTATCTCTCTCAGAGCTCTAAAATTGTAATTTTTCAATGTGCAAATGAAACATTGTTTCTTTTTCAACCAATCTATTTATATGAGCTGAATTTTTCTTTTGCATAAATTCAAATAAAAATATAGTTAATCCTCTAAAATTATACACACAATATCTGAAGCTAAACATATTAAAATCACTCCCTATAAGTTGAATTAGAAAACACATAACATACCCTTCTGAACAATACTATTTTTATCATGCTAATAAACCTTTTTAAAAAAAGGATAAATTCAATCATTATTTACTTATTTTAATTATCCGCTACATAATTTTTGACCCTTCACCAAAGTTTTAGATATAATAAATCATCATAATATAATGATCAAAACATTGAAATTTAGTCAAAATTTACAAAGAATATATTTCAAAACATATGGCCTATTCTTTCAACATGACGCATTAGATCCTATCATACCTTGCATTGAAAGGGGGAATACATCAATCCTATTATTAAAAAAAATCTTAACTTGTTATACATGATTCATAATGGTTTAAACTAGTCACATGCTATAGGTTATGACATATTCAATAAAATACATGATAATATTGGGAACACATCACACATAGGTCCACCCACATATTAGATCAAAATTAAAATAGAGAAATGCAAAAAATGGAAAATTAGATTATATATCAGAGTACATATTTATCAAAAGGTCCAAATTAACTCAAAAATCAAACATATGAAAGATACTAGCACATCAATATAGAATATTGGGGCATATGCCATACACTCACTTTTTAAATACTTAATTGAATGCATATGCATAGGTGTGTATAAAACAATTAAATAATAATGTTGCACATATTACAAAACATTCACTAATGATCATATAGATGCATAGGAATCTATATCATTGGCACATATTTATAGGGGACATGATACTCATTTTTACTCAAGATTGTTCAAAGACACAAAATGGAAAAAAAAAGTTTCAAAGTTTAAAATATATAAAAATCCATAATTTTAAAGAGCAAAACATACAATTTTAAAGGAAAAATATAAAAATTCAAAGTCAAAATATACATTTTAAATCAAATTATGTGAGCAATGTAGTCATAATGGGGGAATGATTATTACTCATTCTCTTTCGATCATGAAAAATAAAATCTAGATCAATTTACAATGGTGTGATTTGAATAGGGTGATGTATGTTTGAGTCTAGTCACACTCAATGACCTTGGCATCACTTCCAATGAACCTAGCATGGTTCCACCTTATTGGGAAATAATACATGTAATAATTTTTCCTCATTATTGAGAGTCAAAATAATGCATCTCTCCAACTTAGGGGCTTGATTATTCATATTTAAAACTTGAGAAGATCAATTTAAACTCTTCAAATAATTAAGCATAAGAAAATACATTATTTGAGTGCTTTAGTAAGGGATCACATCTTATCCAATATTTTATCAAGTTAATATGGGCATAGGTATAGTGACATGTCATGGTATATTTACCTCCCCTTTACTGCTCAAGGAATTATTCATTTCATTGGCTAGGAAATAAGCATGACTAAGAGAATCTTTTATCCAATTAACACAACACAAACATCCTCCACAACTGACATATTGAAACATGCATACATGTGTAATATATCATTGTTCTTTAACTTTTCAAATTTTATATTCAAATCTTTTATATTTCAAATATGGACATTAATTATTCATTTTTTATTGAAGATATTATCATGATGTAGCTGGCATAAATAACATTTATAAAGACAAATTATGTCATACAACTAATGTTTTAGTCATTTCCTTTACTCTAATAGTTTAATTACTAGAATAAAATGGGAGGAGGAAATTATAGATTCCCAAATTTAGTACAATATTGTCATTTACGCTATTTATTACAATTTTCTATGCATAAACTATTGATAGTGAATAAGGCATATATTGTTGCATTTACTTGAATATTTCTCTATTTTTATATATTAGTTATTTATCTTGCCTCTTTATCATGGTGATCCCAAATATTGGTCTTTTTACATTTGGGCAAGTCTACAATAACTAGACAAGAATGGTCTATGACCATCTCATTTGGCACAGACCTGTCTATGCATAACTTTCATAACTTCTTTCGAGTCACCTTTTAATTAATTATTATTTTTATCTACTAGGTCTTGTCTTGGGTCATTTTTTTTTCACCAATAGGTCCTAAATTAAAAATCAAAACATATATAAATACAAGACTTATCTAAGGTATTAAGGATGGTTCTTCTCACTCTTAAAATATATTTAAAAATGTTTATGTTATATAGGTCTACCAAAAATATATTCAAGGTTGAATCTTCATCTACATAATTATGTGAAGGGTAAAAATAAAATAAATATAATTTATACTTACATTCACCATTCCACACATATATATAAGTGGGGAAACTACATTTTATTTTGATCCCTATTTAGGGTATTAATATTTTAGTGCAATGTTTAGTCTTATAATGGGGATTGACCAAGGTCAGTCCAACTCAATCCCTCTAATTCCCACCCAAATTAATTCTAATTTAGTTTGTGTAAATAGATTTAGTGTTTGATCACTATTAGTACATGTCATGATATTAAATATCTATAAATGTTTTTACATCCCAATTTAATACATGCATAGGTGGTGAAATAATTAGTTCTTTGTCATAGTCAATCGAGATAAGTCTATAATCAATAGACTTGGGTGTATTACACCACATTCCATATATTATGGATTTATCTAGACATATTTTTTATTTTTACTTCTAATATGTCTTTCCATGTCTCTTCTTTCTCTATTTTTTTCTATCTAAAACCTATCATAATCAACTAATTGAAGTTTTTAATCAACATACTAGAGCACAATGTGTTTTCATTCACTTATAATAAACTTGTCTATATTTTGTATTTAACTATGTATCTGATGCACAATCACCTCTTCTTATAATTTTTATATTCAAATAGTCAATGGGTATTCTTGTGCAAGCTAAGTATTCTATTATTAGTACTTGTAGATGATATTTTGTGATTATGTAACACCTCAATCTTGTACACTTGGAAAAATTAGACCTTGGATGTTCTTCTTAGTTTTAAACTCTCCTTGCTTCTGCAAGCCTCACATCTACTCTATCTTATGCACCTTGGCCTATCTCTTAGTCTAACTAGTATTATATTTATGACATAGACATTCTATCTTATCCAAAATGTTTAAAATGTACTTAGTTTACACCTCTACAAGTTTTAACCTTGTACCTATTTTTTTACTCCTTAGACACTAATGTCCAGTATAGATAGTAGTGTCAACATTACTTTCCTACCTTAACACAAGTGTCTAATGCCTTAAAGTCATATAATTTTATAATGAAACATATTTCAATGGGTGTCCTAAGTGTTGTAATGAAATATATTACTTCAAAGGGATTGATATAAATACAAAATTAACCCTCACTCATTCCCCACCTCTATAACCTAGAAATTAGACCAAAAGAGTAGACAAAGAGAATTCAATTAAATAAATCTTCCTTGTTTATTATTATTTCTAAACTAGTCATAGGGACTGCCCATCTATAGGTCTAAAGTATTAAAGGAGAAACCCAAGAGCCCATTTTCCAAGTTACAAGCTAGGTCATTATTTTAATTACTTTACACACATTGCATGATTCACACACAATATAACACATAGGGGATAACTATATCAATATAAGGCACTCTTCATAATATTGGCTATGTAGGTAATGTCATTTGATAATGGTGTCATTAGGGTTAGCTTGACACCATGTGTCCATTAACCCATTTTCCCCAAGGTCATATTTAAGATGAAAATATAGGGTTTTTCCATTTCATAAGGAGTGACTTTCCATGACCCAAATATTAATACACTAGAGTGAAGAAGAAACAAAGCTCAGAAGCATCTAGGTGGTCATATCCTATTTCACCAAATATTTCATATAGGAGACTATCATCAGAATCATAATAATGTTAATGTAACTATCTAGGGCTAATGTAATTATCCATATATCTAAATATATAAGATCCATAATCTGACAACTATTCTAGAATTTTCTTCTCACCTGATTCCATCCTATTCTAGATGTAGAACTACATTAGCATCATAACAAGCTAAATACTTCTCTTCTTTGTCATTTTTTTCTAACTTAGTTGTTCTTTCCATATTTAGGCTATCTCATCATAATAAATTTAGTTTATGCTTATATATGAGTTTAACATTTAATTTGACTATTATAGATTTGATTATCACCTTTATGGCATTTAATTTCTATATTATTAGCCCTAAGCTTAAAGTGAAATACATATCCCACATTTCATTTTAAGGTTAAACATTTGGTGAACCTGACATATGTGAATGTAATTTTTTTTATTCTTTGGGTTCTAAACTAGTTAGGATTTTATATTGTTGTACTTTTTAATTTCCTATTAGTACTAGTTTGCATGCAACCTAAGCATAGCCCTAGATTTTAGGGTGTGTCTATTGAGCATATTAAGATTCCCTTCCACCCATTCAAGATATCCCAAACAAATGAGGATTATCAAACCCTAGATCATGATTATACCCTGTGGACAATGAATAAAATGTTGGTATGGTTATCATAGAATGAGATTTTGATAATGAAAATTAGGAAAAAAACTTAAAATGAACAAGCATACCATGATCAAGTGCATTTAATTACATTGTTTCATGATCACATTTGATAAAACCATGAATATCTTAATAATATCTTTAAAACTATACTTGAAGCCAAAAATTCCAAAACTTTGGTGGACACATCCCTCCCCTTAAACACACTAAAACTAAATTCATCTAATGGGGGAATGGATTATTTGTTTAAACCTTCATTCCCTAAAATTACTATTGATACATATATTATGGACTTATCCATTATTTCAACATAAATATTGATTTCAATGCCTATTATTACCCAAAAACATGTTTTTATCCGCTTTGGTGACTATTTAATTTACTAATCCAACTCCCACTAGGCCTATAGTGCAATCTTTCCCTCAAGTTATAAAAACCTTCAAAGATAAGATTACAAAAATTGAACAAAAATATTTAAAATGACCTCATCTTATAGATTCATAAGATGTATTGCATAACCCTCTTACACATGAAATATATTTTTACCCTTTTCTAACTAGATTTGTTGCACCTAATTCCAAATTTTATGATGATAAGGGTGATCCTAAAAACATCTTTGAACCTCTTATGCACCATGCCTTGAGTATGATTCTAATGATAATTTTTTTATCAAATTATTCCCAAGAAGTTGTTTTAGTATTTTTTCAGTTCTTTTTCTTAATAAAAATGACTTAATAAGAATGAAAATGATACACTGTTTTGAAAGAGGAATACCTATGATGTGGATGTGCACCATTGATCCAGCGAGGTGGGAGCTCCTTTTTAGTTAGGAAAGACTACCTGCACAACAAAGACAACTTGGACAAGATTTATTAATAATAGATATGGGTGGACTACCTGATATAATATCAATTCTAGGAAGTGGTACATTTCCTTAGAGGGATTTTAGTCCATTGTTTATGTAATTAAGTAGATAATAAAATAAAATGAATTACAATAAATCATGTGATAATATTATGAAATTGAAATGAAGCAAATCAATCTATTGCATAGATATTGTCAAAACATTCATTATAATATGTTACTTCTAAGTCCTATATGTTACTTCAATTATTGGATAAAAATAATCGCACAAAGTCCAAACTCAAAAGAGATATCACTTTGATTAGTAGATAAAGGATGAGGAACTATGGTTAGGTCATTAATCAAGACCACATCATGTACAACACTAGGCAAGGTCATTCATAGATAGTAATAGATGATTTCAAGGCTTAAAAATAATAAATTAGATACGTTCAAGATTGACAATTAGGTCTCAAGTTGTAGATAGAAATAAAAACACAGGGATCGGTGCCAATTATATCAAAATTAGTATCGATTAGATGATCAATATCAATCCAAAAATAATCATGGTTGATCTTTATAATGGGTAAAAAATGACTCAAAATGTGTCTAAGGATGGGTTTTATAGATCTTAAAAGACTTAAATTAATCACTAATTTACATAACTAGACTTACAATATAAAATAGAACAAAAAGGAATAAAATAGTAATTAATAATTAATTAAATATATGACAAACTTACCTCTATAAAATTATATTGAGATGGAGATAAATACCTCATTAATAAAGATATGGTTGGATTTGAATAGAGCATGTATAGATAGTAATTGGGATGGTATTATTTCATATAAATTTAAGCAAATTTTATCAACATTTTGGTGTGAAAAAATCAAGATTCATAAACTAAGGGTGGCCTAGATATAAATCAACATCAATCCTAATAGGATTATTGATGATCATGGGAAACATTACCAATTATGTCTAAGTTTGAGTTATTGGTTCTAACAACTCAATATCTTGGATCAAATCTTAGGTTTAGTTGGTTTTAACAGGGTTCAAATAGGGTAAGGTTGTTAATAAGGTTAAAACAATTTACCCTCATTAGGATTGGAAAGATTTAACTAGGATTTAGGGATAGTAAACTAGTTACTTAAGTAAAATGGTAATTAGTTAGATTATTTTCACTATATTAAATGATAAATATTAAAACTACATCAACTAGTGTAAGAAAGGTAGGGAAGGGATAAGAATATTTATTCATAATAAAGTGGTGTAGATTTATAGTGGCTACATTTACACCTTTTTGTTGAGAAGTTTGTGATAACCTACCATGAGACAAAAAATAGGATGGGTCCAGTACCCCAAGTTCTAGTTAGGAGGTATTTCCCCTTAAAATAGGATTTGATGAAGGATAATGAGATGGATATAGGTTTGAAAATGAAGATGGTAATGGATAGGGTAAATATAATATTACCATTGAAGACATATGGGAAGACAGGGCAAGTAATAATGCACTAACAAGATATAATATATTCTTAATAAGAATTCCCCAAGGTAAATAAGGAAAGGATTTCAATAACTAGGAATACGTGGGCTCTATCAAAGGAGTCAAGAAGGTCAAAGCTAGGATGGGTTGACCAAAGAATCTGGTATGCTTGGTGTATGTGCATTACCTACAGACACAATGCTCTCAAGATGAGGTACATTTTTAGGATCCATAGGGGATAGACACTAAAATGAATGTAGACCTCTCAAAGGCTACGGGGCCATCAAGGGGCATATGTCCATAAGCCAATAATTTTGGGTTACAAAAATATAGGATAGTTATGATAATAGATTACTTAAGTGGCCTTAGAATAGGGCTATAATGATGCAAGATATTTTCAAGTAGTGCTAAGGAGCTTAAATGAGCCAAATTTCCATCGATCTAACAAATCAATGCTAATAAAGAAGGAATTAATGTTGACTAGTAAAGAATCATCATCGATCCAAAAGGGCTATAAATAGGCCATCAAACAAATTCAATACTTATTTTGAAAATGAGATCAAATAAATTGAGCTAAAGATAATAAATTTGATACCTATCAATAGATTAAATAAGATATACATAATAGAGGCTAACAAGAGTGGATGATGATGATTATGGTCTCACAACAAGGTAGGGATAACTTATTTTTTTGGTGTTTTTTTAAATTATTGGATGTGTTGAACTTTAAGCTAGCTTATGATAGGATTTAGGATAGGTAGGTTTTACAAGGATCTACATCGATCCTAAGAGGATAGATATGAATCTTGAAGGATTGTCCACCAATTAGTGAGGGATCGATCTCGATTAGAAAATTGAAAATAATCCATAACTAATCATGATCAATGCACTAAGGATTGATGATAATGACTTAGGTTTGAACAAAACTTAAAGGATAGAATTTTTTTATTAGAAAACTAAATGAACCTATAGGTAACATGGGATTGTATACGTTTTTATTGATAACAATGATAGATTGAGTGTCACCTTTGTTGGAGTGCTTATGAGAGAATATGGGAGATGTAGACTAGGAGCATCTTGAGGTAGTCAATTTAGGAGGACTATGCCACTATCATCAAGAATACCAGGATCAAAGTCTACTGGTGGCATTTCTAGAGAGATGGGATCTAAAAATGGGGACCTTTTACTTATTGATAGGAGAGATGATAGTGAACTTGGAGGACATTTATAGTATACTCTATCTACCTATTTAGGGCATAGAGAGCATCCTTATGGATGAGAAAAGGTGGGTAATGGCATTAACATAGTTATATGGGGATGATGGTGTAGACATTGGATTTATAGAAAGAGGATTCAAATTTGAGGCTTTATATGATCAAGAATGGGATGGGATATGGGTGATGACCATGATGATTCTATCCATATCTTACTATGAATTACCAAATTTAAGAGGATGGAGGTTCACATAGAGCTTGATATGGGTACTAGAAGATATATGGAAGTATTAGATAGTTTTGTAATGGGATCTTACCCTATTAGTATAAATATACAAGGAGTTGTGGAGGTGGTAGATGAATCAATGGTATGGACTTGATATTACCTATGTTTTCTAGTGATAGGCCTATGAGCATATCTAAGTAGTACAACCACTAGGGCTGCCATGGATGGATTGGTGCAGGTTTATTTTTAGTATCATATTTTTGAGGTAGAGAGATGACTTTGCTTATTTTCATGGAGATGGGAGAGTCTAGGATTTATAATTTTATAGACATGGATTATAGGATCTAATGAGGATGAGGTTATATGAAGACCTTATATCAAATTTATAGCATGGCCAAGGATGGAGATGGATCTAGTGACAAGGTAATTCACTAGATGAGTACAGAAGAAATTCCTAGATCATGTGGAACTCTTTTAGTTTGGGCACATATGACAATATTTTGGGTTACAATAGGATCTAATTGAGGAACCTCAAGTTTATAAGATTAATGCCTCAGAGGTGAAGTTCCCCTAACCACATGTTATAGGGCTAAAGAAACTAATAGAGGAAAAGATAAAAGGAGAGGAAATAGTTGATGTTATGGTGATGGAGGTATACTTATTATGGTGGGTAGAGAAGTATGGAGGGGAGAGGATAGGGTGTTGTTTCAGAGGTGAGAGGTAGAGGATGTGGAGATGGGGAGAGGGACATATAGGCTATCTTATCAAAAGAGGGATGTAGCTTGTTCATAGTAATCCAAAGTGGTGTTTGAGCACAACCATCTATAGGCATAGCTGATAGAGTTACATGGTCACTATGATGCATTAAAATAGAGCTATGATGAGGCATGTTGGTTGTGAGATATATATTATGAGCATCACAAGAAGCTATGGGCATTAGCCGATGTAGTAGGGGGAGAAGTTTCAAGGTCTATTATAGGAGGGGGATAGGGTAGGATGATGGGGTCTCAAGGGAGTGTGATACTAGATAGGTATTAGGAGGTGGTATTAGAGATGTGGTATTATGATAAAATTGTGATAGATTACCTACCAAGGATTCCTAGATATGACAACCACTTAGCTAGGTAGGTTTAGGCACCATGAGGAGCATATATGATTGTAACTAGTGTGGAGATCATGCCATAGAGGGACAGGAGGGATGGAGGAGGAGATGGAAGGGAGAGTGGGGGAGGTGGGATAGATATCCACCTAAAACATATCTATTTTATGCATTAGTCATGTATACAACTACTATATGGATTGACTCATTTATATATACTACACTATGACACTTTTATGATGTACATTTGACTTGTGGATATATATATTCATGATTATATGTTTTATTCATATTGATTACATGATTTTATGCTACATGTTTATGGATTTGTATTATGTGGATTACATGTATATAACATTTGGATTTTAGGTACATCATGTATTTGTATTGATTATGCAATGTTTACATGGATTATGATATTTTAGATTATGTGATGTAGTTTTATCTTCCTTATGGGTTTTTATGTGTGTGCTTAAAGTTGATTAATAGTGGATTATTACATAAGAAGACTTATGATGTATCATAGATTAAATTACATATTATGCTATGGATTTATTATATATGGATGGTTTTTATGTGGCTTTTAGTTTTTATTACATTTATTAGATTATATGCATGGAATTTTATATAATGGTTGATTATGGATCATGTAAATTTTTCATAAATTTTTATATAGTTGATTAATGGATGCATGTTTGATAATTGGTGAGGACCCTAAGTAATTCTATACCCCTTGTTTATTTTTCATAAATGCCCTTGTATCCAATGATAATGAAAATCCTCAATAATCTTGTATCACGCAAGTTCATAAATACTTGGTTTGAAATAAAAGGGGGATTATAGAAATGGGGTAAAACACTTAATTCTTTAGAAATACACATATTACTTTATGTTTATATACTTCTTAATCTTAATCTAATATATGGATAAATGTATATTGATCAATGCAAGAAGTATACAAATGAAAGTTGATCAATGAGGGAAGATTTCATGGGGTAAGATTTTGATTTTGTATATTTTTTCATGATTTGATTTTAAAATAGGAAACTGATCAATGTGGAAAATTTCTTGAATCATAGGAACATAGCCATCCTTCAAAGGAGTAGTCTATTTATTTAGATATATCTTAGCAGTTATCTTTCAAGGGATCAATCTACAACTTTTGCCTTTTATTTTATTTTTGATAATAGTTTTCCTTCAAGGGATTAGTTTGTCCTTTACTCTTTTCTTGATTGTGATATCCAAAAAAAATTATTGTCATGGATTAAATTCTAAAGTATTTCATAAGCTAGGAAAATAAAACCATGTAATAATTATTTTAAACAATATGTTTACGATGATGGATTGTTAGGAAAAAATGATCTAGGACTCTGCTCTATTTCAAATAGAGCTAATCCATGAGAACATGTTATGAATAGATTTGGGGTGTTCATATTTAAGGATAAAATTGGTATGCTACTATAAATCCACATTATTATCACTCATTTATGGGGTATGTTAAAAATAGGGAAAATAATTTTTAGGAAACTTTATGCTAACTAGATTGTGTAATAGGATTATTAATGGTAGAAAGGATGTAGATGCAAAGCATTGAGAGGCTCACCTTATAGTTTTCCATCAAGAGAGGCCAAATGATATGCCCTAGACCTATATTTATGATTGATAATATAGGGTCTAAGGTAATTAGGAGAAAAAAATCCCCATTTACTTCATTCCATATTTGTGACATGTTGATTTTCCTTAAGGACAAGGTTATCTATATTAAACTCTTATTCTTTTAAATTTTGATTATATGCTTGTTTTATTCATTTTTTATATACATAAAGGTGATCGAGGTCTATGGCTTGATGCTTATCTAAAAGTTCTAGTTGTTCTAATCAATCTTGATGATAATCCTCTTCAATAATGATATATTTTAGAGAGATTTTAAGTGAAGTAATATAGACCTCGAGGGGGAGAATTACTTCAGTACTGTAGACCATATAAAAAGGGGTATCCCCTATAGTTGTTCAAATACTAGTTTGCTAAGACCATAAAGTGAAAGGTATTCAAGATGCCAATACTTTCCATACTCATTGACCATTTTTGTTAACATATTGATAAGGGTTTTGTTTGATGCTTTGGCTTACCCATTGGCGTGTAGATGATAGGGTGATTAGAAATTTAGATTAATGTTAAAGGAATTGCACAACTATTAGACTTGATTATTTTTAAAATATTTTCCATTATCTTTAATGATTTTATTCAAGACACAAAAATCACATATGATGTGATGATTAATGAAATCAAAAATATTATCTACCTTGGTCAAAATAAGGGGAATATCCTCCACCCACTTAGTGAAATACTCAGTAGTGATAATGATAAATCCATATCACTAGGAAGATTTGGGATTAATCTACCCTATAAAGTCTAAACCCCATTGAGACAAGGGATAAAAATCCTTAGCTACTTTTAATTCATGACTAAAAATATGAGAAAGGTTAGTAGGTTGTTGACACTTCATGGATTTTTTGACATACTCACAATAGTCTCAATTCAAAGTGGGCCAATAGTATCCCAACCACACAATTTTCTTGGTGATAGTTAAACCACTAAAATGGCCACCATAGATGCAATCATGAGTTTCTTTGATTGAAATACTTGCTTCAAATTATGGGTATAATAGATTATAATACCATCAAATCCTCACTTATAAAGCACACCCCCTAGTATTACATACTAGGAATTTTATTATTGAAAAACACACTTAGTGTTCTTGGATAGATCTAAAGGGATGAAGCCTTTATATAGGTAATCAAAAATCTATGTATACAAAAAATCCATATGGTTTTCCTCTATAGTATAGATAGAATGAAGATCAATATTGGTGTAACAAGGTTTTGTGATCCTATGAATAAGGACAAATAAATTAGACTCCAAGGATGAGGATGGGATAAATGAGGCCAAGGAGGCCATGGTTTTAGCAAAACTATTGGTTGATCGAAGAGTGGTCTAGATGATGTAATGGTTAAGGGTAGCTAACAATTATTCTTCTAATGTCTTGTACCTTTGGAGGATGTTATTCTTGTATTGATATATGCCAGTTATTTAGTTGACTACCAATTGGGAGTCCCCAAAGACACAAAGTAATTTAACTCCTAGATCCAAGACTATTTGGAGGCTTATGATTAGGGATTCATATTCTACCATATTATTGGTGTGGTCAAAATCAAGCTTAAAATATAGGAAGACAAGAAATCCCTCAGGAGGTATAAAAATAATCCCTTTTCCCCCACTTTGTTCGTATTTAGATCCATCAAAGACTAATTTCATTTGATACTTAAAATATTATTAGGATGTGAAGGTTATATCCTTATCAAGGAATTCATATCTATATGGGATCTAATCAGTAAGGGGTGCTTTAGCTAGTTGATTGATAATGATATACCCCTTAATTGATTTTTGGTTAAGGAATTCAATGTCAAATTGAATAAGTAACATCATCCATATTGCCATCCATTGATTCTGATAGGGCTTTGAATACAATAATTTAAGAGGATCAATATTAGTAATCACCTAAGTCTTATGATTAATCAAATAGTGAAGAAGATTAGAAGCCACAAATACAAGGGATAAGCATAGTCTTTCAATGTGCATGTACTAAGTTTCATAATCAACCAAAGTATAGTTTATATAATAAACCTCTTATTTTTTATTTTGATCATCTTGATGGGTAAGCATGATACCTAATACATTATCTATAGTCATGATATATAAGTAAAAGTGCTCATCTTCCTTGGGTGGAATAAGGATAGGGGAGATAAGAGATATTTTTTAAGAGTATCAAATTCCACTTGATAATTTAAATACCATACAAATATGGTATCTTTCTTGAGAGGGCGATGGAAAGGTTGACATAAATATGATAACTATGAAATAAAACAATGAATATATTACAGTTTTCCATATAAACTACAAAGTTGATTGAGTTTGGAGGGAGGTGGCATATCAATAATAGATTTAATATTAGCTAGATAAAACTCAATCCCTCTAAGGGAAATGATAAAACCTAAGAGCTTGCTTGATAATAAAATAAAATAAAACTTTTTGGGGTTAAGACAAACCTGATATTGGAACAAACGAGAGAAGATTTGTTAAAGGATGGACAAGTGATCCTTAAAGTGCTTGGATTTACCAAGGAGATAATCCACATAATATTCAATGATTTTTTGAATTAAATCATGGAAAATGTAGGTCATGACATACTAATAAGTGGATCTTACATTATTTAAACCAAAGGGCATGACCCTATAACAAAAAGTCCTACATGGAGTAATAAAGGACATTTTATGTTGATCTTCTAAGGAAATAAGGATTTGATTGTAACTATAAAATCCATCCATAAGGAATATCATCTCATGTCCCATAGTGAGGTCCATGAGATGGTCAATTTTAGGAAGGAGAAAATCATCTTTTATACAAGTGAGTTTGAGGTCTTGAAAGTTGGTGCAAAGGTGGAGTCCTACCGTGGTTTTTTTTAAAGGAACTACGTTAGATACCCATTGAGGGTAATTAATAGGCTGGATGAAGTTGACAAATAAAAAGTGCTATAATTATTCTTTAACAAAAAGTTCTATGTGAGGATGCCTCTTACAAATCTTTTGCTTCACTAGTTTAGATTCAAGAATGGTAATGATATTATGGAAAATAGTAATAGGATCAATTCTAGACATATCATTATAGGACCAAGTAAAGGATTGGCTATGACTAGCAAATAATGTCATGAAAGCATGGTGTTCCTAAGAATCTAAGGACTAACTCACTTTGATATTTTGTGAGGCTTCAGGCATCCCTATGTTAATATTAGTTGTGACCTCATTTAAAAGAGTAGGAGATTTGGATGACATAATATTATTTATATATGAATCACCTACCCCTAAATATGCTAGAATAGAGTCATCATCTTGATATTAAATTACATGGATCAAGGTAAAATATTCATCTATTATCTCAAAGAAGGCTAAAGGAAGGGATATCATTTTCTCACTACTTCAATAGGCTAGTGGTTCTAGGTGAATGACACTAATCAAAAAAATGTTAAGTGGAATGGAGATGGTATCATTGGTCACCATAAGTGAATCAAGATGGGATGAGGGACTTTCATCATCCACATCCATAGGGACATGGGATACTAAGGCATGATTGTTATTGATTTTAGGAGATTTATTGAAACCATGGCCATGTTTCTCATGGATTTTTCTCAGGGCATTTATTGAGACCTCATGGGGTCCCTATTTTTAATGTCCTAAGCTAAAACCTTTCCAAGCACAACATTATAACTAGGTTTAATCAAAGTACATATTTTCAAGGAAAGAGAAGTTAGATGTGGATGGTTATCATGTATTTTGATTTCTCGATATAAAGGAGATTGATTAATTCCTCCATAAGTTAAGTCCATTTAGAGATGAGGAGGTCTAAAATGGATAATGTCTCCTAGATTGGGTTGATAGGTATGTTGTCAATTAGGTCATCCATATTTCTAAGGGGTTGATAAAGTACGAAATGTTAATAGCTAATATTCCCTTACAAAAAATTATTAGAATTTTGAGTTGAAAGAGTTTACATCGGGGATACAGGGTGAAGGTATAACAAAGATAACAGATGTTTCTCCCAAATATAATGGACTCAAGTTATTAAAATGTATCAAGACATTGTTAGGTTGATAAGTAAAATTTCATTTCTTGAATAGATTTGGATTGGCTAAGACACTATAGAACTTACCCTCATGTTTGAATTTAAGACATTACTACAAAGTGGAGGGTATGCAATGCATAGAACTTATCTAAGGATGTACTAATTGGATATTATACTAAAAATACCCTTATATTACATAAAATAACTCAAGGAGGATACCTAAACCTAATTCAATGGGAAGGAAAATCATTCTTAATGTAAGGGCCATAGTATCATTGAACACCTATAAGAGAATTCGAGATTGAGCTACAACTATCTTAGGTAATTATAATTACTTAAAAGCATGTGAAGAGATAATATTCATGCTTTATCCATTATAAATCATTACCCATCTAATTTAGGTTTTATTAATTTTGGTAATGATAAATAGCAATAGATCTTAATCATCAAGCTGCAATGGGGATATCTCAAAATCATGGAATGTTATAGATGATGATTTTTACAATGATGTGATTAAATATGATAGAGGTTGGGGTTCATCAGATTGTATCTTAGTAGCTTGAAAATCCTCGATCATAGCCTTATGATACTACAAAGATTTTTGGACAAGTTCATATAAAGATATCTTGAATGAGACTTGATGGAGTTAATTTATAATGGATATATGTACCAACTTCAAAGCATTATTATTCTACACTTTTCCTAAAATAGAAATTTTAGGTTTTGGTATGGGCATTATAGGAGTATATATGGTAGAAGTAGGAACTTTTGTAATAATCACCTTGGCTTTAATGGAATTTTGGGTCTTATGACCTTGGGTCTGGGATTATGTAGCTATATGTATCATGTCTATCTGAAATAATGGTGAATTTGTCATGTTTTTAGACTCATCCAAATCTAGAGGGTTTAGGAGGGGTTGATATTGAGTTCTATCAGAGATTTTATCCTCCTTTAAAACTCATACTAACCCTCTTGGTAATGTATTAGTTCTTGAGGTGGATTTGACCCTATTAGTTTGATTATGGGGATAGTCATGACCAAATTATTCCATTAAAATATCATCCTCTTCTAATAAGTGTCAAACCATGGCTTTTATCCCATTATAACCTTTAGTATCATGTCTTTCTATTTGATGATACATGCATTCCTTATTTTTTTTGATACCATGCTAGCTTTTGAATATGGTGGTTGATAGGTTTTATGGGTGGTAGTGTGATAAGGGAAGTTTGAATAAGTTGATCAAAAATCTTAGAATAAGACCCCCTCAATGGATCTTGGCTAGGTTTTTTTACCTTTTAAGGCATTGGCATGGAATTTGCATTTGATTTCACTTCTTGATCCTTCACATTGGTTACTAAAATATTTCCCACAACAAGTACTTTATGTTAAGGATAAGACTTTATACTTAAACCTCATGGGTAGTAAGGATTTAGAGGATTATGAATTGGAATTATTACAATGGGAAGACCTATTTGTAATGGTATATGCTCTTTAGAAGAGGATTCTACAATGGTGGGTTTTAGGGTCATCGAATGATGAGGTCAAACTTCGCTTATCACACTACCACCCATAAAACATGTTGCATTAGCATGGAATTTGCATTTGATTTCACTTCTTGATCCTTCACACTGGTTGTTTCAAGATTTCCCATAGCAGGTACTTTATGTTTGGGATAAAACTTTATACCTAAACCTCATGGGTAGTAAAGATTTAGAGGATTATAAATTAGCATTATTAAAATGGGAATATCCCTTTGTAATGGTATATGCTCTTTAGAAGAGGGTTCTATAATGGTGGGTTTTAGGGTCATCAAATGATGAGGTCCCAACATGGATGCTTTAGTTTGAATTAGTGGTAGATGTGCCTTCTCTTTTTTAATATGATCATGGGTAGTAGGGATATACTCTTTAGGGAGTTCAATCCTTATGTGAGGATGTTGCAAAGATTTTCATCATGAGGCCCTAAGGTTGTTATTTTCAATTCTTAAATCATTCCACCTGATTTTTCTCTTTACAATATTTGGCTCTTCCTAAGCTATGAGGGAAGCTAGTCTTAGATTTGGTTGAGGTAATGTGATAGTCTTATCAAGAGGAGTAAGCTAGAGGGGATGGGTATGGTATATTAAGGTATTGTAGTGACTAAAATAGTGGTATGTGTATCTTTTGATATGTCCAAACAAACATCCTCCTTGATAGCTTTATCATCCCTTATTTTTAATTGATTTTCTTGAATGGGTTTAAATAATGGTTCCTCAAAAGGGCCCCAAATAATGAGATCCAAAAATCCTAAGTAAGTCTTCAGGATAGATATATTCAGTTTAAATGGTTTGAAGGAATATATTGTAAAGATATTTCGGATTTTAGTTGTCATGGAAGATGATTTAGAATCACTACCATCATATTCAGGTAGAATTTGATCATGGATTATACTTATCACATGGGTTTTATGATATGAGGTGCATCCTGAATTAACCTATATAGAATTAGACATAGGGTTATGGTTGGGAAATGGTTTCCTGAATATGTCTATGGATTAATTAGGAAGAGAATTAGGTTTATATAACTATAACTCTCCTTGATCAATAAGGTTTTGAATAGACCTTGAAAGTATCAACACATATTGACATCATGACTTGGTACATGATGGTAATTGAAAAAGTCATTTTATTTGAACCAACTAGGCTTAGAGAGAGATTCATCAAGAGGGATAAGTAGAGGAAGTTGATGATAGAATATTTTAAGGGATTATCTAAGATAGAAGTGTAAGATTCCCCTAAGGGTGTGTACTACCATGGATGAAACTATGTTAATGGTTTTTGTGATTATGCTTAGGATGTAGAGGATTTGGATTGGATTTTTATCTATGGGGGTGTTGATTGTAAAATCATAGAATTAGTAGTGCCTTTGGTTTTGGTATTGTTATCTCCTTTAGAGGGATCAGGTTTGAAGTTATTAGTATGCAACTTTACATTCCCTTCTTCTAAAGCTTAGTTTTCTAACTTATAGGCCATAGAAAAGGACTTATCAAAAGTATTTAAGGATTGAACCCATAATGTTGATGAGATATGTTTAGTACATGATCTCATAAATAGTTTAATTAATTATAGTTGAGAGAGGGAGAAACTAAGTTGTTTTATAAGGATCTACCATCTAGCCACAAAATCAGCAATAGATTTATCATAAATTATCTAATGTCATAGAGTTCGGTTATGATCACTTTTCTTGTGATGTTAATGGAAAAGTGATATAAAAGGATTTGGGATAATTTAACAAAAGAGGATAGGTAATGTTGAGGGATAGAATTGTATCAATCTAATGTTGGTCTAGCTAGCAACATTGGAAATGTTCTTAGGAGAAGAGTGTTGTCATGGGATATAATATAACAAGCATGTTTAAATGCTCTAATGTGTTGTTGAGGAGCTTCCTTATTTTTAAATTTCATGAATTTTATAAGTTCCCATTATGAGGGGCATGGTATAATATGGATAGTTGGATTAATGGGTTCTTTACATATTTATTCATAAGTGATCATTGTTTTCTTCCCAAAACTACAGGCTTCTAGATTTGTCATCATATTCATAAGGATGTTCATAAGGCCAGGTTGGGTATTGTATTGAGGAATACCCCCTAAGAAATTATATTGTAGATATTGATAGTTATGAAATAGATTAGAAAAGGATTTTGATAATGGGTAACCAACCAAAGTGGTCATAATCTGTTAGGATGTTACCACATACTATGGGGTTTGCATGGGTATGTAAGTGGACCCAAGGCTTGTGAGGGAGCTATGTATTGGGTAGTAAATGGGATGTATTATTGAGTATTTTTACTTGAGGGAACTTGTTGAAAAGGTTGACTTTGGATATTTGAGGATATGCTAGTTTGGATGGGAGAGAGAGTTGTAGGGACTAAAATCACTAATTTTTGAGGTATTGGGGTAGGAAGTGGAGTAAACATAATTTGAGGTATGGTGACATTTTTGGATTGGGTACTAGTTGGGGATGGACCACTAAATTTTATTGGAGGTGTATTGTTTAAATATTGTGTAGTGTTAGTATCAAAACCCATTTGGGGAGGATTGTTTAGAGAGAAAACCATGGTTTTAGTAAACCCTTCAGGCCCTTCTAGGCACATGACAAAAGCATTCCCAAAAGATTGTGTATGAGGGTAAATTAGAATACATATGGATTGAATGTTGAGGTAATGGTTAAGATCAATTGAATTACTATCCAATATGGTATAAAATTTAGGATCTCCCTAAGTATATAATTAGGGAACACCTTATCCCATAGACTCGAGAGAAGTAGGAGGACTCAAGGTGTTATTCATAGAAAAGGATGAGGTTGGGGATTTAGTTTGTTTTAGAGACTAATTTCATGTTAAAACCATGTAGCACTAAAGAAAAATCAAGAAATGAAAATAAAAAAATGCACAATAATATTTTTGATTATCTCATTTTATTGGAAACAAACACACACACTACATAACATTCTTAAAAGATTTTACTTTTTTTAAAAATTAAATTTAGAATTTGATAAGGAAAAATATCAACAAGGTTACTAAGAAATGGTAATCTATAGATGGTTTTGAGGTTTTTATAGGATGGGAACCTATATAAACACAAAGGTATGTTGAGGTATGATTCCATATTGGAAGAATGTATGTGGATTGGTATTGGGCCCTACCCCCTCACTTCACACACCACAGTAATAAGGGTGTTGAGTGCTTGTATTTTATGCTTCTTGCCAAAAAATTTATACTTGATCAGTACACTGAGTCATTTTTCCCCTTGATGATGAAATCCAAGTAGGTCCAACTTCGGTAGGAAAATGTTTCAAATTCTTATTTTAATATTATGTGGTTTTGGATGTGTGTGAGAAGGTGTGATTACTATGATATATTGATCTACCTATATTAGTCTACATGAATTATCTAATCAAGCAAAGGTTGAATGCAATTTTTTTTAAACCTTAAAAGGAAAAGTAAGAATTTTGTATTTTTCTCATTTTGAATGAAATTAAACAATCAAGAAAGGATGAAACTAATGAGAAATTTCACAATGAAAATAACAAGAATAATGAGACCATAAGGGTCCCACCAAGTGTGCTAAAATGTTTTAGTATTTTTCAGTTCTTTTTCTTAATAAAAATGACTTACAAAAAATAGAAATTATATAGGGTTTTAAAAAAGGAATACATGTGACAGGGATGCGCATTGTTGATCTAGTGAGGTGAGATCTCTTATTTAGTTAGGAAGGACTACCTGCACAACAAAGACAACTTGGACAATATTTATTAATAATAGATATGGGTGGATAGCCTAATACAATATTAGTTTCAAGAAGTGGTACACTTCTTTAGAGGGATGGCAATCTACTATTTATGAAATTAAGTAGATAATAAAATAAAATGAATTACAATAAAGCATGTGATAATATTATGAAACTAAAATGAAGAAAATCAATCTGCTACATGGATATTGTCAAAATGTTAATTCCAATATGATACTTCTATGTCCTCTTTCTCTTAGATTACTTCTAGTTTCTCAAGGATGGTCTCTAAATTTAGGGTGAAATAATTACATAAATACCTAACTCGAAAGAGATATCACTTTTATCAATGAATAAAGGATGATCAATTATGGGTAGGTCATGAATCAAGACCACATCATGTATGACACTAGGCAAGGTCATCTACAAAAAAAACAATACATGATTTTAGGGCTTAAAAATAGTAAATTGGATATGTTCAAGATTGACAATCTGATCTCAAGTTATAGATAGAAATGAAAATACATAGATTGGTTCTTATTATATTAGAATCAATACGAATGAGATGATCGATGCCAATCCAAAATGAATCTTGGTCAATCCTTAAATTGGGTATAGAAAGACTTAGAAGGTGCATAAGGAGGGATTTTATAGATCTTAAAATACTCTTAAACTAATCACTAATTTACATAAATAGATTTACAATAGCAAACAGAATAAAAAGTAATAGAATAGTAATTTACAACTAATTAAATATATAATAGACTTACCTCTACAAAATCTTCTTGGGATGTAGATAAATACCTTTTTGATAGAGATATGGTTGGATTTGAATAGAGTGTGGATATATAGGACTTGGGATGGAATTATTCTATAGTGATCTAGGTGATTTTCATCAGCATTTAAATGTGCAAAAATTAGGATCCATAACCTGAGGGTGGCATGGCTATAAATTAACATCAATCTTAATAGGATTAGTGATGATCATGGGAAACATTACCATTTTTGTCTAAGTTTGATTTAGTGGTTCCAAAAACTCAAGATATTAGATAAAAGCATAGGTCAAGTTGGTTTTAATAGGGTTAAGGTAGGGGTAGGTTGTTAAGAAGGTTAAAACAACTTGCCCTCATTAATCTTGGAAATATTTAAATAGGATTTAGGGATAGTAAAATAGTCACTTGGTTAAAATAGTATTTAGTTAGATTATTTACACAACATTAAATGGTAAATAGTAAAACTAAATTAACTGGCGTAAGAAAGGTAGGTAAGGGATAAGACACATTTATTTGTAATAAAGTGGTGTAAATTTATAGTGTCTACAAAAACATCAAGGACTATGCTTTGATTTGATTCTATGATCTACCTCTCCAATCTGTAAAATCATTAAAACCTCTTTTAGACTAGTTTTTATAACACTCTTCCATTAATATTTTCAAAAATGTTTCCTATGCCCAAATTACCAAAATCAAATAAGGAACTAATGAGCCTATCAATGAATATGTCTTGTGATATAAGACAACGCTAGCCCAAATAACCAATCCTATGGTAGACAAAGGGTTATAAGATAATTAAATAAAAAATTTCCTACTCCTTTACATGATTCCATTAACTTAAGAAGTTTCAATCTTTTGATGACTTATGTCATATTATACGAAACCATGAAATGAAGCTTATATCTTTGAATAAGCTCAAGTATGTAGTAAACACACAAGATGCATCTACATCTAGTGTAAAGTTTAAAATTAAACCAAGTTATAAGTTAAAATCACGTGAGCCTAAAAAGGAAACAACCACCATAATTAACATATTTTTACAACAACCTAATCAACTTGTCTTATCTAATGCACTAAGAAGATAATTTACACATTTACCTAATTCCCCATCTTCCTTACTCCCATGGTTACTACAGTGATAGCTTACATCTCTCCCTCATCCTATTTCAATCAAACCAAGTTATAAGTTAAAACTTCTCAAGCCTAAAAATTAAACAACCACAATGGTTAACATAGTTGCACAATAGCCTAATTAACTTATCTTATCTAATGCACTAAGGAGATAATTTACACATTTACCTAAGTCCCCATCTTCCTTACTCCCATGATTATTAGAGTGATATATTACATCTTCCCCTCATCTTATTGAGGTTTATATGAGTCAACCTCTACCTAAAGGATATGGTGTGAATTCTTATTTTGATTATCATCAAGTACTAGGACATTCTACAAGTAGATGTTTTAACTTGAAGCTTAAGATCCAATGCCTTACTAATGACCAAAATATTTGATTCAAGGTTCCTTAAAAGAAATTAAGTTCACAACTTTTTGATCACCATAAACATAAAATATTTAACAATCTTTTGCAAGACCATTCTAAAAATGAACCAAAAGTCTAAATGGAATATAATGCACATCTTCCTCCATCATAGTATAAACACCCACTCGATGTGTTAATTATTACTTAAACTATGGTTTAGAGATCTCATATTTCCTTTGATGATAATTAAATTAAGGATGATGACTCTAATCTTAATTCCTTATTCATTTGAGCATATCTTGATAAACAACCCATACACAATGTTATGATTGATAATTATGCAAGTGAAAATGTTTGCACCTAGACATTACTTAATAACTTGGGTTATACTCATCATGATTTAAAACCCTCTACAAAATCAATAAGATCATTCAATGGGACCTCCCAGAAGGTTCTTGGTGAGTTGACTTGCCTTTATAGGTTTGTCCTACATATGTGGCTACGACATTTTTAGTTATCCCTTCCACAATTATATTTTGATATGTTATTGGGAATACCTTTGATACACACTCTTAGTTCATTATCTTCCACAATACATGGGTATTTCAAATTCATACATGTTAATCAAGTAATTACAATTCTAGAATTCCATATAAGAATCCTATTGAATAGAAGAAACTTATACCTAGACAAGTAGATATCAATCTTAATCCACCACTTAAGGGTAAGTAATAAGCAATCCCCTTTATTAGGTCAAAAATAATTTAAATACTATTATAGAAGATACATATAGTTGATTCTATAGAATACCAATCTTATACTACACACCATGTTCTGATATATAGATCACCTACACATGTTCCTCTTACTGCTACTCCAAATAAATAAACAAGCATTCAATGATGGGTTACAAAAACCCATATTCTAGTTACTCCTACCATTACTTCATGACCAAAAAGTCTTATTTTACATACACATAGCACCATCAATACCACATTGATAGATATTACACCTATATATGTTCCTTGATTGTGTACATGAGGTATTGCACCAGATTTATAATGGGAAGATATCTATGACAATCAGTGGGATGGAATCATAGGATAATCTTTCATATCTCCAAAAGTACCCCAAAAAAATCAAAAACATCTAAAAACTCAAAACAATTTTGGCACTTACATATTCTATTGGCTATTTGGAATCCATGTCATACTTCCATATTTATGGATAACATACTCAGCTATTCCTACATACACATATATGTCATAATTCTACATTAGGTATGGTAAAGGCATACATAAATACAAGATACCATCATATTTTAGATGTTGGACCTTCCTTCTACTCATGTCATATAAACATTAGGGGAATCCACTTCTTTGATATATATACACATAGGTTATATCATTCAATGATAACTCTACACTATCATGTTTGAGCTTATTTAATACTTACACATGTCTATTATCCATTATTATATCTTACATAGGGTAATTCATATGTTATAACTTGACATACTTTTATAACACATTGGATCCATGGGACACTATGACATGCTTATGTTGGTTGTATGATTTACTTATGCACTTCCTTGAGTGTCTTGTCTTACTTATTTGAGAATTTGGATATGATCCCTGGCTTGTAATTCCCATGCCTATGTATGCTTTATTTGACATTTACATCATGTCATTATTTTTGGTATGGAAATTTGAATATGTCAATTTTTATTTCATGGACATTTGACTAAGTCGTGTCTTTTTTGATTGTGTAGTATTTGAACATACCCCTTATTTATGATATTTTTAGACCACTTCTTATTGACTTAATTTTGAGTGCTTTTGTGTTTGTGCTTGTTTACTTGTTGAGCTTGTACTATTACTATATAGATATTTCCATGCTATTTATCATGCATCATAGGCATACATATGATCACATTGGTTCTATGTTCTTCAATGATACATTTATCTAGACACTTTCCTTCTATATGCTACATGGTTCCATTCATATATTATATCTTTATCTTATCCTTTTTGAGGTGATGTAACTACTAGTTCCTATCTTTCCCTCAAATAAAAATAGGGGGAATATTAGTGGGGGAATTTCATATAGATATGTTATCCACACTTGGCATAGTTTTTAGATTTAGTGGGGGCTATGTCATATAGACATGGCTTCCACACATTCAAAATTTCTAAATTATAGTGGGGGCATGATTTGGAAGCATGTTTTCCACACTCATTCATTATATAGTACTTATATAATTTTTTAGATTAAATGGGGGCATGCCATATGGTCATGGATTCCATATATTCAAAGATCTCATATTTGATGGGGGCATGCTTTGAAATCATGTTCTCCACACCTATTCAATGTTCAACATCTCTAGTTTATATTGGGGGCATGTTTTGGAAACATGTCCTCCACATTGGTACTTATATTAGTTTTCATATTTCTCCATACATAGTGGGTGAATGCTTTGGAATCATGTCCTCTACACTTATATAGTCATCTAAATTGGCTAAAGCACATAATTATATGATTCAAATTCACAGTTGTGGTATAATTTTATACATTGGTACCATTTTTATACATAATTTCAACATGCGATATATCTAAGTTTCATATGTTATTTAACATGTGCCTAATAATACAAAATCTAAATCAATTTTAGATTCTAAAACCATTACACGTACTGATACGCCATGGAATTTTATGAACCATATTGAGCCAAGATACTGCATTAGTTGGTTAAAATTTTGGTATGGTTGAGATGAATAAATCAATAAATATTTCCAATTTTTAAGGTTGAAATTTATCATCCAACCTCACCATGGTATAAGTATCATTGGGTAGCATAGTTGAGATAATCTCAACTGCCAAGTTGTAAATCACTTTTTCTCTAAAGTTAGGGGCATGTGCCTTCTAATATCTAATATTTATCTCTATCTCTTTGATATATTCACTTTAAATATTTATCTATATTTATCCTAATCTTATTTTTAGAACCTTATAATGATACATATTTTATAAAATACCTTGCCAATAGGCAAGGTAGTTACATCGATACATAGGTGTAATCCTAAACCTTGATCTTTTAATTTCAATCTATTTCAAGTACTTTTAACTTAGATTATATCCATTAATTTTACACTATAACATGCTCTTGGTTATAGGTCAGTCACCAAAAATCACTAAAATTCAAATCAAGTAAAGACAAGGTGTGCACATACACCCAAGTCCTTATTCCTTTCCTTTAAACTAGAAATTTCATTACTATATTAAAAGGGGGACAAATGTAGATCATTTTTTATGATTATGTAGCACTTTAGTCTTATATAATTGGAAAAATTAGACCTTAGATGTTATTCTTAGCTATACACTCTCCTTGGTTTTGCAAGCCTTGAATATACTTTATCTTGTTCCCCTTGTCCTATCTCTTATTCCAACCAATATTATATTGATGATACAGACATTCTATCATTTTTAGAATGCTTAAAATATATGTATCTTACACCTCTACAAGTTTTGATCTTGTACTTATTTTGCTACTCCTTAGACACTAACATCTGGGATATAAAATAACATCAACATTACTATTCTAATCTAAAGTCATCTAATTTTTAAATGAAACATATTCTAATGGTTGGCATAAGTGCTTAAATGTGATTTATTACTCCAAAATTATTGTTATAAATACAAGATCAACCTTCACTCATTCACCACCTATGAAACCTAATAATTAGGCCAAAAGAGTATTCAAAGAACATTCAATTAAACAAATATTCCATATTTATTCCTATTTCCAAACTAGTCATAGTGATTACACATCTATAGGTTTGAAGTACTAAAGGAGCAGCCCAAGAACCCAATTTTCCAAGTTACAAGCTAGGTCATGGTTTTACTTGCTTTACACAAATTTAATGATTCACACACAAGCCAACACATAGGGTATAACTACATTAGTTTGAGGCCCTCTTTAGAGTATTAGCTATGTAGGTAGCATCTTTTGATAGTAGGGTCATTGGGATTAGCTTGAAACCATGTCCCCACTAACTTATTTTCCCTAAGGTCACATTAAAGTTGGAAAGTTAGGGTTTTCCATTTCATAAGGAGTGACTATTCATGGCCTAGATCTAAATACACTAGAGTGAAGATGAAACCAAACCTAGAAGCATCCAATTTTCCTATCCTATTTCACCATATATTTTATACAAGACACTATCATCAAACTCAGATAGTAGCATCGATGTAACCATCCAATAATGATGCAACATCCAGATAGCTAGAGACACCAAATCTAGAATTTGAAAACTATTTTATAACTATCCTCCTACCTACTTCTAGCCTATTCTAAATCCAAAACTACATCAGCATCATAACAAGTTAAATACTTCTCTTCTTTGTCATTTCTATATCTAACCTAGTTATACTTTCCATATTTAGACTATCTCAGTCTAATGAATGTAATGTATGCTTATATCTTAGTTTAGCATTTAATTGACCTAATATAGATATAACTATCACATTTGTACCATTTCATTTCTATATCATTAACCCTAATCTTAAAATGAAATATGTATACCATATTCCATTTTAGGATTAAATAATATTTTACAAAAAAAAACATTCCATATTTATCAATTTGTCAAAATTAGAATAGTTGAATATTGTATATCTTTATCATTATATATTTCTATTTTTAAACCTGTATAATCATATAACACAATTAATTTAGTTTTGTTTTATCAAAATAAGGAAAACTAATTGCATATGATGTAAACATATATAACATGCAAAGATACCTTAGAATTTGAAAGATAAAGAAAGCATACCAAATTAGGGTTTGAAAAAACACACAAGGGATAAGGATAATTATTTCAAACAAGATAATAAGTCATAAAAAAAACATATTTATTGTAACAACAATATCTTACCTTAGAAGGAAATAAATCATGTAGGGAAATGTAGGTTTGAAAAATTTTAAATGTGGAAAGTGGTTTTACATCAAAAATGCACTACACCTAACCATATACAATGTTGAAATTCAAATCTAAATAAATTACAATAATATAATAATAAAAATCAAACCTAATTCATAAAGTAATGTTCTTTAATAATTTAAATTTTAAAGCTAGGTTATTTATAATAATACTAAATTATTTAGAATTCATAGACTTTTAGAGTCTAAAATTAGTTGAAAGGTGAACATAACCAAAAAAATTATAATAAATTGATAACTTTAAAAAATTGACCATGAGTGGGCTACTACACTCCTATTCAGATGAGATGTGTAATTTAGACATATAGTATACTCTTAATAGTTGTATACTTTCCTAAAATATACTTCACAAATCTGATCCTTTCTTTTTGGGCTTTAAAAACCTCACTTAGTTTTTCAAAATTCACTATAGATCTTTTGTACATTAATATCCTTCCTTGAAAATCTAATCATCTTAAAATACCTATAAAAAACTTAAAATATGGTGTAGTCATTGAGGTGGATATCTCAATCAAACCCTTGATCTTAGAAAATTTAGAAACTAGTACTCAATGCAATTCAACAAGCAATCATAATGATGCAAAATTTAATCCCTATATAACTTTTCACTACATGATCACTTAGAAATGATGAAATATGAAGACTCCAAATAATTTTCTTTTTCCAAATCAAATGTTAGACTTATATTTATCATTCTTAACATTTTATTAGAATGGTTTTTTTTGTTTAGTTTTTCCTTCATTTTTCATTACGTAGTATTGCACCTATGTGTATATAGATTCCTCAAATTCAAATTAGGCCCTTATAGGCATGTAAGATGATACATAAAATGTGACTCCACCAATAAATATAATCATTAATCTATTATAATGAAAGATAAATATCAAAGGGACCCACACTTAAAAGTACTATAATCATAGTTGTACATTCCTAATAAATATACACATAAAACAAAGGGAAAATAGGGAACACCAATGAGTAGAGATAAAAAAGATAAATGGGGCCAAAATAGATAAACTACACAAATAATATCCTAATGTGAAATGATAAAATATAAACACACAAGTACCCTCAATCAATACAAACTTACATCTAAAACTATCCTCAGACAAAAACTAGGTGTGTACAATGTGTAAGGTGTGTAACTCAAATGAAATTGAAGATTAAGTTCACTTTATTCTAAAATTCCCACTATAATATGATATAATACATTCTTATGTTAATATATGTGGTTATAATTTAGTCCATGACCTCCTAAATTAAGACAACCAAATAGATATCAGTGATTTTACTTTGAATCTAAACATCCATCAAACCAACTTCTACAAAAGTAAATATGGTTTTTGGTTCTCCAATTTTTATTTCAATAATCTGGGTGCTAGTGCATAGTAATGAAATATAAGTAATTTTTATGGGTTTTAAAAATTACTTATCTCTCAATTTAGTCTCTTTTTGGGCTTGATTATTTATTATCTTAATATGTGTAGAATTCATTACTTGTTTTCCTAGGACCTTCAAGTGGGGAAAGTCTAAATATTTCTAAGGCATTTTGATTGAAAAGAATAGAAAGATTATAAAGTTTTCCATTTAAAAAAATAAAAATCACATTTTATTGAGAATATTCTAAATTAAACCATATTTTTAAACATTTTTTTGGTTCTTATACCAATTTAGTCTAAATGAAGTTAAAATTTATCATTATAATTACATTGTATTTTATGGTATTTGAGATAGATGCATCAAAAGAAAAACAAAATAATATAATAGTACAAACATATTTAATACATATATCTAAAAAAATCTAATGGATATTACTCTCAAGGTGCCTATAATTTATTTGTCACATACCATATTGATAATGACTTTTTTTATGGTCTATTTCCTCCACTTGGTTGTACCCAAAAAATATCCAAAACATGGAATTTTTACTCATTGTAGGACTACTCCTTGTAGAGAACCTCCATATATAGCTAATTTTATTTTCTATTCTAATGATAATATAATCCAAACTACCATGCATAAATGGAATTATAGAAGGAATAAATAATTATAATGAATTCATAAAAACAAACTAGTGATGCACATAATGGAAAATGGTAGGATATTCTACCTATACAAACATAAAGTTAGAAGTATATATGAAGGAAATGAACACAGCCAATAAAATGTATATAAGGGAAAGAATTAACATTAGGTTATTACATAAAGATAAAAACTAGAGGGAAGACAAAGATATCCCACAATATTTTCACTCACAAAATTATGTACAGTCTAAGGAAAAGTTTAGTGGTAAATTTTTGTTATTTTAACAATATTTTAGTTTTATGAATTGGCATTTGTATATTTTGTGGGGTAGTCAACAACACATAATTTCCTAAATTTTTAGGATACAAGTTAAATTTTACGGTCAACTCACCTACTATTTATAATAAATTGAATTCTTATTAATGTATTTAATCGGTAATTTAAAATTCAATCTGGGTGCATTCATCATTGTTTATACTATATTAGAGTCTAGAGACTACATTCAATTGTTTGAATTTGTTGTCAATCGATAACAAATGTAGTCAATCAAATTCATATGTTTTCAATCAACTAAATATGTTGTAAATCAATAGTAAATACTATCAATTGATAATATTTTCTACCAATCAATAACAAAATTTTGTCAATCAATAACATTTTACTATTATCTAATAGCATCATGCTCTTGAATGATATCATTTTTTTATCAACTAACAACAAAATGTTCTCAATTGATAGCATTCTACTATAAACTAATAGCATAATAATATTGACCAAAAACATTCTATTATTAGCTAACAATAAAAATGTTGTTGAATGATAGCATTTTTTTGTTAGCTAGCATCAAAAATGTTTTTAGGTGATAACATTTTACTATCATCTAAAAGTAGAATGTTGTCAGTCGACAATATTTTTTGTTGTCACTTGACAATATTATATTGTTAGTTAACATCAAAAAATGTTGTTTATTGACAAAATTATACTATCATATGATAGAAAAATCTTGTCACCTAACAATATTTTATTTTTAGCTAAAAATAAAATGTTATTGAATGATGTCATTTTTCTATTAGTTGATAGTAAAATGCATAGCATTTTTACTGTCAATTGATAATAAAAATTGTATCAATTAACATCAAAATACTTTCAAAAGGTGTCTAAACCTTGTGGTTAGGAGAAGGGTTCACCTTCATGTCAAAATGAGTTTCCCTTCAATTTTCTAGGAATTCAAAATGTACTTTTCAATATTTGCTAGAATTTTAAAAAAGGGATTTTTATTAATGGCCCTTTAAAAACCTAGTAGATTTACATTACATTTTAAAAAAGGGATTGGGATATTCATTTATAACAAAATAAAAAGGTCTCAGATATAAATCTTAAACATTAGTATACTAAAAGAGTCCAATATATTATCCAACCCTTTGCTTTAAATGAGAAATTAAAATATATAGAAGAATATAAGAGAAAAGAGGGGGGAAATAATAAGAATTCAGCTGCTCATTGCTAGAATGAAATGAAATTATAAATACTCTATCCTTGTTGTAGCTTGTAGTGGCTCAATAAATATTACCAAAATTTTTCCATGTTATCCATACATACTCAATGTAATTTTTTTAACTTTTATCCACTTTTCATATATTTTCAATGAATATAAATCTTCACTTTAATTTTTTTTTATTATAGGATTTCAATTTTGTCTACACATAGTGTCCTTTTGATTTGGGCTTCTTTTAAAATATATGATGCCTTATAAATTCTTGTAACTTATCATTTTTAATTTTTTAGCTCAAATATATAAATATTGGGTGAAGCATATAATTTAAATTTGAATTTAAATGAATCCCATTTACTTTGAGAATCAAGTAAGCTTGAGATAGTTTATTTTCTACAAGGAAAATATAGGTTGGTAAGAAATAGATCATGGTGAAAAAAATAATAGAATCAATTACTTTCTTTATGAATTTTATATTTAAGTGATGATAGATGGCCTCAATTATCCACACCATTGTGTTGGGATCAAAAAAATTATGAAAATATGGCTCCAATTTCCATGGAATGCCTAAGATATTATAGCTTTTTAGATCAAGTTTTCTAAATAAGAAGAAAAAACTTACATGTGATGGTCAAATTTACATTAAATTTAAGGTTGAAACTACCATATGATATTCAAATAGACATAAAATATAAGGTCTACCATTAATTGTTAATTTTTCATGAACATTAGAGTTTACCACCACCCTCATTACAAGTGTAAGTTACACTTATTAGTATGATAAATATTAGTATATTACATTTATCTAAAAAATGTCAAGAGATATCAATATAAATGTGCCCATGGATTTTTCACATAGACATTGATTAACCACTCTATTACTTTCTTATAAAATATCTCATTGACTAGTAATATGTGACCTCAATCTAGTTGCAACACTATGTTAGGCTTGAAAAATTATTATGGGAAAAAAATGAGCTCCAAACTCCACCGTATACCCAAGATTATCATAATATTTTTATTTATTTTTCTAAATATTATTTTTTTATGTTATATTTATATGTAATCCATTAAATTTAAGGTGCCCATTAATTATTAATATCTCACAAATATTATACTCTACCACCACTGACTAGCTACCATTTAGAATACCTATTGCCATATAAATAAAATATTGAGTTTATAAAGAGTAAAAGTTTACCCAATCATTATATAAGTTAAAATTGAATTTTTATGGATATGCACCATTATCCTTATTTTTACAATGAGCTAAAACTCTATTTAAAGGTGCAAACCTATTCCTTTATTACATCAGAGGTGTTTCATTAAAAGGGTCATTACATAGATTCATCATGGTATATATGTATTCCTTCTATCACCTTCAAAAAAAAAAGAAACAAACACAATAGTAATCCCCATTAGCATAATTTAAATTTTATCATTGATCTCATCAAAATTAGCCACTCTACATCCCTCAGTAAGATGGTTATGTAGAGAGAATCTCATCGATTGGAGGTGGGTTACCAAATTTGTGATCTTAATATTAAATTTTAGATATTTTAGACTTTATTAATTTGTGTTATACCAAAATTAACTAAAAAAAATTTAAACATGTTTACATATCCACATATATAGTATCCCCAAACAACTATGAATAATTCTCAACATGGTGCAAAATTTCTTTTTATGTTAAGATGGTCCTCTTGTTTGATAGTTTGCAATTAAATTTAATACATACATCTATCATAAATCTAAATAAAAAAAAATTATTTTGAAATACATCAACATTTTAAAAAACCAAATATAATCATACAAGCTACTCTATCAACGTATAAATTACATCTAATGAGTATATATAAAATTAAATATTCCACATAACTCTAAAATCAGATAAAATACACCATAAATCCATATATGTGTGTGTTTTATAAAAGTATAACATGATAAAATAATCATTCTATAATGGGATACTCACCATGTCAATCACCATAACTTTCTACTAACAAATTACTATGAAAGGAAGAAGATCCACTATTAATTACTTATGATCTCGAGTGAGATTGACTCTTATGCTCATGGTATTAGATAAAACCAATCATTACTTTAGTACTATATGCTCATATTGTAACTTCACATACTCATAAAACACTATATCATAGATCCATTCATGGATATGAAGGTGGCATATACTATCTCATGATATCTACCCTCAATTGATCATGCTCAATGATAAGTCCATCTTATCAACTACCACGTCACCATACATAATTTCCACTATAACATAGGTTTTTTCAATTTATATAAAAAATCAAATAAGGGATCATCCTCTACCATAATTATTATAACTCACTCTAACAATCCACTAAGTATTTCTTCACCATGCACATTGAATGTGAAAACCCAGAGGGATGTCTCTATCATGACCTACTAATAATAATCACCCCTACAATAAATATAATTAATATATCAAATAAATATCAAAATTATTTAAATTAATAAAAAAAGTATATGTAAAACTCTAAAAGACACATATACTCAATCACATGAGGAGCCTAAGGATTAGCTACTATTGTGCCACCTATTTTTACTTCACCCTATGTTTCACGAGCATCCAACACTACCAAACATAAAATAGGCCACATATGAACCAACCACCATTATGTATAAGTTGATGTATAATAAAAATTATCAGTATCAAGTGTCTAAATAACTAGATCCACATCTACTAAAGAGATGGGAGCTATATTTATAGGAGAAGGATGGCCCATATCATCTTCTTTTAGTGGATCCCTAATAGATCAACTCCATATGTATGTTTTAAGATATACATCTTATAAGATGAAAAATCGTCTAGTCACACACTTAAATTGAAATTTATCATAAACATATAGTCATTGATCATGTAGCCAATAGCTAACCTAAATGCATCTTAGCCTAACTCTATCCTCCAGTAATCGACCAAATCCACTATATGGTCACCAAATAATGTCACTAGTAATCAACTAATATAATATTTGGTGGTACTCCATCATACCACCCCTCATGACTTGGGTTTTCCCCACCCACCTCTTTACATATATCTATGGATGCACTCACCAACTATGAGGCATCCTCGTAGGTTGTATAATTGAAATGGGATAATAATACCAATAGTGAAAAAGTGTGTCTAGGCATAACCATCCATTGAACCCCACTCAATTATATCTGTGAACATCCATATACAAGTGTGAAATCATATTATAACCCCAATATTATCTCATCCCATGATTCTTAATATCATGGATAAACTTGTGTATGTAATTAAAAATAACAACCCAACCACCCTCAACTTTAATAAATAATGCAAACAAGGTGCAAATGAATTTATAAAAGTGGGGAACATTCACCAACACAATCTTAGATAGTAAAATAATCATATATATGGGGGATAATTTTCCCCATGAACATGTCTTGTCATATATAAATGGGCCTGAGCAATGTGAAATAACCCACACACACCCTATAATGTCACTCCTCATCAAATAATCAATAATAGCACAATCTACCACACATTTTCTAAGATGAAATATATCTCCAATATTAGGAGCTATAAGGTACATGTTTGTAAATCCCACCACTCACATAGGGTGGTCATCATATTCATATCATATGGAATTAGGGCAAATTACCCAACAACCCCAAGCCATGTTACACTTAATGTCAATCTCTCATCATTAAGAAATGCCAAAGCCCTCACAATCTCCATCATGTGACCACGATGACCCCTCTAGCCTAAATATCACCCTAAAACAGTAATGTAACATCAAAAATTTCATATATAAGTTAAATCAAATTAATTTACAATAAAAATTGTATAAAAAATAACACTTTTTCTATGGATGAGATTGTGTTCATTAGGATAGGTCTATGGACTAGTATGATGCCTCCCAGATAGGTCCATAGTGAGATAGATAGGCTCGTATATGAATCTATGATAGCATAAGAGACCTTAAATATCCCTTGGATATGACAAACCCATAGTGAACACAAACGCATAACCTAAAAAAAGAATTTAAAATACATATAGACAATTTTTCAAAATTCACATTAGTCAAAATGTGAGTTTTTGGATTTAATAGTGGTGGCACATCCTTTGAATACAAACTTGTCACAATATACTCATATCGAGTCAATCCTAATAATATCTTATGTGGCATGTTGTCTCTCTTAGAGCTCTAAAATCATAAAGTCTCATTATGCAAATGAAATAAAAATTTTTCTCAACCAAACTATTTATATGAGTTGACTTTTTCTTTTTAAAAATTAAAAAAAAAACTAATTAATCCTCCAAATTTGTACACATAATATCTCAATAAAAACATATCAAAACCACACCCATAAGTTGCATTAGAACACACACAACATACCCATCTGAATGGTACTATTTTTATCATGTTGATCAACCTTTTCAAAAAAATGCTAAACTTAAGACTTATTTTCTTATATGCATTATCCCTTGAATAGTTTTTTATACTTCGCTAATTTTTCAAATGTAATAAATCATTATAATATAATGATAAAAATTCTGAAATTTAATCAATATTTAGTGAAAATATATTACAAAACATGTGACTTATTTTTTAAATATCGTGCATTCAATCCTCTCATGCCTCACATCAAAAGGGAGGCATCTATCAAGCCTATTATGAAACAAATCTTAGCACACTATACATGATTCATAATGATTTAATATAGTTGTATGCTATAGGTTATGACACATTTTAATATATAAAATGTGAAATCAGATGACTTAAGCATGGCTAATAGCACCCAACCTATAGGTCCTCTTTTTTTCCCACTCAACCCTTCTTTTCTAGACTTTCACTGATTCCTAGTCACCCATAGCTTCTCAAACTTAGATTTTTTAGACCCAGGTAGCTCTCTCAGACCTAGATCCATCCCCCTATGACTCATCTTCCTAGGAAAATAGTGCCTAATTTAGATAGGAGCACCAAAATTTAGGGGTGTCTTATTTCTAGCACTGTTGTCCAAGTTCATTTTTACCTCTAACAATCAGGTTTTATTGATTCCTTATATTTTTCCCTATCAGCCTAATACAAACTCATTTAACTTGATCATTAGTTTCCATATAAAATTCCATGCAATGTGTATTTATAATGGTTGATACTCATTCATAAGAAAGAAGCAATAATACAAACAAGTACACTCAGACACTCTTCCATATTCTCTGCATTTATCCTTCCAAAACAAATTCAAGCCTATTCAAGAACTCATACCACTCCCTAGTCATCCAAATTAAATTCCAATTTTGCATCTAGTTGCATACATCACAAAATTACACCAAGCACTTCAAAATGGGATAAATACATTATATTGATCCCTCTACAAAGTATTAGTATGTAGGCAGTGTGCCCACACATAAGGTGTGAAGTATGTCTAGTGTATCCTTTACACACTAACCCCTTCTCTCTTTACCAAGTTTGTTATTCAAGTTTAAGTACCAAGAGATCTTAAGGGTTTTTAATATTAAATAATACACACAACAAGCTCCACATAGAATCAGGTTTCAATATTTCATTGCCAAGGTGTTAAGGCTTGTTAAACAAAACCTAGAAAAACCAGACCACTAGGACAATAGCACCAAAAGTGGATAATAGCTCAAAAAAGTGGACTACAACACCAAATAGTAGGGTGTCCTAAGTTTAACACTCTTATCTAATCTATAAATAGAGTTTTGGGTCCTATTTATGATAGTCTACCATCCTTACATAGCAATTTTTAGATCTTGAATCATCTATTTCAACCTAGAATAAGATAAGTTTGATTTCTCTACATTTCTTGCTATTTTTAGAAAAGATAAAATACATATCTATTTGAAAAAATTACTAGGCTAATTAAGATACATTAATTATTGATTTACATTTACTTAGACCTTTATTTGCTTAAGAATTAAATACCTAATTCCCAAAAATAATAAAACATTTGGTAAACCCAACTTACTTCAAATTTTTGCACAAAACCCCCAAAAACCCTAGGGTTAATTATTTATAATTTTTTGTAATACTTTCCTAATTTATCCTAAATTTAAAAATTATAAAACTATAAATTAATTGTAATATTATCAATAAATTCACTCAAACCCTAGTTTGCACATAATAGGTCCTATTTGCATACAAACATTTTCAAACCACTAGGAAAAATATACTGCTAATTTTAGAAATATTTTCAAATTTTTCCTAAATTTTTCAAGATTAAATTTACAAAATTTATATAAATTTTTCAAATTATTTCATTAATTTTGAAAAAAAATTCAAAACCCTAGTTGTATTAAATACATTCTCAATTATTCTTCAGTCCTTTTTGCATAATTTTTTTGAAAATTTAGCTACTTATCAATTTAGAAAATCAATTTCAAATTCAAAATTTCATAGTATTTTGCAAATAATATTTCTAAAAAATCACTAGTTGCATATACTAGTACCTACTTGCTTTTGAGGTATCACCTTACATGTTTGACAACTCAGTATCCTTTTTGTGCAAATCCCAAGTCACTATTTTTTTTACTTTACATTTATTATATTTATTATTTTCCATTTATATCATATTGCCTATTAAAACATATTGCCAAACATTTAAACACATTTCAAATTATTTTCATACTTTACCAATGGCCCAATATACCAATTTTGATGAAACTGATAAAAGAGAACTTCAAGAACTCTTAACCAAACACCCAGATATGCAAGATGACATGCTTAGAATTTTACAAAAAGAGCAATAAAAATTAACTAATGGGTAATCTTATCAAACCATAGAGTATCCAGTTGTAAATGATACTATAGGGTCAACTATGTCTCAACAACCCCCTATAGAAGCCCAACCTTCTTCAATGCCACCAGTTGTAACTAGTACATCCCTATCCCCTAATGTCTTAACCCTTGTGAAAGAGATATGATCTCTTCAATCTAAGGTGAAATATCTTGAGAAAGGTACTAATAGACCTACACAGGCAGTAGATTCTTTCACTTTACTATATACACCATTGGCACATCACATTACTTTTACACCCTTGCCATAAGGATTTATTCAACCCAAGCATACTCTTTATGATGGCAAGGGTGATCCAGAGACAAATTTGAGAGATTTTCATGTAGCATGTTTAGATTATATACCCAATAACTGACTACTTACCAAAATATTTCCACAGAGCCTAAATAATTATGCTCTACAATGATTTTATAGTCTACCAAATTGGTCAATCATGGCATTCAATCCTTTAGCAGACATGTTCTTAGCACATTTTAGTATCAAAATTGGTGATAAGTTCTCATATGAATAGATTTCACAATAGAAACAAAGGTCAAATGAGCCTCTCGTGGATTATGTTCTTAGATATAATACTATTCTGGCTAAGTTAACTAGCCCCATGACTAATTAAGAGCTATAGGACATCTTCAAATAGAGCCTTATACCAACATTGCATGAATCCATTATGTTCAAAAGATTCTCTTCCTTAATCAAATTATGTCATATACTTATGGGAAGAGAAGTCAAGTTAATCTCAATGGGAAAACTCAAGTATTCAAGTACTCTAGACACAATAAATAAGAGTAATAGCAAAGTCCCATACAAGGTCAAAATAAATGACAATAAGAATCAAAATCAACCAATAGTCAATGTGGCTTTGAGCCCCCTCAATGTGTGATTTTATCAAAGCCTCCTCGATGTGCATTTACTAATTTACTAGTTTCTCCAACCTAATTTCTATAATAGTTATTAGAATGCAACCTCATCACTCTCCCACCTATTTAGGAAGCTAATCTAGTAAATCCTCTTCTCTTCCATGGGGATATGATCATCAATCATTTTTAAATTTTCACAAGGCACCAGGCCATACCACAAATAGATGCATCATTTTATGACATAATATATAGGACTTGATAGATGATAATCTACTTGATCTAAGAACTTTAGTTGAGCCTCTAAAGACAAATCCAACACAAGATAAATCTTTGAAAATATTTTTAGATCCATTTTCATAGCACTCAAAACAAGAGAAAGAGGACACATTAGGTGTTCATCATACATACCATACACATCCTCCACTAGCTACATATCAAGCACCTTTAGTTGAGGCACATCCTTTGAGAGGTATGATAGGTGTGTATGAGTCCAGAGTTATATCAAGGCCTTTGATATCCTTTTTAGATCAAGAGATTATAATGGATTATATAGGATATAATGTACTTTTTATTAGAACACATATCTATAATCAGTCTATCCACAATGTACTCATTGACAATGGTTCCAGTCTTAATATGTGCACCTTCACACTACTACATCATTTAGATTATTCAGAGTAGGATATCACTCCAACCAATATAGTTATCAATGGTTTTAGTGGGAATATTTAGAGTTCATTAGGAGAGATATTACTTCCATTATAGGTTGGTCCTACACATGTGGCTACACCATCCACTATAGTTCATAGTATAGGAGTTTTTGACATACTACTTGGTTGACCATAGATTTAAAAACTCAATGAATTATCTTCCATAGTTCATGGATATGTGAAGTTCATTCATGTTAATCAGGTTATTACAATTGGAAGACTTATTTATGAGTCGCCACTCCCCACTTTAAAACTATCTACTAGCTTCTCATCACCATTTCTAATTCTCCCACTAATTTTAGCTTATCCTCTAGTTTTAGTACATCTTCCACTTTTGATCCAACCAAAATTACATCATCCATCACTAGTACATAGGTTTCATACACCCCCATAGTTTTAAGAATCTTGATAGCTTCTAGTTATAGTGTTCATACCTAGAGTAGTTACATTGTGATCTTATATAGCTATATAAAGAGCACCTATTAATAGAGATTTTTCCCCTACTTTTAGATGGGTTCTTAAGATCCCTATAGTTACATCCACTTCTCAAAGTCATAGGGTGACCCCACATTTAGTATCCATTTTACATTTTAAAGTAGTTACAACATACATAGATTTTAGCTACACAATCTTAGACACTCTATCATGCCTCGCAATCACATACAATCTCATTATTTGATATAGGACACCATGATAGGGAGTCTCATCCAAGACTCATCAGCTAGTATCATTTCTTTCTAGCATTGATTGTATACATTATCTCCTACCTTGATTGTACATAGTTCAAATATTTTCAAAAATATAAAAATAATATAACACTTTAAAATACAAAAACATTCAAAAATTTACAAAACACCAAAAACATTTTTTATTGTATGCATCATCCATGATTTACATTAGTACTATCATGCTAGGACTTACATTTGTTGTTTCATGATATTGTATGTCAATTTTCTACATTACAATGCTTCACTTGATCTTCTTTGAGTGTGTGCAATGACATTCAGCTACTTGATTTCTTCATTCTACCCATAGAGGGGGCATACCTATGTCTACATTTGAGACATACATTATTATATACACTCACTAGGGGCATCTTCTACATGACTACACCATCTAGGTTATGTCATTTCTACACCACACACTCTAATTTATCATGTTGATGTATATTACTTTATATCTTATATATAATACTATATCAACATCTCACTAGTATCTATCACTTGTGTATTTCTTAGCATCTACCTAGTATTGTACTACACATGTTTTGCATACTCTAACACTTGCTTTGATTAGTTAGATGTGTTTGTATCTTCCAATTCTTACATCTACTTTCATTCTTTGCTTAGAATAGCTTGTGTAATTACACTTTCCAATTCTTTCTCATCTTCATGTGTGTGCCTTAGGACATTTGATAATGTCCTCTATTTGTACTCTTTCATGTATGTATGGCCCTTATGCCAACTTTTTTTCTTTCAATTGTATATGTATGTGGAATTATAACATGCCTTCCATGTTTGTTTCTAGTTTGAGTGACATGTACCTATTTCCCTTATTTACATGGCCCCTTAGCCCATCTAGTATGCTTGTTGATTATTTTCTTGTTGCTTGTAAAATGTGTGTAATGTCATAATTCATATCATGCATTTTCCTTGATTTCTTGGATGTCATGATACACATCATGCTCCATCCCTCCAACTAACAACTAATAATTAACATTTCCAGTTCTAGTATATTATACACACTTTCACATTGTTATATCTAAGTATACCCCTATTGATATAACACTATCTAAATACAAAAATTTTTATATCTTGAAACATATTGTCAACCATCAAATTCTATATCATATATATTTTAAGAATTAACACACTTGTAGGATTATTTTCTTCTGAGGGCAGTCATTTCAAGTTCATCATTCCTACCCTCAAAAGAGGGGGAATCAAACAAGGGCTTTGTCATAGAGATAAAACCTCTTATAAATTGAAAAAACAACATTAAAAATATTTAACATAAAATCTATATGTCAAATTAGTCAAATTAGAGTAGAAAAATAAGAATAATCTTAGATTAACAGTCAGTTTTCACACCAAATAGTAGCACCAAAAATGGATAGTATTGCCAAAAATTGGATAATAGTGAAAAAAATATGAGTGGCCATAGTTTGGTGCTCCTATACAATTATCAAAACACTTAAGGTTTCTATAAAAAGGCAAAAAATTTAGTTTAGAAATAGTTTTTGCACTTTTAGATCCTTTAGATTTAGTAGTTTCAACACAATTTTCTCAAATATAAGGGGTTATCATGTGCAGAATGATGGTTATCACTTTTAATTTAAATTAGGTAGTTGTCATAACTTCAAAATTAGAATCCATGTTCCAAAAATTAGTGATTGGGGGAAATGTGCATGGCACATTGATCTTCTTTTATTTTTGAGTTTAGTTTATTCTAGGCATTCTTAGTAGTTATGTGCCTTACTCCATTTATAAGTGGTTGACATCATATTTGAGTTAAAATTTCATAAAATTTTATATTTTGAGTACCTAAGTTCTTGAGTTAGATTTCATATAAGCCTAGTATATTAGTTTTCGATTGGATTTCATACAATCCTAATCTCCATCTTTTAAAATGGCCAAGAGTGGCCTAGTTTTTAGCACACATTTGGCTATCCATGCCATAGTGTTAGATTTATATCACATTAAAGGTCTCCATGATCCATATCATATGAAATTTATTATATACCTATATCACTTCATATCTTCACTTCAAAAGGAAATGATGGAGCTAAAGGGCCAGCCTTTGTATTCTTTAGCCACCTATTCAGAGGGATTGGACATACATTCTAGATATTGATTAGCACATGCATGATTCATTAACTTCATTTAGTTGGTAATAATTAAGCCAAAATTATAGCCTTTGAATTCTTGAGCCATATTCTATGGAATTAAGCACTCAATTCTATTCATGATATTACTCTTGATTCAGTACATCCTCAACACAACCCAGTATCACAATAAGTTTTGTATTGGTTCACATACCCAGTGAGGTGTATTTGTTCCTCTCTCTTCCTTTACTTAGCATTTTTATGTTCTAATTTTAAATATATCATATCTAATAATAACTAATCTATTTCATGTTTTTATTTTTAGATTGACACATCACAACATGCTTTCTCTATGCACATCTAGCATCACACAACTTCATAAGCTTTTTCCTTATAGGTAAGTTCATGTATGCTTTCTATTTTTCCTTTATCCTAATATTTCACTTTGATGCATCACTAGAATAAAGGGGGTCAAATATAATCATATAAAATTTAAAATTAGATGACTTAGGCATGTCTAATAGCACCCAACCTATAGGTCCTCTTTCTTGCTCACTCAACCCTTCTTGGCTAGACTTTCATGATTCCTAGCCACCCATAGCTTCCCAAAAATAGCTTTTTGAGACCCAGGTATCACTCTCAGACCTAGATCCATCCCCTTAGGGCTCATCCTCCTAGGATAATAATGCCTAATTTGGATAAGATCACTAGAATTCAAAGGGTGTCTTATTTTTGGCACTATTTTCCAAGTTCATTTTTACCTCTAATAGTCAAGTTTTCCTAATTTCTTATCTTTTTTCCTATCAGACTAATACAAGCTCATCTAACCCCTAATCATCATTTTCCCTATAAAATGCCATTCAATGTCATATTATAAGGGTTGGCACTCATTCACAAGAAAGAAGCAAAAATAAAAGAAATTACACTCAAGCATTTTTCCCTATTCTCTGCATATAGCCTTCCAAAACCAATTCAATCATATTCAAGCACTCATACCAGTCCCTAGTCATCCAAAGTACATTATAGTTTTGTATCTAGTTACATACATCACATAATTTCACCAAGCACTTCAAAATAATAGAACTACATTAGCTTGATCCCTCTTTAGAGTACTGGTATGTAGGTAGTGTGCCCACACACAGGGTGTGAAGTGTGTCCAGTGTATCCTTTACACACTAACCCCTTCTCTATTTACCAAGTTTTTATTCAATTTCAAGTACCAAGAGATATTAAGGGTTTTTAAGATTAAATAAGACATAAAACAAGCTCTACATAGAATTAGGCTTCAATATTTCACTGGCAAGGAGTTACAGGGCTATCAAACAAAACCTATAAAAACTAGACCACTAGGAAAATAACACCAAAAGTGAAAAATAGTGCCAAAAGTGGAAAAAATCTCTAAAAAGTGGACTACAATACCAAGTATAAGTGTGTCCTAATTTTGGTGCTCCTATCTATCAAAAAATAGAGTTTTTGGTCTTATTTATGATAGTCTACCATCCATGCACAATAATTTCTAAATCTTGAATCATCCGTTTCAACCTAGAATAATATAATTTTGATTTCTCTACACTTCTTACTATTTTTAAAAAAGATAAAATACATATCTATTTACATAAATTAGTAAGATAATTAAGACACATTAATTTTTTATTTATATTTACTCAAACCTTTATTTGCGTAGGAATTAAACACCTAGTTCCCAAAAAGAATAAAACACACATTCAATAAAATGTATGGCAATATTGGGAACACATGACACATAGTTCTACACATATATCATATCAGAAATAAAATAGAGAGATGCATAAAATTCAAAATCAAATTATATATTAGAGTACAAGTTTTTAAAAAGGGCCAAATTAACTTAAAAAGTAAGCAGATGATATATACTATCACATCAATACATAATATTTTGGAATACACCATGTACTAACTTTTAAATACTTAAGGCACAAAATTATACACACTTGAATGAATATGCATTGGTGTGTGCAAATAAATTATAAGAGTAAGGTTACATGTTACAAATACATTCAAAAATGAGCATATAGATGCATAAGACTCTATATCATTGGCACATTTTTAAATGGGACATGATAATAACGTATGATCAATATTTTTCAAAGAAATAATATGAAAAATTCAAAGTTAAAAAGTTAAAAATTTGTGAAAAATAACAATTTCAAAGATCAAAATATTCAAGTTCAAAGGCAAAATATTCATTTTAAATAAAATTATATGGGATATTTAGTCATTATGTGCACATGAATATTCTTCATTATCTTTTGATCATGTAAAATATAATCTAGATCCATCTACATTGATGTGATTTAAATGTGTGGGTGATGTACATTTGATTCTAGTGACACATAATGGCCTTGGCATCACTTTTAGTGAACCTAGCATGGTTCCATATTATTTGGAAATAGTAATGGAATAATTTCTCCTCATTATTTAGAGTTGAAATAAATCATATTTTGAACTTAGGGTTTTGATTTGTATATCTAAAAACTAAGACTTGATCACTTTCATCTCTTCAAATAATTCAACATGAAAAAATTGATTATTTGAGTGCTTCAGTAAGGGATCACATCTTCTCTAATATTTTATCATGTCAATATGGTCATGGATATAGTAACACCTAATGGTATATTTACCTCCCTTTTATCTCTCAAGGAATTATTCCTTTCTTTGGATAGGAAATGAATAGGACTAAAAGCATCCTTTCTCCACTTAACACAACACAAACATCCTCTACAATTGGAATAATGTAGCATGCATACAAGTGTAATCTATCATTGATCTTTACATCTTAAATTTTTAGATTCAAATATTTTATATTTCATATATCAACATTGACTACTCCTTGTGTTGTTCTCAATTTTATAATGATGTAGTTGGAAAAATAATGTTTCTAAATAAAAAGTGTGTCATACACACTCATGTTTCAATTATTTCCTTTATTCTATCCATTTCATTACAATAATAATGGGGTGGGGAAAAATTTAGATTCCCAAATTTGGTACAAGATTGTCTTTTATGCCATTTATTATAAATTTTTATGCATAGACTATTGACAGTGAATAAGGCATCTATTAGCACATTTAATATTTCTCTATTATTATTTATGATTTTTTTATTAGTCATTTATATTGTCTCTTTATCATGAGGATACCTAAATCTTTGTCTTTATCCTTCTATACAAGTCTATGGTGACCAGACAAGAATGACATGTGACCTTATTCATTTTGCACAAACTTGTCCATTCATAACTTTTAGAATGTATTTTGAGTCACCTTTCATTTTAATCCTTTTTTTATATTGACTCTTATCTTGGGTTGAATATTTTTCATAAATAGGCCCAAATTAAAAATCAAAACATATATAAATGTAATGATTCTTGAAGGCATTAAGGATGGTTAAAAATATAGGAAATATAATTTAAACTTACATTGACCATTCCACACACACATAAGTGTAAAAATTAAATTTGATTTTGAGCCTTCTTTGGAGTATTAGAAATGTAGTGTAGTGTTTGGTATTTCAATGGAGATTGACCAAGGTCAGTCCAAATCAATCCCTTTCACTTGATTCCCACCAAAATTTATTCTAATTCAGTTTATGTGCATAAATTTAGTTTTTTATAATCATAGGTACATGTCTTGATATTAAGTATATAAAAATGTGCTTACAATCCTAATTAATGCATGCATAGGTGGTGAAATAACTATTTCTATGTCACATTCAATTAGGATAAGTCTAAAATAAACAAACTTGGGTGCATTACACCACCTTCCTTCTACTATAGATATATCTAGATATATTTTCTATTTCTACTTCTAAAATGTCATTTCCATATTTCTTCTTTCTTTATTTGTTTCTACCTGCAACCTATCACAATCAACTAGGACAAGTCTATAATCAACAAACTAAAGCGCACTCTGTTGTCATCCACTTATAATAGACCTAACTATATTTTGTCTTTGATTATGTACCTAATGCACAATCACCTATTGTTAAATTTTTTACATTCAAATAGTTAATAGGTATCCTTGTGAAAGCTAAGTATATATATTTTTAGTACTTTACCAAAATAGAAACTTTCCATATGTATCAATTTATCAAAATTAGAATATTTTAAAATTATATATCTTTATCATTATGATATTTCTAGTTTTATACCGATATAATCATATAATATAATTCATTTAATTGTGTTTTATCAAAGAAAAGGTAAAAATAAATGCATAAGATGTAAACATATATAAGATGCAAAGATACCTTAGAATTTGAATTATAAATAAATCATAAAAAATTAGGGTTTGCAAAAACACACAAGGGCTAGGGATAATTATTTCAAACAAGATAGAATAAATCGTAAAAAATCTTATTTATTGTAACAAAAATTTATTACCTTAGAAGGATAAATCATGCAAATAAATATAGGTTTACAAAACTTTAAATGTGGAACGTGGTTTTACATCAACAATTCACCTAACCATACACAATGTTGAAATTTAGATCTAAATAAATTATAATAATATAACAATAAAAATCAAACCTAATTACATAAGGAATCTTCTATAATAATTCAAATTTGTAAATATATGTTATTTATAAGAATACCATATTATTTAAAATTCATAGACTTTTGGAGGATAAAATTAGTTAGAAGGTGAACATAACCCAAAAAAATTAGAACAAATTGATAACTTAATAATTGATCATGAGTGGGTTGTTGCACTCTTAGTCAGAGTAGGAGTTTAATTTAGAACTATAATATGCTCTTAATCATTATCTCTTTTCCAAAAAAAATTTCATAACTTTGATCCTCTCCATTTAAGCTTCAAAACCCTCACTTGGTTTTTTAAAATTCACTATATATCTCCCATAAATTGATATCCATCCTTGAAATCCTAATCATCTCAAAATATTTCAAGAAAAAATTTAAAATTTAGTGCAATAATTGAGGTATATATCTCAATCAAACCCTTTTTATTGAAAATTTTGGACACTAGTACTCAATGCAATTCAACAAGCAATCACAGTGATGCAATCCCTAATCCCTATATAACTTTTCACTACATGATAAATTATAAATGATGAAATATGAATCCTCCAAATTAAAATTTGTTTTCCAAATCAAATTCTATAATTTTATTTATCACTCTTGACCTTTTCTTAGAATAGCTTTTTTTCATTTAGTTTTTTCCTTCATTTTTTGTTATGCAATAATGCACCTCTATGTATATAGACTCCTCAAATTCAAATAGGATCTTATAGGCATGCTATTTTGCTACACAAAATTTGAACTTATCAATAAACATAAGCATAAATCCATAATAATGAAATAGAAAGACCAAAGGACCCACACTTAAAAGGGATTAGAAACATAGTTGTATGCTCTTAATAAATGAAGAGCATGTTGATATGCTTTTAGTTAAAATCCAAAAACTCATAAATTAAAGGAAAAATATGGAAAACTAAGGAGAAGATATAAAAAAGAGAAATGGGATAAAAATAGATAAAATAAATTTGAATAATAACCGAATAATGAAATTATAATAAATAAGCACACAAGTAACCTAAATCAATACAAACTTACATATAAAACTAACCCCAGACAAAAACTAGGTGTGTATAATGTGTAACATGTGTAACTCAAATGAAATTTAAGATGCATCTCACTTTTTTATAAAATTCCAACTATAATATGATATAATACATGCTTATGTTAATATATGCAGTTATATTTTTATCCATGACCTCCTAAATTAAGACAACCAAATAAATCTTAGTGATTTTAATTTAATTCTAAACATCCATCTAACCAACTTATATAAAAATAAATATGGTTGTTGATTTTATAAGTTTTCTTTCAAAAATTTGAGTTCTAGTGCATAGAAATTAGAGATAAGTAATTTTTATGGGGTTTAAAGATTTATTATCTCTCATTTTTTTCTCTTTTTGTGTTTAATTATTTATTATCTTAATATGTGTCTAATTCATTACTTTTTTTCATAGACACTTCAAGTGGGAAAAATATAAATATTTCTAAGGCATTTTAGGTGAAAAGAATCAAAATATTATAAAGCTTGGCATTAAAAAACTATAAATCGCACTTTATTGATAATATTCTAAATTAAATCATAATTTTAGACACTTTTTTGCATCTTATACCATTTTAGTATAAAGTAAGTTGAAATATATCATTTTAATTACATGTTATTTTTTGGTATTTGAAGTATAAATCTATTCTTAATGAATTTTAACATCTATTGCCTCTTATATATATGTGTCACAAGAAAAATAAAATAAAATAATAATACAAACAAATTTAATACATCTATCCAAAAAATGACAAAAATTATCACTCTCAAGGTGCTTATCATTTATTTTTCACGTACCATTTTGATTAATGACTCTTTTAATAGTCTATTTTTTTCCATTTGGTTGCACCCATAAAATAGACAATACATGGAATCTTTTCCTACTGTGAAATTGTTCTTTGTAGAGAACCTCCATAAATATCTAATTTTGTTTCTTGTTCTAATGTTAATTTACTCTAAACTACCATGCATAAAGGGAATTATGTAAGGAAGAAAGAGTTAGAAGGAATGCATAAAAATAAAGTGGTGATACACAATAATGGAAAATGGTAAGATATTATACCTATACAAACATAGTGTTGTAATTATATATAAAGGAAATAAACACAACCAAATAAAATAAATGCAAGGGAAATAAATAACATGAGGTAATCACAGAAAGATAGAAACTAGAGGGAATAAAAAGAGAGCCACATAATATTTTCACTTGAAAAATTATGCACAATCACATTATATTTCTATGTAGGGATTGGGATATTCATATATAACAAAATAACAAGGGCTATGATATGAATCTTGATGTTATAGTAAGTGGTCCACTTGTTCTCTTCAATATTCTAATTCCAAAGTAGACCTTTCTTCACAATCTCTGGATCTTTCATAAAAATATCCTTATTTGTATTGGTTTTGAAAGACCAATGATCTACTCTCAAATACTTTACTATCTGAACTTGACAAAATGACAACTTCACTTTGATGAAAAATAGGGTACTATTTTACCAACAATGATCTACCTTGAACAAGAAATTTTTTATTTTCCTAAAACACTCAAGTGAATTATTGAACATAAATATAAAATAGTTGACTCAATATAATCTATACCCTTCAAGTCATGAAGTGATTTCAACATTCTAAACTCAACTATATCTCAGACTTGCATAATAGGCTTATTACACCAAATTAAATATCCAATCTCTACAACCAATTTAAATTTGAAAATATTCTCTGACTATGGATTATATTGTTAATGGTTATCATTTATACCTGTATAGGAGGTTGAGACTCCAAACCTCAAGAAACACAAACCTAGATTTCCTTACTATGTCTTAAGTACATGAGCACCTACAATTGTCTCAAATACAATAATGTATATAGTCATCTCTCATATATAATGTAAGGATTAGTTTTTTTTAATAATAATTTATATACAAATTAAAATTTATAATGGACTTTATTATATATCCATACAATTCCAAAAATACTAACTAAATCACCAACACTCAAAAAATCTCACTTATGATTGGACTATTATAGTACTTAATAAGGTCTATTTGGCCTTAGAAGAGTTATTATTATTATTTAAAATATTCAATTTATTCTTCAATATATTATAAATATGCTTTAAAAATATCATTTGTGATGATAAACCAATGTTATATATTGGTTTCTCAAGAAAATTGAACTCCACAACAAACTTGACCTTTTAGGTCTAAATAGGCCTAGTTTCCTTTCTTGAAGGTATTTAACTCAAAATATATATCAAATTAATAATAAAACATTCCAATATTATCTTAAAAAATTTATAAAATTATAATAAAACTTCCTTGGGAGATTCTGACTCAAAACCAAGACAAAACAAACATTCCTCCTCTTGACTAGTTTTTCACAATTGACACCTACAGGTTGATAGAACACAGTCATATATAACATGAGTTACATAAGTAATTTTTAATTTAATATAATTTAATTACCTTATAAAAATTTTATAAAAAATTATCTCAAAATTTTAATGGATTTGGTCAATTAAATCTTGAGCTATAGGTCTTTTATTTTAAAACCCTTGTATTAAGGTTTGACTATGTATGAAGCTGAGAGTTCAAATCGATAATTCATAAATTAAATTAAATATTTGTTTGTTTGTTTTTTTGATGTATTAAACAGCATAGTTTAACTCTTTAAATCACCAACTATGGCTCATACAAATATATCTATGTGAAACAAACTATTGTAAATATGAATGTGTGTAAAAAATAGGGGTTTGAGAAGGGTTAAGCAAAATAACTTCAAAATGAATAGAAGATCACTTTAATTTTAATTTCATTTTAATTAATACACACACACACACACACACACACACACACACACACACACACACACACATATAATGATTCAAAAAATTACATCACTTTTATTTATCAAAAGAATCACACTTTTCTTTACAAACCCTTGGACCGACTATCACCTATAGGCAAACTATAAACTCTCTCAACTCTTTCTAACAAATCATGAGTTATCTTAACCTTTTATAATTTTTTATGATCTTAATATAATCCTAAATTATAGGTTTTAACATAACCATGTTGTTTATTCTTGAAATTGACTAGTTTATCCTTGTAATATTCCTAATAGCTTTACCCTTAAGATAGAAACTTGACTTCACTAAATTATCCTTTAGTTACTTGATCTTTATATATGATATTTACATAGGATAAATATTAATAGGTATTCATCCATGTTTATCACCCTATATATGACCTATAAAAATTCACCAAGACTCATATTTACACATGTAAATCCATATATTTATAAGTATAGAATTTGAAATTTTGAATTAGCCTTTTTGGTGAGAAACTTTCCAAAGGCTTAAATTAAAGCTAAATCTGACTCTTAGGACCTAAAAATTGTCCATTATTGTTTCTTAAGACATCTAAAACTTATAAGGGGATAAATTTTACCTTATATTAGTGATGCTCCTTCATCAAATCTTAAATCTAATTAGACTAAAAGAGTCCAAGATATCATCCAACCCATTGCTCAAAATGATCGATTATAATATATAGAAGAATAATATAAGATAAAAGAGGGGGGGAATAATAATAATAATGTAGTTTCCATATGATAGAATCAAATGAAATTATAAACTCTTTATCCTTTTTTTAGCTTGTAGTGGCTCAAGAAATATTTCCAAGATTTATCCTTGTAATCCATGCATACTCATCATACTTATTTTGAATTTTATCCATATTTAATATATTTTATAAGAAGAGGGAGATTTATTTTAAATTTTATATCATGATAGGATTTCAATTTTATCTTCCCATAATCTTCTTTTGACTTGGGCTTATTTTAAAATATATGAAGCCTTTTAAATTCTTGTAACATCTCCCTTTTAATTCATGATCTCAAATACATAAATAGTGGGTAAAGCCCATCATTTAAATTTGAATTTGAATGAATCCCATTTACTTTGAGAATCATATAATATTGAGATAGTTTATTTTATTTAAGGAAAATATATGTTGGTTTAAAAATAGAGCATGGTGCAATAATTTTGGTGCAATAATTTTAACAGACTCCATTACCCTTTTTGTGAATTTTTATTAGTTGGTGATATATGAAATAAATTATCCACACCATTATGTCAAGATAAAAAAAACCAAAAAAAGGGGTCTAATTTCCATGCTATGCCTAAGATATTATATTTTTGTGATCAAGTTTTCTAAATAAGAAAAAAAAACTTAAATTTGATGGTTCATTGGACATAAAATTTAAGGTATTGTATTAATTTTTTCATGAACATTAGTCTACAACCACCCCAATTGTAAGTGTAAGTTATACTTATTAGTATGTTAAATACTATTAAATAAATTGTTAATACATATATCTAAAAAAATGTCAAGAGATATCAATCTCAAGGCACCTATGATTTGTCACATACCATTTTGATTAATCACTCTATTAAATTCTTATAAAATCTCTCATTTATTAGTCATATGTGACCTCAATCTAGTTACACCACTATGTCAGTCTTGAAAAAACTCTTTACAAAAAAAAAGTGAGATCTAAAATCCACCGTATACCCAAGATGATCATACTTTTTTGATCAACTTATCTACATAAGAATTATTTTTAATGTGATAACTAAATAGAAGACAAATTTAAATTTAAGGTGGCCATTAATTATTAATATCTCACAAATATTATACTCTAACACCACTAACTAGATACCATTTTAGAAAAAAAAAATTGTATATAAATAAAATATTGAGTTTCTAAGAATTCAAAGTTTCCCCACCCATTTTAGAAGTTCAAATTTAAGTTTTATTGGTATGCACATATATCCTTATTTTTTCAATGAGCCACAAACCTATCTAAAGGAAGCATTTCATTGAGAGGACCATTGTAAATATTCATTACAATATATTTTTATGCCTTCTACCACCTTTCATTACACAAGAAATAAACATTATGTCAAGCCTCATCAACATAATGTATATTTTATCCTTGATATCACTAGAATGAACTACTCTACATCCTTTAGTGGGCACATTTATCTAGAGAAAATCTCATTGATTAGAGGTGGGCTACTAAATTTTTTACTATTAATATTAAAATTAAGATATTTTATAATTTAATTTGGAGTTATTTTTTGTGATGTGGATTAATTATGATCATCATTTTTTTTTCCCAACCTAACTAACCACTATCAATTTATAAAATATTTATTGCATGTATCCATTGTTAATTTTTATGTCACTACCTTGCCCCACTAACTTATCTCCATTATCCTCTATATTTTTATGCTTTTTTTTTTTCATCTATTGAGAGTAATGAATAATGGAAAGAATTAGGTGATGTGCAAGTGACCATCAATATTTGATCTCCTCTAATAGTTGGTCATATAAGTCTATGTTTGTTGGATATCTCAAAACCTTTAAGAAATTATTTCTACATTTTTATTTAAAATTTTCCTCTAATAATTTCTTATTTTAATATCTAATGTATTTAATTTATGTTTAAATATATTCTTTAAAAGCATATAATAACTTGTTCTAGATATTTATTCTAGTGAGAGTTTATTGTAGTTGATTCTAATGAATATAGAGATGACAAAAGAAACATCTCCCCTTCTACAAAATGTTTGATAGTAATTCTAATACCACCTAGAGATTATAATAGTTCATTGTTGACACAATCCATTATACCTAAACTTTCATACTTATCTTCTAAAGCCTTGATAGTCAACATAGATAAGTGTATTTCTTGATTAATCAAGAAATATATTGTGCACTTTTTCAATTTAGTTTAGTTGCATTATATGAAAATAAATGTAAATCACATACAAATAAAAGTGTGTTTAATAACCAATTATGCAATATAAATCTAAGTTAAAGGACTATACCTTACATTAAAGGGCATAATAGGGAACTTATGTCTATTTCACTAAAAATAAGTCTTAAATATTTCATATTTAAATGATATTTTTTATCAACAACCCTCTTATATATAGTCATTTCCTTTTCATCAAGCAAGTTCAGCTGAGCATGCATTTTAAATAACTTAGAATATTCAAAAATAAGGAAACAAATTTAGGATGATAAAATTATTAACATGTTATCATGCAAGTTGTTGATGAGAACATGACTTCCCTCAATTTAATTTTATTTTAAGTGTAGTAAAATTAAATAATATGCTCAGATAATTTGGTCCTATTTTATCCCATAAAAATATTGATAATGATTTTTTTATTTTTAAAATTACCAAAAAATATTAAAAGACACAAATGATCTTCCATTTTTTTAAAAAATAGGTCACCACATCTTGCAGAGGGTTTTTTAGTATACTTATAATAAGTTCTCACACTAATAAATTTGTTCTTATCTAAATAATTTAATCACAAGTAGTAATATTCACTAAATTTGTGGCTTTAGAATTACCTAAGATTAACAAGGAATGCCTAAGAAAAGTGTGCATAGGGTGGATTATTCTTTCATAAGATAAATTTACCATTCAATTATTCAAACAAATATATAAGATACATTTTATACTAAAATATTTAATATGTAATAAATGTCAGTTCTAGTAAGATATATCATTATTGACTATACTCCATCACTTTTTAATTCCCTATGGTTGTTAGCATATTAAAATCATAGAATTCATTTTCCTCAAACTCAGCATCATCGACTCAAGATTCTAGGTTGCTTACATTAAGTATAACTTTGTTACCATCAATAAAAAGTTGTTTCATTTGATGACTCAATACTCCCTCAATATTTTTAAAATCATATAAAGTTTTAAATATTTATATAGCTTTCATGGCATCTTTATTTGACACCATTACAAGCAAAGTTAATGTAAATTTGTAATCAAATCATTGAAAATAAAATAATGACTACTTTAAAACATTATAAAAAGATGAAATTTAGAATATGATTTTTTTAATATAACCATATAGGATTTCTCCTTTGTCCATGTATATTGTTTATGGTCATCAAGAAAATAAAATTAGACATATCCTCTATTTATATAATACATGGGTATATTAATTGCTTAATGCTACTACTAATACATGTTCTCTCCCTACACATAAACTCCACCTCCTCATTTTATACATTTTTTAATTATACTAAAAATAAGTCATGAGCACCATCATAGGTATTGATTTGGGTCATATAATGGGCCCCACATCCCCTTAGTCCCTATTACAATAATACCTATGAAATAGGGCCACATTATAAATAGAAAATTAAATGAAAGGGTGAAACATCATATTTTCAAAACTAACAATGTACAATAGCCTATGGCTTTAGTCTAAGTGGAGACAACATAGTTTCTACATGAGTGGTAATTATAAAATGGAAATGGCCAAGATCTGGCTTAAATACAAATTTAGATTGAAAATTATATCCTTTCCATAAATGTAAAAGAAATGAAATATAGATGATATTTATAATACCTTTAAATTCACTCGCCTTCCCTTCCCTTACCTACAATGTGCATCAATACAGATAATCAAATAGGTGTTATTATTTATTAAATAGGTGCCTTAAGTTCTTGACAAGTGTTAATGGTGTGGTAGCTATCATTACACATTATATTGATATGTCTCACTCAATCAACAATTATCTAATCATATGGTTTTCATGAGGTCAAATTAGAGTTGACCACCATCAATTTTTTAATTTATTTTTTAAATAAATGATAATAAAAATATTAAAAATTTTAGTGTAATTTTTAGTTAAATATTAATATATAATTATATATAATATAACAATATATTATTAAAGATATAATATAATATATTATAAATATAATAATTAATAATAAATTATATATATATATAAGTTTTTTAAAGTGAATGACTATATGTTGGTATTCATACCTCACTCAAAACCCATGATTGTCAACCCCATATTAACTTTTATATGCAGTGTTGAGAAAAAACATATATTTTTGGTGGAGGTGACAATAGAAAATGAGGTTGTCTGTTTATTCATATGGTGTCATAATGTGATGTGTTAGAAGATAATTTTGGTTTCATGGTGAACTTGAGTAATGGTGAAATGGTGGGGAAGGGCAATCCCATACATCACATCAAATTGGTTAAATATTTCAAGGCGATTTATGTAGGGATGGTGAGAGGGAATGATATGGTAGTTCAAATTATATCCTACACTGGACCAATATTTAAGGTAGCTATTAGATTTACATGACTTTCACCCATCAAAAATGGGTACATAGCTTTCAGGGTGGTGGGATATTTGATTCAACATTTTATATTATCAAGGGTGGATGAGGATGTCATAAGGCTAATTTGATTGGGTTAGAGCTCTATGTTTGATGTGTGACTCAAATCAGTGCTACAATGCCATTAATGTGAGTACATGACATTGAGGTCCCAACATCTATCTTATAGGTTTTTTTCATCTACTTTACCAATATATTTACACCTTGATAAATTACATTAGGGTTAAGAGCGTTTAAAAACACCATACTCATACCCATAGAAGAAAAGGCAAGGCCATATAGAACATGGAAGTGGTTAAATATGTCAAATTGAGCTAGGTGATGATGGTGAGGGGAAATTATAGAGTATTTTAGGTGACCTCATACACTAGAGGAACTATATGGTACACATAACCTGGCTTCAGGGTAGGTTTTAGATTTATGCAACTTGTACCCTATAGAGGGGTTTATCTCTTTCATGGTGGTGGACTATTTTTTTGGATGTTTTATATTTTAAAAGATACATGAGGATGTCATTAGATCTTATTTGATTATAGAAGGACTCCACATATGATGTGTAGATTTAATTAGCAATGGAATGTTGCTAACATGGGGTAAATACATTGAGGTTTTGGAGTCTATCTTATAGATTTCATTCATATAATATATGAACCCCCATATAAATTACATCATGGTTAAGAACATATGGAAATGCCATACTCAGACCCTTTGAATAAAATATAAACACATTTGGAGCCTATCTTTGTAAGCATAAAAACATAAAATCTATGAAATTATTGGTTAGGAAAATAATGTTTTGGAAGGATTATAAAAATGAATATCATAGTATTTTTTCTTAATGCTTCATGAAAAAAATGACTTTAGGTAAGTGAAAATGAGGTTTGTGTGAGGTATGAATATATATTTACACTCTTTCACTTTACAAAACCCCACTATAACAAAATATAAAATTACATCCCTTCAAAAAGAAATTACAGTCTTCAATATGGTAGTTGCATCAGCCATAGAGGAAGCTATAACAATGGGGGTGGTGCTTAATTTTAGATACGTTAGACTAATATACCATCTAGAGAGAGTATGTAAATACTTATGTGGATTTGAACCTAGACTGAGTAGACTACCCATAACTAGTAGTATTTGTGGTCTTGATGATAATTTTACCTTTCCTCCAATCACTGAATAAAGATAAATTAACAATACTATTAAGAATACAATGGTTTACATTAGTGTTATTGATAATGAAAATGGAAAATCCTTAAAAATAGTTGTATCCATATCTATTTTCATATGACAACCTACATTTTTCAATTAGATTATATAAGATGAATCTTTCATTTAAGAATCCTTTTCCATTTTTCATATATTTGGTTTTAGAGTCATCTAATTAATTTTTATATAAATTAAAAAAAAATTGAAAAATATCTAACTATTTTTAGACTTCTCTAAATTGACATGTGGTGCATTATCTACAATTTAAGATTAGTCATTAGATATTTGACATATATTTTTCATTGAGATGGCCCTTGTTTCAATCATGTTTTGGATAACTAAAATAGTTTGATAGAAGCTAAAAATTACTTTGAGATATGTGACATGTTACTAAACTTTTTAAATGTATCTACTCTGGTGTGATCAAGTTCATCCCTTGAAATACCCTGTCATTTCCCCTCACTATCATCATGATCTCTAAAAAAATTCATCGCTTTAATGTTATATGTTGCCTTGCCCTTCCCACCACTTCACCATTATTTGAGCTCATGTGGTACATAAATTATCTTCCCACACAACTCAATATTTCGCAACACTTCATGAATAAAATGTAAGACAAGGTCGATAGTCATGTGTTTTAGGTGAGTTACGATTGCTAATTTACACTCTTTATCTTTAAAAACCCCCACTTTATCAAAATATAAAATCAATATTTTTTGGCATAACTTTCACCTTTGGGGAAACTACTAATAAATATGAAGAGCAAAATATAAAGTCACATGGTAATTCAAAATGTAATGTTTGAGTGTTATATTGAGGATTACTTGATTTTCTCAGCCTTAATGTTTATATGGATCGAAGAATCATGTTATATACTATAATTTATTTATTTATTTATTTAAAAAAAATTATGACAATAGTATTTTTTATCATAAATATTTTGGATACCTTAGATATGTAATGTTATATATGAGTTCATTGTCCTTCTTCATGAGGAAGTCCATGGATGTAATGAAATAAATAAGTTATATTAATATTTTAATGATTAAACTATTTAATAAAAAATATTTAAAATGATAAATAAATAAGTCCCATAGATAAGAATATTTTAAATTATAAATTAAAATTTTAGATTAAGTCTAATTCTAATGTAGGTATGTTGAAAGATTAATACATATGTACATCTAAATAAAGATAACAACTTAAAAGAGAAAGAATAATTATAATTCAAAGTCATATGGATGCCTTAATAAAAATGTAAGTTAAGAAATATATAACAATGTTATTATGTTGAATAATATATAGAAAACTATGTGATGTAAGATATAATACTGAGTTAATAACCATTGTTATGGAAAAACTCAATATGTTTTCCCATACAAGCATGAGGAGAGATCCACCAAAAGTTTAATTTTTATTTTTAGTGATCCTCTATTCTATAGTAGACAATATGTGTTAAATTCACCAATGTTTATTCCACATAGAATGGGTTCATATTATTTTAACTTAACTTATTTATTAATGTCCATCAAAGGTTAAGATTGGTTTATTGGATTATAAAAAATACAATGTGAACAAGATAGGGAGCATAGTAGCAAAACCCAAAGAATACAAAAGAGAAAACTATATTTAAAAAGATTAAATAGAAATCAATCATCCAACGTAATAGAATACCATGAAGAAGATGAAAAAGAGGAGGGTCTTGTATAATGAGATGAAACATGCAGTTTTGGGGAAACACTTATAATACTAAAAGTGGTAAATAAGGGTGGGATGAGTTTTATACCATGTGAATCATTGACTATGCAACATTTCATTAGTATACTATATACATTTGGAATATGGCCATGAGCCATCTTTCTACTGATTATGTGAGATAATTAGAAGTAGTCCATGTAATGTGATGTCCCTTACTTAGGGGCTCTCTTATCTGCACAAAAGCTCTGATACCATTGTGATGTCCCTTACTTAGGGGCTCCTTTTTTTCTCCTACAAAAGCTCTGAACATCTGTAATATCCCCTTCAATCAGGGAATATAGAAACATATAAAGCTCTGAACAAGATACAATTTGTAGAATAGATTCAAACATGCAGTAACAAATCACAGATCTTATCATTCATCTAGCTGATTACAATAGATGTCCTTTCTTATGCAAATCAAAGAATATTACAGATATGGTCTTAAAACCCTAAAATTATGCAAACTGGGAATAAACTTGCAATTCTGGAAGTCTCGGCCTGCTATGTCAAACACACAGTCACCGGCGTCGATCGATATACTGCCGACGTCGGTCTCTGTAGGTCCTTATCTACCGACGTCGGTCCTCAGACTGCCGATGTCGGTCACTGGGGATCTCTATCTACCGGAGTCGATATCTGCGGGAATTTGTACGGCCCTGTACAGACTTAGTACGGCCGCCAACCTGTCTTTTCTTAACCCCTGATTGCTGAACCACCTGATCTAAAGATATACTATTCTAATATAAAATATCTTTATCTGTATAATTTATTGGATCAAAAACTAAATAAAGATAAATACCTGAAATATCTGTAATAACTTCTGTGTGAAGTTATCTCTCAAATCTGGACCTCTGTGATAACTTCTGGATGAAGCTATCTCTCAATTTGGCAATAGATCGGCTGATCTTTCACAACCTCTGAATCACACACAATGAAGAGTTGACGTTCTCCACTACAAATGGAATCCTGGAACCCTTGGCTCAGTCTTCACAGAAGAATTTCTTCAATTTTCAATAATCAATAATTTATGCATAATCACAATGGCCTCCATGAGAAACCCTTATACCCTCAAAAAGATATGCTTGCCCTAATTAGGGTTTCTTAAATTAGAATTAGGGTTTCTAATTAAAATTAGAGCAAATAATTAATAATTAATAATTAATTATTAATGAGACCAAATAATTAATATTTGATTAAATCAATCAAATATTAATATCTCCCTCAATATACGTCAGATCCTCAAACCAATCGAAGCAGGTGAATCAGGGAGTGATTCCACACATGACCATACCAAAATAAAGGTGCTCCACTGCATATCAAATATCCCTAAAAAGTAGGAGCTCAGGCCCAATGCATCTGAAATAACCTGAATGAAAACCAAATGTAGAAATTCTGTGAATCAAAGTCAAGCCAAGCTCCATTATGACCCTCTATCCATCGTATTAGCCTACGAAAGTCATAAAATAGACTAACCATCATGCCTATCAATGTCCACGAAAAAGGGGACATGACAATCCACCCCTCTGAAAATTGCTTGTCCCCAAGCAATCTCGGAACAATGAACTACTCGATCCACCTAGATCCCAAATGTAGTTATGCTCTGCACTGCTGTGAATCAATGCAAGTACCTGTAACATCAATAGAAGTAGAACAAAGAGGAACCCATAATCAAATTGGTGAACACAACTCAACCAATCTCTGAAATCACAACTGCCCTGGATGTGTCGATACTGTAGACTGTGTACTTGGCAACTGCAAATCCCATCTACAAAAGATGGTGTTAATCCATCCCATAGCTGATCCCTCTATAACAGTGGCACAACCAACTGTACCATACTATCAAATGTGTGAGAAGAATCAATCTAGAGACTCGACTCCACTGGTATCCCAAACTCCTCAAAATCAGGTACTCCCAAGTCCTGAATATGTGTGTGAGCCTCAACCACATGCTCCTCATAAGCAGCTATAGAAACATACTCATCACCCACACTCAGTGTACTAACATCTGAGTACACCTCCACACTCTGAATGCAAGCATCAGACTCATCCTTACTGTCTAACTCCTGATTTAAACTCACCTTAAGACAAAGCTCATCCACAACATCCTCAACTACTCCTCCCTGTGAAGATAATGCAGATAAATCATTACCTGTAGATGTGTTAATATCTCCCTATACTAGATCAGCATGACTGTCTAACTCATCATGCAAGTGGCTGCATGTCATAGGGAAAGCACTATGATCCTTGGGCCTATTAATTAAATTCTTTAACCACATACAAGCTCTAGGTGAGACATTTTTCCCTTTTGTCCAGACATACCATAAATCTTCTGCCAAAAGTTTAGAAATTTTATCCTCCTCCTCAAACAAGATTGTGAACATAATAGAGTGCATTGATGCCAATATATTGCTAGAATGAAACTCATCTAAAATATTCCAAAATATTTTAAACATCATGTGAATTTCACCAATACAACCTACTAACATCATAATGTTTTCAAACCCATACCTCACAAATGTTTCAAGTAATCTTGCCCTCCTTGAGAAATGAAGGTCTCTAATGTTATCCAAATTTTCAAAGCTTTTTACCATGGCATAAAGTACCTCTCTCATAATCTGATCATCATAAAAATCAAAGCCAACTATGATCCTCATGATTTCACTAATGCAAGAGAGGGCTGCAAGTCTTACCACCTCATCATGATGTCTCAATAATCGGGGCTTCACCAATGAATTAAATGCTGGAGATAATGTTGTTTGCATATCATAAGTATTTGATTGCTCCACCTTGCTCAAATAAATTTCTAACTCCTCCAAAGTTTTTAGAATGTCATCTACTTGCTGGAATGGATTATCTAGCTTCTTCTTCACATTGTGCATTCTTTCTTCCAAATCTTTGACATCTGTTAAAGCCATACTGATACCCAAGCTACCCAACAGGATGGCAAGACATTAGCTCTGATACCACTGTGATGTCCCTTACTTAGGGCCTCTTTTTGTCTCTACACAACTCTAATATATAGCAAATAAAGCTCTGATACCACTATGATGTCCCTTACTTAGGGGCTCTCTTATCTACACAAAAGCTCTGATACCACTGTGATGTCCCTTACTTAGGGGCTCCTTTTTTTCTCCTACAAAAGCTCTGAACATATGTAATATCCCCTTCAATCAGGGACTATAGAAACATATAAAGCTTTGAACAAGATACAATTTGCAGAATAGATTCAAACATGCAGTAACAAATCACAGATCTTATCATTCATCTAGCTGATTACAATAGATGTCCTTTCTTATGCAAATTAAAGAATATTACAGATATGGTCTTAAAACCCTGAAATTATGCAAACTGGGAATAAACTTGCAATTCTAGAAGTCTCGGCCTGCTGTGTCAAACACATAGTCACCGGCGTCGGTCGATATACTGCCGATGTCGGTCCTCAGACTGCTGATGTTGGTCACTGGGGATCTCTGTCTGCCAGAGTCGGTATCTACGAGAATCTGTACGGCCCTGTACGGACTTAGTACGGCCGCCAACCTATCTGTTCTTAACCCCTGATTGCTGAACCACCTGATCTGAAGATATACTATTCTAATACAGAATATCTTTATATGTATAATTTATTGGATCAAAAACTAAATAAAGATAAATACCTGAAATATCTGTAATAACTTCTGTGTGAAGTTATCTCTCAAATTTGGACCTCTGTGATAACTTCTGGATGAAGCTATCTCTCAATTTGGCAATAGATCGGCTGATCTTTCACAATCTCTGAATCACACACAATGAAGAGTTGACGTTCTCCACTGCAAATGGAATCCTAGAACCCTTGGCTCAGTCTTCACAGAAGAATTTCTTCAATTTTCAATAATCAATAATTTATGCATAATCACAATGGCCTCCATGAGAAACCCTTATACCCTCAAAAAGATATGCTTGCCCTAATTAGGGTTTCTTAAATTAGAATTAGGGTTTCTAATTAAAATTAGAGCAAATAATTAATAATTAATAATTAATAATTAATTATTAATGAGACCAAATAATTAATATTTGATTAAATCAATCAAATATTAATATCTCCCTCAATATACGTCAGATCCTCAAACCGATCGAAGCAGGTGAATCAGGGAGTGATTCTGCACATGACCATACCAAAATAAAGGTGCTCCACTGCATATCAAATATCCCTAAAAAGTAGGAGCTCAGGCCCAATGCATCTGAAATAACCTGAATGAAAACCAAATGTAGAAATTCTATGAATCAAAGTCAAGCCAAGCTCCATTATGACCCTCTATCCATCGTATTAGCCTACGAAGGTCATAAAATAGACTAACCATCATGCCTATCAATGTCCACGAAAAAGGGGACATGACATGTAATTAACCTAGTGCAGGACCCCCTTGGGGATTTATGTCTAAAAAGTAGTTAGTGAAGTTTGAACATCTCTAGGAAGAAGAGAGATGAACAATTTTAGTCTTCATAATCCATGAATGTCTAGAGATAGCCAAGAAAATATCTAAAGAGGAAAAATAACCATTGTTTTATCTCATTATAAAGAGATCATCTAAAAATAAAATGGTCCTCAGTCTCAATATCTAAAGAGAAAATATAAAAAATATGATGCTCCTAAGGGATATTATGACCTATCTCAATGAAAATATTATGGAATCAAGCTCTTAGTTGAACAAGGTAAACCCTTAAGTTAGAAAGTACCTAGATTTTTGGATGAACTCATCACTAAAGTGAATATATGAATTTGATTAGTGTTGAAGTCTTAAGGTGAGAAAATCGTTATGATAAGACCATGTGACTAGAGGTAGGCTCTATAATATTAAAATGAATGCCATTTTTTATTTCTCTTGGAAAAATCAAGAGCATTTAGTGGGAAGCTATACAATGGTGGGTCTTCAACATTAACATTAATGAGGTCAGCTTGCATAGCTTATCAACCTAGGTCTTAAGAATATATTTATGCTTGAACTTTATAATTTAACTCATTCCCAACATGAATATGATAAAAATAAAATAGAAAATTATTTATAAATAAATAAATAAATAATATCTTTATGATTTTTATTAAATTATGTGTGTGTACATATATGTATTTGATCAGTAAAAGAGGGTTACGGGGTTCCTCACCCCTTTATATTCCAAATATTTGAAAATATTTTTACTGGATCCAAAAGGAAAGGAAATAAATCTCAATATGAAACAACATCTTAGAATAAATATCCTAAAAAATTTCAACCCCTTATGAAGGAAATAAAAAAATTATGAGAGACTACAACCAAAAGTAGACATAAAACTTGAAGAAAAAGAAAAAATATAAGTTACACATCTCAACATAATTAACACACTATAGATAAACACTATGCATTGAAAAGTAAGAGATCTTCTAAATCCATAACCCAAGAAACATAATATTAAGAATTTAAAGTCAAGTTTACTCTAATGAAATGTATCACAACCAAAAAATTTCATTGAACAATAGTGGTATAACATAATAAAACCTTGAACTTCCTTCATTTGTATACAAAATGAGAAAAGATTATATAACTATATAGAAAAGTTACCAAAATCACCAAACTTATCTAAAAAATATATCCATAGCCATTATCCAGGCACAATTCTCTTATATGCACATGACATCAATGCCATAAACCATATGATATAAAATTAAAATAAAAAAACCTACCATTCATCAAAGGAAGAGGCAAATACCAAAGAGAGATGATGTTGTTCTACACCTAATTTTTTTAACACAATCATTGCCTAGTTATATTCCCTAAAATAATGATGAAAAAAAATAAAAGATAATTATTTTGGTATCTCTCTACCTCCATATAGGATTTTATCCAACTTATAACTTGGATTAAAACCATTTTTCATATAATTTATAATAATCAAAGAATATCCTTATACCTCTATTTGATCATAAAATTTATTGTGAAAAATATTTTTATATTTTAATAAGGCCATAGATTTTTTGGAAGTAAAATTATTGAGAAGGGGGGTGAATCAATCTTCAAAAACTTTCTTAAACAATCTTACTTAAATAATCATATATCATTAGACAAGCATGTACATATTAACAAGCATAAGCATCAATCCACAAGAGAATGAAACACATGAACACATTATATATGTGGGAAACCCTTAAGGGGAAGAAAATTCAATGATAATATAAATGGACTAAAATCCTATAAGACAACACCAACTTTAGTGAATCACCAACTTCACATGGAACACCAACCCCAACTAGCTAAGCACCAACTCAATTAGGCTTTAACAAATGCCTACTTGTAAGGCAGCACCAACCCCTAGATGACTTAACAATAACTAATCCAAATAAAACACTGGATCACCTTAAAAATACCTTATTTCTCATTTAATATATAATTATCTCCTTCCTCGGCTCTTAACACACTACTATCCCTCTCAAAATTGGTCTCTAGCCTTCTCTCAACTAGCCCTCTTCTTGATTTGATTAAGTCATATGAACTTGATACTTATACATAGAACCTACATAAAATTTTCATCATTTATTCTCTATCCTCTTATTATGGTCTAAAATACCTCCTTTTGATTTGTAATATCCTTTCTTGTTCACTTACATTTCATTACACAAATAGGCCTAAAATGACTAGTATATATACAAGACTTTTCTTGTTCATATCCTTATTAGTCAACCAAGCACTCTTATCCTCTTATTTAGGCCATAAAATGGATATTATAACACCTCATAAACATGTATCAAATATTATTTGAGTCCCTTTAGGTCTGACCTTTCTCAAATAGGCTTTATTTCTCTTTTAGGTCTCATGGAGACCTAATCCCATTAGGCCTAATTAGCATGTGTTACCCTTTGATCTTATTACAGAAAATTAAAACAATTTACATGGAATAATAACATAATATTTCATCCCAATAGACCTATTTTAATCTCATATAATCTCCATAACAATTTTTTATCTCAAATCACCACTTGGAACACATCAAATAATTCATATTAGCCCTGTGTATACCCAGAAAGTCTAGTTAAAAAAATTGAAGATAAAACACAAATTTGCCAACAAACCATGGAAATAAACATAAAAAAAATAATCCTTATTACCTTATGGTCATCACCATGTTCATTATATCTCACAACTCAATTCAAAATATGCCAAACCCTTCTCAGCAAGTATCTTACTCAAAAATGCCAATTGGTCTCAAAACATAGTCATTGAACCTTAAAATTTTGACACCTATAAGAACACTATTAAGGTCTTAAAATTAATTAATATTATTTTAAATAAACCTTAGATAAAATTACATCAAAAATGACAATGATTGGTCTTATAGACTAATCTATTGACCTCCTTTCTCACAGACCTTAGTCAGCTAAGCCATTTTGGATTCAATGTTATAACCTATTATAATAACTTAAAATATTATGTAAATAATTTATATGTCATTAAAGTTATATAAAATAACATCATTTTCATTGGATGCTTCAACTAAAGGTAGAGAGCCTCCAACTCATCATTGTAACTTGCTTACCCAAAATTGCTAGTTTGTCTTGAAACATAGTCATGGTGATAATAACCTTCAACACATATGTACACTTTAATAGACTATTGATGCATTTGTATTATCCTATTATATAATTATTTAACTCTTATAAATAAATATACCATGGTTAAGTGACAATATTGGTCTTGTAGACCAATTTCACAACCTTACACCTTCACTATCTCATTTGCACAGGATAGGTCAACTTATGAGAAATATTTTCAACATATACACTAACCAATAAAACATATATTCAACATGAACAAGTAATAAAATTATTTAAAAAATATTCCATGTACTTGGATTCATTCTTAGTCCATGACAACACATCCCTAATCAACTTCTCACTGTGTGCATCACTAGACCTTTTGATGATAAGTCAACTTACATAACTAGTTTAGACATATGACGTCTAGAACATTATCATAAACCACCATTTACATAATATATAAGTCTCAAGATTCAACCTCCACCTATTTATCAATTTTGACTCTGTCAACTCTAACTCTACCTGTTACTGTAAATTTCTAAGAAATAAGGCTTTTCCTATAGGTCCACTCACTCACCTGACAAACCAATGCCAATTGGAGGTACCTGGGAGAGTATAATACATGATTAAATCATAAAATTATGTCATCCAATAAATTTTTATCCATTTATATCAATATCTTCCATATTAGGTCAAAGTTAGGGTTTTACAGAGGTTTAAACCACTTTACAATCTTAACGATCATTCATAAATATTAGGGCCTTATTCTATAAAACAATTATTTGAAATTTGATATAATACCCTTTTCCATCTACCATGAATGGATTAAGTTCTCATGTAGAGGTTACACATGCTAATGAATACATGAAAGTCCTTAGGTTGAGAACCCTTCATTCTATGTACTTAAAAGACCTTGAAACACTTTTTCTTGCCTTTTCTTATAAACTTTTACCTTAAACTTGGTTAATAATCCTGATAAAACATATTATACACTAAAAATTCTGAAATGTTCATTTTTACCTTGTAATTTTATCTTAATACCCCATCAATCCACCATCTCTCTCTTTGCTCTCTAGGCTTTTGACCTGTAAGTCACATTAGGCCTTGAAAATGACCTTCTATCCTCTTTTCATGCACTCACCACCTAAATCAAATGCTTAATAAAATTATCACATGATCTAACACTAATTTTAATCCTTCATAGGTCTTTAAAACACCTCATGACCCCTCTTTAGGTCAAGTAGAGTCTAGAACTAATCTAGTTGCGTGTTAGGTCTGTAGGTCTTACCCTTGAAGGCTTAATCTAAGACACTCATGAGTGATCTAACGCCTAATATGAATGATTAAACAACCTCATATAGCTTATTATGCCTCTGTACATCCGTATTACTAGTCCACCATGCTCCTTCATGCATAAGACTAGGCATCCTATGCATAAGCCTTCTCAAGTCTCCTTCTAGGTTCAAACACTTGAAAAAATTTATAACACTAGTTGATGATTTTATACCTTGATATCATTCCTTTCATGTTACTCAAACACTATTAAACCTTTTTACATAATTATTTATTATCATCATTCATATTCCCATGATATGACTAAGCTTGTTATGACTAGGCTTCTCAAGACACCTAATACTAAAAACATGTTTACCTTGACTTGATCATCAAAACCTCTTTGTGACAACACTAATAGTCATCAAGATGACCTAAATCATGAAATTTTTTGTATAGGAATATTTAGGTTTCCTTTAAATTATCTCTCAACTAAAATATATTAAGTTTCCTTCAAATTCTCTCATGTCACATGGTTGATATCTCACTAACTACTCACTATGCATTTGCACTTTGACATCAATAATATCAACCTTAACCTTGACATCAATGACATCAATATGGAAATTAACATCAATGACAAAACTTATCAACAAAATCCCCCTTTTTCATTGATGTAAAATCATTCTTCAAATTGATCACTCATCTTCCCTAGTTTGGTCAATATCCCTTCTTAAACTTTCTCCCCCTTTAACATTAATGACAAAGGGACCTGCATAACTATCATATGGAACCATAACTTATTACTATATGATCTCAACACATATAATATGAAACATTAAGGAAATATTCTCCCCCTTATTCCAATTATACCTCCTTTAGATAAATTCTAATAAGAAAACCACTTCTCAACATAAAACAAACTCAGTCACAAACTTGAATAGTTCCTCCTCAAACCAAGCATATAGCATGCTTTTATTGCCTGAATGGTGTCTCCATGAAGCCTAATGGAGTCAAAACTTATTATAGGTAACTAAAAAATTAGAATTTTATGAGATTATTAGATATCCATACTCTCATCTGACTATATATCTTTTAATAACCCTTCAGGCTTGATTTGAATTATAGGTTTGATCTCTTCATCATCCATTTGATTATCAATGTGGGTTAACAATAGGCATTTATGACTTGTTTTTATATTTGAAGTATGATTTATCATATCAAGTATTCCACTTGAGATTATATACTGATCATGACTCATCTTCATTATCTATGGTTTCCAAACATTCATTTATCTTTTCTCTAGCACTCTAGAGGCTTAAAACCTCTTATTTTGACTTGATGACCTTCTAACCTTATTAGGATAGAATCTTGAAATGTGTCTTACATCATGAAAAATGTATAAAACCACCTTACACATACCTCTTGACTAATTCTATTTATGACTCCTTCCATAGTCCTACAAATACTCATTCTTGGAGGGTCTTCTACACTATCTTGCTCTATGATAAAACTTATTACACATAAAATAGTAACCATTAAATAAATTGACATACCTTATAGCATTGGGATGTTTGGTAGGACTTTTCATGTTGACCTTCTTATCTTTAATCATCTTCTCCTTGACTTGAGGTGTCTCCTTTTCATCTTATTTAAAACCAAGACTTGTTTTGTCACTTTTAGCCTTTTGACTACTCAAGATATCATCTAATGCTTCAGATCGCTTTTTAAACTTCACAAAGGTCCTCACCTTATTGGATGCTTAATTAAACTTAAATTTTAAGTATTCCACTTTAGTTTCATTCCTAATGTACTCTTTCTATTTATCCTTTAGTCTTATATTGACTACCTCTATTTATACCTCAACTTGATTGATGATCTCATCATACTCCTTGGAAGCATTACTCAACCTTTCCTCAAATAATCCAATCTGCTCCTCATAGTCTTTAACTAGTGGTCTTAGTTTGTGATTCTTTTTCCTTTGAAAATTTAATTCCTTTATTTCACTTACCAATTCTGCTTCAAGATCTAATTTAGCTTCTTCTTTATAAGATTCCACATCAACCATAATGCCTTTCCCACTTGAACAACCATCATTATTTGATTCTATGGCCATAAATAAGGTTTTATTATTATCATGTTTAGGTTTATGACTACCATCATCAATATTAGATTCACTTACATCAAAAGGGTTGTCTTCCTTGGTTTAGAAGCTTTTCTTATTATTAAATGTTCCTTTCTTGCCTTCATACTTTCTTAACTCCTTTTTTTATTAGGATTATAGGTCTTCTTGTCATCTCCATGATGTTCATCATGTCCTTCATCATGATCAAACTTATCCTTTTTAGGACATTTACATGTACAGTGACCAATATTTCCATAGTTAAAACATTTTAATGGTAACTTACCTTTGTACTTACAAAATCTAAACCTCAAATTTGTTGCAAACATGGCTATTAGTTGATCATCATCAAAATTTGAGCATTCCTAATCCTTGAACTTCTTGGATTTTGACTTATTCTCAACTTTGAAAGTTGCTTATTTATTGATATGTCTTCCTTCATTGTTTATCATCTCATATGCAATCAAGATGCCATGAAGCCCATCTATCTCTAGTTTTTCTAAATATGGCATCTCTTCTATTACAAATACTAAAGTCAAAATTAGGAGTTAGTGATCTCAAAAAAATTTGAAAAATATTATATTCTTTGAATTCTTCTCCCAATCCTCTAGTTATATTTACAACTTCATCAACCTTCAATAGGTAGGATGTAATGGTTTCATCTTCATTCATTTTTAGGCTTTCAAACTATCTTATGTGGGTCTATAACTTGGCCATATTTACCTTGGTGTCACCTTCATATATGATCTTAAATTGTTCCCATATCTCTTTGATAGATTCACAATACATTACCTTCACAAGCTCTTCTTTTGATATGCCACAAATAATATCATTCATTGCCTTGGAGTTATTTTCACTAGATTTCTTACCTACTACATCAATTTGTGGGATAGGAGGATAACTATATCCATCCACAACTAATTTAAAAATATCATTACCTTTATACATCAAATATATATTCATCTTTACATTCTAAAATATATATTTATATCTATTGAACAATGGAGCCTTACTAGTAGAGAAACCACTTTGAGCTTACTAACTAGCCATCCTTATTTTTAGGTTCTTCCTTTAAGCCTTTAGACCTACTTCAAAGGACCTAGATCTAATACCAAATGGTGGAATAAAAATTAATAATAGGGGGTAAATTATTCTTCAAAAAAATTCATAAACAATCTTACTTAATCAATTGTAGATCATTAGACAAGCATGTACATCTTAGCAAGCATAATCACCAATCCACAAGAGCATGAAACACATGAACAATTATAAATGTGTGGTAAACCCTCAAGGGGAAGAAAACCCACTAATTATTCAAATGTACTATAATATTATATGATAAACACAAACTTTATTAAATTACCAAATTCACATGGATCACCAACCCCAACTAGCTAAGCACCAACTAAGAAAGGCTTTAGCAAGTACCCATTTGCGGGGAGGCACCAACCTCATAGATGAATTAGCACCAATAAAACCAACTAAAACACTTTATTTCCTTTAAAATATCATATTTCTCATACAATATATTATTATCTCCTTCTTTATCTTTTTGCACACTAATATCCCTCTCAAAACTGGTCTCTATCCTACTTTGCTCAACTAGCCCTCTTCTTAAATTGATTAGGTCATATGACCTTGATCCTTACATATATAACATATGTTAAATTTTCATCACTGATATTCTATCCTCTTATAATGGTATAAAATACCTCCTTCTCCGCAATATTATTTCTTGTTCACTTACACTTCATTACATAAATAGGCCTAAAAATACCAAGTACATATACAAGACTTTTCTTGTTCATATCCTTCTTAGTCATAAAATCACTCTTATACTTTTATTTATACCATGTAATGGATCTTAAAACATCTCATATACATGTATCAAATTTTATTTAAGTCCCTTTAGGTCTAACCTTTCTCAAATAGGCCTTATCTCTCTTTTAGGTCTCATAGAGACCTAGTCCCATTATGCCTAATTAGCACACGTTACCCTTTGATCATATTGGAGAAAATTTAAAAAAAATTCAAGGAATAATAACATAATATGTCATAAAAATATACTTTTTATAATCTCATATAGTCTCCATAACATTTTTTAGCTAAAATCACTTCTTCGAGCACATCATTAGAACAGTTCATATTAGCCTTGTATATACCCAGAAAGTTTGTCTAAAAAATTAAATAAAAAACACAAATTTTCCATAAAAACATGGAAATAAAACATATAAAAATAAAATTTATTACCTAAATGTCATCACCATATCAATTATATCTCACAAATCAAGGCAAAAGTGCTCAAACCCTTTTCAGCAAGTAGCTTACTTAGACCTGCCACTTGGTCTCAAAACATAGTCATGGAAACTTGAAATTTTGACACCTATAGGGACATTATTGAGGTATTAAAATTCATTAATATTATATTCATAGTAATTATATCAACTTTAATAAAAAAATATAACAATCACAAATGATAACTATTGGATTTACAGACCAATCTGTTGACCTCCTTTCTCACAGACCTTACTTAATCAGACAAGCCATTTTTAGCTTCAATGTTCAAACCTCTTATAATAATTTAAAATATTATATAAATAATTTATAGGTCATTAAATTTCCAAAAAATAAAATCATGTACATTGGATGCTTTAGCTAAGGTCAAAGAGCCTCCAACTCATCACTGCAAGTTGTTTACCCAAAATTGCTAGTTTGTCTTAAAACACAATCATGGTGATAATGACATTTAACACCTATGTTGACACTTTTAAATAATATTTATGAACTTTTATGATACTATTATATCATTATGTGACTTTAAAAATTAAATATACCATGGTTAAGTGATAATATTGGTCTTGCATACCAATTTCATAACCTTACACCATTGTCTTATCTACACAAGACAGGTCAACTTATGAGAAATATTTTAAACACATCCATTGAAAAAAAATATATTAAACATTAAAAATTAATAAATGTATTTAAAAAATCCTCAATGTACTTAGATTCATTCCTAGTCTATGACAACACATCCCTAATCAGCTTCTCACTTCTCCCTAGTTTTTTCACTATCTACATCATTAGGTCTTTTAATGATAGTTCAACTTGAATGAATGGTTTAAAACATATAATTTATATAAAATTATCATAAACCACCATGTAAATAATATATAATTATCAATCCTTAACCTTCATATATTTATCAACTTTGACTCAGCCAACTCTACCTATTACAATAAAGTTATGAGAAATAAGGCTTTTCCTATAGGGTCAACTCACTTACTTGATATACCGATGACACATAGAAGTACCTAGGAGAGTAAAATACATGATCCAATCATAAAACTAGGTCATATAATTAAGTATAATCCATTTTTATCAATATCTTCTATATCAAGTCAAAGTTAGGGTTTTATAGAGGTTTAAACCACCTTATAGTCTTAACAATCATTCATAAAGTTTAAGCCCTTATTCTAGAAATTAATTCTTGTAAATTTTAGATATGACCCTTACCCATATATAATTAATTTATTAGGTTCTCATTCATAGGCTACACATGCCAATGAACACATGAAAGTCCTTCTTGAGTTGAGAACCCTTCTTTATGTGCACTTGAGAGACCTTGAAACACTTTTTCTTACCTTTTATTATAAAATTTGACCTTATAATTTGTAAAAAATCCTAATAAAACTTATCACACCATTTAAAATTATCACATTTTCATTATTACCTTGTAAATATATCCTAATACCCCATTAAGACACCATCTCTCTCTCTTTGCTTTTTAGGCTTTTCACGTATAAGTCACATTAGGCCTTAAAACTAATATTAAAACCTCTTTACATGCACTCACAACCCAAATCACATGCTCAAGAAACTTATCACATTATATAAAAATAATTTTAATCCTTAATAGGTCTTTAGAACACATCATGACCCCTCATTAGGTCAAGCAGAGTCTAGAACTAGTCTAGTTACATGTTAAGTTTGTAGGTCTTACCCCTAAAGGCTTACTCTGAGAAACTCATGAGTGATCCAATGCCTCATATGAATTTTTAAATAACCTCATACATCACATTATTCCTTTTTAAATCCATATTACTTGGCCATCATGTTCCTTCATATGCACAACCCTTCTCAAGTCTCTTGTTAGGTACAAACACTTGATAACCTTGAAAATAATACTTGATGATTTTATACCTTTATCTCATGCCTTTCATGTTACTTAGACATATCATACATTTATACATATTTATTCTCATCATTCATGTGCCCATGATATGATTAAGCTTGTTATGATTACACTTCTCAAGACACCTAGTACTCAAAACATGCTTACCTTGACTTGATCATCAAAACTTATTTATGGCATCATTGATAGTCATCAAGCTAACCTGAATAATGACATTTTCCTTAGATGAATCATTATGTTTCCTTAAAATTATCTCTTAATTGAAAGAAATTAGGTTGCCTTCAAATTCTCTCATGTCACATGGTTTATATCTCATTGACTACTCATTATGCATCTACACTTTAACATCAATACTATCAACCTTAACCTTGAAATAAATATTGACCTTAACATCAATGAAAAAACTTCTCAAAAATCTTTAACCTCATTTTTAATATATTTAGGAAGAAAAAGGAACCACCATAAAGAATCTTTCTAAAGGAATTCTATAGCAAGCATCCATCCCATCCCATCCCTAGGTTGCCTTCTATTATTCCATCAAAGTTAAGTTTAATAATATCTTGGTTTGGTGTGATCCATCTCACATCAAAATTGTCTTTCCTCTACACCTTTAACCTTGACTTAGTTATAGTTAAAAAAATGTTTGGCTAGTTGTCTAAAAATTCAACTTCTTATAGACTTAACAAACTTATATTTATACTATAAGAAAGGGAAACAATACCATAAATATAAATTTTAATATTTTCCCAACATTTCTCCCAATATACTAATTTATCTTAAAAAATCCTATTATTCCTCTCTTTTGAAATACGTTAGATGAAATTTTTTGAATATCACTACTAAAGAGGTGAAAGATGATTTAAACTAGGGGGAAAGCCAATAAATTTTCTCTAATAATATGTGGATATGCCCAATTAAAATTAATTATTTAAATAAGATAAGACTAAATATTTGAAACATAAAAATAATGTAAAAAAAGGTATTCTATAGATACCTCTTCTTGGTTACATAAGACACAGATCAAGGGTTCAATAAAACCCATCTATTGTAATCTATCTTATGTAATAATTTTTAATAAACAAGCCAATCAAGAAAAATAATTTTCTTTGGGTGTTTATTCCATAACAGTGCCATTAGCTAGTCCTATTCCATAGCTACTTCCCTAGCCATGACCTTACAACCAACTTTAACACTTTAATTTCTAGATCTATCACCTATCTATTTTAGATAATCCATTTGATTTTTTAAATATTTTTTTTAGAGGATAAAATATGAACTAGTAATATTTGTTAATCTTCTACTTATTCAAAATTTCCCAAGTCTTTCCACACCTTTGTGCATCCTATCAAAGTGTTTTAGATCACCCAATAGTCACAAACTCTTGATCACCAACTTTCTTCTAAAAATCCATGTATATCATCCATGTCTCTTAAAAGACAAAGATCTTATTCACCTTAGCATGAATCATTCCAAAACTTTTTTGATTCACCATTTCCTACATCCTATGTGAGATGATTAGTAATTATCTTCTTTGTTTCCATAATAAAATTCAAACTATGATATCATGAAGGTGGATCTATGGTAAAAAATCTCTTAAGAACCTAAGAATCTAAATATTTTCCATGAACTAAATAACTTTAAGAAGCCATATCGTCCTCATAAAATACTCAATTAAATTAGCTCCTAATTGTAATTTTTAAACCTATAGATCCTTTAAACTTGTTCATGTTTCCTCCTTAGATCTGTAAACATTTTCCCATTTAGATTTTTAAAAAAATAATCATTTCTTCTTCTTACCATGGCATAAGAAATGTCTCATGATTTTAATCATTCTTAACATTACATATATGGGTACCTTAAAAACATAAAAAAATATAAATAGAAATTACTTTGAAGCATTGCCTAAATTAAAACTATCCTTCCAACAAAGATCAACCATTTATCCTTCCATATTGCAAGTATTTTATGCATATTATCAATCAAATTTTGCTAAAGTGTAGACTTTCTAAAGCATGTAAAAATTAGCACACCCAAACATTTAGAAGGTATATTTACAAAAGGAATACCTAAGACATATAAAATTTAATGTTTCCTTTCCCATTAAACATTAATAAATATATATGTGTGATTTATGAAATCTAATTTTTGACCAAACACAACTTCATATAATCAAAGATTTCTTTTAATAAAAATTGCCTCTAATAATTCGGGCATCCCAAATAAAATGGTATCATCCATAAATTATAATTTTGTATTTAAGGATCCCCTTTCATAATATTTCAATCCTTAGAATTGATTATAATTTTTTAACATTAAAAAAAATCCTAAAACTTCCACCATAAGATGAAAAGATAGGGAAAAAGAGGATCCCCTTGTCTAACACCTCTTGAGCTTTTAAAAAATCCACCAAAAAACCATTAACCAAACCCAAAAATAAATCCCCAATTACAAAATTAAGAACCCAAATAATCCAATCATTGGAAAAAATAAAATTTGTTAAAACTCTTTTTTTTTTTTTTGAAAAAATAAAATTTGTTAAAACTCTTTTTTTTAAAAATCTAGTTAACCCTGTCATAAGTATTTTCAATATATAATTTCAGCACCATACCTTGTTTCCATTTAGCTTTAGGAGTATGTATAATTTCATATGTCATGATATCCCCATTCAAGATTTGTCTTTCAACCATAAATCCTCGTTTCTTTGGGGTAATGATAAGAGTTAAAAAAACCCATCTAAACTCTCTAAAAAAACATTTAATCTCTCTACAATAGCTTTTAAAATAATTTTATTAACCACATTACAAAGAGAAATTTATTTGAAATTAGAAAAGGGCATCTAATTATATTCTTTAGGATTATAGAAATTAAAGTTCAATTCAAATATTTAAGAACTTTTTTTAAACCATAGACTAATTAACCACCTTTGTCAACTCAAAACCATAAATATCCCCAAAGATCTAAAAAACATCAACTGAAAGTCCATCTAGATGAGGATATTTATTATATTTCATTAATTGATAAACTACCAAGATCTCTTCCTCTATAAATGGTTTTAGTAAATCATTTTTTTGATGATCAATGATCAGAGAAGGAATCATAGATAAAAAGCTATCCACTAATCAGTTAGTACAATTAACACCTTCATAAATATATTTTTTGCTAATATTATCAAAATGGTTAAATCAATATTATTTGTGACAATATTCCTTATTATGGTTAAATTGATCTAATACATCACAATTAGGTCTAAAATATAATGTTTATAGTAAATATGATCTTTGAATTAATTCAACCATAAAATAAATAGAGAGACATGTGAGGTTAAGAGATGTATCTCTGTTATCTTGAGATTAGGTGATAGTCATTATACTATGACAATGAAAAATAATGTTCAACAATGATTAGATGATGACCCAAAAAACTTGTGATGATCATAAAGTGATATATAAACCTTTAAGTTCTAAATTTATAAATGTTTAGACCATCAAGTTTTGTTGCTAGAAAAAGTCAAGTGGGGGAGACATTTTTTATGAATGTGTTCATCTATCTAAGGCTCTAAAAATCTCATTCATATTTTTTCGCCTTCTTTGATATTATTGTGGAAATCAATTTACTCTTTTTTCCCTACATGCGTAGCTAGATTTGAAACTTGTAAATAAAATAATGTGTTTTGGGGACAATGTTACACTTAACTTGATTATTATCAAGCCCCTAAATGTTTCTATAATATCTAAAACAACACTCTAATAATTACAATAATTTATCAACCATGAAGGCTAGTGATTCAATGTGTTTTTAATATGAACTCTAATGTTATAATAAATGCTATGATGATCACTTGATTTCTCTACAATGTTAGTATATTATCATTATATTCTTGTGAAAAAAATGAATTCTATATTTTTCAATTAATTCTTCATGGAATGATAGATGACAGAGTTATTAGAAATCCTTTGAGTATTATAATTTTATAGAATCTCAAGAAGACATATTGGAGGATATTTTGAAGCTAAGAAGGAATCCTCTCAAATAATTAGAAGTTATTTTGAGATGGACATGTCACAAATAAGGTATATGCATTATTTGAGATGATTATGTTTTGTCCATGAATGATTTTCTTAGAGAAGGAGAATAGACTTCTAAGCTCATTCGGAATGAGGTTTCCACTCTTAAAGCTAATTCATTATTGTAGGTGGATTTCATAGAAAGGATTTTAACTGATAATTGCCTACAAAGATTTGGATTTTTTTGGTCCTTTAATATGTGTTTTATATAGAGAGGACCTTAAATTAGTTAATCATCTACTTCTAGACTATAAATATGTTAGTCATCTCTAGAGTACTCTTTTATCTATATTATCTTAGATTTAGGTAAGCCCAAGGTTGATTAAGGATAATTTATAACTTGGCCTCATGGATCAAATAATCTTGGCACTATTTAGTAGATTTCCCTTTAAAATATTATTTAAAACATTTAGTTGGAAGAAATTTTAAAAAAATCAAGATAAAGAATCATATTGGGAATAATTCTGGGAAAAAGTGGAGTCATAAATCATGTCAAATGTCTTACTCGAAAATAAGAATTTGAGGATAATATTAATGGTGAGGAGAAAAAACATAAGTGTATAGATTAATTTTGTGTTGAAATATGGTAGAGATGAAAAACTAATTCAATTGATTGAAATGACCAACCCTAATCTTTAAACCAATATTTTTCCAAAACCCACAAATATTTATGACTTATAATGATCAGGTATTTTGTCAAACACTTATATTTAATTGAATTTCAATGTATTTTCATTGTGTTTTGGTATGGGATCATTCAAAGTGAAATTTGTGACAATAGTAGTTAAACAAGTAAATCCATAATGCATAGATATATCATATATATTTCAATAAACACTTTGCATACATAAATATTCAACAACAATACACTTAGCTATCATAAGAATTAGGTTAAAATATAGAGAGATTATCAATATAAACTTTAAGTATTCATTGGATGTATTATAGAGAGATTACATATATGTATCAAAATATTTCTTCAAAATAACGTAACTTCTATAATGGTGATTTATATCATACAAAACACTCATCTTTAACAAGATAAAATTTAACTTGTAGTTGATTATGCTCAGAATGATGCCCCTAATAGCAAATCTTACTACTGTGACTTTAACTTTTTTTTCAAAAATTAAGTGATTTGCATCTATAGTGCTACATTTCACCCAAAATACCCCCTTACATCTGCATTTCACTCTTTTTAACCTTAGAAATATCAATGTTACAATACCAATCTACTCTTGACCCCCACGTGAGTCTATTATACCACCTGATTCATACCATCAAACCCTCTAATTGGAAACATTCAACACATGGGCAATCTCTACATTAAATTTCTCCAACCCTTTAGCATTTAGCACAAACATAGATTCTAAAGTAAATCTACCATCAAACCTTTCCTACACAAATTGTGACTTTGAATGAATCACACAATATTAACTAAGGAGGATTTTTCACCACTATGGCTAATATTCCCCAATATATTTTTCATCCTCAAGAAGGCTAAGATGAACCAGGGTCAATCCCATAGAACCACAAGGGTTTCACAAAAGGAAATAAAATTAATTTTCCTATCCAAATGAGCTCTTTAAATCTCCTTTTATGCTTTCTTTGTTGAACTTTCTAGAAGATATATTTTTTTAAATCACTTTTTAATAAAATAACCTTTTTTATGCTCCAAAAGACCCATTTTATGAAATAATGATTATATTTGATATTCAAGGTCCCTTTTTCAAGCATCCATGATTTAAAACTTTTAATTCCCTTTCCAATGAGTTATTACATTAGGTTGTTTTTTAAATTATTTTATAAAATTAAGCAACCTTAGTAAAATAATTAAATTAAAGCTCAATAATTCACCTAATTTTTGAAAACCACTGAAAAGCATCAGAATCAAAATATGACTATAGTAGAATGATATCGATGATGAATAATGATAGTTGGGGTTGATCAGGTGACTTTCTATAAATATATGCTCTCTTCAAGAATGTTTGAGAACACACTAGAATCTAAAATTCACTTCAAAAAGTGTCATAAGAGTCCTCAAGACCAGCTAATCTCACTACCAACAATAAACATCCTTGTAAAACATAACATGCATATTTCAAGAACCTTGGAGTTCCCCTCATAAAACACTAAGTTACTTCAGTCAAAACTAGAACCAAACAAAAGTTGGAAAATCAATTTTAATGAAAATAGGGACATTAAAATCCTCCCTCCCTAGAATTACTTACCCTCAAGATATTTATAACTCAATAAATGGTTTAACTATGAATAAACATTGTGGCTCTAGGATCCCAAATCAATCTAGGAAGTTTATAAGAACTTCTATTTGAAACACTATGTTGAAACATACCTATGAATAACACCTCCTTATCTCTCTTGGATAGAAGTATGATAATACTCTACATGATATTAGTTAACTCACCATCACATACTTTTTCCTTACTAAGTTTTCACTACACCACTCTGATATAATCTAGGAAATCTATTAAAATATTCATTATTTCTAAACCAAGTGTCTCTAAATAATGGTTGAAAACAAATAGAAGACTATTGTTCTTAATAAGATCTAAATATATTCAATTATAATTTTCAATCCAATCCTTTGATAAATACCCTTCATCAATGAAGTTAAAGGGTTATCCTTCTAAAATAAGATTTGAAACATGTGTGTAAGCTAGAAATAGTTTATGATAGTCCAAAATCCCCTGATTACTCCCTAAAAATAATATTATTTTGGATAGAATATCCATTTGCTTCAGCTAAAAACACTTATCAACATTTCCCAAATGTCTGGCACCTTCAAAATAGTTCAAATCTAAAAATAATAAATAATAATCTAATTTTATAAAAATAAGCAACATGGTAGTGGAGCAACAGCTAAAAATATGAAATCTCCATATATAATCATGAATGGTGACTATTGCATTGCTAAAAATCAACTTGGAAGAGGCTAGAAAAAACTCCCAAACAATCTCTAACTAAAATTTTATCCACTCCTTAACTAAATTCTCCCTCCAATCCACTTGTAAGTATGTATTTCGAGGCATATGGTGGCTGATCTATAACCAAACAACAGAGTCAAATCTGAATATTTGAACTATTTCATGCCATGAAACTTTTCTTTAATCACCATAGGCTTCCAAAAAACTCTGATGGTGACCTCTATCATGCATTCTTAGTGAATAAATAACACCACTATACTTGTGTTGTGCAACTTTGATATTCATGTGTGCCTCATCAAAAGTTTCTTTTATGCTTTCAAAATCATATTTTCCAAAATGAATCCCTCTCATGCAATGAATCCAAGCACTATCAATCCAATGAACTATTAAATGTGGAGCCTATTTCACTCCTAAGGTAAGAATAAAATTATCGAGACAATTTTAACATGAAATATTTACTTTCATAAATGGTGGGATGAATTTTTTAGTGCGTCAACCACTTCCCACATTTGTGGCATGTTTTATATAGAAGTGGGTAAGGTGTTGAGAGAATCAGGGGGTTATGTTTATCCTAGATGGTTTTAACCTCCCTTATTTAGTGGGGATATGGTTATCTCCATGGTATGGTGAATTTTTAAAGGGATTTTAGAAAGTATAAATAGGGGTGAGGGTAAACACATTAAGCATTGAATTTTACATCTCATTTTTTAGCTTTGTATTATCTCTTCGATCGGTGTGATTAGGTTTGAGGTGTAGCTTAGCATCTCAATAATTCTTATGTGAATTTAGGCTAGACAAAGTTATCTCTATGAGAGATTTTTTGTTGAGAGTTGTCTTTTACTATTGTTTATAGTATTATAGATAGCTTCTTAGTATGTGTAGCCCACATTGGGTAAATAATGTTATATCAATGTTATGTGTACATTTACTTAGATTTGAATTTTCTTTCATATGCTTTTCCTGCTATGATTTTGAGGAATGAATTATGTGTTGCATGTTATTATATAAATAATCACTTATTCCTAAAAATGGGTATCAAATATAGCTTTAGTGGTTTTACTAAAGTGGTGAATCATAGGGAAAGATATTAGCTTGAGTGGGAGCTATGGTAGATAATGGTAGATGTAGAGTTGAAAAATTCAATAGGAAGAATTTTGTATTATGGAAGATATAGATGGAGAATTATTTATTTCATAAGGATCTTCATCTCTATTTGATGGGGAAAGTAGGATAATTTTCAAGTATGGATCAATTACATTGGAATTTTCTCAATAGGAAATCACTAAGAGCCATATGGTTATGCCTTGAATCTTTAGTTACCTTCAATATTTTAGAGGAGAGGACCACATTTGGTCGAATGAAGAAATTAGGGGAGTTATATGAAAAACCCTCTACATCTAATAAAATATTTTTGATGAAAAGGTTATTTAATATTAAAATGTCTAAAAATGGTTTTGTAGCTGATCATTTGAATGATTTTAATATGGTTATGAGTATGTTAACTTTTGTTGGTATTAAATTTGAAGATGAAGTTAAGGCTTTATTGATTTTGTGCTCCTTACCTGATAGTTGGGATAGATTAGTTATGGCTATGAGTAATGTCATCCCTACTAATGGAAGTTTAAAGTTTGAGGATGTTATAGGTGTGATTCTTAGTGAGGAAATGTGAAGGAAGATCACCATTGAATCATCTTTAGGGAATGCTTAGATGATGGAGACTAGAGGGATACAAAAACATAGAAGAAAAATAAACTATGGAAAGTCAAAGGGGTGGGGAAGATATAAATCTAGAATCAAGTTGGTGTGTTGGCACTATGGTAAAAGTGGACACACAAAGAAGGAATGTTGGGAACTTTGGGATAAGAAGACCAAACATGAGGAGACCAAGGACGTAAATATGATAATAGGTACTATTAGTCATGATGCTTTAATTATTTCCTTAGATAATGTTTTTAAATATTTGGTATTAGATTCAGAGGCTTCTTTTCATACCACCTCACATAGGCATCATTTTATTGATTATGTTCAAGGAGATTTTGGACAAGTTTATCTTAGTGATGATGAACCATGAAGTATAGTAAGTAAATTTTGTGTTCAGGTGAATATGTAGAATGGGAACACATGGCTATTAAAGGATGGCATATATATCCCATAGTTAAGGTAAGATTTAATATTAATAGGGTAGTTAGATAATGAGGGTTGTTCAATGATGTTTACAGTAGACTCTTAGAAAGTTATCAAGGGTGTCCTTATGGCTATGAGAGGTAAGAAAATTAGCACTTTGTATTTGACTAGTAGTGTTGATCATTGTAATTTAGTTGTTATAGATGGAAATGTAACTTTGTGGCACTACAAGCTTAGTCATATGAGCTAAAAGGGAATGAATATCTTGAAAGACAAGTTGCCCAGATTAAAATAGCTTGATTTGGACATCTATGATGATTGTGTGTATGAGAATCAAAATTGAGATAATTTCCTGAGGGCTGGACCTATAAAGAAGGAGAATAATATGGAGTTAGTTCACTTGAATGTATGTGGGCTAGCTCAGATATCTTCTATTGGTAGTTTAAATTATTATGTTACATTAATTAATGATCCAACTAGCAACATTTGGGTTTATTTCATTAAGAAGAAATTTGATGTATTTGAAACATTCAAAAGATGGAAGGCTTTGGTTGAGAATGAAATAGGTCTCAAGTTTAAATGTCTCATGTCAGATAAAGGAGATGAGTATTATAGAAAAGTATTTGATGATTATTGTTCATGGAATGGAATTCATAGGCAAAGGATGGTTTTAGGGATGCCATAAGAGAATGGAGTATCAGAGGGGATAAACAAGATAATCATGGAGCATGCTAGGATCATGAGGTTACATGTAGGGTTACCCCTAATGTTTTGGGTGGAAGTAGTTAGCACATTGGTATATCTAATTAATAGAGGACCTTTAGTGCCTTTGGATAGAGGCATATCTGAGGAAGATTGGTTTGGTAAGAAAGTTAATTATTCTTTTCTTAGGGTCTTTATATGTGAGGCATTTGTTTATGTTGCCAAAAAATATAGGACCAAGTTAGAGGCTAAGTCTAAGAGATGCACCTTTATTGGTTATGGTGAGGATGACTTTGGTTTATGTGTTTGGAGTCTTAGAGAAAAGAAAATATTTTGGTTTAGGGATGTTTTATTTAAAGAAAAAGTCATGTATAAGGATTAATTAAAAGAACAGGAACAAAAATATTACACAATGTTGGATGATATTATGAATGGTAAGGTGTCCAAGGAGAAAATTCAGGAACCTTCTACATAAGAACCCCAAATTTCTATAGTAAGAAGGTCTTCTAGGGTAAGAAAATCTCTTGAACATTTTCCCCATATTTTATTTATTTTTTACTTACTGACAGTGGAGAACTAGAATGTTTTGAGGAAGAAATGTAGGTGAGTTCTAGGAAGAAGTGGGAGCAAGCCATGGAAGAGGAACATAATTCTCTCATGGAGAACCAGATGTGGGAGTTGGTGAAGTTACCCAAGGGCAAGAAAATATTTTAGAACAAATGGGTATATAAAATCAAAGAAGAAGATGGAAGAAGGAAAAGGTACAAGGCCTAGTTGGTGGTTAAAGGGTTTGCATAGAATAAAGGTATTGATTTTGATGATATTTTTTCTCCTATTGTTAAGATGACTTATATTTGAATTATGTTAGGTATAGTTGTAATAGAGGATTTGTACTTAGAATAATTAGATGTGATGATTTCATTCCTTCATGGTGATTTAGAGGAGGAATTATATATAGAGTATCCATAAGGTTATGAGGTAGAAGGAAAGGGTAAATTGGTGTGTAGAATAAAGAAGAGTTTGTATGGCCTGAAATAAGTTCCATAGTAATGGTATAAGAAGTTTGATAGTTTTAAGTTGGAATAGGGTTATGTCATTTTGACCATTACATGTATGTTAAAATATTTGAAGATGGTAATTATACTATCTTATGATTGTATGTAGATGACATGTTGGATGTAGGAAAGAACATGCAACATATTCAAGTACTTAAAAATCAGCTTGGTGATTCCTTTTCTATGGAGGATTTGGGTGTAGTGAAGAAAATCTTTGGTATGAATATAAATCAAGATAGGAAGGAGATGAATTTGATCTTATCCTAAGAAGAGTATGTGAAGAAAGTTTTGGATAGGTTTAGTATGCAAGATGCTAAGCTAGTTGGGATTCCTTTGGCAGGGTATTTCAGATTATCAAAGGAGTAGTGTCCTAAGACACAAGAAGAAAATATAAAGATGTCCAAAGTACCTTACTAATTAGTAGTTGGTATCCTAATGTATGATATGGTTTTTACTATACTAAATATTTACCCATGTAGTGGGAGTAGTAATTACATACATGATTAATCCAAGTTATGAGCACTGGCAAGCAGTGAAGTGGATTATTTGATATTTAAGAGGAACCATGGGTATAGCATTGTGTTTTGGTGGATCTGACACCACTTTGCATGGTTATGTGGACTCATATATGGTTGGTTATGTTGATATTAGGAGTATGATTGGTTATGTATTTACTATCAAGGATATAATGGTTAGTTGGATTTCTTGGATACATAAGGTTGTGGCTTATAAACCATAAAGGCTGAGTATGTTGTTGTTATAAAGGCTAAAAAAGAGATGATTTGGTTACAATAGTTACTTAATGTGTTGGGGCATAAGCAAGAAGTTGAAGGATTGCATAGTGATAGTTAGAGTGTTATACATTTAACCAATAACTTTGATTTCCACTTGAAAATGAAGCACATATAATTGTGGTATCATTTCATCAGGACAAATTTGGAAGAAAACATGGTGGAGCTAGAAAAGATGCATATGATCTAGAATCATATGGATATGATGACCAAGGTAGTCACATTGGAGAAGTTGAGGTTATGATCAGCTTTGGTTGGTCTTCATGAAGATCATGGAGTAATGTTAAATTTTGTACAAGGAGAAATGAACTCTAAGTGGGATATTGTTAAATATGGAGCCCATTTCACTCTTAAGGTAAAAATAAAATTACTAAGATAATTTTAACATGAAATATTTACTTTCACAAATGGTGGGATGCATTTTTTAGTGTGTCCACCACTTCCCACATTTGTGGCACATTTTATGGAGAAGTGGGTAAGGTTTTAAGAGAATCAGGGGATTATGTTTATCCTGGGTGGTTGTAACCTCCCTTATTTGGTGGGGATATGGTTATCTATATGGTATGGCATAATTTTCAAGGGATTTTTGAAAGTATAAATAGGGGTGAGGGGAAACACATTAAGCATTGAATTTTGCATCTCATTTTTGAGCTTTATATTCTCTCTTCAATTGGTGTGATTAGGTTTGAGGTGTAGCTTAGCATCTGTACAATTATGGTGTGAATTTGGGTTGGATAAAGTTATCTCTTTGATATTTTTTTTGTTGAGAGTTGTCTTGTACTCTTGTTTATAATATTATAGAGAGATTATTGGTGGATTTAGCCCATATTGGGTGAACCATGCTATATCAGTGTTATTTGTGTATTTACTTAGATCTATATTTTCTTTCATATGTATTTGTTGCTATGATTTTGAGGAATGAATTTTTTGTTGCATGTTATTGCATAATTAACCAATTATTCCTAACATGAACCTTTAAATCACTATAATTGTTGAAACTACCATAAGTTAAATTAGCATCCAATCTAAGAGGTGGATTGTCCAGTGAGAAGGAATAATGTTTATACCCTTATCTTACCAAATCTTCATGCAAGATAAGTTTTGAAATTTATTTTTATACTATTTTTATGAAAATTCTAGCAAGCTCAAAATATCTTTTGGAAAACCTTTCAAAGTTAGGAATGTTGTTTCCTCCATGAATCATCACATTCTAAGTGAAATCCTCATCTTCCACCCAATTTATATATTTCATATCAGGTGATCTTCAAGAGGGTTACCAACCACAAGGCTTAGAACTTCTTTGTGATATGTACCCAATTATTCAAAAAGTGGTATCCTAAAATCATCATGCAATAATTCATCCTTACTATATTCTTCTTCATAAATCAGTGAATAACTTAGATCCAAAGGAAAATCCTTTTAGAACTCATCAATGCCTTCAACCAGTTGCTTGGTCTCTATGAGTCTTGCATCTAATACTTGTCCCTTATTCATGGAAACAATAGTTGACTAATTTTCATCTTTGTAGAGAGAATAGTGAGCTAGGTTAAGGTCAAGGCAAATACTATCAACCTCATTCTCCTTCTCTTGGTATGCATCCAAGGTCTCTTATGCAAACTTGATGGCATGATCCCTATCTGAGAGTAAATGCAAATAATATATCTTCATTGATTCCATTACTTATTTGATATTTTACAAATTATAAAGAGCAATTCCATCCTTTACTTCCTTTTATCTCTCTTCAATTTGAACCTTCTAGTAGATTTATTCAAATAAACTGTGTCTTATCAAATATTGATAAATATTTCATGATCTTCTCTTCTAAAACCATTAATTTATCCTTGAAAACTTGTAGCTATTTAGGCCCTTGATCAAAATCATCAAAGAAACTTTTCTCATCAAACCTCAATTTTTTTAATTATCTTCATTGACATGAATTTTAAAATTAGTTTCCTCTTTATTTCTAGCCTTGCTAAATTCTTCAATTTTTTGAATAAGATTCATTAGAATTATCTGAGTGTTCAAAGTTACCTGGTAATTTGGAATTTTTAGCCAACCTAATTTCATCATTAGTGACTTCAAAATTATTATTATTTGCATACATTCTAATGGTGTCATTATCAGAACCATAGATCTCATAATCTTCACTGGATTGATCTAAATTTTTAACCAAGGTTATTCTAAAATTCCATTCAAGCTTGATACCATCATTTGTAGCTATATGTACTTTTATAAAGCCATTCTAGTACTTTATCATGAGTGGTTGATGAAGTAAGTCATTTTATCTCCATAGCAGAGTTCTTCAACCCTTCTAACAATTTTAAAAAGTTTCCCATCTTCATGTCTACTTATAGATACATCAAGTGATTCTCCATCTCCTATCATGTCAACAAATAAGTATGGCATCATTTTTTGGTCACATTTTTTGAAAACACTATTAACTAATTCATGTGCAGCTAAAGAAACATTTTATTCCTTTCTCAAAATAGCTTATAAAAATGATAAGAGTAGCTAGGAGATAACATCACTCTCATTTATAACCAAAGACATAATGGTTCTCATACAATCAAAAATAATTTCTTCATGATCCACACTGATAGAAGCTATGAAATGATGAAACATTTCAAGAATAAGATCATCACAATCTAAATCAATCAAAATAACATGTGATCTGAATTTTGTCATCAATTATAAAATATTAACCCTCTAACTAAAATAATATCTTTTGATATCATCTAAACCATGAAATATTTCAATAATCAATTATAATATCTCCCTCATTATATCATTATTACAGGTTGCTTCAGGAGCTGAAATTCTTGTAATTCAACTAAGGCAATAAATGACAGCAAGTCTTACTTCTTTATTAAGATTTCTAATAAGCATTGGCTTAATCAAATAAGGCATTGATGGCTTCATTACCCAAATAAATTTATTTGAATCTAACTTATCTATTATATGCACACTTCTCTCCACTACCTTCAACATACTGAGCAAAAATGCCTTTGACTGATGTAGAAATGCAAGGTCCCTACTTATTTTATAAATCCTATCTCCAACATCCTTTTCACTAAGTGATTCCATGGTTTTCAACCTCTTATCAATTTTACCCTAATTTTGTCTAAAATATTCAAGCAAAGAATCATCATCTTTATATCTTCCATAATTCAAAAGATAAATGATGACTAAAATAATAGCATGCAATCTAGAACATTGACATGCAAGGCTCAAAATTAAAATTCAAGTGTCAATCACTAACATGAAAATTTTAAACCCAACATACAAGTGTGGATCACTGGAATGCAATGTTAAATACCAACATTCAAGTTCTAGTCACTAACATATATCCAAAAAAATTGATATGTAAGTGTCAATCACTAACACGAAAAGTCTAAACACAACATGAAAGTAACCCAATAGGTTGGAAATAACTTTTGGGCTGTGATACCACTAAAATGACCAACCCTAATTTTTAACCCAATTTTTTCCAAAACCCACAAATATTTATGACTTATAATGAGAAGGCATTTCATCAAACACTTGTATTTAATTGAAGTTAAATGTATTTCATTGTGTTTTTATATGGGATCATTCGAATTATAATTTGTAATCATATTAGTTCAACAAGTAAATCCATAATGCATAGAGATATCATATAAATTTTAATGAATACTTTGCATGCATAAATATTTAGCAACAATACATTTAGTTATCATAAGAATGAGGTTACAATATAGAGAGATTATCAATCTAACCTAGAAGTCTTAATTTGATGTATTATAGAGAGATTACATCTATGTATCAAAATATTACTTCAAATTGACATAACTTATACAATGGTGATTTCTATCATACAAAACACTCAGTTGTAGCATGCCAAAATTTAATCTATAGACAACAAAGCTTACTATTATGACTTCAACTCTTTTTTCGACATTAAGTTCTTGGTATCTATAGTTTTGCATTCCACCCAAAAGACCCCCTTATAGTAGTGTTCCACCCTTTTTAACCTCATCAATCTCAATGTTATAATACCAATCAGCTCTTGACCCCCACATGAGTCTCTTATACCACCTAATTCATACCATCAAACCCTCTAACTAGTAACATTCAACACATAGGTAATATCTTTATGAAATTGCTCCAAACCTTTAGCATTTAGTACAAGTGTAGATTCTAAGGTAAATCTACCAAAAAACCTTTTCTTCATGAACTATGACTCTAAATGAATCACAGTATTAACTAGGGAGGATCTTTTATCACCATGGCTAATCTTCTCCAAGAGGGTTTTTGTCCTTAAGAAGGTTGAATTGAACTAGGTTTAATCCCATAGAACCATGAGGGTTTCACAACAAGAAATAAAAATAATCTACCTATCCAAATGAGATATTTAAATCTCCTTTTATACTTTATCTATCAAAATCTCTAGAAGATATATTTTTTAAATTCATTTTTTAATAAAATAACCCTTTTTGTGCTCCAAAAGACCCATTTTATGAAAAAATTATTATATTTGATATGCAAGGTCCCCTTTTCAAGCATCCATGATTTAAAACTTTTAATTCCCTTTCCAATGAGCTATTAAATTAAGTTACTTTTTAAATTATTTTATTAAATTAAGCAACCTTAGTGAAATAATTAAATTAAAGCTCAATAATTTATCCAAGTTGTAAAAACCACCGAACAACATTAGAATCAAAATATGACTATACTAGAATGATATTAATGATGAATAATGATATTCGAGGTTGATCAAGTGAATTTTTATAAATAGACACTCTCTCTAAGAATCTTGGAGAACACACCAAAAGCCATAATTCACTTTAAAAAGTGTCATAAAATTTCTCAAGATCAATTGAGCTCACTTTTAATAACAAACATCCCTGTAGAACACAACATGCATACTCCAAGAACCTTGAAATTTCCCTCATAAAACACTAAGATGCTTCGATCAAAATTAGAATCGAATAAAAGTTGGAAAATTAGTATTACTAAAAATTAGGACATTAAATTGGTATAATAAATGCTAAGTGGCTACCCTTAGGAGTTAGTTTTATAAGATTGGATTTTGATATCACCTCTCATAATAATCCATGTTTGACTAGGGATGGGTGTTTTATTAGTGATGAAAAATGTAAACTCTTATGGAGAGGTCATTTTCCAATCTCCAAAGCTACTAATAATGAAGCTCAAGTAGTTGAATTGGTTACAGATTTGAAATTCGCACTAGATAATGGATTTAGAAAGTTATTTCTAGAAAGGGTTTATAAAATTACCATTAAATATATGAATAATGGAAAACCTAAAAAACTAAAGTTAGAGAGTAGTCTAGGTGAGGAAATAATGCTAGATGTCTCTTTTTCATTAGTATCTTTTAGGCACTAATTTAGGAAATGTAACAAGGTAACATATTTAATGGATAATTTGGATGTTGATCAAACCACATTATCCACCATTTTCAGTCTTGATTAAAATTTATGGGTGGGATTTGAGGTGGTTATGATGTCTTAACATCACTAGGAGGACAATTGTGTTTAAATTATTGATATTGGAGACCGGTTCTATATAAGAGTGAGTATTTTACAATTTTTGTTGAAAGGAGTGATTTTGTATTTTTTTATTCAAGGAAGATTGATGATGTGGTTGTGGAAGTATTATTATTATGATTTAATGGCTCTGTAACATCTTTGATTTATACAAAAAAATTATACACTACTATGGATATAAAATATTGGGTCTATAGCTATGGAAACCTATTTTAATATTTATTAGCTTTTTCGGATCTCTAGTGGTCTTTGATGATAACATCTAATTTTATATATGTTGAATGAAGAAATAGAATTCAATATATTTGTATTTTATCACATGTTTTCACCTTATTATTTTATAAAAAGGTTTGTGGACTACATTTATATCTAATGGAATTTGGTGTTTTCTTTGGATTTTGTGTTTTTAGTATGATTTATCTTCAATTGGGATGCATGGGTAAGTGCATAAAGTTTGGAGATAAAAAGGGGCCTACCCATGGACATGTTTTTCCCAAAATTTATAAATATGAACCTATATAGATAATTTGAGATGGATACACTAAAAATTTGAGGATGGTGTAAGAACATGAATTGTATAATTTTGAGTCTAGTTTCTAAAACACTATTTTTTTAAAAATAGTTAAGTATAACTAAGTTAAAAATCTAAAATTTTAATATAAACTCCTATGTTTTTAAGAAAATTGATTAGATAGCCAGTCGTGTGGCCCCTCATTTTTTGAACATCATTTAATATTGTTTTAAATAATTTGGTGAAACTTTAGATCAGGTCATCTAGTTTGTAACCTATATTTTTTTATAATGTTTTGATGAATACTTTCTTTAATTAATTTTAAAAGTAAATATATCCTAAAAAATTGAAAAAAAATTGATATTCAATCATGTGGCCCCCCTAACTACCTCAAAAAAATAAAAACTATTTTTTTAATGTGTAGAATTAGGCCTATTTTTAAGCTTTTATTTTTTTTTGTATTTTTATCAACGAAAAAAAAGATATGTAAAAATATATAGGCATGTATAATTGTCATGTGTAATGGCATAAAAAATCTATAGATATTAATCAACATATATATAAACCTTGAAATAGTCCAAAAATTAAACAAATGTTATATTTAGAAAGGGGAGAGCATGCTCATCATTATGGTAATAATTTGATGAATTGGCTCATTAAAATTCATAGTGTATTTGGTGATCAAAGTTGAATTTTTTTATTTTTCTCAAAACTCTTAGATTCAACTGTGTGTTGATAGGTCCAAGCCTTTATCTCAAGAATCCAAGATATTTCAAAGATAAAAGGATTTGGTTTTGAATTCAAAGTCACCATAACACATACACTCTATAACATGTACATGTTTTATTTCATTATTGTTATTTCATGTACAAATTCAATTTAAAAAAATGCACATGTTTGAAATGAAAACTAATAAAAGTGTGTATGCATTATCTACATAACATGTATGCATTGTCACCACTAACTCTAGTGGTAGTAACATGTTCATGTTATGGTCTAGTGAAGTCATGAGTGGATAAAATTTAGAAGGGGGATGTATTATAAGGTGGGGGAGGGGGGATCATTTAGTGAATCTAATAAATTAGGGTCACTCTACATCTGATAAAGTTTATCTCACATTTACATGCTTTAGGATGTTGAATATAGTTTTTTAAAATCTAATCTGGTCAATACCTAGGCATTTTTAGGGTCTCAATATTGAACCTAGGGATTTCCAAGAATAATTTTTGTAATTTATGTCCTTTTATGGTAAACATATAGTAATTTTGTAGGTTTTTATGCCTTCTAGATTGCTTTTTTATGTTTATAAAAGTCTTAGGCTTGTCAAAATTGAAGTTTACAAACCAATCAATTTAAACTCAAGCCAAAGTGGTGTGATTAAGGAAACATAGGTCACATTGATTACTTGCACACATTAAACAACCACTTTTTTTTATTTAACTGTTTCATCATCCCTTCTTCATTCATAATCACTTCCTCATCATCCCTCATCACCCCTAATCACTCTATTATAATTATTCATTATCTCTAATCACTCCCTCATTAACCCTCATCATATTTAATCACTTCCTAATCATCCCTAATCATTACCTCAATGACCCTCACTATCCCTCATAATCCCTAATCAATTCCTCATCATCCCTCATCACCCCTAATCACTCTTTAATAATTTTTCATTATCCCTAATCACTCCCTAATTTACCCTCATCATCCCTCATCATCTCTAATCACTTATTCATCATCCCTAATCACTCCCTAAATTACCCTCACTAACCCTCATCATCTCTCATCATCCTTAATTACTCCTTCATCATCCCTAATTATCCTTAATCACTCCATACTCATCCATAATTATCCCTAATCAATCCTCATTAACCCTTACCATCCCTCATCATCCCTAATCACTCATTTATTGACCCTCACCATCCCTCATCATCTATAATCACTACCTCATTATCCATAATAACTCCCTCATTAACCCTCATCATCCCTCATCATCCATAATCAGTCATTCATTATCCCTCATCATCCTTAATCACTCCCCCCTCATCCTTCATAATCCCTAATCATTCCCTTATCAAAACTCACCATCCCTCATCATATATAGTAACTCTTTCATCATCCCTAATCACTCACTCATTAACCCTCACCATCCCTAATCACTCCCTCATTGACGCTCACCATCCCTAATCACTTATTCATCATTTCTAATCACTCCCTCCTCATCCATCACCATCCCTAATCACTCCTTCATCAACCCTAATTTAACCTCACCATCCCTCATCATCTCTAATCACTCCATAATTATCCCTAATCACTCCTTCATTAACCCTCACCATCCCTCATGATCACTAATCACTATTTCATCATCCCTAATTGACTATCTCTAATTTAATTGGAGTCTAATTTAGTTGTCTATCTCCACATCCAATCAAAATATACTATCTATTTGTTCAACCCAACCATGCCCATCCTTCTAAACATGCATATATGTCTTACCCTACCTACATCACTAGTCCTAGTCAGGCCAATTTTAACTACATGGGTCAAGTAGCTCTCTAATTTATCAACTATAATACTCTATAAAGGATAGTGCTCTGGTCTATTAACTATTTATTAATAATGTTCCCCCTCATTAATCAATCACTTATACATATTTTATGGATCAAAATTTGGTCTTCTTTGTCCTTGGGGTAGTAGATTTCAACCAGGCATAATGTGTTTCCTCTTGACCCTCCTCAACAACTTGTGCTTTGGGTGGACTTACTTCTATTTTCTAATTCATCTCACCCTTCAAATAACCCTTTTCACATAAAATGATTGGAATAAATATGTAGATCTATAGTTGCAAAATATACTGAATAATGGCATGACTTTATGGGATGGTAACATGATTCATTATAAGGGTGACTCTATAGGATAGATAACACGAGTAACTTAACTATATACATAATGTGATTATATATGATGGGAAACATGAGTAACTAGATATTGATATATGTGAATTTATATATATATATATATATATATATATGTAACATGAATGTAGGAATCATTGTTTAACTTTATGTATTCTACTATTCAATTCCTTGTGTCCCTTCCCCAAGTGTTTGGGTTGGTTTTTAACCAATTTAGCTAATCCTAGCTATAGGCTCAATCTCTATAGTGGAGGTGTAGGTTATTTGTTTAGTGATGAATATGAATATAGATTCACTTTACATTAAATCTATATAGATAGATAAAATATCCAATTTGGATACCCAACCCTATCTATAGTGGATAGGGTTTATAGGTTTTAAATAAGGTAGGGCCTTTCTCCTATATATAGTATTTAGGGCCTCTTCTTCATGCCCAAGCAACCAAGTGTATAGGATATTTTTATTTCCCCTCTATATGATATACTAACCTCTCACATGGTTTAATACCTAGGTCCCTCCCTTCCTTATAGATCTCTATATTAATTCCCCCCTCAACCTCCATAGGTTCTCTCTATATATCTGGTATATGAGCTCTTCAGATAGATAGTTATCTCTTTTTATTTAGATAGTTATACACTATCTACCTATATATATATATATATATATATATATATATATATATATATATATATATATATATATATATATATATATATATATATATATCCATTAGGGAAAAATTATAGGGCCTAAATGAAAATACATATGGGTAAATGGGTTCACTACACTATATCATATGCCTTAATTCTTAATTTAATACATTCTAGGTATGTTGTGCTCTACTGGGCCCATATATAGATAGGGGTCTCCTTAGAGGAAGGAAGATGATAGATGTAGTTTAGGGGTCATGAATACAACTACACTATAATATAGGGTTACACTAAATGTCATTATATTATTATAAGTGTGTTTTTGTGGGAATAGAGGGTATATGGTGTGGCATATGCCCATCTATCTCATAATGAGGTCATTCTGATTGATTAATAAGATTTTAGATTAATGAGTGGTTATTATTTTCCTTATTATTTATATTCAAGGGGGAAGGGAGAGATGAAAGGTGTGACTATTTAGATAAATAAGGGTAAAAAGTAGGTAGATATATATGGGTCTAGTATTTTATGGATTGAGGATGATATCTAGAGATTAGATCTATATCCATATCTATACCCCTCATATGGGGTGTGTAATAAATCCATTGACTTGAAGACATTATGTTATGTTTGATTTTGATTATCATGATATGCCATATCACATATCCATGTCTATTGTTTCATACTCATTAATATTTTTGACTAAGAGGGAATAAACCAAATCAAGTGAAAGGTCTTCCCAATGTAATGTGTTATCTCTAGTTTTATTTTAATTAAAATGAATATATAAAAAGAAATAACTATCTTACATATAGCTATATAACTTAGTTATTCTAGATTTTTCCCTTAATATAAATGGTATTTATATCCCATCAATAAATTTAAATCAACATGTGTGACCTATATCTAAATGGGGAGCCCATTGTATAATCTATTGGGGCATATCCCTTTATTTAGATGGTGAGACTATTGATAGAGAGGGATAAACCAAATATATTTGGGATTATATCTAGATGGGATTGATCATATAAATATTCCCTTAGATTTTATCTTCTATCTTATATTGGAATATCAAGCACTCATTGGAGATAGGACTAGCTATGAGCATTTCAGATTGATTGAGCATATAGATAGTCCCTAGGATTTGACTAGTTATTTTAATTAGGCCCTCTCCTTCCCCTTTCCTTCCCTTTCCTTTCCTTTCCTTTATCTATATGGGGATAGGTATGTGTATCCTACTAATCTAAATTTATAAATATCAACCTGATTAGATATGAGGCTATATAAAGTTGATCAAACCTACCAATCAATCAGGATATATATAAATAGATATGTTCAATTGGGATTAATAGAGATAGACTAGATACTATCAACTTGGATTAATTAGTTATGATGTTATATGTAGTCAACTATGAAACATAGTAGACAAGATGATATAATATCATTCTAGAGTGGGATAGGATATAGTAGAATTGACCTATTATGGGGATGAAAATATATGAAATACTAAGATGAGGAATTAAACACCTATCCATCTATATCCTTATACTAGTGGTGACATACTCCTTCGTATAGAATCAAATATTATATGATATTTTTGATATTTATATCTCTAATTTAATTTCTTGGATCCTTATCCAATCCATAGAGAGTATTTATTTGTCTAACCCAATCATTCCCATTTGTTTGATGATGCCTATATATATGACCTCACCTGCATCACTAGTCCCAGTTGGGATAACTTTAAATACATGGGTAGGGTAGCACTTTGGTCTATAAAATAAAACATTTTATAGGGTATAGTGCCTACATAACCTATATCTAAATGGTTTATCCATGTCTATAGGTAGGGGTAATTAGGGTATTATTGATATGGGTTTTATGCACACCCCAAATTGAATGAGTTTCCCTCTAATGTTTTAGGATCTTAATGGAGGTGAACTCCTCTCTATGGCATGAGTTATAGATATGGGTTTAACAACCAAGTGGTGGAATAGTATGATGACTATGAGGGTTGTTAATTGGGTTTATATGTGGATGAGTGAAACCTATAAGAAAGTTAAAACCTACTTGAGTTGGATAGATGGACCCTATTCTAAAGTGGGTAGACTTTGAACAAATAAAACTAAAAAGAGAAAGGTATGGTATAAAATAAGGATCTATGGTGTTTATAGGGATTAATTTATGACTAGTATCTTTGTGGACAAGTGTTTTAATACTAATATTTATATTTAATAGTTTTTACACACTCACATGCAAACACAACAAGAATTTCTAGGCAAGAACTGATATAGTAAACTTTGGGATCTCAACTAAAAGTTTATATTACTTAGAGTTGTTATTTCACATCCTTATTCAATATATTTTAGCTCAAATTAGAGAGGTATCTAAGGTAGATATGTCTTGCACCTAGAAATATATATCAAAATAAAACACTTATACACACTCAAAGAATTGAAAAAGTTTACTTAGTTTTATGAAATTAATTATACTAATTATCTAATAAATATTGCACATATTTAAACTAGCATACATCAATAATAAAAAAAAGGAATTATTCATAGATTTTACACACTTTAAATTACTAAATCAAATAGCTAAAAAAATAAAACATAAATAATTACACATAATTGGAATGGAAAAGTATTATTATAGTTCCATGACAATCACAAAGACTTCTTCATGTATTCATAATTTTCCATCCTCAAATAAAAAAGGATTACATGTATAAATAGATTTGGGGATGGGTCACCTCATTCCTTAAATCCATGTAAAATTCAAAACTATATGTTAATAAATATAACATGAGTTATAATTGATGTAAATCATGCTTGTAAATTATAATTGATCATAACTTTATTTCCAAAAATAGATTTGATCTACCATGATAATGTAATGTGTGCATGATTAAAAAAAGTGTTAACTACTCATGTATATACTACATGAAAATAGGCTTCAATTACATCAATTAACTCTTTATGAAATATACATACAAAATTAACCTAAAAAAACTAAGGTTTAGCTAAGGTTTATAGTTTCATGGTCGAGGTTGAGGTAGTAGAAATAATTGAAGTAGTCAGTTTAGAACTAGATGATGAGGATATAGACATTTTCTTAGCCTCAAAATATTGGTACTATTTGTAACCATCTCTATTTTATATCCTAATGATGTCCATGTTTAAGAGAGATGGCATGTGTACTCTACAGACTTAAACTAGCAAGCATGCATGTTTAGCTTTAGTGGCCCTAAACTCCACCCAAAAAATCTCTATTTTTGTACCTTATTCCTCACAAAATTGAGGTACTTACTCTAATGTGATTCCTTAGAGATTATACTTGAATTTGGTATAATCCTAATAAATAAATTGGTCAAAATTGACTCTACTTATTAACTTTCTTAGAGAGTCCCTTGCTTGAGGTAGCTTCAATTCATCTAGAATCTACAAGATTAACTTCTCATGCTCTAAAAACTTTGGGATCAAGTTTTTTTTCTTGAAACCTAGTCCCTAACCTATTGTGTTTGAATTACCACCAATTCAAGATCATGAGCTACCTTGAATGGTGTCATAAAATTCAAATGGTTATAAAACTTATTAGTTGTATATAATACAAGAAAATTCAATTTATTTTTGTCTTCATTTAAATAATTGAATAATTTTATTATTTTAATGATATGAGGAGCTAGCTTAACTCTCATTCAGCTAATGGAATCTAAAATGTTGTATAATCTAAGGGTTGTTCTCTAAAAATCATCTTCCATTGCTTTAGGGACATGAATAATTTATTATTATTCCTTGAATTTTTCAAGATCTTATTTTATCTCTTACCTATCCTATTCAATCCCCTAATGGAGTTCTATCAAAGCCTCAATTTGAGTCTTGAAGTAGGAATTTAAATATTTGTTTTGAGGACACTCACCTAGACTCCTATTCTTTCTCTTTGACAAAGAGAAAACATCTTGCCTCTTCTCCAAAATTAGACCTCTACTAGTGTCATCCTCAATTTTCCTCTTTTTAACCCATTAGATGGTTCCTATGGATTTATCAAAGATAGAGCTCACCATGGGAATATTTTTTATAGTTATATTATGACTTGGGTAAATTTGGGCCTCTAAATCAGCTACCCACTGAGGAATCACTAGTTAGGTAGAGTCAACTAAGTGTCCTAAGTAGGAGTCTCAGCCAATAGTTTCCTTGTGGATTTCATTAAATCATATTCTTGCAAGGGGTCTTGTAATTATGGACAAATGATTTTAGACCAATCAATACCACCAAACTAGGTAATTAGGTGAATAATATATATAGGCTTATTCCTTCCATATTTATTCTTTGGGGAAACAAAAGTGGACTGGGTAGAAATAGAAGAAGGCATTGGAAATCTAAATTAGATGGAGGATACATGTAACTATGCACTTTCCATAACTCCTTTGGTTTATTTGAATTTAACTTTTTTGTGCTTAGGAGTTACATGGGGAATGGTGATATAGGTGAGAATAGTGTAAGTATAAATAGTAGGGGCTTGAGAAATAAATCCAATGCTAGAAATAATTGGACTTGTGGAAATAATAAGAGTAACAATGATATGATCCAATGAAATAATAGTAGTGGTATAAATAATAGAATCCAAATGGACTATAGACAAAATAAGAATTAAGGTAATTAAATGAGATAGGTCCTTACTTGACTTATCACCCTCAAGTGGTGCTTTCCCTTTCAATATTTGAATGCTTAATACCTTAGCCTTATATAATTATTTATCCTCTTCTTCATCCCTAGGTTCTCTCTTTATGGATGTCTGGCCATGGTCCATTGGGTCCTCTTGTAATAGAACTTTAGTAGTTGTATTTAAGGGCTCTAGGTTTCATATTGTAATAATTTTTGGTATTTCTAGGAAAGGGTAAGTCTATTGAGTAGAGTAATAAGTAACCTCTAAACTTATAGTACTTATAAATGAGGAGGAAATAGGGAATCCCTCATCTTTTGTATCTAAATAATCTATACAAATTAATTCCTCTTGTCCACTTGGACCACTAAAAATAGCTAGAATTTCTTGCACCTCTTGTTATTGCTTCAAAACCTCCATTGCAAGTGGTAGTGTGTGAGATGATCTTTATTGATATGAACTTGAAACCACTAGGGTATAATCCAAGCCAAGATTCTACTTAATTTTTGTCATCACCATGGGTGGTGGACAAGAAGAGGTTCCTTGGTCTTGAGGCTGATGAGAATTATGAGAACTCTACTAGTCTATAGTTAACCATACACTAGGATGAGGGATCCTAATGTGTACATCAACAATTATTTTAGAAGGATCTCTCTGAATAATCCTCAAAATATCCTTAGTCAAACCAGAGGCCTTCACTCTCTCAAAAACTTCAACATCATCTTTTACATTTAGAAAAATGAAATCATGGTCATAAGGCTCATGTTGGTACAAGATGCTGAGTCTTGGATATGATTCTATATTATACCATGGGAATCCAAATATCTATGTGGTATAGAATCTAATTAGTAATACTATTTATTCTTACCAACTTCATCAAAGTGTTTCCTGATGGTATAGCTCATCCAGCCTATCATAAAGAAGGAACCATGAAACAATCCTTTCTTATTTTTATTTAAGTCTTCATCCATGCTATACCATAGCCGGTAGGCCATATCTTGCTTAGCCATATTGTTAGGGACAAACTTGGGAAACCACAATGGATCAATCTTGTTTCCCATTACCATGATCACAATGTAGTTAGGGTAAAGTTAGTAATCCCCCTGAGCCCTAATGTCTTGCTAATGATCTTTGATATTTTGAGAAAGGGTTATTCATGAATTGACCTCCATATTTGAGTTAGACATTATTAATAATCCTAAATATATTCCTAATTTACACTTAGATGTGGATGAAATAAAATGAATCACACACCTAATTTTTAACATAGTCTAGGGTTGGGTTCCAGAGTATTTTTTTCTATGTATATGGTGCCCATGAAAATATCTAGAAGATAGGAAATCATGTCAAAATGGCCACATGTGTGTCTCTTATTATTATTGAACATTTTCTCTTTAAGCCTCACATTGATTATCTCCCCTAGTGAGAAGTTTAGCTCAAAATTCATCATCAAATCTAGTAATGGTACCCATTATAGATGGAGATAGTAGATGCTAGGATGACCATATAATCTATTCAATAATGTCATTATAATGCATATGCCCATCCTAAAATTGGTAATTGGCACTATCTCCTTGGATTTGAGAGTGACAACCTTTCCAAGAGCAATCCATTTCCTTAAAGAATTTTCAATCATGGTTGTATTTTTCCACATCTCCACCCAGTGTCCATCTAACATAATGTCTACAAATGATAGCTATATATACCTATAGAATGCATACCCTAAGATATAATAAATGATCATCTTATGGATTAGGTGGTGTAGGAATCTACCTCTATTCACCTTCCTAATTGATAATTGGTCTTTTAATAAGTTAATGTTGAGCATGACTTCAAGCTTCATCACTATAAAGTGTAACTATTGATGTTTCAATGGTATCAAGTCTACTACCAGTTATTATTGGGCTATCAAGAATTCTTCATGTAAATGGGCATCTCTATCCTCAACTACATCCCAAATAATTTAATAGTTATCATACTCATTATTAAACATAGTCAAATCAAAAATTGTGTGAATGTACTCTATAGAGTCTTTGATGGAGAATTTGGAAGGTGAAATCACCCCCTTGAATGCCTTAGATGAAGAGGCCATTACCAATTGGTTTAATTAAATTTTTTCATGATAATTTGACTATTTTTTGGCTTACTAAAATAGATTCACAATGGAACATGAAAATTTATTGCTTCAAGTTCTCTTTGAAATGCAAGTTCTCACAATTTTATTATCAATCAATAGGAATAATGTCTCTTTATAATTTGATGATATATCTTTGAGTCTAATACTTTAATTCAATTTATGCACCATTAATTTCCAATGTATACAAGCTTTTTTTAATTATTTAATTCAAATTATATCACTTCACTTTAATGGATATGCCATGTAAGATTTATATATATTTTTAAAATGTCATGTTTTAGCCTTAGACAAATGTCATCTCATAATTAATTTCACATAATAATAACTATGACACATAATCTACCTTCAACTGTTGGGTGTCAAGCATTACATTGGAACATAACTTATGAACATAAGTTCTAAAAAAAATATTTTAATAATAATTCATGTGAAAAGAATCTATGAACAAAACCCTTTGTGAACACAACTTCCAAAGCACAACTTCTGAAACACGCCTTATGAAATGTAAATTTTGCATAGTGTAAAAATTTTGAATAAAATTTGTGAACACAAAGTCATGACAAAATATGTGATCAACTATTATGAATATGAATGAGTTATGAATGAAAGTTTCAAAGATTAAATTCTACGAACAAAAGTTTTGAATAAAATTTATGATGAACACTTTTTGCAAAGGATCAAAATGTTGAAATATGACTTTACAAATAAAAATTTCAAATATAAGAAAGGTGTGAAAAACACAATTGGTGAAAAGTAAAATATTCAAAGTTTGAAACCTGATAATCACTATGCATACTCTAAAAACTTATACATGTGTAAAACTCCTAAAGAATATTAATAAATTAGTCCAAATAAAACACATATTGAAAACCCAAATAACAAATAAATGTCAAATACATATATGTTAGTTATCAATCATTCATATGAAAAACCTTTAAAACTTGATCCTATTGAATACACTTATAAATGCCAATGGAAAACCCTTTTAATACAACTAGACCTTTCAAACTTCAAATGGATCCTACTCAGGAAAATAAAAAAGTGGGGGTGTGTTGAATAAAAAAAATGGTGACTCATAGGGGGAATATTCTTGAGTATTCAAAAAACCAAAATATTTGGTTATCAACCCTAAATTAAATATGAATCATACCACAAGAGAATAATTGAACCAAAAACATGAAAGAGACTCCAAATGACTTCATACAACATATTATCCTTTCTCATACCTTGGATCTATGTGTGATGAATTGATTTTATTTTACCCTTGCTTGATATTTTTAGAAAAGACTTAGAATAAACCATAGGTTTCACTCTAATTTATATAAATAATATTAAAAATAGGGAAATTTAGGTATTGCTTTGCTACCAATTAGGCATATATAGCCCTGATAGAGATACTTTTGGTTCCTCTTCCTTTTCTTCCCCTCATATTCTTGCATGATGCATGATACATTGATATTATTTCATCATATGAGTCTTTGATCACCTTTGGATTTAATTTAGTTTAGTTGATCACTCTTTTGGATACAACATCAACATGTTGAGTTTTAGTCTCTTTGATTGCACACCTTAAAAGGTGCACCAAGAAAGGGGTCAATAGACCATTGGTGCTTCACAATATTTTTTTATAAATTTATTATATGTTTCTAAATTTGTTTGTCTTTTCCATATTTCTAATTATATCACTATTCCCATCTAATTCTATTTAATAATACACTAATTAACTCCTCTTATCATTATTCTACCTAACATATCCCATTTAACCCCTCCTAGCCAATTATCTAAGTCCATTTTCCATATTTCATATCCCACCTATTATTAATTCTATCATTTCTCCTCTTATTAACATCCCATTTTCTTAATAAATCTTCCCATGCCCAATTGTGAATTTTAAATTCATAAAATCCTACCTATTCCCTAGGTTTCTCTACAAACCTACACACTAGCCATGACATCACTATCCACTTATCTCACCTAATCCTCTCCTTATCACATCATCACCACTTAAATCCCCTCTAATTATTATTAAAAACTAACATGGATTTTACTCCTTTCTCTAAAAACCTCTGAATCTAAATATTTCTAAGGAATTTTTAATTCCTTTTAATTCTACCTCCTTCCTCTATTTAAATCAACCACCCCTCAATAAGGAAAAATAAAATCTATGGAATCTATAATCCTCTCATGCCAAACCAATCTACTTATCAAAGTCATCAATCCAATATCATGTTATCATAAAATCTAAGTTTATCCATAACAGTACAACATCTAATAATCTTAAATCTTAGTCTTGTTTTTGTCTTAATCTTATTTGGAGCTTAAAGTTTTATAAATATGTAAGCATAATGTAGGTATAATATTTTTATTTGAATTGAATTTTTATTTAATTAGCTCTAAATTAGAGGCATGCTAGAATTTTGTTTAGGAAAGTGATAAGTTTTCATAAATAATTCCATTCTCACAAAAAATTTGTATCACATTTGGTGAACATAGTGGGACCCCTTCTTTGAACTAACCATTGTGCATGAAGTGTGAAAAAAAATAAACTTGCAAGTCTGGTTAGGAATAATTGTGGCTCAAATCTTTAAAAATATTTTTTTTAATATGAATTATGGTATTTCTCTATAAAAGGCAATTTTATACTTACAATTTTTCCCTCAATAATGGTGATTTTGACATGAACTACCAATCTAATTAGTAGCCTTTAGGGTAACTTAGTCATTTTTATATTGTTATTCAAAATTACTTCTCAAAATATATGATATTGATTCTTATCTATAGTTTTGAACAAATTAATCATGATTTTGATTTATATATATGATTTTGAATAGCTTAGTTATGATTTTCTCAAAATTGCTTACTAATATTTACAGTTTGAATTTCATCGGTTTTGATAACTGAGCTATGATTTTACTCATAAAATGCCATTAATCAGACTTTCAAACATCAATATCTAGATTTTTAGTATTTTAATCTCTATCTGACCTATTGATCTTGAAAGAATAAGGGTAAATTATGGTAGTGTAAAACTGATAAGATCTTGAATTATGTGTAAAATCACTTCTAACCAGTCATAATTTTTAATATGTAGCCATGATTTGTACTCTATAATTTTTGAGTATTAATCTAATAATAGACATTTTTTAAGTCTTTATAAATTTTATAATATCTATCTATGTGATATTTCAATCTGTTTCTAACTTCTATTTTTTAGGATCAAGCTAAAACCTAATATTAAGTAAAATCACAACTAATCCAATTGTGATTTTAATAAAAACTAATCTAATCTTGTTTGAATCTTGAAATCCACTATAAATATCTTAGGTTTTAATATCATAATCTAATACCTCTTACAAAATCATTTAAAATTTAAAAAAAATTTAAATATATTAGTTTTTTGTGTATATTTTAAAGTCACTTATAGATAGTCATGATCTTGCTTTGTATTTGCGATTTTTCACATCACTAACCACATAGTAACCATGACAGTCTACTTCGTAGCTTGAAAAATCATGTGTCCCATCTACAATTTTAACTATTAAATTATTATTTTGACTCTTTGTAATCAATTTTACACAACATTGACTATGTATCATGGTTTTGATTACTCTAGTAGAAATTTTGAGCTTTATTTTCTTCAAAAATTATTTCTTTTGAGTACATTTTTTAGACCTTTTTGGTGGATTTTGAATCATTTTGAACATCTCGTAAGTCCCAAATTGAATTTGGAATTGGGGGTACTACCCCTTGATGTTGTCATGTGCCATAATAAGGAGTGTATTTAGGGCATTACCCCTAGACCCTATAAGGGGTGCTACCCTTTAACCCCACAAGGCATGTTTCCCCTTGACCTAGTTGGGGGTTGTTATCCCCAAAACCCCACATTGTGGACTGTCATTCAAAAAAAATATAGTGTAAAAATCATAATTTTTTTATTATTTTTATTAAGGCTTATTAGGCTAACGTTTTATATAGGTGTAAACTTAGTTGAAATTTTATCTTTCTTAAGACTACTAACATCTTATCTTGTAGGTCTTTGTCTAAAATCTTGTCTTGTAGGTCATATTTTTTTGTCTAATATCATGTCTTGTAGGTTTCCCTTCAATATTTCCAATTTAAAATTACTAATCACTTTCTTTTTAGGCAGGCCCCATATCAAATATTTTAGCATTTTTAAAACTATCTTGTATATATTTTTTATATATCACACTTAATTAATCTCTTAATCAACTTTTCATTTGCTTGTTTGTACCTAAGGGATAAAGTGGTGTATGCTCTCCTCCATATGTCCTAGTTGTAGACATCTAATTCTTATCACTATTGTGCTATAATTATCAGTCTAAGAAACATTCTATAATAATTCACAATCTAGGCCAAAATCACTCAAATATGTTAAAGGTTTGAACTTGTCATGAAAAGGTGCCAATTTAGGATAATGTATCCCTGGATGGGGCAATGAATTTTATGTGATTATTATATTTTCTAAAATCACTTTGATTTAAATTATGACCACATAAAATGACACCCTAGACCATTAAATTCTTCTGATTTAGCATCACACGTTATGTGCATGTGTTATTTCATGTCCATAATGCCCAAGATGGGGTATTATTCTATATGCAACTGAAACCTTCTTCTGATTATACTCTAGTCAAATTATGACTTTGTAAAATGACATTTTTAACCAAGTTGATTAAGCATGCAATAGATTTCTAAATAATGGTAGAAAATTAATCAAATCCACTTAAGTAAATTAAAACAATTTAAGAGCCTAAGTGAAAATTCCATGGAAGTTATTGAAAATCTATTTATTGGAAATTCATTCCTCAAATCTACATCATACCATGACATCATCAATGGGGTGTCATAAATAATCCAATAATGGAAAAAATATCAAGATTAAGATCTCCCATGCCTCATAAATGCCCCATTCTTCTAAATATTAATAAGAATATTTATGGCTTATCCCTTCAAATATTGAATCAGTTTAGGTCCATACATCTTGATCTTAAGATGGATGGTCATGGTTGATCCTAAATATTTTTAGAAAGCTATAAATAAGTGATCCAAGACCACCATTTTTAATATTAAATTGTTTAATGTTATAATGCATAATTGTCTTCACAAAGCTTCACCTATTTACACAAATTGATCGTACTCATGAGCCTACGCCATTGGTTTACTAGGAAATGATAGAGGAGTAAGCTACTCATTATTGATGCAAACTTGGAGCATCAAATCCAAGGAAAAACATGCTTATAGTCCACTCTTAGAAGGAGGTATTTTATTTGGAAGGTTTGGTAGTATTCCTTATTTAAATATCTCTTATAATTCATTAGCAACACCCCATGAGGGAGTGGGCATGATTTTTTACTGTCTATATACTTTTTATAGAGATTTTCTTGATTAATGCATGGACTAATGCATCTTGTAATCCTACTCTACATTTTGGCATGCACGATCAGACGTGCACCTCACACAAGTCTTTATACCTTATAAGTTTGCATGTAGAACCTCTTTGGAGGTTGTTTTTGCACTTATTTTTCTCTCATTTTACATTTTTAGAATTGAATTAAAAATCCTTTTATAAATCTGATTTGGATTAGAAAAAATGAATAAATAAATTTATTTAAATCATTAAAAACTAAACATTAAATGCCATTAAAATTTTACATCAAGGGATAAAAATCTTATATTAATTTTAAATCTTGATCAACTTAAACATGATAAATTAAATAAAATAAGACTTGCTTGTTTTGTTTTTTATGAATGTTAGTTGATGTAATTGAACAAAATATAAAATAGGTGAATAGCCAAGAGTCCTGATAATAATTCAAAATTATAAACACTCATGAAAAAATCCTTTATAAAAATTTAAAAAAAAATATTAAATGTTTTAATAGAAAATCCATATACCAAAATTATAGCTAGAGAAATTTTTGAAAAATGTTTTTCTTTTTTTTTAAACAAATTCTTTAGGAAGCTTATCCTTAATTACATTTCCACCCCAAAATTATCAATCATTATCAATGACATACCTAAGGGTTTTTATGATCTAAAAAGAGGACTTCACCAGGGAGATCCTCTCTCCCCTTACCTTTTTATCATTATGGTAGAGGCACTTGGCTAGATGCTTTAGGAGGCTAAATAGATTGGTCTGATTAAAGGAATAAATATTACCCCAAATTCTAATTCAATCACCCACCAATATCTTGTTAATTTTAATTTTATTCTTAGAATGACTTCTATCAAAGAAGCCAAAATCATTTAAAAGTATACTAGGAAACTATGATGTAGTATTCGGGAAAAGCATTAATTTGGCTAAAAGCTCTCTTTTTTCATGCACACCAAGGCCAAGCTTCAAAACTATATTTATCTTATTCTAAAATTCCAAATCTATCTTATTTTATCTTTGTATATAGATATTCCCCTAGCTAAATAAATGTTAAGTATCAAGGATTGGAAACCACTCTTGGACAAAATTCAATTGCTAGTTGGAAGGCCAATTTCTTATCCTATGTGGGTGAAATCCTTATATTTAATATTTATCTATAGATAATGCCTATTTATTGGATTTTAATCTTCAAAATTCCTTTTAAAATTTTTTATAGAATTGATTAGATTCAACATAGATTTTTGTGGTCGAGAAGGGAGCAGATAGAGAGAGTTCCTCTGACTACTTGGGAAAATGTATGCAAACCCAAAAATAGAAGGGGAATGGGACTGTGACAAGTTAGAGTAATGAACATATCACTATTGAAAATTCAAGACTAGATAATTTTGAAAGAATATAATAGTTATAATAACATTATCAAATGTAAGTACCTAATAAATGAGTTAGATGATTACTTTATAAAGTAAGAAGTCCCTTGCCAAGGTTCAAGTTTATGGAAAGTAGTGATCAAAACTAGATATCACTTATGTAAAGGATACAAGTGGGTTTTGGGAGATGGAATAACCATTGATTTCTAGGAGGACCATTGGATATTTAACTTCCCTATATCAGTCATAAACAACTATAAGGACTTTATCTAATTCTTCAAATCTTTGATAAGAAGTAAAGTCAAAGACTATTGGTCCCTGAATGATCTGAATCCATTTTGGAAACTAATAGTCCTTTTAGGATTAACTAAGGATCAAAAAAAATATATTGATATTTTAAATTATAAAATTTCAAATACACACATTTTCTTCTTTCACAAAAAAGATAAGATTGTTTGGCACTTGGATCCCACGAGTGACTATACCATTAAATCTAGTTTTTTAGTGGATCAAGATCTAATGGACCCTAACCCCTATTGGTTTAAGTTTTGGGATAAAAAATTTATCCCAATAATTGGTATTTTTTAATGGTTATCAAGTCAAATAGAATCCTCACTATTGAAAACCTTAAAATCATGGGATTTTAGGTGCCCAACAAATGTAGTCTTTGTATAAAAGAGGAAGAAATTATTAATCACATATTCCTAGGGTACAAGTATGATAATTTTATCTAACACTCTCTTTTATTATCTCTTAAAATATTTTGGGTCCCACCTAATTCCCTTTGGGACCTATTTATACAATTCACTCTTCCTTAAAGACACAAAGCTCTTAAGTTTCTCTATATTTTCACTCTCCCTCACTTTCTCTGGGGAATCTAGAAGGAAAGAAAAAACATGATTTTTAAAGATAAAAGGTCTGCATGGTGGATCACTCAAGGAAATTTTTTTGAAGATATCAAGGAAAATTGGGCCTATAATATTCCTAAAAAATCAAAGGAAGTTGTATGGATGATTTAAGTGTTCTTTATCAATGGAATCTAAAGCTCCCTCACAATCCTAATTTGAAAAACAACCCCTCTAGGGAATCAACCAAATGGACCCCTCTTTCAAAAGGATCATACAAACTCAACTTTGATGGTGACTCAAAAGGTAACCTAGGTCTATATGGAGGATGTGGGTTTCTCAAATATAATAAAGGGAATATTTGATTTGCCTACATAGGCAATATAGGAACCCAAACATATCATGATACAGAAGCTAGAGTTACCCTTTAGGTCATTAATGTGTCTAAGGATAGTGTGATTTCAAACTTAGATATTGAAGTTGACTCATTAAAAATATTTAACTACCTCAAAAGGACCTCACAAATCTCTTGGAATATTGATAATGAGATTAGATATGCTAGGACCTTTTTGTCTTCATTTTAGGAAACCATACTTAGCCACATCTTTAGAGAAATAAATGGTTTCATAGACCTACTCACAAATTTTGGTGTCTCTAATGATTTTATAATTTGGTAAACCCAAGTCTCCAATATACCCCCTTTCAAAATTTTGAACCATGTCCTATTAGTTAAGTTGAAGGGGGTCTGATTTATTTTCTCTGGCTGATGATCGGGCACTTGTTTTGTGTTGTTAGTGTTTTTTGTTTTACCCATGATGTTTCTAGTTTCTACTTCATGAAAATGATGATGGGCCTCACATGTACCTTATGAACTATTTTTTCATGTTTGGGTTCTATGGGAAACCCACCTTGGATATCTCTTTATCTATGGGGGGTCCCTTAATTCTCACATCTTCCTATTCCTCTAACTAGAGACCTAGGCCTCTAACTGCACCCAAGACAATTTTGGACCTAGTCAAACACCAAATTGATGGCCTCCTTTTTGAATCTTATATATGTTTGGGCCACCTCAAGACCCTTTTTCCTCTTCTCAATTATTACATCTCTCATCTAATTCTTGATCTAGTCAAAATTGGATGCTTTGGTTCCATGTGAAGACCTAGACCTCTGTTTCTTCTATCTAGGTTGTCTCCCATCTTAGTTACTTATGCCCTTATGGATACTTGGGCCTTCCTTTATGCCCAGTCTAGTTTTTAATCCATTAAAATTTTATAATGGTGTTTTATTTTCCTTATTTTTTGGTTTTGGGTTCCTTAGGGACCCATTTCATTCTTTTGAGACCTAGACATCTAGATTTTTTAGTCCAAGTTGGTCTTCAATCTAGTTGAAATTTAATCTTACATCAATAAAAAATAGTTGTTGCTCTTTCCAATATTGTTTCTTCTCTTGGTTGGGTCATTTTGTACTTCCTTGTGAGTTTTACCTTCTTCTTTATTGTGTATGCCATGGGGAGACTCATACCTCCTAATGTGTTCAAGTTGGGTTCAACACCAGTCAAAAGTGGGCTTACCTTAATCCAAACACTTACATTATTTCCTATTTATTAAAAATGGTGATCTAGGTTTTTATAAAAATTTAACAATGTATTCTTAAATCAGAGATTAGTATAACTTAGAAACATTATATAAAATATTATTTATAATAAAAATATATGGCCCCTTTTTTTAGAATGGTGTTTAGTAAAAAAAAACTAAAAAATAAAAATGATCTCAAAAAATGCTTTGATTGAACTACCTAAAACATGAAGATAGAATGAAAATAGGCTAGAATTGTAAGAATATATAGTTTATGGGTTAAGATAAATGGTAAAATACACTAAAAATGGTTTTCAATGGTGTAAACCCTTACAAAAAAACGTGTAAAAAAACTATATTTTTCCACCAAAAAGCATGCATACACTCAAATTCAAAGTTTAAAAATATCATGCTATAATACCATGATAATATTTATGTCAAGATATAATAAATAATGTTGAATTAATATAAAATCAATTAAAAATATTAAGTGATATTTCATCATAAAATTAAGCAAAAAACAAGATTGAGCCAAAGAGTTTTGAAGTGACAAACTAAACTAGTCAGAAGAAAACTTACCTAAACATTAATAAGCCTTGACAAATATTATCCTCACAATATAATATTATAACAAAGAATAATATAAAAGAGGAGATAAATTTAATTTAATAAGAGAGTAGGAAATATTCCTTTAAATAAAGAAAGAGTAAGGATGAATGAGTTATAAGAATCTCATCATGGGCTTACAAGGCCTCCTTAGTGTGTGCCAAATGTCCAATTTTCAAAAAGGTTAAGGGAAGTGTGTGACGTGTGGGGAGGAGTTACTTGTGTAAGTAACTCCAAGAATCCTAAAAAAGGATAAAAGAGGTGGAAGACACTTGATAAATCTAGGATAAATTGAATTTATTATAATAATAAATGCACACCTAAAAGATAGACAAAATAAGCTAAATTACTTAGGAAAGGTGAAACCAAATAAGATTAATCTTAAACAAATATCATAGACATATATCATAAAATAAAATGGAATATCAATATGATATAAATAATCAATGAATATGGAAATTGAAGTACAATAAGGAGGTTCCCCATATTTCCCTCAAAGTTTCCTTAAGTAAACATGGGATGTACCCCCAACCTAAATTGAATCTAGGTTCATAAACATATAACCTATTCAAATAAAATACACACATTTATCTTAACAATCCCATTAGTAACATATATAAATAGTAGTGAAGTAAGGCTTATATCTAAAGACATAAGTTATGAACATGGAGTATGATCTCTAGTTTAATCATGATATACTTATTATTTAAATCATTTAAGAAAATATGATAATTAATCATAGTATAAAACATCACATTAAAATATCGCACATGACACATACTTATACAATCAATAAAAATTAATGAAATCTATAATAAACCACATATGAGGTCTAAAAAAATATAAATAATCATATAAATAGAATGTTCAGATTCCATCATAAGGAGTTAGTTATAAAATCTAACCAATAATACTAAGTGATCTATGATAGTTGTCATAAGATAGAGCACTAAGACCACCAATAATACACTTAAGGTGTGGAGTCAGCCATTAATCACAAGATAAAAAATCATCATCATCATCATCATCATCATTATATTCCTTTATAATATTTTTCTTATGTCTAATGTATTATATATATTCATTTTAGGCTCTTTTGATTTTCTAAAAGTCATATGATGTGACAAATGCACCCATGTAAGGATAGATATATGTAGTTGTACCTTATTCTCTCTTTCCTTAGGTATAAATATTGATATTTCCTTTGGTGTTTCTTTGCATATGTAATATGGATAAATGGATTTAGATCAATACTTAATAATATAATCATATAACAATGTTTCAATTCATATCAGAATAGTTTTACCAAAATAAATAGTAAAAATAGACCTAATTGTAATAAAGGAAAGCATTAAAATAATTAAAATTGACACAGAGGTTTTTGAGAAGAATATTAAATTAAAAATATATATAGACTATCAAAGGATGAAAATAGGTCTGGGAACTAATATGATCATAACCCATTAAATTTAGAACAAATTAAAAACTTAAAAAAATATATTCTTAGTCAAAATGCTACTACCTTGGCATGGCCAAGATCAGAATTGTATGATCTTATAAAATTTTATTTTTGAAATAAATTTAATGACTATGTTCATGTGATCTAAAAACCTCACTCTTTTTATTATAATATGTTGTGGATCACCCCAAAATCCTTCTCCTTCTTTGAAATCCTAATCAACTCTCAAAACCTTGTAAGACCTTAAAAATGGGTACTATATTGTTAGGTTGACTTAGTCAGACACATATCCTTGAAAATTTTGGAATCCAACACTCCAATCATTTTAATAAGTTATTGTGTGATGCAAACCTTACTTCTTAAATGACTTTTCACTACATGAGAAAATGAAATTATGTAATATAAAGACTCTAAAGGAAATTCCAATTTTTAAATAAAAGCTAGACTTTTGATTATCACTCTTGACCTTTTATTAGACATTTTATCACTATTTTTCTCATTTAAATCCTTGTTCTATATGTACTAGTTCACCTAAGTATATATCTACTTCTAAAATTTAAATCAAGACCATATTGGCACATAAACTAACACACAAACAATAAGAATATGATAAAACATGACATAAAGACTAGATAAATGAAGGAAATGGGAACCCATATTAAAAATGGATCAGAAGTGTAGTGTACACTCATGATCACAAGGATAATAGTGTATGCTCCTAGTAAAAGACCAAAAAAACTAAAAATAATGTTTTTGACACTCAAAGAACATTCAAAGTCATACAAGGGGTGAAAAGTCATTTTATAAGTTTTTAGGTGTTTTAAGTTGATTGGTGACATTTTAAAGGGTATATAATTTAAAAAACAAGTTTGTAAAGAAAATAAATAGGGGAGAAAAATAGAACCTAGAACATAGGATAAATGCTCCAATAAGAGCCTAATATGAATTGATAATAAACATGTGCATATATACCCTAGAAAATGCAATTCAATAACTAATATTTTCCCTAAACTAAAATTAGGTGTTTACATAATAACCCACTTTTATGTGTGTGCATGTCTACATATCAAAGTAAAATAAATAATTGTACCTAGAAGGCATTAAATAATATGTTATAATTGAAACTTCTAGGAGTTCTTGAAGTCAATATATAAAATTATAATTATCTAAAATTTAAAAGGAGAGAGATAAAATTATCTAAAATTCTAGGTCTTAAAACTTTAAAAAATAAAATAAACCATATGCACCTTGAAATTTGGTAGGAGCATTCTAACTATCACTATGAAAATCCATGAAGGTCCTAAAATAAACATTTGTTCTCTTATGTCTAAAATACGAAACTTAAGCACATGTAGACATAAGGGAAACATTTGTATGATTCTCAATGTTTATATAAATCAATAATCAAGGAACTACTAAAATTAGATGAGAGAAAATGAAAAATAGGAATGAATACACCTAGTTGTGTGGAAATTATTAGGAAAATTGGTTACTATTCACATGTTTGAGATATATATTTGTGTGAAATAATTATATTATTGTGATAAAATAATATATGTGAGTTTTAACTCATATAGATATAAGTATGTTGAGATATCCTATAGATACAAGGAGAGAATAAAGGGATAAGTAGAAGATTATGTAGGGATTTCAAAATGATAAGTCTTTCCTCCTTTCTTGTAGGAGTCTGATAGAATATATATGTAATCTTCCATCCCAAAATAAATATATCTCAAATTAATTGAAAAAGAAGATTATTATGGAGTTAATTTTATGTGGCTTATTTGAATAATTTTATTGTAAAATTTTATTATGCAATCTACACCAATGTTTATCACCGATATCAAAGTTGGTATTTTTTGTTAATCATGAGGATATATAGAGGCATCCTTGAGGGATATTATAAAGATTTAAGTTTGATTTTATATGTGTTCCATTATAGTGATGTTTAAAATCAACCAAGACAACTAGAATTACATTCATTCTTGCTCAAAAGTTTTTTCCATTTTCAAATTATAATCTGATACCACTTCATCGACTCCATCATCAACATGCCCTGAGTGAAAAATCTATGAGCTTGTCATTCCATGTAGAGATTTAAAATTCACATTTAACTGCAAGTTCCATTCTATCTATAATATATTGAGACACTTCTCAACAACTATGACAAAGTCAAGTCAGATAGATGCAATATTAATTAAGTTTAAGTTTATGTAGGTATTAAAAAAATCATTTCAGTTTAGAGTCATAGAGATTAAAGTTTGTTGTTTTTCTTAAAAAATTAAATCCATAATTTTTAAAGGGTTCTTTTATATGTGTATAATTAAGGAAGGAAAAAATTGGTATAAGGTATTCTTGTATTTCTAGGTTAAATTTGATTTAAATCTATTATTTATAGTTCATAAATAATAGAGTTATTTTATTAGTTGTTTTTTTCATGCCTTGATGCATATTCTATTTATTTTATTATTTAGTAAGCTATAAAGTCAAAGTGTTAAAAAATATCTTAATTAGACTCATTATCACTTGTATGTAGCATCCTTCTTATGGGAGGGCCTTACTAAATCTAAACCTCAAATTCATTTTGTAAGGATTAATTTTTTGTGGAAATTGACATATGATTTCATCATATTTTTGATTTCTTAAAATGGACATTCCATTATAAAAATTCACTAGTCTTAATTTTCACACTTGGAAAGTTAAAATTCAAATGTAATTAATGAAAAAAAGTTTGTGGGGAATAATAAATGGGAAAGAAACATATCCTGCATTTGTAAATAAATTAAAGGAATGGAATAGTAGAGATGATAAGGATAAATCCATCATTAGCCTTGAAATTTTGGTTTCTAAACTACATTATGTGGATTTAGAAAAACCATCCATAAAAATCTAGGATAATATGAATGAGTTGTTTGGTGCTAAATCAATTAGTGAAAAATTCTATCTGAATTTATGCTTATTCAAATTAAAAATGAGTGAAGGAGATACTATGTCTATTCATATAAATAATATTATATCTCTCATGAGAAATTTATAAAAAGTTAAAGCTCCATTTGATGAAAAATATGAAAAAGTTATTTTGTTGAATAAATTGTCCTCCAAATACAATAATTTTATCTTCACTCTTGGTCAAATGACATCTCATTCCCTAGAAGACATGATCTCATCTCTCCTAGTAGAATAAAAAAGAGAAGTGTCAGAAGATGCAGAGGAAGAAACTATGATGTACACAAAAACCAATCGTAAAAAAATAGACAAAAAAAAGGAGGAAGTTTAATGTTTCTATTGTAATAAAATGAGGACACATCCTAGTTTTTAAGGTTCAATCTAATAATATATGTAAAGGAAAAATTAAAACAAATGAATCAAATGTGGAAAATTAAAAATAACCAATTAGTGAGAAAGAACTAATAAATGATGACAGTAGGTGTAATTTTGAGGACTTTTTATACTAAGTGATTATCATCCTATAGGAGGATGTAGGTAATATAGGAAGGAAGAATTTTAACAATATCTTGTCAACCATAAGTGAAAGGGCCATGTAATATTATTTTGGCATGTTTTTTAAGTTGTGTTTTCTTTTAATTATGGTGTGTTAGTGAATAAAAACAAAAGCAATTTTCTTGTTCAAATTTGTAATAAGTGATCATATTTCATATGTATTCTTCCTTGATGTAATATAGTGATGATAAATGATAAAACTACTACAACATCAAGATATTATGGTTATTAGTTAGCCACTCATAAAACCATCTTGTTTGGATGTAGGTTGTTAGTTAATCTTGGTAAAACCACCCTATTGAGGTTGTTGGTCAATCCTAGTAAAAACCATCCTATTTTGGTTGTTATCCATTAGAAAACCATATTATTATTATTTTTTTAAACCACTTACCAAACCATCCATGAGGTTTTTTGTTGTCTAGAAAAAACCATCCAAATCATGAGCAAGGAGAGGTAGCACGTTGTATTACAAGATAATGTTTTCCCCATATTTGCACTAAGGGGGGAATGTTAGGAAAATTGGTTAGTGCTCACATGTTTGAGATATATATTTATGTGAAATAATTATTTTATTATGATAAAATAATATAAGTGATTTTTAATTTACGTAGATATAATTATGTACAGATATCATAAGATAGAAGGAGAGAATAAAGGGATAAGTAGAAGATTATGTGGGGATTCCAAAATGATAAATCTTTCATCCTTTCTTATAGGAGTATGACATACTATATATGTAATATTCCATCCAAAAATAAGGATATCTCAAATAAATGGAAAAATAATATTATTATAGAGTTAATTATGTGTAATTTATTTCAATAGTTTTATTGTAAAATGTTATTATATAATCTACACCAATGTTTATTAGAAACTATGAATTTTATATCTCTAAATCTATATCATCTCTGAGTATGTAAATCATTGAGGATACCAAGTGAAGTATACATTATACATATTTGGGACTAATTCTAAATGTGGGTGTAACAAATATGTCTTGTAACTCTCTCAAGCCACTTCTAAATGTGGGAACAAGAAGAAGTATGTTTTATAACACTTTGGAACTATTTTATATCATCATGTAATTAAATGTATAATTAGTGGATCATATGCCCCCATTTTGAGGTTTGTAATGAACTTATAAATCACATATCTTAAAAGAAAGGTAGTATAATGATGTGTAAAATATGAATGATAAATCATATAATGTATAATCATAATACATTATCATCATTAAAACATGTATAAATTACTTTGGTATAATCATAAAAAAAATCATCATTAAAAGAATGTTTTGAATACATTGGTATATAATCATATAAGGATATCATTGTTAAAAAACATATGTATAAAGAGAATTTGACCTAAGTGTTTTTAGGTCTAAGTCATAAAAGTAAGATATGATTGTGAATGCACATATGTAACAATCTTTTGACTCATGTGTGTGCGAGTCAAAGTAATGTAGGTAAATGGTATTAATGGTTTTCCTCTTTATGGGAAAGGTATAATAAATATAAATAAAATCATTAGGAGGTTTATTATATGTGGGATATAAATAAGCATTATAATCACAAACAATAGTGTTCCCTGATATGGATAAGGTATAATAAATTAAGATGTATGCATGTGATACCCCTCTATGTATAATATATAAGCAAACAAGCACTAATGTAAGATATTCTCTTGAATGGGCAAGATAAATTAATGTAATCATAGTAACAAAATGTTACCCGTATATGGGCAAGATACTATGTAGATGTCCAAATATAATGTCCCTATATGGGAAATAAATAATCAATGAAGTGTTAGTGTAAGATATGACCCTAAATGGGAGAGATATAATAAATTTAGGGGATAAAATAAGTGTTAGTGTAATATATGACCCTAAATGGGATAGATATAATAAATATAGGGGATAAAATAAGGGTCCTCACCCTAAATAGATGCATGATATGAATCATGGAAATGCAAGAAATGACATAAAACATCCACATGATGTAAGGAAATTACTTGGATAGCTAAAGAAAATTCACCATAAGAGATGTAAATATAAATATCAAGACAAAATAAACAAAAATAAATCATAATAATGTTAGAATAGAGTAGATCCACATTATATGTTGATCTTAGAGTAAAATATTAAAAATATAAGACTAAGTCACTTCAATAGGGAAACCTCCACAACTATGAAATAAACACATATATCATAATATTATCCTCAATTACTAACCAATACCTCATATATGTACCCTAATTATGCTATATTTACTCCATAAGTTGATCGTACTAATGATATGAAAATAAAGAAAATTGTGATATGACAAGGTAAAATGTTATGTTAGCCACAAGTCAGCCACACATATCGATATACATGCTATAGGTTAAGGGTGTAGCATTCCACTCTACTTAAAAATAATTTAGTCCTTAAATTTAAATAAATATGGATTATTTTATAGGAATGCTTCATCTTCCCTTATTAGTCCTTTCTAGTTAGATTCTTCCACTTAATGAAATATTCCTTGATCTCACTTATTTGCATCATCTTAATGTGCTAGAAGGATCTCCTTAAGTTCAAAAAATACTTTAACCTCCTCATCCATATTTGGTAACTCCATCTAGGTATATACTCTTTTTCCAATTACATTGTCAATTAGGATACATGAAATACTAAATTTATGCATGAAAACTAAGGTAGTTCTAGCTTGTATGCGATAATGAAAATTTTCTATAAGATCTTATAAAGGCCGCAATAATTATAATAATTTTTTTAATTATTTTTATATTACTTCAAGTAAATTTTATAATGTTTTTTTAGGCACAAAATAGCTAATTTACCACTTCAAAATTACTTTTGTTTTGGTTTTGATCCACTTTATACTTCTTGTAATTTTGTGCCATTGCCAAGTTTTTTGTTGTACTAGTCAGTACCTCCTACTAGTGTTGACTATTTTATTTAACATTTAAATATATGGTTATACCTTTAATTATTAGTTTATGGATGGTTTTAGGTACCCATATAGTGAAAAAAATAGAGAAAATTTTTATGAGGTATAGAAGGAAGTGTTATACCACCATTATGCTAGTGGTAGCCAATGAACCCATCTCTTATGTTCATCTAATGAAAAAAATGGAGATAACTCTCTATGAATTTTTTTACCACCTCTATTTTCCCATAAATTTTAGGATTATATGATTATTTATGAGCCAACTAAGTACCCAAACATGAGAATAAATCATTCTAACTATTACTAGTAAATATAGGATCATAATCACTTACTATGATCTTGAGGTTCCCACGTAAATTTTGAACTATATCCAAAACAAATGGATGCTACTGTAATTTCTACAAATGGATGTGACAAGGAAAAAAAATTAGAATATTTTGGAAGCCTATCCATGATCACCATGATGACATTGTTTCCTTCTGACCTAGGAAGCCCTATTATGAAATCCATGGAAACCCCCTCACATATTTATCTAGGAATAGATAAGGGTTGAAGAATACCTAGGGTCTTAATTTTCTCACCCTTATTTTTATAACACGCCAAACATTTGGCCATATATTTCTATATCTCCCCCTTGAGTACTTTACAAAATAAATATTACTTGATTATATGATACTTTTTTGAGAATCTTGAATTCCCCTACTATAGATACATGGAGCTTCATAATAACCTTGTGCTTGAGGGAATCATTCTTACATAGGAGTAACCCATATTTTTACTAGAGTTGATTCCAATAACACATTTTTTTTGAGACACTAGAATATTTCTATATTTTTTGAATCAAAACATGTGTATCTATGTCTTCTCCCTTCAAATATTTCCTTATCCACCTAATATTTCAATGATATAGACATTGTGCATAAGAATGCCTATGTAGACTCATCCCTTGTGGATAGTGCATTTTCCACTACATTATAATTCCTTTCTTATATATAATTTCAAAGTCATGTACAAACATTTTACTCATTCATTTTTGTTGTTCTTTAGACTATAACATCTTTTTAAGTAAGTATTTTAGACTATCATGATCTATTTTCACCTTAAAGTGTTTGCCCATCATATATTGCCTCCATTTTTTTGGTTGCATGAATAATATCCATCATCTCATTCTCATAGATAGGATTTATAAAATTATTACCTTTGAGTAAACAACTCTCAAATTCAATTGGTCTTCCTTCTTACATGATAATTTCCCCCATTCCCTACCCCAATGCATCAAACTCAATAATAAACATCTTTGGGTAAACACTATTTATGAATTGTAAACCTCAATCTTGTACACTCGACAAATACATGTCATGGATGTATCTTTATATTTTAGACCCTTATCACTACCAAAAGGATCATGTACACTATATCTTTGTGCCAATTTTATTATCTCTTAGTCTAACCAATGTTATTCTAGTTACTCAAATCTTTTATCATGCACAAAATGTTATAAACCTATTTATCTTATGTCACTACAAGTTTTTTTCCTACACCTATTTTCCAACTACCTAGACACTTACATCCTAGTTAGATGCCTAAGTTGATGCAAGTGTCCAATGCAAGTGTCCAATACAAGTGTCCAGCATCATAAAGTCATCTAATTTTTAAATGAAACATATTCCTATGGTCTGACTAAGTGATTTAATGTGAGATATTCTCCAAATGGATTAGTATAAATACAAGATTAATCCTCATTCATTTCTCACCTAACACAGACCAAAAATCACTCAATCAAGCACTCAATTGAGCAAAGATTCTCTATTTTCCCCTATTTCCATATCACTCATAGGTAAAACACATCTACATGTCTAAAGTATTAAAGTATTACTCAATGAGCCATATTTTCTAAGTTATAATCTAGGTCACTATTGTAATTGTTTATCACACATTGCATGATTCACACATAATCCAACACATAGGTGAGAACTACATAAGTCTGAGGCCATGTTAGATTATTGGCTATGTAGTTAGCACTCATTAATATATGGGTCTTTGGGTTAGCTCAACACCATGTTACCACTAACCCATTTTTCCCATTACCACTATGAAGATGAAGATCTAGAGTTTTCTCATTTGACAAGGAGTGATAATCCATGACCCAGATTTAAATGCACCAGAGTGAAGGAAACACATAACCCAAAAGCATCCAAGAGGTTTTATCTAGTTTTAGTATGTATTGTTTACTAGACACCTGCATCTAATTCAAATATTAACATTAATTCAACCTTCCCACCTCAATGTAAGTGTCTTCAATTATAGAGGTATAATTTCTAGAATCAAGTAACTAATATGGAATCTAAATCTAATCTAATTTCTACCTATTCTAGAACTAGACATGTATTAGTATTAGAATCAGCTAAGTATATCTTATTCATTATCATTATAATATTTAGCATATATATACTTTCCATTTTTAACATATATTAGCATAATAAATTCAATATATGTTTATTTACATTTTGTAAATAATTGGATTATTTTAGAGATAGTCTACCATCCTTGTCCCATAGGATATCTCTACCCATTTAACCCTAGATTCCCCATATCCATATTTTAGGGTTAAACATTTTGTGAACCTAATATTTCAACATCATTCTTGCCTAATAGTACCATATATGATGTTTCTTACCTACTTTGTCCTAATATTCGTGTTCATTATCTCCCTTAACATGGATGATATTGATTTCTTTGATGATTATGGTTACAAACCTCTCCAACTTTATAATAAGGGGTAAAATTGATTACTCTTATATTATTCTACATACTAAAGCATCTAATCTCAAAATTTTGAATGGTGGTAACTACCATCCTTTTAATCAGGTCCATGTTCCCACCATTTCAATAGATGAGTCGATCCATCTTAAAGAAGATAAAGAGCCTTTACATTTACTTCTTATACCACCATCATATGGTTTTGGCCTTTGGTATTTTCTCAAATATGGATAAAAAGAACAAAAATTGAATAATTGAAATTGTCAAGGCTTGGGACTTTTAGAAAGATCCATGAGTCACCAACAAATCAAGTCATCTAATTATTCCATTAATGTACCTTATACCACCAAAATGGATACATAAGATTAACATGTTCCTTTATATTATCATCAATAGATATGACAAATACATAATTAAATTATGAATTATTTACAAATTACTTATAAAGGGTATATTCCCTTAAATAAATTAATTCAAACCCCTATGACTCTAACACTTCCAAATGATATCCCCCTTATCAAGTGTGATGATTCTTTTTTACTTTCATTTGAAATTTCAAATTTTTAAAATGATAACCAAGACATCATGTCATCTTTACCAATATATCTAAGGTGCCAAGAAGAGGGAATAATTTCAAACCTAAAGTGTGAAAGGATCCTAATGTTCTAAATCTTACAACTAAGGTCTTTAAACCAAGGGATATTTATTTCCCAAAATTATTCAAATTATAGATATTGAAATCCATAATAACACATCTTATAATTATGAAAAATTGGTTAAATAACCCTTTGTAGGATATATATAACCAATTATAAGCCTCATCAGAAATGCTCAGATGGAATACCTTTAGTAATAGTTTGTCATCTTTTTCCCATTGAACAAAATAATGTACATAGTTAATCATGTGGTCAAATAGATATTTATTACTCAAAAAGATAGGTAAATTTGGTAATTAAAAAAAAATTGTATAAGGATATTCAATTATATATTGTGAAAGAGGTTGATTGTTGAATGAGGTAACATTTGCATTAGTATTATGGAAATCCATTTGCATTTGAAGTATATAAACCTATTTTTGAAGATCCCCAATAGTGTTCATCATAAAAATAAGATACTCCATGGGAATGGTGGTGCTTGGCATAGATGTCATCATTTATTATAATCCACCACCCATCTTGAATCTAGGCATACGAGTATCATCATCCTCATGGATAACTAGTACAAGTTCTAAATCATTGAATTTAAGATAATTTGGTAATGTTATTGGATCTCTAAATTGTGTTACCCTTGGTATATAATTTGAATATATTGTTTCATTAATATTTGGTAGAGATATATAAATTGGTATTGAATGGAATGATGATAAAGTTAACTACTTTGATATGGTATAAACTTTTTGCATGATGCACCTTATACCACCAAAATGGACACATATGATCAAGATGATCCTTCATATGATCATAAAAATATATGATAAATAAATAAATAAATTATGAATTATTTACAAATTAATTATAAAGGGTATATTCCTTAAAAAAAATTAATTCGAACTCCGATAATTACAAACATTTTAAAGTAATATCCCCCTTATCAAGGGTGATGATTCTTTTTTCCCTTCATTTGACATTGTAAATTTTTGAAAGGTTAGACAAGACATCATGGCATCTTTACCAAATATCTCTAAGGTAAAAATAATATGGAATAATTCAAAACCTAAATTTTTAAAGGCTCCTAATTTTCCAAATCTTGCAACCAAGGTCTTTAAACCAAGGGATCTTTATCTCCTAAAATATTTATTCCTAAAAAAGGTTTATACCATATCAAAAGAGGTGCCTTTACCAAATTTCTCTCTAATACCAATTTGTATATCTATACCAAATTTTAATGAACCAATATCTTCAAATTATATGCCAAGGGTACCATAATTCATATATCCAATAACATTACCAAATTATCCTAAATTCAGTGATTTAGAACTTGTACTAGTTATCCATGAGGATGATGATACTCATATGCCTAGATTTAAGAGAGGTGATGGATTAGATTAAATGATAACATATATTATAATCACCACCATTCCCATGGAGTATCTTATTTCTATTATTATTACTATTGGTTATCTTCAAAAATAAGTTTATATACTTCAAATGAAAATGGATTTCCATAATACTAATGCAAATGTTACCTTATTCAATAGTCAACCTCTTGCACAATATATACTTGAATATCCTTATATACAAGATTTTGAATTACCATATTTACATATATTTTTGAGTAATAAATATCCTTTTGACCACATGATTAAATATATACATTATTTTGTTTAATGGGAAAAAGATGACAAATTATTACTAAAGGTATTCAATATGAACATTTCCAATGAGGCTCATAATTGGTTCTATAGCCTACCAAAGGGTTATTTAACCAATTTTTCACAATTATATGTGTTATTCATGTCTTTAAATATCCATAAGGTGATAAAACTTAAATTATAACATTTTCAAAATTTAAAACAATATGATGATGAATCCCTTCAAGATTATACCATTCAATTCAAGAGCACATCATATGAGATAGTATTTAGACCTTCATATTTGGAGTTACAATTCATTTTTATTAGAGGTATTATTTCTCCATAAAAATAAATAAAATTTAATAAAAAAATATGAGTCATTTACTAATTTATATGTGGATGTGCATAGATATGTTATATTCATACTTACTCATCCAAAGGAGCTTAACATATCCCTTTCTAAATACTAAAGTTTTGTTCCTCACACAAAGGATGGAGATTAATTACTAAATGAACATTATTAACAAAAATATGGAGTTTCTAACCTTGTATGGGATCTCTACAAAATTTACTCAATATGGGACCAATCCAACATATTAAGAACATACCCCAATGTGAACAATCCAAAAATCATCCACCTCAAAAAGATTTAATAATCACCTTATTTATGGGTGGTGCTTAATTTTGGAATAAACATATTGATTATACACAAACAAAAACTACTTGAAATATAAGACATTTTCAATAACTTGATTTTAACCTAAAAGACTTATAAAGTAAAGGAGCTTGGATAGACTCATTGGGAAACATAATACTACCAATTCCTTGTGGTTTTAAAGTGATTCAAACATGATTTTGAGTTATGCCATAAAAATCTCATGTGGATTTAAATTGGTAAATCTTTGTTTATATCAAATGGAAGAAAAAATTGACCAAAATCAGCAAGGTATTTATTTTTCTCATGAAGGTTAATTAATCCATATCCCAAATGATAGCATTTATTCTTTTACTACACATGTAAAATGAGAGGAATAACATTCCATGTACCATTTCCACTTATCCAACCATTATTAGAACAATGTAGAGGATATAATTTAAGGTTTAAAGGTTTCACAAATTGTAAAACTACCAAAAAAAACTTCAAAAATCCAAAAATATGTCTAGAATTTACATGTTCTATTAGATCCTTAGCATATATATTTTTGGTTTCATGTTGGTAGATGGCGTATCAATATTTTATATATAAACATGTTTCACACATACTTTGAGTGTGATATAGGAATACATAGATACATGATCTATGCACTTTTGGATCTTGGATTTTCCCTCTAATCATGTCACCAAGACATTAGGGGAATCCACCCCTATGATCATGATAAATTTAGGTTATATAATTATATGGTTAATTTATCATGTTTGAGCTCATATATGTACTTTCATGTGTTTTTATCCATGCTTATATCTTTTTTAATGTGTTTGATATGTCATATACTTAACATTTTTTTCTAACATATATATCTAGAGACTAGTATGATATATTTATGTTATTTTATTATGTTCCATAATTTTCCTTTATGTACTTATTTTATTGTCTTTCTTTGCTAGTATCTTGATTGTTTGATCATTTGAATATACTCCATTTTTTGTGTCCCTCGTGCCTCTATTTTCCTCTTTGACATTTGAATATGTCATTATTTGTTATATGTTAACATTTGATTATGTCATTTCTTGTTTTTTGGACATTTGACTAAGTCATGTCCCTTCTATTATGTGGCATTGTAACATGCACTTTGTTTGAGATCTCATTGGACCATTATCTTTTGATTTTTTTGAGTGCTCTTGTGTGTGTTCTTGATTAATTGTTGATCTTGTACTATTACTATCTAGATGTTTCCATGATATATATCATGAATCTTAGGACTTGATTTGATCACATTATACATGATTCAATGATATATCTACCTATACTTTTTCCCTCTATATGTTATATGGTCCATTTATAGTTTACATGGCTATATTATCCTTTTGAGGTAATATAATTACTAGTTGCTACTTTCTCTCACCTCAAAATAGGGGGAACATCAGTTGGGGCATGTCATAGAGGCATGACTTCCACATTACTTCATAGATTCAAATTATAGTAAGGGCATGCTTTGGAAACATGTTCTCCACACTTATTTAGTATTTATCATACCTATATTATAGTGGGGGCATATTTTAGAAACATGTTCTCAACATTGGCACTTACACCAGTTCTCATACATAGATTATAGTGGAGGCATGTTTTCAAACATGTACTCCATATACCAATTTTTAGTTTTAGATTATAGTGGTGGAATGTTTTGGAAACATGTTATCCACACTTATATAGTTTTAAATTGGCCAAATTCATAGTTATATGATTCAAATACACATTTTTGGTAAATTTCTATGCATTGGTACCGTTGTTATACAAAGTTTTTGCATGAGACATATCTAAGGTGCATATGCTTTATGAGGTGCACTTAATATTAAAAAAATAAAATTACTTTCATATTTTAAACACTTTTAGGGACTTTCAACACCCACTAAGTTGTACTTTTATGGATGTATTGAGCCAATCTACTATAGTAGTGGGTTCACTTTTTAGTATGGTCAAGGTGATTAAATAACTCAATATTGCTAATTTTATATGTTGGAATTGATTACATCATCCAACCTCCCTAGATTTATAGTGTGAGTTGACTTGGTTCACTCATACTCACCAGGTTATAAGTATGATTGGGTTACATGATTGAGCTAATCTCAACTATCGAGTAGCAAATCATCTTTTTTCCAAGGTTAGGGGAATGTGTCCTCAAATCTCTCTCTATATATTTGGATATATGCACTTTATATATTTTATATTTGTCCTAATTTCAAATTTAGTTATTCATAATGATAGATCATTTCAAATCAAATTGCTAAAAGGCAAGACCGTTACATTGGTACATTCGTGTACTCCTAAACCTTATTCTCTTTCAAATTCAATCATTTAAAATGATTTCAATCTCAAATTATATGTACTAATTTTATGTTTTAAAGTGTTATTGGTTATATTTCAGTCACCACCAAAGCACTCAAGTTAGAATCAAGCAGAGATAAGGTGTGTTATACACACCCACATATGCATTCATTTTCCTTTAAACTAGAAATTTCATTATTATATTAAAGGGAGGGAATGTAGACACTATTTATAAATTATATAACACCTTAGTCTTGTACACTTGTAAAATACATATCACATATGTAATTTCATCTTCTAGACCCTTCTTTCTATCTAAAGGCTCACAAACACTATCTCTTTGTGCCAAATTGTTTATCTCCTCGTCTGACCAATGTTATTCTAATAACTTAGACTTTTATCATATCTAAAATTTTATAAACATGCTTATCTTTTATCTCTAAAATTTCTTGACCTGAACCTATTTTCCATTTTCCATGACACTTGCATCCTAGTTAGATTCCTACATTGACATAAGTGCCCTATCTCAATGCAAGTGTCTAGTGTCATAAATTCATCTAATTTGCAAATGAAATGTATTCCTATGGTTAGCTTAAGTGTTTTAATGTGAGATATTATCCAAAGGGATTGGTATAAATATAATATTAATACTCATTCATTTCTCACCTGACATAGACCAAAAATCACTCAATCAATAACTCAAGTGATCAAAACTTCCCTATTTTCCCTATTTCTATATCAGTCATAAAGACAACAAATCTATAGGTCTGAATTACTGAAAGAGCACTCCATGATCCATTTTTACCAAGTTATAAGCTAGGTCACTATTTTACTTGCTTACCACATATTTCATGATTCACACACAATCCAATATGTAGAGGAGAACTACATAAATCTGAGTCCCTCTTTAGAGAATTGGCTATGTAGGTAGCACTCATTGATAGATGGGTATTTGGGGTAGCTTGATACCATGTTTCCACTAACCCATTTTTTCCATAGTCACTATGAAGATTAATAACTAAGTTTTTCTCATTTGATAAGGAGTGATAGACCATGACCCAAATTTTAATGCACCAGAGTAAAGGTGACATAAAATCAAGAAGCATCTAACTAGTTGCATCTAGTTTTATTAGGCATTTCATGATAGACACCTATGTCCAAGTCAGATAGTAGTATCAATGCAACTATCCCAAGTCAATGTAAGTGTATGTATAAAATTACAATTTCTAAAATTAGGCAACTGATCTAAAATCCAAATCTAGTATAATTTCTACTATTCTAAATCTAGACCTATATTATCATTAGAATTTTATATATATATATATATATATATATATATATATATATATATATATATATTGTGTTCATTATCATTACAATATATAACATAGTTGTACTTTCCATTTTTAGCATATCTTAGAATAATAAATTTAGTATAGGTTTATCTGAGTTTCATAAATAATTGGCCTAATTTAGAGATATTCTACCATCCTTGTGCCCTAGTTTATCTCCACCCCTTTAACTATAGATTCCCCATATCTATATTTTAGGTTTAACACTTTGAAAATTTTAGGGTAGCCAGAACTAGAGTGGTGCATATGGCCTCCTTTAGATTCTCAAATTCCTTTATGCTTATTTTTTTAGTGGAAGGAGTCTTTCAAAAATTATGTGAGCGGTCTTGTTATGCTACCATAATATTTCACAAAATAATGATAGTAACATTTCATCTCTAAAAATCCTCTAAATTTCTTAAAGGTTTTTTATTTTCCATTCTATCAAGACCTTGACCTTATGAGGGTCTACTTTTATTCCTTCATTTTTTAAAATCTAACATAAGTAATCCACCTCTTTCACTCCAAAATCATACTTGGAAGGTTTTGTGTAAAGTTGATGTTGTTCCAAACTTATAAATACCCAATTCACATACTACAAGTGTGCTTCCCATGTCTTTTTATATATTATGATGTCATCAAAAAATACCAAGACAAATTTCCATAAGAAAACTAAAATACAATGTTCATAAATCTCTAAAATGTAGATGGTGCATTTCTGAGGCTAAAAGGAATTACAAAAAATCATAGTGCACCTCATGAGTTATGAAATTTTTATTATATATATCCTCATCTATAATACAAATTTGATAGTAACCTAAATGAATACCCATTCATAAAGTAGATAACACGTGTAACTCATCTAGTAAATTATCAATTACTAGAATAGAAACTTATATTTGATGTTGTAATTGTTGAATTCTTAGTAATCAAGGCATATCCTCTAGGTTTCATCCTTCTTACTCACCATCATCACCAGAGATGAATATGCAATTCGGATATGTCTAATAATACCAACCTACAACATCTCATATACCATCTTTTAAATCTCACTCTTCTAGACATATGGGTACGTATGAAGTCTAACATTTGGAAATTTATTATATGGTAGTATTTAGATGGTATGGTCATGATCCATTTTTATTAGTAGTTATTTTGGCATTTCTCTAAAAATGACTGAGTAGTTATCAACAATCACCTATAAATTTGGTTGTGTAGACATTTTTGTTGGTTTTACTTCTAATGAAAATAATTATCTACAAACCCATATGCTCCACTTTTGATAATCTTATACATCTAATGAGAACTATCCATTTGTGCATACTTTGCATGCAATCCATGCAATTCAAATGTCTCACCTTCAAAATAAAAATTCATGAACAACTCTTTAGAATTCATTTCTATCATTTCCAAGGTTGTGAGCCATTGGAAACTAAAAATGATGTCTAATCCACATATGGGAATATAAAAAAATAGGAGTGGCTGGCCTATAATCTCCCATGGCAATTTTGATATTATAAAATTTCCTTAATTAGTTGTGCCACCATCTATAATCATGATTTGAAATTTTAGAGATGGATTAAAAAATAGTTCAAATGTGCCATATTTTTATCTTATTTTTTATTTATTGATCTAAACAAGATATAAATTGAGACTAATTCAGATTTTATAATCTTTTAGACACATAAATTAATATTTAAGATAAAATAATGCACTTATGACCACCATTTTTACACACTTAGCTCATGACCTATTCAGGGTATTTTGACCACTTTATTTCACTTTCCATATAGATGACTCATTATTTTAAGCAAACCAATGACCATTTAATGTCCTTATTCCTTATGAAAATTAGTTTATTATCATAAATAGATCATTCCTAATACTTAGATCAGTTATTTGTGCTCATCAAATAATAATGCCCTAATTGGTTAATAGTGTATCGCTCACTTGTCCAAATCCATTATTATTGTCTTCTCACTAAATAATGGCTAATTTACAAAACTAAAATTCATGAAAGGGTTAGCCCATGATTTTAGCAAGACCCATCTAAAGGAATTTCAAAAATACCACTATAAATCCATATTTCAAACCATTATGCACACAAGAGGCTTGTACACTGAAAAACACCATAATTATAATTGTATATTGAGATCAAATCCCCCATTTTTCTTAATTATAATTACATACAATCCTAATATCCCTGAGCTAAAGTTTGAATACACTTTTAAGGTCATAAGTCATGGTTAAGCCACTTAATCACACCAGAATTGCACATGTATCTAGAATTTTACACCAACCTATCACACACACTCCCATATATTGGGAAGACTACATGGAATTTGATCCCTATTTAAATTATTTTTATGTAGGTAGCACTCAACATAGGTGGTGTTGAGATCAATCATAACTTAATTCATTAACCCCTTTTTATTTTGTGATTATATTCATCTTCTTCTGTCATTAATCTAGGGTTACAAGTGAGAATAAGTTACATATAGGTTTTTGCATCAGATCAAAAGATTTCACACATTATACAGAACACATAGGTGAAGGAGAATCTACCCTATAAATTTTAGATATCTAATACATGTCAAATATTGGTGCTCATAAGAGACAACAACACAACACTCTAATGTCTAGTTACAATGCTCTTATATATAATCTCTACCAATTCATATTCCATATCTTCACTTAGCTAACACAACCTCCTTATTATTCTCAAATTATAAAATAATCTACTTATCATTTTTCTAGATAAGTTTATATTCCCCTTTATCCTTTCCATATTTAGTATATTTTCATATTTATTAAGTTAAAAATTAATTTTTGCCATTTATTGCATATATGTAACATTTTAATTTTGCATAGAAACTTGTATAATTAGGGTATATCATTATCCTAGTTCCCCAAATTTGATAAAACATATTAGTAAACCTATATATTAATTGATTATTACAAGACCTAGGTTTCCCTAGGGTTTTCCTTCAAAATTTTGTGTTACAATTTTAAATTAAATTATGATTTCCTATTCATATTGGAGTGTTTGTGAGCATTCATATGATTATCTCCTCTTTTTCTCATCTTAGTATTTTTAAAATTTAAAATGGATTAAAAAATAATATCTTCCTCCTCCTAACCCTCAAGAGGGTGATAATTACTTTCCCTCTAACCAAGTTCATGTTATCACTATTTGTTACATTGTAGTCAAGCAACAACTAGTGTGTTAATTATTTTGAGATCCTTCCAACATTTAATGAGTTGAATCTTGCACCAACATATCATTCAAGTGGGAACCTTACACGCTCACCCCAGGCATAAAGATGGAAAAATTAAGGTAGGTTGGGGTTAGTTACGTACAATAGTAAGTGAATTGAAACATAGTTTGAAAGTTATTTTTCACTCACATTGCCCTCTTATCACACTTGGTAATAGCTCAATAAATATTATATGACATAAATCTCATAAATTATCAATGAAACATGAATAAGTATATAATTACACCTAAAAAATCATTAATACCATAATGGATTGAGTCATTCATAAAATAATTAATCATGCAACTTTATTGATTAGTTTTTTAATATTACATATACATTTATGCTTTACAAGGTTATTCAATGATTACAATACTATTTCTATCAGAATCAATCTTAACTCTAATCTAATCTAATTACATAGCATTTAGTCTATATAACTTGGTAGTTTGTGATGTCTAGTTAACTATCCAGCCTTTCAATTAACCAACCTTTTTCAACTTTATTATGACCTAGCCTTTCTTTTCTTATTAACCAACCTCTATATAACCCAAAAACCATTTTTATTTTTTCCCTCTACCTTTTTTAGGCTCTTAATATCCTTTCCAACTAATAAATATAATAATTTTTTAGCTATTATGTCATTATTCCCACCTGGTAGTTTAAATGTGTCGTGTTGCTCAAAGCCATCTACCCCACATTTTGTCATTGTTTCACAACTATCTTGTATGAATCTATTGTCAGGCCTTACTTATATTATCTTCCCATGTAATTCAAGTTTAAATTCTTGGGTCCATGTGGTTAATTTTATAGATATTAAAGTTTTGTCATTTAGTATATGTCAACATGATTTCTAAAAGTTTACACATATCAGGCTATCAATCTATTCTATGCACACATATAGGTTATTAGTTTGGATTGTGCATGCCATTTCTCATCTATTGTCACTAATCTCCCTTCACCTATTGTGTATTTTCATGCATTAATATTTTGAGAATCAATTTAAGGGGTAAACATCACCCCACACTAAATTAGTTATTTGTCTTTGGATAACCAATCCATATCTTCCTTATTTTCCCTATGTAATCCATTTTTCTATGAAGTTGAGCACCATAATAAACTATTTATTCTAAATATACATTATTATGTAAGCATTTTCTATGTGACTCCTTATTAGACACTTTTCATTATCTTTATGGTAAGTGAAAACTTGTGCACTCTCTTCAAACTTCTTACATATAAATTTAAATATTTGAACTCACACCCCCTATGTGGAATGACTAGGGTTTAGATACATATTGTCTTTTTCATTATAAAGTACATGTACCTCCTTTTATTTCTTCCTAAAGCTCCTCCAAGATGGCATAAATAATTTTTTTATGGAGCATGTATACCATTCATAGATCCCATTCACCTAATGGCCCTATCCACCATCTCACCATGTTCCTCTTGTGCATGTCTCATATCACCCTTATGCCCTTCTTTAACCCTTCTCTATGGTGCATTTGGTAGCTCACAAAAGATCCTTTGCTACCAAGGAGATTCTTCATGCCTTTGGGGGACATTTTTCTTGATCCTAGATGTGTAGACTTCATCCAATTAGTTATTTCTACTATTAATCCACTTTGATCACCATTACACTTTTATTACCCTTAAATGATGTGGAAACACCACTAGAGATAGTATCTAAGTACCCCTTTTAGGCTCCTTAGCCTCTATGTCTAACCAAGCATATTCATGACTTATTTTCACCTAATGGAAAGCCTATCATAATACTACCAAGTATTGTAATTTGAATATCTTATGTCCCCTCTCTTTATCTCACCACCAGATATTTCTTTGAATTCCCACTATCTTTAAGGTGCATATCTCCATGATGCATTATCTTGTCCTGTAGCATTACCAATTTTTATCAACATAAAATTACACTAACCATTATTCATCCAGTTATTATTATTCAATACTTATTCATGCACAATTCTTCTCTAAGATCCCCACATCTTATCATGTGTTTATCACCCTCTACCCACCTGGTTTGACAATTTTGGGAATATTGGTATATTATTCCTCATTTAGTTAAAGGGTCTGAGTAATAAAATTAGTAAATAAATATGAAATTATTAAGATACTAATTTGTGAAATTTGATTACAATTTGAATCTTTCTAAAAATAGTAATAAGGGAAAGAAAAAATGACTTAGCTAGAAACTAACTGATCTAACTGAAATAGAGGCTATAATTCACTATGGAGGATTGGGACACTATCATAAACTAAGATTTGACCTTAATTTTATGATTAGATAGGAGCACTAAAAGTAAATAGGAGTATAACTGGTGCTATAGTCTACCTTTATGAGTGTTGTCTTAAGGATTTGAGCTTTCTAGGTTTTTTTTGCCAAGTCTATGTGACCCTTTCCATGAAGTGTTGGTAGCTATAAATCTATAGAGCTCCCTATATAGAATATTTTCTCTTCAAACCCTATACTTCCATTATGCTTTGACCAATTTATATAAAGAGGGGGGGTTAGTGTGTGTAAGATTCACTAGACATGGATATACACCCATTGTGTGGGTATGTTTCCTACATAACAATACTTCAAAGAGGGATCAATCCATATTTAGTTCTCCCACTTGATGTGCTTTGTGAAATAGTGTGTATGAAGATGCAAAATGATAAACTAGATGTGCTTGAGATGGTTAGGGATCGGTATAAATATTTGAATAATCTTGTAAGTGTATTGGTTAGTTGTATACAGAGAATAGGGAAGATTACTCTAGTGTTCTTTCTTTAATTCTTTCTTGCTTAGTGATAATTAACAACCCTTTCCAAATGATCTTTGAATGGGCTTTTATAGCGATCTATTAGTCATGGGTTGAATGTACTCACATTGGGATGAGAAGGAGAAGGATGGGGAACCAGAAGAAATTGATTATTGGGGCTATAAATGTACTTGTAAAAGATCACTAAAATTAGATATGAGTGGCACCGACACTATAGTCCTAGTGTGGCACTATTATCCTGAGCAAACAAGACCCAGGGGGATTTATTTGTCTTGAAAAGAGTAGTTTGGGTGAGATGGAACTAAGTTTAGAAAGATATGGATGATTTGGAATTAATGAAAATAATCCTAATAGGGTTAGGAGAGAAATAAATAGGAACCTATAGGTTGGGTGTTATTATCCATGCTCAAGTTACCAATTCTTGCATTTTATATGACTACACCACCTGTGCTTAATGGAGGGCCATGTTGGCCAAATTTGGCCCACACAAGAATCTTTTGCCCAAAAATTATGTGATCAAATGAGCATATTTATGGATTTAATTAGTGATGTAAAGATCAAAAGTCACTCACAAATCTTTTGAAACACTTATATCAAACTTAAACTATGTTTTATTGATATTTGAGAAGTAAGTCTTGAAATAGGTCTAAAGTTGCAAAGTAAAGAAGACCAATAGGTTTTCATAGTGTTTCAAGCATTCAAGATAATCAATTAGGTTATACAAAGTATTTAAATTTAATTTGAGCCTTCTAAAGAGACAATAGTTTCTTATGCAAGTCTAGAGAGACTAGACCATCATGGCACATCAGGTAGAAATGAATAGATCAGTTTGGTTATGTATTCAATAGATTCACTTGGAAAACCTCTCAAACCAAAATACCATATAGACATGATGATTTTAGTGCCAATATCATCCTCTACAAATTTCATAACTTGATGAGTTATCTATCTCAAGTTATAAATCTTCAAAATTAGACTTTCAAGGTGAAATATGTGCAAGGGTGTCAAGTTTAAGCTTCATGAAATAGTTATTTTAATTCAAATATCTCTAGGGTAAATGAATGAGTGACAAGTGTAAAATATTAGTATCTAAGTCAAATATCTTGGAAAAAAAGAAATTTATAATTTCAATGGGTCCCAAAGATCTCATAGAATGTGTTTAATCATACAAAAGTAAATCAATGATGAGCATCAAGTCAAAGAGTCAGTATAAATGAGAATATGCTAAGTGGCAAGATTTTATGTACTTGAATATATATCTAATGGTATATCTTAATTGATAGATTTAGTGGGTCTAAGCATATCAATGGTACATGTTCACTCATATAAAGTAGATCAATGGTGAGTAAGAAGTCAAAATGTCAAAGGATCTCTAGGGTGAATACACAAGTGAAAAGTGTATCAACCATGTGAAACTAGTAGAAGATATATGGCTCACGTTTAATTGTATAAAAGTAGATCAATGGTGCATGAGATGTCAAACAGTTAACAATATCTTAGAAAAAAAATGCAGAGCTGATAGTTGGCATAATATAAGAAGCCTAGATCAAGATCGATGGCCAATAATGAAGGCCAAAGGTGTCAAATTTCAAATTCTAGATCGAGATCAATGGTCGATATCAAAGGTCAAAGTTATGAGACTTTGATTAGAGGTCAAAACATTATCCAAGCTAAACTAGAGTGGATTTTTTAGGATCAAACATCACCATTAAAGCTTAATATATGTAGAATAGGTATTTTAAGGCCTAATATTAGAGATCAAAGATGGACTAACAGTGGTTGAATCAGGACTAAACATCTATGGATCTCATTGATATATTGACTATACAAAAACCAATAATTTGGATTAGTTTTCAAATATATAATAAAGATCTATATTCAGGTTAGAGTAGGGGCATATGTGTAATCATGGAGAAGTATCTCATTTGTTGAAAAGGTCATATTTTCAACAAATATGTGCTTAAAACCACTAAAATTATACTTATGCATGGCTCTATCAAGTCCATGTATATAAGGACCTTGTCCTCATAATGAAGCAAGCAAAGATGGTATAAAGTTCTAAGATGGAGATATGGTGGTCAGAGAAAGTGGTTATAGTATCTAATATATTTTTAGGGTTCCTAAGAGGGTTTTCCTTCATAAATAGGATCATAACTCACCACCTTTGGCAACTATTGTCTTCTAGTACATTTTTTCTCAGCCAATGAGAAGATTTAGGGGGCTATTGGGACAAAAAAAAGTTAACTTGTCAATAGAGAACTGGTGTTGATTTGATCAAAAAGGTAGTGGAGAATTCATCAAAAGGTAGTATCTCAATTAATGATCTCTTATACTCATACTCCCTCTTCTCTCTCCCTTTGTCATATATTACCCATTCTCTCTGTTTGTAAGTTCTCTCTCAATTTTTAGAATAAAAAACTCTCTCACTTTTGATAGGAACTCTCTCTCAATTCTAGAAGAGTAGAGACTCTAATTTAATAAAATATAAACCCTAATAAAAACTTGTATTAAATTACCTCTTTAATTTAATTAAGATTTCCTTTACCTATCTCTTTCTTTTGAACTATGTTTAGGTAAGCTTGTGCATGATGGCATTGTGAAGGAGAATCTTCCATGCCCATTGTGCTTAATTGCTTGACTATTTTAGGGTATTTTCTAGTTAATTGTAGGTTTGTATTTGTGTTCTTTATACCATAAGTGTAAGCTTGGTTTGATTATAATAATTCCTTTTAGCTTCATCCATTGATTCATGAACCTACTGTAATGAAAATATTTATGTGATTATATAGATTTTGAGATTGTGTGAGCTAGTTTTATCTTATGCTTCTCTAGTGTATATTTCATGATTTTATGATTTCTCATTTAATTTGGTACATAACCCTATTAGCCTTCTTAGGATCCCTTTACCCCTTCTCTAACCCTTTTCTTAGTGAAAAATATAGATATCAAAAATATGCACACCATAATTTTGAATGTCAAAGTAGCCCTTGACCACCTTACGACACTCTAAAGACCAATATAACCCTTTAAACCTTAACAGAGCTCACCTATAGTTAATTTAACTTAACTATCCTAACCTTTCTTTGTATCCATTTTTACCCCTCATCACTTGACCACCAATGATCAAGGTAACCATTGATGGTCACCCTAACCATTAATGATCAGGGTCCACTTCCCTAACCAAAATAATGAAAACCATCCACTTTAATTTTCTAATTATATCTTGTCTAAATATTGTTACAATTATTTTCATAGATAATTTAAAATTAGACATCCTAGTTAAACCTCCACTTCCACCTCTTTCTTATGCCTATAAGAAAAGAGGGATTGGGAGGTGAAAAGCATCTATAATTATCATTAGGATCTTGTCTATCTAGGAGTTTATTTCTTTCAAGTCAATCATCATTAGCAATAACCATCAATAATTCATTAATTTAGTAATCATATCAAAAATTTGATTTTCCTCCTCTTCACCAAGCCTTCAGGTATTGTTACTCTATCAAAATCAAGCTAGATTCTACCCTCAAATCAACTACCTCAACCATCCACCTAATCAAATTTTGATAAGATAATTAATTTTTTTTGAGAATTCATTTACTTTATTTCCATTTCACAATTAACTCAGACCTTATCCACCTTTCAAAATCCATGTTTTAGATCTTTTCAATTAGTAATTTATCAACCTAGATCTCCACATAGTAACCATTGATGGTTGACTCAACTATTAATGTTCTACTCAACTATTGATGGTCACCTTGATCATTGACGATAACCTTAACCATCGATGGTCATCCTAACTATTGATGGTCACTATGGCACCAAAAACTAGTAAGTTCATTTCACCTACCTACACCTGATCAAACTTAATTTTATGTGTTCTTACATGTTCATAGACCCCTTTCATATTTTTTGAAGCATACTTTAACCCTCCATCACTAGTATTGATTAGTTTATTACTAATTTAATCATTTCTATCATATTTCTTAGCAAACACTCTTGTATTTAGTTTCAATACCTTTTGACTTATTGATGTAAGTACCTTTCCTTTCTATTTATAAACTTAATTATTAAAAATGTGTGGATTGATAACCCCTAAGGAAGCTCTCACTTTTGAGATCTAGCTATCGCTAGGCAATCCACCTAACTATTTATGTAATGAACAAGTTTTCTTTAGTGATTTCTTATCTACAGGTCATCCCCCAAGCTAAAGAGGAGCTCTTTGTAATCTTTTGATTTCAACATGCACACTATCAATTAAGTTTTTTAACCATACCTGTACTTAGTTTATTTTATTCCTCCTTTTCATAATAAGCAAGAAATTCTTTGAAACATTCTATCATTCTTGATGGGGCCCTTGTGTCTCTACTTGGGTTATTATTTTCTTGCACACTCTCTCTATTGTTTACTCATTAATGAAATAAGAAGTTTCTTTTGGGCTTAAAATTAAGTGCATACATCAATTGCTTCAAATTTTAGTTCACATAGCTTAACTTAAAGGTAAAGTAATCAATCGTAGATTCACTCCTTATTACACACACCTAAACCAAATAAATTTCATCAATTAAACATCAAGCATACTTGAGACAAGGCCTGACTAGGATTTCATCACCTAGAAATAACCTTAACCTTTCTCAGTGATCCTAATTGGAGGTAATTACCAAGGGAGGACCAATTCAGCTCTCTAGTTGAGTAAAATCTATGGATATCAATATATTTTAGCTAAGCACTTGATACCCTTATCACTACAGAATGTGAAGTGAGGTGGTAGGCCCCAATACTAGGACATGTATTAATTCTAATGTAGATTATTTTTTAGCACCTAAGTACAACCTAAAACCAACCTTAGACTTCCTCTGTAGTACCCACTCTATAAACCAACTTCTATCTCACAACTTCTTAAGGCATAAGCCAAAAGAGATATTAATTAAATTTCTAGGACTTAACCTCTTTCTTAGAGTGTGATTTGATTTCTTTGATCTTTTCTTGCCTTATTTTTATTTGGGTAGTGAGGTTATTTATGATTTCTATCTCCCCTATCTTGCATGGTTCTCACCCACCAGTAGTGAAGAGACCTTGCAGAGAAAAACCCATCACTAAGTCAACCTATCTATTCTACCTATTCATTCATCGACTACATTTCCAAACCAATAGACTCTCCTCACCCTTCAAAAATTCATACCTTCCCTCAAGAGGTTCCTTAAGGAGATGCATATTTTTTTTATTTACTATAAAACAACCCCATAGCCTTGAAATATTACTTTACAACCACATCTTATCATATTCTAGATCCAATCCCATCTATATATCCACCTTATCGCATGCCCCCCATCTCATGGGGAGTACCTCCATTACCATGATCACTACATAACCATTGATTACCCAAGATTCTTCATCAACCAATAACCCCTTTAAGACTATCATTGAAAACCAACCAACCAAAAATACTACTACCCTTATACCTTATACTCCTAACAACCACTTATCCACTCTAGGATTACCTACCTATGGCACTACCAGCCTTCCTCTAGCTACCTTCAACTAGTCAACCACCACTTTACTTCAAATCCTTGTGGTGTTCATACCCTTTACCCTACCATTAATTAGTATGATCATTACCACCCTTCTACCAGTCACCAACCTAACTACCACTCATATCCAATAATCACCCCTTTGATGAACCTTTGGCTACATCCCTAATCTACAAGGGCATGTACCCACTATCTATATCCTTGCCTTTACCTACCTGTATACACCCTAAATTGGTCAAGAAACCACACATATCATGTTTTTTCATAGTCCTTTCATAAGAGACTTTGACTAGAGAATATGAGTCTTATTTTCATCTAGCCATGTCTTTTTATCTGATTTGCCTTGGTCTTGTTCTATACCCTAGACACCTCTTTAACCATTCCCATTCATTTGTAACCTTATAGACTTAACCTTTACTATCTCAAGTCACTATTTATAGTCTTATTCCATCCCCCTAGGTCCTAGACTCTCTAAACACTAGCACTGAAATAGGAGTATAGCACTGAAACCCAAGGTGTCCAATTTTTTGTGTTGTTGTCTAAGTTCAAATTTGATTTCAATAGTCACTTTTTCCCACAATATGAGTATTACCCCCCTTTCTTTTCTTCATTTCTAAGTTTTCCAATGTCATCTAAATGTAACTAAAACTCCCAAATTCAAAATAATGACTCTCTTATATAAATTACTACACAAGGAATTTTATATCTAGCACTTAATACTTTGGCACATTAGATATAATAAAAATTAGTCAATAGTATAGCTCAACTTCTCTGCATCACACATAGACTTGCATGTTTGATCAAAGAAGGGCCTAGGCAAAATTCAATGTTGCATCTATCATGTGCATTGATTATGCATGTTCACTAAGGGAAAATTACATCATATCTAAGACCATATCTTAAGGGTTAATATAGGCAATAATCAAGATAGTAGGGGTTCTTGATTATGTGATCATTCTTCCCCTAACCTAGTTTTTCTCCTTTTTCTTTTAATGTATTCATTGTTTGCATGTGTGTAGATAAATATAGGTATTGAATATTGAAATAAACCTATAATGAGCTTTTGTGACTTCTAGCCCTTGAAATTTGGTACAAAGACTCATATTGACTAGGCAAACAAAACCCAAAAAAGCTTAGATTCTCAGGACAAAAACACTAGGAAGTACTATAGAACCAAACACAAGGGTGTCCTATTTTTGGCACTCTTGTCTAATCAGAAAACAAAACCTAGATTTAGATTCTTGATAATGTCTTAGTCTTATTTTTCAAATTCTAGCCTCAGAGTCCATTTTAATCTAAACCTAGATAAGTTTATTTACATTTCTCTTACATAATTACCTATTAAAATTTATATTTTTCCGTATTAAGTTATAATTTTCCTAATATTACAAACCTTTATTATTTAGGATCTAAACACTATATTTCTAAAAAAAATAAAACATTTGTTGAACCCGACTTACTTCGAACAAACCCAAAACCCTAGCTACACATAGGGTTCTTTCTACCTTATTTTAAGCAAAAATTTAATTTCTAAAATTCTGATTTTTGTATTAATTGTTGTGCATTTTTCCTATTCAAAACATATTTTTAGAATTTAAATTATATCCATAATTTTCAAAAATTCTAAAACCCTAGCTCAACACCCTAGATTTCAAAACTAGGTCATCAAACATTATAGGGGATATACCATCATAATTGTGATCAAGAGAGGGGTTCACATGGAATAAAATACCATTATGGGATATTCCATGTCAAGAATTTGTGAGTTCTCTTGCACACAATTACCATAGTTTCAAGTTCTCAGACATTGTGAACATAACAAAGCTCAAAAAAAAAGTATTCATAAAAAATTCACTTCATTATTACCTCAAAGTGAATATACAATAAATCTCTCTCTCTCTCTCTCTCTCTCTCTCTCTCTCTCTCTCTCTCTCTCTCTCTCTCTCTCTCTCTCTCTCTCCTCTCTCTCTCTCTCTCTCTCTCTCATCTCTCTCTCTCTCTCTCTCTCTCTCTCTCTCTCTCTCTCTCTCTCTCTCTAAAAAAATATAAATGCAATAGAATTAAATTACCAAAGCATAGTTCAAATGATGCATCTCATGCTCTCAAATCTACTTTATCCATAGAATGTTCAAATGATAACTCTCTTACTCTTACTTCTCATATTGCACATGAAAATAATGCACATCTTTCATCCATGGATAACATATATGCACGTGATATTTCAATGTCAAATAATAATTTATTGCGTATTCAAAAAGAACTCAATCCTTATATTACACCTCTCCCTAGAAATTATGGAAGTGATAATGAATATGATAGTGATCATGCCAATGAATATGAAAGTGAGAGTGATTATGAAAAATTTTACATATATGATAATGATGATGATGATAATTATGCATATAGTGAAGAAGAATATGCATCTCATGTTTCTAACTCTTCTCTCAAACAAAATTCATGTCAAAATATGGATCCTACTTCTATAAATGATTATATTTCAAATGATGCACATGTCAATAATAATACTACCTATTCTATGCATCCCAAATGTGATTCATCAAAAACTAAAGATACCAATGAATCTCCCAAGCCACCCCTCACTACAATAGAACCCAATTATCACTCTTCACCTAAAGAGAATGGTAGCCCACATCCCTCTAGTAAGGTACAAGTTACCATTACTCCCAAGGTTCTAGTGAGCACACACCCTCTTTATGATCTAATTGAAAAGTGTAACATTCATATGGTTAAAAGTAACAATCAACTTCAATGATTAAATGAACCACTTAAAGATATTAATATAACATCTCAGGAGATCATCTCTTTTATGCATGCAATTGATGAATTACAACATGATGTACATCTCCTTACCTTGGAAAATAAAGCTTACAAGTCTTGGATGGATGCCAATAATCTACATGGTAATTGTATTCTGAAGACATTCATAAAATCTTCATTTCCTAAGAATTTCTAGATACCATAAATACCTCACTTTGATGGAACTAAAGATCCATTTGTACACCTTCAGGCCTTTTGAAAGGATTTTTCATCTCATATGAGCCCATTGATTGTACTTAAGTTATTCCATTAGACATTAATGGGGCAAGCACAAAATTGGTTATTTCATCTCCTCCCCATTGGTTCATTACACAAATATGATGACTTAGAGGAGGCATTTCTCAGATATTACATCATAAGCACATGCCCTCATATTACATATGAGACACTTGACATACTACATCAGAATTATTTAGAGCCAATTAGTGAGTATATCTTAAGATTCAAGGCTCACATGTTAAGATTGATATACAAACTAGTAGATCTAAATATTCATCATATCTTTATTAAGGGGATTCACCAACCTCTACTCAAGCATCTACTATATCAGATAGAGTCTTCTTTTCAACACTTGTGTTATATAGTTTTATCTTTGGAAAATAAATTAGGATTGATTAAGGTAGATTTAGTTGACTAGGTCACTTTAGATTTCATAGCAGCATCTTCAGATATAGCTCCTAGCATTCAACATTCACCATGTCCTAGATAAGATAGGAGACCACAACTAGAAAAGTAACCAATTAAGAATAAAGAACTAGCTTTTAGATCACAACCTATATTTTTCACTATAAAGAATAATAGTAAAGCACCACTATAGTTTGATTCAGAGTGAGATAGTACATATACCATATTATCAACACTACTAGATAAGAGGTTAATCACATTACCTTCTACTCATCAATGTGATCCACATCTCTTACATAGATAGCCACATCAATTTTTTGTCACTATCATCATATTCATGGATATAAAGATAATAACTCTTTTGGACTCAAAGATTGCATTACTAGATGTGTTGATAATGGTATCATAGCATTCACATAGGGGGCACAAAGATCTCTTCCATTATGGAACACTAGACCTCATTCCTCCATGACTGAGTCATCTCAGGACATTCCTTTATAGGAATCATCAATCACTCATCATGAGTGTAATGCAAGTTTAAGGAGAGAATCTCATAGGAGATCTATTCCACTACCTCAGAATGTTTGTAAACTAGTACAACAACAATAACCTACATATAGCACCATAGTTTGAGAAATACATAGTGTTGTTCCATATACATATCGAGCAGAGTCACAAGCACAACAACAAATTACCACTCATGAGAAATATTCACTATAAGTAGATTTTCAAGGTCTTATATCATGTAGCAACTTGCTACAATTAAGATTATATGAACCCCAATCACATGTCAAAGTTATATCTCAATCTATTACTCAATCATATACATCACAGTGGAGGCCATATGGTATTATTTCATATAGAAATCCACTATGATTATAAATAGATGAGCCTCCTCCATAGCATCCAGTTTCAGTTGCATGACCAATAAAGTTAAATTTTATAGAATCTTCACATAAAAATAATTAGCACTCAATAGATAATATCATAAATAGAGCACATTCCTACATATCATGAGTAATATGGGTACTTATTCAATTGGCTGATAGGGTTTAGATAGTGATACAACATAGAATAATACAATGTATAGTCATACTAGTTTTAGTTCATAATATTCACTTAGTAGGGCAATGATGGAGCCAAAGGTCTATCTATCATTTGTATTCTTGATCCACTCTCAAGGAAGTAACATGCACATAGTGCTATCTTACATCCCCCTACTAACAACTAACATTCCTAATTCCCAACAACTATATTATCCAAATACCAGCCTATCAAAATCTAGATATTACCAACTCAACCTATCCACACACTTTACCAATATTAAACCCAATCAACTCATTCAAACAACCTAGCCAAATCAATAAAATTTTCAATCCATTCATTCTACTGCCACCTCATTTGCCTACCATGAAAATAATTTTTCTAATCTCTACTATACCCACACACAAGATTTGGTCCTAACCAATCAAGAATACATTTTAATCTCAGTAATTTAACTCTCACCAATCAAATAAAAGACTTTCGATATATTCACTACATGTCAACCTAGTTCCTATTCATACACCACTAGTCCTCACTTTTAGCTCAACCTCTTCTATCACAAGTCTCATCCCTCTCCCCAAAAGGGGGGAATCATTCCTACTATCTCTATAAATTACCTAGTATCCCTATCCACTCCTATAGGTAAATCCATCTTGGTTCTCACACCTCTAGTAGTTAGATTATCAGAGTTAGCTCAAATTGGTCAAAACATATAGTGATTTAGACTACATGTGTCACTTAGCATGGTTTTTACACTTCCAAAATCTATATTATCAACATTACTCAATATATATTGGTTAAGATTATACAGTGATTCAAACTATAATGGGTCACTCAGCATGGTTTTTACACCTCCAAAATCTAGATTATCAGTGTTACTCAGTGCAAACTGGTCAAGATTATATATTGGTTCAGACTATATGGGTCACTTAGCATAACTTAGCTCAAATTGGTCAAGATTATATAGTGATTTAGTTTATGTGGGTCACTCAACATCACTTGGACATCTAGAGGGATATACCATCAGTTTATAGATACACAAACTATTTAGATACATTTTTTCAGACTCTATGGACTCATAGTGACTTTGATACAGACTCAGACTTAGATACCAAATTTAGTGGCATGTACATTACTACATGTCTCATACATATAACTTCATACAACATGGCATAGTTATAAGACTAGATAGCAGATTATAGTCATAGTGTAGAGCACATTATTTTGATCTCTAGTTTTGCACATGAGACATCACATGATAGATCATGTCACATGTGGTTATATAAATTTTTAGATTTTCTAGACACATCACTCACATACCAAATTTGGGGGCATGACATAGATGATCATGTTCTTCAGCATATAGGATTATATAGATTGGAATGGCAAGATAGGCCATTTTATTCTAACACATTTACAAAAGTTTTTAGATATCACCCAAGCATACCAAAGTTATCATCAAGTTAGACCATATGATTTTCTATAGTGATTGGTCCATAACATTACTCAAACCTAGGAGTTTATTTGGATAGAGGGTAGACATTGGTTTTGGACCTTTGAGCACTTCTTATTTATAATTAATATTATTTAGAGTGGGGGCATGATATATATTGCTCTTCACATCATATAGATTCTATACAGACATTCTAGATTACATGAATTTATGTGGGATAAAGGGTAGACATTGATTTTGGGCCTTTGAGCCTTTCTCATTTCTCATTAAGATTCAATATAGGGGGTATCCATTACAAGGATTCCTTCTTTCTATAGGAACTATTTAGATTCAGTATAGGGGTATCCAAAATAGGGATTCCTTCTTTCTCAAGGCACTATTCAAATTTAGTAAAGGGGGCATCTATTACAGGGATTCCTTTCTCCAAGCACTATTTAGATTTAGTATAGGGGCATCTATTACATGGATTCCTTCTTTCTCTAAGCACTATTCAAATTTAGTGTAGGGGTATCTATTATAGGGATTGCTTCTTTCTATAGGCATTATTCATATTTAGTATAGGGGGCATCTATTAAAGGTTTTCATTCTTTCTCCAAGATTTGTTTAGTTTTCCATCCACTTCCCTAGTCAGGAAGTTAGATCCTTCTTTTAGTACACTTATTTCCATATAGGTAAGTTTAGGTACACATCTTCTTTCATTATTTTACTCTAGTACTTCATTTCATTAAATCACTAGATTAAAAAGTGGGAAAATGTATACACCCTAAATTGGTCAAGCAACCACACATATCATGTCTTTTCACAATCTTTTCATAGGAGACTCTGACTAGAGAATATGAGTCTTATTCACATCTAGCCATGTCTTTTTGTATGATTTGCCTTGCTCTTATTTTATACCCTAGGCACCTCTTTGACCATTCCTAGTCATTTGTAACCCTCCATACTTAACCCTTACTATCATGGGTCATTATTTCCAAGCTAAATCCATCCCCCTAGGTCTCAAAGCCTCAAGACAATAGCACCCAAATAGGACTATAATGCTAAAACCTAGGGTGTCTAGTTTTTGACACTATTATCCAAGTGCAAATTTGATTCCAATAGTCACTTTCTCCTGTAAGATGATTCTTACCCCTTTTTTTTATTCATTCTTAATTTTTATAATATTGGCCAAATGTGAATAAAACTCTAAAATTCAAAATAATGAGTTTCCTATATAGAGGAGTACACAAGGAATTTTATATCTAGCACTTACTACTTTAGCACATTAGAGATAATAAAAATTAGTCAATAGTATAGCTTAGCTTCTCTACATCACACATAGACTTCCATGCTTGATCAAGGAAGGGCCTAGATGAAATTCAATCTTACATCTATCATGTGCAATTATTATTCACATTCCCTAAGGGATAACTATATCAAATCTAAAAACCTTAGCTTGAGGGTTAATTTAGGCAATAATTAGAATAGTAAGGTTTCTTGATTGTGTGATCATTCTTCCACTAACCTAGTTTTTGCCCTTTTGATTTTGATGTATTCAGTGTTTTCATGTGTGTAGATAGATATAGGTATTGAATATTGAAATAAACCTACAATGAGATTTGGTGACTTTCAACCCTTGAAATTTGGTACATAGGCTCATATTGACCAAGTGAACAAAACTCAAAAATATTTGATCCTCAGGATAACAATGTAAAGAAGGACTATAGTGTCAGACACCAAGGTGTCCTATTTTTTATTCTCTTTTCCAATCAAAAACTAAAACCTAGATTCAGATTCTTGACAGTGTCTCAGTCCTACTCTTCAAATTCTAGCCTCAAAGTCCTTCATTTTAGTCCAAAACTAGATAAGTTTATTTCTATTTATCTTGCATAATTACCTATTAAAATATATATTTTTACCTATTAATCTAGATTTTTCCTATTATTATAGACTTTATTATTTAGGATCTAAACACTAGATTCCCCAAAAAAAAAACACCACCCTTATATGTCTTTCGAACAACCATTAGCATCCACTTACTCATATGTGGCAGCCTTCCAACCTTCTCCCCACTACCCATATGTCTCTCAACCACCATATCAATATGCATCTTATAACCCTTTGGATACATAGCCCTAGACTAAATTAATGAAGATGCTTATGAACAAGATGACCACCTTAGAGTTATCTATCTTGGGTGCTCACAACATCTTGTCATATGACCAAATATTTAATGAGATTATCCATCCTTATGTACCTATTAATCCATATCCTCTCCAATGGGAACTTCCCAGTTTATCTAATTTTCAAAGTAAGGAAGATCCCCAACAACACCTTAGGGCATTCAAGAATGCTTGCTATCTCATCACTTATGATGATTCCCTTATCCTTTATACCTTCCCCATGTCTCTAATCGATCTGGCCCTAAATTATTATAGTGCCTTGCCCAAACATTCCATCTTCTCCTTCACCCAACTAGCCTAAACATTCTTGGATAGCTTTTTGATCAATATCTCTAAGAAAGTGTCCATCACCAACCTCTATTCTATTCAGTAGTTTGAGGATGAATCCATTGCCAATTTTGTGGCTCATTGGAAGAGCCTTATCAACCAGCTATCCTTCTCCCTACCTCAACCTCAACTCATATATCTCTTTGCTCAGGCATGTCCCAAGAACATATCCTCTACACTAAATGTCCAAATATTTCAAACATTCAATGAAGCTTTTATTATGGCACTTAAGTTGGAAAACTGAGCCTTTGATGAAGGAAATCTTAAGCTCAAATAGAAGAATTCAACCTATAAAACTAGAGAGGCTTCTTCCTCTAAGTCAATCCATGATCCTAATACCAACACCAAGAATAAGGGAACCAAAAATGTAGTCATCCTTAAATCCACTTCTCCACCATCTATCAAATAATCAAATTCCTCTAGTTCCTCAAAGAAAAACCCAAGGAACCAAACTTTAAACAAATAGAAGTAATTTACTCCACTTAAAGAATCTTAACTTCCATCTTAGAGAAGTTATTGAAATACAAAATCATTCAAATTCTTCCTATCAATCCACCACAACAATTTGACTCTTCTCATCCCACACCTAGCTAGTACAATGAGAATGATTTGTGTGCCTTTCATCAAGTGATAAGACATGATATTAGTAGGTATAACACCTTCAAGAGCCTTATCCAATCCCTCATTGACAAGGGGGAGCTTACATTAGACAACCCTAATGCACCATGAAACCAAGCCCTTGATATATTTAGGCAACCCTTCCCAAACCATGCTCCTACAAAGAATGAGATAAATAACATCAAATGATCTCATGACACTAATATGGTTAACATGGTCCTTGATGCAATCCTTACCAAACCTCCTAGTATCCAATCTTCTGATCCTCCACCTATTCCATCTATTGAGGTAGTGTAGTCACCTAACCTTCCTTTAGACACTCAAATTGAAGAAATACCATCCCCCTTCCCTCCACTTATTGAGGTAGTGGAGCCACTAGCCACCCTTTTAACTAATATACTAGAACAACTAACCATCATCGCCTCACCTTCACCTTTAATTACTGAGAAAACTAATTTCCCTTCGGATATCATATCTAAGGAAAAATACCTTGTGTATACCTCTCGCATAGAAGAACCATCTATTTCAACCCCACATCCTTTGATTGAGGAATCAAATGAGGCTACCATCCATGTGTCTCCACCTAGAGGCTTATCTTTTATGTCCACCCTTTAGGGAATCAAACCAACCTATAAACCATTCTCTAGGCTAGTGTAGAAATCAGATTTTATCTCTAACCTTGACATCAATCAAGCCACCTTTTGAAAGCAATTAGGTCTCCCTTATATTACCTGATCGAAGCCTCCAGCCATTTCTTGATCTAACCAACTTGACACTTCCATTAACTAAACCCTTACCATATCTACCCAAACTACCAAACCCTCTAGCTAACAAACTAATACATCCACCCAACTAACCAACCCCCAACCACTTAAGCCAACCAAGACCCAAGTAGTTAATCCCTCTCTTATCATCCCAACTAGGTCTGTTAAGAATCTTGATGTCCTCCCTACACCAAGCCTTAGTCACCCATCTATTAAATTATACCTAACCCCTCCAAACCCACCAACCAAATTATAGACCAAAGTAACTAAAGAGGCAAATCCACATAAATACTAGAAGGCCTAGATTTTTCTTCCCTCAACCTTGTCCTCCATTTTGGGGCCTTATCCCTCTACCTTAAATAAGAATTCAATTACCTATACCAAAACCTCACTACCTCTTTTGGTTATGCCTTCATAGTTTCTCTCTAATGAACATTTTGGGGCCTCATCCCTTTACCTTGTGATCTCTTACCTCTATCTCATCCACCTCCTTGCCTAAATCAGAGCCATCAACCAAGTATACCACCTTACCCAAAGCACTTACTACCAAACTTATCTCTAAGAAACCTTCTACCCCAACCACCAAAATCAAAATTGCTACACCTTTAGTCAAGTCCTGCTTGACCATCCTCTATAGGTTATTTCATAGTTATTTTTTAGCCTCACCTCCCATCAGACCCTTTGACCCTCTAGCTTCAAAGCATGCCTAGTAAAATGATCACCAAGTATGTGATTATCATAGGACACCAGGCCATAACACAGAGAATTTCAAGGCTCTCTAAACCATTATCCACCAATTTTATGATGAGTATGATCTATTATATGATGAACCTCTTATGGAACCTATACCAATCCAATTGTCAACCATACTTACCCAACACCTACCTACTCCAATCTCACCTAAGAGTGAATATGAGTCTGACATGTCTACTACCTCAACCTTTCCTTTTATCCATATTATCAACATGGTCACAAGAGCACAACACAAACATAAGGGGAAGGCTAATATGTCCATTCCTTAGAAAAACCTCTCCTCAAACTCCCAACCATCTCCATCTTTGACCAAACGCAAGGTGTATATCTTAGGTGCCTTCTAATCTAATGCTTCAAAATCTATCAAGATAGTTATCCTAAAATAACTTTATTAGAACCTAGCAAAGATGAGCTTGTATGAGTTAATTTGTACTTTTCCCCACCACCATTGAGCACTAAGAGAATATTTTCAATCCATTGAGGTCCATCTTGAGGACCTTTAACCTCTAACCACCTTTGTTGGTGCCCTTAAAATTTCTAACCTTGTTACCTTCAAGGATTCAGAAATACCCTTCATCTACCCTGAGGACCTAAATCCTCCTCTCTTCATAACTACCCACATCAACCAAACCCATATTAAATGGGTCATGATTGATGGGGTAGATAGCATAAACATCATCTCCTCTCATTCCTACAATAAACTCAACTTTTTAGATAATTTAATGTTTGAATCCTTAGCCATCCTTCATTCTTTCAATGATACCATGGCCACTACTTTAAGAACTATCATCTTCCATATCCATTTAAGACCCTGCATGTTCCTTGAACTCTTCTATGTTGTAGAAGGTGAATTCCAATACATCTTGTTAGGATGGATTTTGATTTATTCCATGGGTTTCATTCTCTCTACCCTCCATCATTACATTAAGTTTGAGCATGAAGGTTAGGTCATCACCATCTAAGATAACTCAATCCCTTTCTCAACATGTAATATGACCTATCACCCTAATGATGTCCTCATACCCCCATCCAACACACCCTTAATAGCTAAAAATCAACCTTAAACCACTAAAGTGGATATCATATCCCCTTCCATGAATGAGGCATCAACTAATTCCTCTATACCTTCACAACAAATCTCGACCATAGACCCTTTGGAATCCACATTGCATCATCTTTCATTCGGTCAATATCACCTTCCAGTACTAGACACTTTCCCTAATCCTCATGAATATGGGTAACTTACCAACCAACTAAGATATGACCCTAATATTAAAACTATCATTCCCTTTGGACCTCCACATTGTTAGACCTACTTTGTCTATGGGGGACTTGAAAAATCCCTTAGTGCTTCTACCACATCTCTTCCAACTCAACCATTCACCACCATTTTTTCTTACCTCTATAAACCAAGTTTTGCCAAGACATACCTCCATCAGTGTGCTTGGAAAGGTTTAGGTCTTAAATGATATGAGCATGGCCCACATGATTTGGTCTCCATTGAGACTAAAAAACCTCATGAGAATCATGGACTTGGTTTCATATTCCCTAATAAGAATAAATCCAAATAACACCTAATGCCACCATTATTAAGGAAGATACCCCTTCCTCACTAACTTTACCTCCACTTGTGTGTGAGGATGATGACATCATCCCACCTAACTTTTTTTTTGTCAACATGATCAACTTTAGACCCCTGACTTATCAAAAGGAGGAGGCAACAGTAACCATCCCTTTGAAGCATCCTAAAATGATAGGAGAATAATCTCCTACCATTAAAACTATCTAGTGTTAGGATGATAATTCTATCTTCACCTACCTTGGTGCCTCATATTATTCAATCCACAAATCCCTTCTTCATAATACCTCAACCACGTTAAATGGATCCACCATGGATATCAATTTGGGTACTCTAAATAACCCTTACATAACAAAAACCAACCAATCATTAAATGCTAAGGAAATTTGGGACTTCCCCTCTTTCTTCCAAGACCATAGCATAGCCTTTTCTTGGTCTTAAAATGATATTCCTAGGATTGACCCTACCATTTCTACCCATAACATAGTCACTCATTTTGATTATAAGCCTATCAAGAAAAATCTTTGACACATGCATCCTTGTATAGCCTTTCTTGTCAAGGAAAGCTTCAATGTCTCCTATTTGTCAACTACATTTAACTTATTGATTACCCCCAATGGGTCTCAAATATCAAAATTTTCACTAAAGCCATAGGGGGACTATGCATTTATGTAGACTTTCATGACCTCAACCTCACCTATCCTAAAAATGACTTTCTTCTACCTAGCATTGACCAGATTTTTAATATTAAATTTAACCATGATATGTTATCTCTCATGAATGGATTCTTGGGTTATAATAAGATCTTAATCACCCCTGAATATCAGTACAAAAACACATTTACCACCCCTTAGGGAACCTTATGCTATAGAGTCAAACCTTTCAGGTTAAAGAATGCTGGTAAAACCTACCAGTGTGTCACGACCTAAATTTTTCATGACCTTATCTATAAAATTTTAGAGGATTATGTGGATGATCTTCTTAATAAATCCAAAAGGATCACTTTGTCATTTTTAAGATCAACTTCGAGTGAATTATCCACTATCATGTTCATCTTAACCCTAAGAAGTGCATTTTTGGGGTCTTGCCAGGAAAGCTTCTTGGCTTCATTATCTCCCTTTATGGAATAAAAGTTGATCCCACCAAAATCAAAGCAATCATAGATACGTTTCCTCCTACCAACCTTAATCAACTTTGTATATTCTAATGTAAGCTTTAGTCCATTCATCATTGTATCTCCCATATTTTAGATTAGTACCAACCATTCTACCACCTCTTAAAGAAAGATGTATCTGTCAAGTGAAATAGTTATTGTTAGAAGGCCTTTGATTCACCCAAGGAGTACCTTTTGTCATGACATGTCCTTACCCCTCCTAAAGATTGCCAACCTTTCCACCTATATATCTCTACTACTAACCATTCCCTAGGGGCAATGTTGGCTCACTGAGATGAATAACATAGAGAGAAATCCATGTATTATATTAGTCACATTCTAGTAGAGTAAGAGACTTAGTACACTCATACTAAAAAACTCTATTTATCTTTAGTCTTCATGACCACCAAGCTTTGCCACTACCTTCTTAACCATAAAGCCTATGTCATTACCAACATCAATCCACTCAAGTACATGCACTCTAAGCCATAATAAAACTAGCATATGGCCAAGTGGATCATGCTATTATTAGAGTTTGGCCTTGAGTTCCTTTAGTAAAAGTCCATTAAGGGGTAATTTATTACTAATTAATTGGCCAAAGAACCATTAATATAAAATTAACCTCCTCCCCTTGAGTTCCTTGATGAATCCATCATGACCCTATTTAAGTGGATTTTACCTACAAAGTCACCATGTTATTTGATGGATCAAAATTTCAATGTGGTGGGGGGTAAAGTATCATACTTATCCCCTTAGATGGCAAACCTCTTCCTTTATCTTTCAATCTTAATTTTAAATGTACCAATAATATGGATAATTATGAAGCCCTAGTAATAGGCCTTCAAACTACCTTAGCCCTTGGATTTGAAATAATAAATATCTTTGGTGAATCCTAACTTATGGTCAATCAGATAAATGGCTCTTACTAGTGTAATAATGATGTTTTATAGTAGTATAAACAACTAGTTTATGAACTCCTAACATCATTTGAACACTACCATATCTAGTCAACCCCATAATCTACCAATAAGTTCATTGACACCATGGCTTTCCTTGCCTCTCAAATACCATCTACACCCTTAGATTATAAGTTTTTTATAATTATGCATAGGTTTACCCAACCATCTTATATCAAAACAAATTCTCCCACCATTTTCAATGTTGAGGAGACCCAACCTGACCTTTGGTACCAACAAACCTTTCACTACCTAAACCTTAGAAATGTTCCCTTTTGCCTTTCTAGGAATTCTCAATGAGAATTTATCTAGAGTACCTCTTTCTATACCATTATGGGAGGAATTATTTATAAGTATGGCTTCAACAGTATCCTTTTCCATTGCTTATGTAGTTAAAAAGCCTCTCATGCTATCAAGGAAATAGATGATGGAATCTATGGTGGTCACTTTAGTGGCCTCATTATAGCCAAGTGCATCCTTCATCTTGGCTATTACCGCTTACCCTTCACTAGTACTATTATGATTATGTGAAAAAGTGTGTCAAATGTCAATAACATGCTAATTTTCATCATGCACCTAGTCATAGCCTTCGAGTTTTTACTAATTTTTGGTCATTTTCATAATGAGGTTTAGACCTTATTAGGTAAATTAATCCCCATTCCTTATAGTGAGAGCATTCCATTATCACTATGACTTAGCACTTTACCAAGTGGGTAGAAGTTATTCCACTATCTCAACCAAAGAGGAAAATATTTTCAACTTTATCAACCATCATATCATTTATCACTTTAGTGTTCCTCATAAAATTATCACCAATAATTGTAAGTCCTTTAAGAACAAGAAAGTTTAGGGTCTATGTGATATATTTAGCATTAATTTAAGCTTCTCCTTGCCCTATCACCCTCAAGCTAATGGGCAAGCAGAAGCCTCTAAAAAAACTCTTAATAATATGCTAGCTACAATGGTTAATGAATCTAATTGGGATTGGCATCTGCACATCCCCTTCACTTTGTGGGCATATCATACCATCATTAGAACCCCTACGGGTGCTACCTCATTTTCTCTTATATTTGGAGTGGAGGCTATCTTTCCTCTTAAATTCCAAATCCATTCTCTTCTCATATCTTTACAAGAGTTTATTTTAGAGGATGATTATCATCAACACCATTTAGCCCAGCTTGAGCTACTCGATGATTGTCCCCTAATAGCCCTCACCCATCTTCATGTCTACCAAGAGAATATCAAACATGCCTATAATAAACACCTTAAAGTGAAATAATTTAATATCAGAGACCTCATCTTAAATTAAAATCAACATGTCACTAATATGGAGAAAATCAAGTGAGGCTAGTTTGCTTTTAATTGGCTTGGACCTTATATCATAACCCATAAGTATAGATCATGATCTTACTAATTGTCTTCTCTCGAAGGCCACATAGAGCCTAATCCCCTCAATGCTTCACACCTACATCCATTATTTTGTTAAAAAGGATTAAGTTCACCTTTTTATTTAACTTAAGCTCATCCCTTATTATCCACCCACATTCATCTCTCTTTTAGGGGTAATCAATTAACAAATAATCATGTGATTATTTTTCATTGACATAGCTTGATATTGAATAATGGGTATCACAGCTCTACCCATGTTATGGTTCTCATGGTACTTTTCATGCCTTCATAGGATGGATTCCCATGGTCATTGTCACCTAATCTTCTTTACACCTAACCAACCCTCTTGTGCTTTTAGTTTTATCATCATGAAGGTGAACCATTAAGCTAGCATAAGCAACTCTATGTCAAGCAAAAATCAAAGAAAAATAACAAATTTCCTATCATTGGCAATCATCGGTCATTCTTAACATTTAAATCAAATTAAAAAAAAAATAATCTTGGAAGCCACAATCAACTTCCACAATTAGACTTCCTACATCGATCAATCTACATATCTTAGCATAGTCTTATTTATACTAACTCTCTAGGAACCTATAGAAAAGGCATGCTAATCTCATGAAAAAGGTTCCATTTTCACCCATCCCCCCTATATGTAAGGTATTTTTGAGATTACTTGATATTATGTGGTCAAAAAACCTTTTTTATCCAACTAACAAATGTTCACGCAAAGCATTCAAAGGGCTTATGTTCATTAAGTTAATCTAACTCAATTTTTGTTTTAATCCTTGTCAATGAATAAAAATCATGCCCTCTTATTACCCTATCATGACTAGTTGACATTTTAATTATGTCATTCACCCTTAGATTATATTCTCTACTCTCCCATCTAGTGTTGTTAATTAAAGTATATCATACATTTTATCATAAACATTAACAGCAAATAACCATAAGCTTACCCATAACTACTCATATTACCATGCCATACATAATAATCATATCCATAAGAAATAAAATCAATGTGAACATATCTAAACATAATGAAGTCCAAAATACTCATTAAAAACATTAGAATGTCATAAGCATAACCATAATGAAAACCATAACCATGACCAGTGTCATAAAGCAATAACACCCATTAACGTTCAAATAATTAACCATTTTTCCTCCACATGTATAAATCCTACTAATGTAGTATATACACATTAATATTTATCATGTCATAAGCATATCCATAAATCCAAATCATCTCATGCCCATCAGTTCATCTTGGCCCAACTAGCATGTCTTTTGTAACACTTTGTGCATGTTCCCTTGACCATAGTGACAACATTGCCATATTGGCCACCTTTTGAATTTTCACCACCTCACACTTACCTGACCCACTTGTGTCTTTCGAGAGAACTTCCTACCTTAGATCTCAATGAAACTTGACTTATTTATATTTTCCATGGGATCACTTCCTATCTTAGTTACCCACTAGAAACACTAACCTTATCTAGGAGACGAATAGGTATACCCAACCACCATGCCTAAAATTTAGTCATGTGATACACTAGTCACTTGAGCCTTAGATTTGACCTTTTATTGTTTTTAGCTATGGAAAATTTATTTTTACATGATCTCAATTATCTCACCTATTATCACACTTTGTGCACCTATTTTTTCCCTTGTGCCTAATCTATCATCTACCTTCACCTCACCCTCGCATACCTTATCAAACCCACACTTAATTTGGTTTTTACCTCACCACATCCTAGTTTAAGGGGGAATACCTCCTACCATACTTGATTCAATCAATAAAATTTCAACCAAGCAATTAGTTTTTATTTTACATCTGGTTGATTCCAAGACACATAATAAAAAGGGGTAAAATATAGACACCATAAATATGCACACTATAATTATAAATGTTGAGGTAGCACTTGACCACCTTAGGACCCTCTCAAGACCAATCTAACCCTATAAACCCTAACTAAGCTCACTAAAATTTAGTTTAACTTAACTAACTTAACCTTTCCTTTTAGTCCTTTTACCCCTTGTCACTTGACCATCGATGGTCAGGGTAACTGTCGATGATCACCCTGACTGTTGACAATCAAGGTCCACCTCCCTAACTAAAAACATGCAAACCATCCACTTTGTTTTTATAATTATAGCTTGTCTAAATTATATTTAAAGTCTTTATATGGATAATTTATAATCAGACATCCTAGTTAAACCTCCACTTCTACCTCTTGCTTATGCATATAAGAAGAGAGGGGCTAGGAGATGAAAATAATCTATAATTGTCATCAAGAGCTTGTGTATCTAGGAGGTTATTTTTTTAGGTCAATAATCATCAATAATCACCATTAATAATCTAGTAATTTATAAATAATATCAAAGAGTCAATTTATTGCCTCTCCACTAAGCCTTTAGGTACCATTACTCTATCAAAATCAAGCTAGATTCTACCCATAGATCTACTACCTCAACCACATCCAATCAAATTTTGGTAAGACAAGTACTTTTTAATAGCATTCATTTACTTTATTTCCATTATGAAATCAACTTGGACCTTATCCACCATTTAAAATCTATCTTTTAGATCTCATCAATTAGTAATTTATCAACCCAAATCTTTACACAATAATTGTCAATGATTGACTCAACCACCGATGGTCAACTCAACTTCTGATGGTCACCTTGACCTCAACAATCACCTTAACTATTGATGGTCACCCTAATTAATTATGGTCACTATGGCACTAAAAACTAGCAAGCTCATTTCACCTATCTACATCTAGTCAAACCTAATTTTCTATGTTCCTACTTATTCACAAACCACTTTTGGATTTCTTAAAGAATACCCCAACCCTCTAGCACTAGTATTAATTAGTTTATTGATAATTTAATCATTTCTATCATATTTATTAGTAATCACTCTCGTATTTAGTTTTAGTAACTTTTGACTTATTGATGCAAGTAATTTTCCTTTCTATTTATAAATTTAATTGTTAGAAATGTGTAGATTAATAGCCCCTAAGGAAGCTCTCACTTCTAGGATCTAGCTATCGCTAGGAAACCCACCTAATTATTTATCTAATGAACAAGTTTGCTTTAGTTCTTTCTTATCTATAGGTCATTTTCCAAGCCAAATAGGATCTCTTCACTTTCTTCTGATTTTAATGAGTGCACTATCAATCAAGTTTTTTAACCATACCCATACTTATTTTCTTCTATTCCTCCTTTCTATAATAAGCAATAAATTCATTGAAACATAAATATTAGTATATGTGATCCATCAAGAAGTCAACCTTCTTCAGAGTTACAACCCCACCATAGGTGACCCATAGCTTGGGGTTGGTCCAATAGTGTAGCTCAATTGGAGAGAGCTGAAAGAACCCCCTCCAAGGGTGCAAATTGACACTATAATAGTAATTGGGATGTAAGTATCTCATCATCTATCTTGGATGAAAATGTTTGTACTATGAGAGGTTATTTCTCTATCATCAGTGAGGGTACCTATGATATATAAAGATCTGAAGGTTGTATATAAGTAGCCTTACTAGACTCTCCCACCTCATATTTATGCATTTGTTCTATGGTAATATTGTGAGGTGGGGGTTTGATGAGAACATGAGGTGTCCCATTTGATGATGTACTCAATTTAGGAGGCTCAATGAATCTAAAATATCTAAAGGATTGATTACCTACTAGACATGTGTATAGGTATCCATCATGAAAACATTTGAAACATATATGAAGAGTGGAAGGTACAACCTCCATAGCATGTATTCAAAGTCTCTTATGTATCAAGTTATAATTTAAATGGTTTGGCATCACCTGAAAGTGTGTAGATAATGTTTTTGGCTCCACAATAATGTCTAATGTGATTAAACCCAATGTCTATTACAGAATATCATCAAACCCTTGAATATTCTTTTATGTATTCTGAATAGATGCTATATCAACCCCCATGGTTTATATAATTGTGAGGTTACATTTATTGAGTTTTTAGCCACTATCAATGAGAACTCATTTAATAACTATATTATTGATTTGAGATTGAATGAAAAATGGCAAATTTTGATCAATTCCTAATTATGAAGGTAATTCTTCATTGTAAAAATAATCACATCCTCCATAATGTTGATAGTATTCATGATAGATGCAAAATAGGATGGATCAGTATCATGAGGCACAAATGGTGATTAAGTGTTTGAAATAGAATATTTTTGAAGATTGTTTATTTTTGTAGTAATTCTAATATAGATATTTTGGTTGGTGTTTTTCTTAATTGATCCACTTAATCAAATTCTCTTTTATATTATTTGGGTCCAATTATAGTGTACTTAGGATGAGGAGGGATGGTAGGGTTACATTGCTCCTATATAGGCTGGGGAGGAACCCTATTCTACGTAGTGACAACTTGAACCATAGGATTTACTATTTTCTAGGGGTGAGTAGTAGAGGTGGGATAAGAGCATAGATAATCAAGTAGTCTAGGTAGAGGTAGAATAAAAGGAGTCCTCTAAAACCTCTATCATCTAGTATTAATTAGAGGTAACTCAAAGTGATTCATATAAAAATGATCCACAAAAAAATGGGACTCACATGATGGAGGACCAATATGTAAAACAAGTTTACCTTGATATGTATCCATGATATGACTAATATATATGTGTACTTTTATACAAATAGTTGGTAATAAACATGTTAAGAAAATTTTGAGGATTTATACCATGAAGTGAAATATGGCTTATGTTATGATAATCATCGTAATAAGATATAAATTAAGACTATGTATTACTGGAAATATGAACCCTAGGGTGATCTACACTTGGGGTTTTATGAATCTAGGGTTTATTTACAACAAATTTAAATTATATTTAAATAAAATTAAACCCTAATATGAAATTTATTTAATTATCTAAGTTGTCTAAAAAATCAAAAAAATAGAAATATGTATTTCTAGTTTATTATACAAAATGTTGTATTAATGCAAACTAGGGTTTGAAGCAATATTCAAAGTAAGTTGGGTTTACCAAATGATTTAACCCTTTAGGGTTATAAAAATGTAAATCTTAAGATAAATTAAAGGGATGAGATGTCTAAATTAGTTACATAATATGTAATAAATAATTACTAGTTTGTTATGAATTTTGATTTATTTTGACTTTTTAAAAATAGAAATAAATATGCATAAATAGAGACTTATCTAGAAAGTGATTGTTACAAAATATTCAAGTTTTAAAAACTAGATTATGGATAGGTCTGAGTGTCATCATCAAGGTCCTATTGAATATTCTTCATTGGATAGTAGTACCCCACCTAGATAATAGTGCCATGTTGCTTTAGTGTCCTCAAAATAGTACTAGTGTCCCCTTTACAGGATTGTTCCTATTTTCTAGGATCACTTGTGCCTATGTTTTTGGGTTTTATTCCTATCACATAAAATCTAGAACTCTTTATTGTGCCTGTAATATCTAATTTAGTGTGCAAAACCTAAACTTCTTTACAAGTATGTAATGAGATAAAATGTTCATTCATTAGTAGAATAGGTTGGACATCCTTAACACCCCATTGTGAAGAGAGTTTCCTACATAAGAATACTCTAAGGAGGGATCAATTTTGATGTATTTCTCTCACCTAGTGCTTGGTGAAAGTACAAATTAATGATAGAATGATAGTGGTATTGAATGCCTTGAGTATGATTGAGATTGGAAATATTTGAAATATGGGCTTAGGGTAACTATAGATTGTAGTATACAAAAGTAGGGAAGAATAGGGATCAAATACCTTAATTTTTCTTAGCTTGTTTATTATTTGATTATTTTTTTTGCATATATTTTCCATCTAGTGAATAGAGGTCAAATAGTCTTATATTTATAGATGTTTGTAGCTTATGTAGATAATAAAATATAGTTAGTCCAACCTTAGGAGGGGAACATAATTGAAAATATATTTTTTCAAGAGAGTTACGTCAAGGGACACTAGCGCAAAATTAGCGACACTAGCACCATGTAGATCTAATGTCTTTAATGTGGCATTAGTGTCCAACTAGTAGACTATTAGGCACATTAGGTTAGGATATGGTAATGTTGTTCTATACTATGTTTTAGATGACAAAAGATTATAATTTTGAAAACCTACAATTATCTTTCTCATATTGATAATTTGATCATATAGAGTCTCACAAGTGTAAACCCTAGTTATTTTTGATTGAATATGTAAGCACACACCCTATAGAGAAGAGGTGTGAATAGGATGAGTATGGAGATTAGTGAAATTGTTATAGGATGATTCATCTTGTGGAGGAGTGATATCATGGACATGGTTAAAGGGAAAGTAGATATCACCCTCATGGAGATGAGGAGGACAAGGAAATTATTTATTGTGCATAAGATATGACATTGAAACTTGAAACATAGTTATTAGATTATGTGCTAAATCCTTGATGTGCATAGAGGTTTGCTTATTAATATAATTCCATATAGGATAAAGATAAAATGCTATGAAATATGACATATATTACAATTTATAGAAAATATCATCTCCACATGTGTTTATGTCTTTCCTAAATTAAAGGGAACAAATATTCAAATGAAAGTATTAGACTTTGCAACAAAAAGTGATTAATTTATTTTTTTATTATGATCATGATTGTATGAAATAAAAATCATAATATATATGGATCTAAATTCTGACTTATATAAATTTAAACCCTATGGTTATTTAGGGTTAGGGTTTTGAAGTAGGGTTGTTTTATAAAAATTTAAATTGCATTAAATAAATGAAACCCTAATGTGAGATTGATTTAATGAGCAAGGGTATAACAAAAAAATATAAAAATAGAAGTATGTATCCTTAATTTAAGGCACAAAAATTTGGATAATTCAAACTAGGTTTTGAATCAATATTCAAAGTAAGTTAGGTTCACCAAATGTTTTATCCTTTTAGGGTTTTACTAATGTAAATCCTAAATTAGATTAAAGGGTTGAGTTGCCTAAATCAGTGAAATAATATGCAATAAATAAACATTGATTTGTTATATATTTTAAATTATTTTGAATTTCTAAAAATAGTAATTAAAGTATAAATAAAGACTTATCTAAAAAATGATTGTCACAAAAGATTTGGGTTCTCAAAATTGGGTTATAGACATGTTTGAGTGTCATCAATAGGGTCCCTAAGTTATAATATTCACTAAATTGTAGTGTCTCACCTAAATAGTAGAATAATGTGGCTCTATTTTCCTAAAAATGGTGTTAGTGTCTTCTTTGTAGGACTATTCATATTTTCTTAGAGTACCTACACCTATGTTTCTACATTATGTTATTGCATACACAAAATAAAGAACTTTGTATTGTGCTTAGAATATATGATTTAGTATGAAAAACCTAATCTTCTTTGAATTTATATCATGATATAAAAATGTGTGTTCATTAGTAGGATAGGCTAGATGTCCTCACTAACTCGCTATGAAGAGAGTTTCCTACATACCAATATTTTGAGGATGGATCAAGCCCGATGTATTTTTCCCACCTAGTAATTGATGCAATTGTAAGTGAATGATAGAATTATAGTGGTCTTGGATGCCTTGAGTGTGCTTGAGATTGTAAATATATGAAATTTTGACTTAGGATAGTTCTAAATTGTATTATGCAAAATTAGGGCAAAATAGGGATTAATAATCTTGAATTTGCTCAACTTGTTTCTTATTTGAATAGGTTTTTTTAATCTATTTTCCATCTAGTAAATAAAGGTCTAATAGTCTTGTATTTATAGTGATTTGTAGTTTGTGTGGATAATAAAATGTGCTTAGGTTAACCTTAGGATGGGCATATGTTTTAAAATATATCCATTCAAAAGAGTTATGGAAATGGACATGTTATAGCTCAAATTTTTACCTTTGAGAGGGTGTTTCAAACCCTCTCAATTTGAGATATGCAATGGGATTAATCCTAGGCTATGGGTGACATTTATATGGATTAGACCTTTATTTTATATGTATATCTCCCATTGATGTATCAATTAGGCTCTTTTACACTACTAACTTGCAAATAAAAATGATAAGGATAACTTGAAAACAAACTAAGGGGCTGATACACTAAATAACTTGATCACTACCAACCAGATGCATGTGCACATGAAAACCAAGAGACTAACCTTAGCATAAAATTATCCTAATATGATTCTCTCACATTATCACTTCAATGTGGAGGTTTTGTTAGATGTTTAAGCTAGGAGGACTAATCAAGAGGTCATTGAATGACACTAAAGAGTAGACAAACTCACTCAACCCCCACACCTCACTTAAACACCTCACATGACCTAAAAAATAAGATTTTAAACTACATATAGGTGTTATAAAAGGACAAAATACCAAGGAAGACTAGTCAAATCACTTGTCAAGATTAGCTATTCATGCACACACACTAAATATAGTCATAGAAGGATGTAAAACTAGTAGTTTTTCATTGATCAAAGGCATACAAATGGGTAGGTATTCACCATAACTAAGTGAAGGATCCATAAAAATCTATTCAAGGCTGAATTTATATAAAAATGAGAGTACAAGAGAGAGAGAGGGGAGTAGAAGAGAGTCATGACAAGTGTTTAGCATCTATGACAAGATTTATAATCAAGAATGGAGTTATGGAATAGTCTCATGAGACCTTTAATGACATGTGTTTCACTCTTGAAGATGATTTACTTTTAAAAATGGCATGGGATTTTATCTCTTGCTTGACACCTTTTATCAGTTTTAGAACCTTCTAATATTAACATTACAATGATGATTAAACCTCTTAGGTGTCTTGAAGCCCACTTTATTTCACTATGCCTATCTTGCATAAATGGCTCAAATATTGACTTTGTCTTCATAACTATAATTATTATCCATGAAAGGTCTCTCTCACTCATAATAGACTTGAAATAACTCCTTTATATGCAACAAACACTCTTTAATGCTTCATCTTGCACCTTAAGCTCTCACTTGCCTTCAATTCCTTGTAACCCTTAAAAAACACAAAGATCCTTGTTTAATATAATGTATAGATTATATTGATAAACTAAAAATTTATTTGAGTACCTAGTATTCCCTTACATATCTTTACCAAATTTCATGACCAGACCTCGAGTAGTACATTTATTCACCTATTTTCTCTCTCTAATTAGGCCACTAGGCCTATAAATTGAGTTTTTATTCTAATATTCTCCCACATGTGTGAAACATATAATAAGTGTTTGATTCACTTTTAGGACCCCCTAAACATGTTTCATGCCAAATTTGGGATTTTAAAACCTTGTATAGATAGGTAAACCAAGAAATGGTAAAAAAACTAATCCTTCACAAGCAATGTTGTACTACATTTAAGAATCAAACTTATTTAAGAACTTAGAGAATTATGTGTACAAAATATTTGACTTTTTGGGATATTAAACACATCAATACACCTTATCCAATAGTTTTCATTTGTCCATGAGGTCAAATACCATGTTTTGAGCCTAAATCCTTATAAAAACATAACATTTAATGTATTTGTATAGGTACAAGTCCAAGAAAATTCCATGGTGAGACACTTCTTGGAGTGAGTAATTATGTCAAATTGGTTTCAAGGTTAATTAAATTCATTTCAAATTCTTAAGAGATCAATTCTTTCCATCAGGTCACTCCTAGTCTTCTTGGCAACCAAAAACATGCTTATCATCTTAACAATGATTCATAAATCTTGGGGACTTAATTTAAAAAGCCCATAAATAAAAATTATAAAATACCCTCTGACATCCCTTAAGATATTGGGCTTCCATGCAACTTCTCTGTATTATTATGAGCTTGAGAATGTGTTTCTCAAGCTAGAAAGTCTACATTTGGTGAGCTTGAGAGAGAGTGTGTGACTTGGAAATGGCATATTAGAGGTTATTTTTGATTAAAAAAATCTCAATGAGGTCTGTAACAACCCTATTGATATATTCCAATGGTTTCCTTTTCCATTCTTCTCCATAGTCTTATTAAAACCTCCATTAGCTCATGCTTAGGGTTTATGAGCATATTAATGTAATTGACCCTAGGGTCTATGTTTGAGTTGTTTCATTTTTGTTTAAGGGGATAAAAACATCATATAATGTTAAATTTAAGTCTTATCCACCTTATTTGGTAATTTATACTTCCCTCTCACCCTCACCAAACCATTTTCTTCACCATTTAAAAAAAAATGCATGTTTGATTATCTTGACTTATTAAGCCTAAATAGTCCATTATTCAATGGGGACATTATGAACCTATAGTATTAAATGGAATAATTATTATAATATATCTTTTCTCCTTCCCATATACCTTTTCCCTTCAAACCAAAAGACCTCTCTCTCATTTGACTCGACAAACCTGACTATGCTAATTTTGACTATGTGACTGTAGGCTTAGGGTGTATTCTCTTTAGAAAACTTTATGATGTTATTAAATATCATTATTAGGTTTTATTTGGTTCCATAAACTTTTATACTCACCAAAATTTCATTTATAATTCATATGTTATGTATTCTCTTTTAATCTTGAAAGGTGAGGTTACCTTCCCCAGTTGCCCTGTAGGTCTTCAAGGAGGGTTAATACTTTGTTAATCCTGAGAGCAGCTTCAAATGAAGGGTTTTTATCTTAATTATTGAATACAAAATTAATTAAATTTTTCCTAAGATATATCACATTTCAATTTAATTCCTCAATTGGCTAAAACACTAAAAACATTTAATTTTTCCTCTAATCTCATATATAGCCTGTGTATACTCATCTGGACTTGCTAGGTCTGATAAGTCCTTTTAGCCTATTCAATACCTATGAACACTTTTTTATTCAATTAATAACCTTTTTACTTATATAATTCAATATAATACTTCACTTTATCCTAATCTCATTTTTTCAAGCTATGGTCACATATCAACCTCAATCATTCAAAACTTGACTATATGTATCCATTTAGGTATCTTGGTTGTAAGTTTTACTAGATTAAGACTCTCTTGGATTGATTCACCTTTTTAATGATTCCAATAAAGTTATTTATCTTCTTACCATCTCTCATTTTTCCCTTGAACTTCATTATTTGATACACAATTCATTATATCTCATATGAAAATAAGACCTATAGAGCTACAAACATGTAAGTCTGCATTTTCATGTTCTAAACCCTTTTGGAAGATTTTTTTGATATTTTAAAACTTTTATGACACTTATCCCATTACTTAATTACCTCTATTATGAGTTTATAACCCTCATACTTCTTCATTATTACAAGGTTAGACCTTCTCAGATCAATTTTGTACAGACAACCTATATACTATCTTTAGGATTAAAAACACCGAATACTACTTAGAGAGGCCAATATGGAGTTATTAGTAATTTTTGAGAGATTTAAATGAAGTTATAATATTTTGAAGGACATTTAAAAATAATTGGTATGTGTTGAACCTTGTAAAACTTCTAAACCATGAATTAAAAACCATGCTACCTATCATATGAAGGTCCTTTGCTCAATTTCCAATGCCACACATGCCAAAAGGATGGAATATGAAAGTGTGAAAATTTATATTGGGATTTAAGAGTGTTTTAAATCACTCACTTTACCTTCACTAGCTCATTCATGCATGAAACATGGTCAAAACTAAGACCTTAGGGTTTTTTAAGGGTTTAAGACCACTTGATGGTCCTAACGATTATTCATAAAGATGAGAGGACCAATCTAAGAACCAAGCCATAAAATTTAAGGCCATTATAAATCCTTAATATTACCATAATATCAGGCCATGACTATCTCTCTTATGTCTGTACCAAATACATAAAATTGTCCTTTATTAGTTTGTCAAGAGGTTGATAGAATTTTTGAAGCAAATTTTGGTTTTTTGGGACCTATAAAAGATTTATATGTATGGATATGACTTGAGGAAGGTGAAAAACACTCTGAATATGTTTTCAGCTAAAATTATATCTTTCATGTTTGTACAAGTACCTATAACTACCCTTTTTAGAGTGATTTTCTTTCATTAGGATGTTGGACCTACAAAATTGACCTGACCTAACATTCCTAACATGTATGAAAGTTAAATGACTCCTTTATAATCTTGGAAAATTTTGATATATGGATATTTCATCTTTATTGGCTTTGGAAAATGTTGGATTTAGTTATATGCACTTTTCCTTTACATGAAACTTTACCTTAAACTTCACAAAAAACCTTAATCTCTCCAAACAAGTAAAAGTGTTCATGCAAAGTAGTTAAATCATGAGATGACCTTGAGAGGTACTTCTGATCTTATGACACATTTTGTACCAACCTCTTTATGTTCACTTTATGAGTAGACTAGCATAAGACAAAAATAAAACATTACCTTAATTTTGTCAAAATAACCTTAGAAAGACTATTTTAAGACCTCATAAAGCATGAAATGTATTATGAACAAGGTCAAAAGGCATAAAAATAAAGTTTTTTGGGAAACCAGGTAATGGTATCCAAAATTTGGATAGCATAACACTAGTGCCATTGGGGACACTAGCACCATGTGGCTCTAGTGTCCTTAATATGGTGCTAGTGTCCAGCTGGTAGGCTACTAGGCACAATGGGTTAGGTTCTAGGAATGCAATTCTAGTATTGTGTTTGATTTGACTAGAGATGTTTATGGTCTTCATAATGGATGTAAAAGTGTGGTAAAGGCTCTAGGATAAGTCTAGGTCTAAGTCAGGAATAGGTTGTCTCAAGCAGCACTCTTAACATCTAAATATTACTTTTAGGTGATTACACAAGTTATCTTATAAAAGGCTTATTTTAAGCCTTATTTATTTATTAAATTTGCACACAATAGAAGTGTAGTGCATAAATTTGATTTAAGATGTATTTTTTATGTTTTATCTATCATATTATTACAAGTATACATTAATTTAGAATAACAAGCATATCTTTTCAAGTTTGAATCTATTCAATACACTTTTTAATTAGAAAATTCATTCACAACATAGCATTTTGATAGCTAGTAATTTTGGGATAGTTTTGTTGATATGTAGCTTCACTTTTAGAGAGAAACAAATATTATTTTCACTCCATAAAATTATTCAAACTCTTCACCTTAAACTAGATTGAGTTCATAATTACCTTCCAATGTCACTCTTAAAATATCCAAGGTTTAGTTTTTAACCTCTATTATCTCCAATGCTTCATAAGAAAACATATTTACCAAGTTAAAGTACTAAAGGACAACATGGTTACATTGACACAAAAGTGTACTCCTTCCTTGATCTCTTTTCAAGCATTTATATTATATTAAATTTCAAATTATATGCACTAATGTATACTATGACATGTTCTTGGTTACAGGGCATACACCAAATAAACACTCAAAGTAGGCTTAAGTAAAGGCAAGGTGTGTTATACACACCTAGTTATGCATTTCTATATTTTAACCTCTTGATTTCATATTTATGCATTAATAGGTCAAGGGGAAAAATATAGATACTATAATCTGATTTATATATAATGTTAGTCTTGTATAATTGACAAATACCTATCAAGGCTCTACCCTTCAATTATAGAATATTTTGCTACTAAAAGGCTCATATTCTCCTTCTAATTGTGCTTAAATATTTACCTTATGATCTGAAACTATCATTTTTGATGGCCTAGATCTCCTACACTATAAATAAATACCAAATAATTATATATCATTCATTATCAATTTTAGATCCTTAACAACTTCCTACCTTGCTAAACACTTGCATCCCATAGAGGGACACTTGCATTGATGCAAGTGTCTGAATTCTCATCAAGTGTCAATTCATCAAAATTAATTTAATTTAAAAATATTTTCAATTATATGGGTTGGACCATTTGTATTATTTAACCCTACCATTAGATATTTTCAAAATGTGTGGTATAAATAAAAATATAAGACTACTCACCATTAATCTAGAAGATACCAAGAAATCAATTATTAAAACTCACTCAATTGACTGCACAACTGAGTTCTACTACCCTATTCTTACCTATTTTCATATCAATCATATGATTAGTAATATTACAAGTTGGAAGCACTAAAATAACATCCCATGAGTATTATTTTTCAAGTTACAAGATATATCATTGCATGCCTCTATATATAGTATATTTCACCCATGTGTACACATAATTGAACACCTAGGGAATAACTACATAAGTTTGAGGACCTCCTTGGAGTATTGGTTATGTAGGCATCACTCATTAATAGAGGGGTTCTTGAGGTCAACTTGAAACCATGATCCCACTAACCTATTTTTGAAAAGGTAGAAATACCCAAGGTAAAGAGCTAGGGTTTGATCCACATACAATCATTGATAACCTATGCATGGAAATTAAAGACATTAGTAGAAAGGAAACATAAAAATTATAAGGATTTAGGTGGTCACTTTAAAATAAAATGAATATTATATACATGAGAGTTAAATTGAGATTCAAACACAACTATTGACATAAGTGTCCATAGGTCGATACAAGCATATAGGCCTTTAAAAATAATATTTCTAGAATCTGACAACTGGATCATGATTTTATCCTTGCCAATTTCTACCTCTGTACTTCTTATATCCACCTATACATTTATGGATAAGATAAGTATTATCTTTTCTTCATTTTTATATAATAAATTATTATTTTGAGTGTAATTTATATATTAGCATAAATTAACAATTAAATTTAGAATATTTTTTTATCTGAGTTTTCAATCAATTTGCATGATTTAGAATAATTTTATTCATTCTTGTGTATAGGCTATTCTACTCCCTTAACCCTTAAAACCATATATAAAAAAGGGTTAAATAGTCATGCATGATTCCTTCAAACTGAGAAAATTTGAGATAAAACCTTATTACTTTCTAGAAATTGAAATTGTGTATATATTGCATATTATCCTATACTTCCTAATATTTTGAGAACTTCTAAAATTGACTATTTTTTGGGTACTGGGACAACAATGAGGTGCACTTCTATCCAAATGGATTCATAATGTATGAAACTAATTTATAAGTGTTTTTGGGTATGTTTTATGATCCACTTTGTAATACTCATAAAGTTCTATTTGTGCACTATGTTTTAGGGGATTAGTCTATAAGATAAGCCACTATGTATGCCCCTATTTTGAAGTGAATTATTGAGTCTACATAATAACTTGACTCAAAATAAAAAGTTATGCAATAAATGTTAGGTAAAATATGTAAATATAAGTAATAATAATAACATGGAGGAGCATGGCTTCATCATATATATAAACTAAGAAAAATAATGTAGAAACCAACATACATAGTGACATTATCAAGATAGATGATAGTCATGAATAATACATATAAGTGGCAGAAATTTAATATTGAAATAAAAATAGAACTACTTGGGGTGGGATGCATGATATCCATCATGGCATCAAAATATTAGGAAGATGAATGATGTTCATCATGGCATCTAAAACTAAGTAAACTGAGTAAACAAATATCATGGCCATTATGCACACAAACACATAATACACACAAAGCACATATAAACATGTAATAGAAGGCCAAGGTGCCACATACAAGGGAAAATTTCAAACTCCACTCACACACATAGAAACATATAATGAAGGCTTAGAGACAAACATAAGGACATGTTCAAATGTCTACAAGCCAAAAACATATTACACACAAGACTTGAATTAGGTAAACAAACATGAAAATCATGCATGAATACATGTATTGAATCAACATAAGCCATTTATAACTCTATTAGATTTACTAATTTAGGTAATCAGTAACATATCAATTTATTAAAAAGTGAATAATATCAATAGATGTTATTCCATGTAAAGTATTGAATTGTAAACAATAAGGGATAGCTAAATAAGGATAAAACCTATGTAATATGACACTAGTGAGTTTGATGATGTATATACAAGTTGTAAAAGTCCTGTGTGTGGTTTATATCTATTAAATGATAACCTATGCTTACTGAGACATGAGAGGGAGAATTAGGAAAATAGTGTGGTGGTTCCTTATCTGAATGGTGCTCTTGTCTATTTGTAGCTTTTGATTATGAGATAATGATATGACCTACAACTATGTATGGGTATGGTATATTGTATACTCTACACTCACTCTTGTACACATATGAATCATAATTTATATTAAAATAGATGGAAATAAGTATTGAATAACTTGCATAAATTAATTGATGCATTTGAACTAAACATAAGCATACATAGGTCTTGAATTTGATTTTTTTTTGGGTTTTTTTGGTATTTTTGTATTTATGCATGTATAAAATGAAAAAGACAAAATATAGTGAATGATACTAGTTGATCACACCCTTAATATCCATATCATCAATATATCATGTGTCAAATAAAGGAATGGTGACTTATTATAAATGAAAAGTAGCATGCCAATGTGTAGGTTCTGTATCATTTCCATATTCATATTTTTCATAATAAATATCATTCGGATCATACCACTCTGTATTATTATAATCATCATCATCATCATCTAAATTTTTAAGTTTTGTAATGCCACTATTGTCTTAGTTTATATTTGGATATATGAAACCAATTGCCTCATACCATGGGATGGACTTTGTTGATTTCTCCTATGTAATATGTACTGTATCATTTTCCTTTAATGATATTCCATTGCTTGTATCTATGTGTATGGTAGCTAAAGATATGGTTTATTTAATTTTTTTCCTCTAAAGATATTCCTTATTTGGAAAATGGTGTGACCTTTCCTTCATGATCAAATGATATGTAACCTTTGTTTTTATCAATCATTACTCCTATTGATTTTAACCATGATCCACTAAGCACAACATTGTATGGAATTGGATTTGAAATAACACAAAAAGTAAGATAAAACTCCTTTGAATCAAATTCAACTCTTAAATAAATTGATCCCACACATGTTTTAAGTACATTAGTTTGATCTAATTACTCAAGCTTGTTTCTAAGAGATATAAGAAATGAAATAGAACAAATATTTATTCCTAATAGTCCATAACCTTGACACTTGTAAATTGCTTGCCATCTATATGAGAAGTGACAATGAAAGGCTGTTGATATGAAGAGAGACTTGTAATTTCCCTCTTTAAAACCATATTTGAATATTTATATTTTTTAGGAATCTCTTTCTTTGGAAACTCTTTTGTTAGAAATCCTCTTTTAAGAGTGATTTTTTACTTATATTGAGTTTTATTTTACAACTTCTCTTTTAGTAGTATCTATTTTTATTTTTATAACTATTGTAACCTTTTTTGTTACGACTATTGTAAGCTTTTCTTTTCAAATTGTTCCTTTTTAAATGGCTATTTTTCATCTTACACCTTTTGTAATATTTCTTGATCTAATTTTTCCTTTTGAATATTTTCTTGCTCTAGTTTGTTCATTAGCAAGTATTTTTATTTAAATTGTCCTTTTGGACCCATGTTATTTTTTCACTTGTGTTGTAGAAGATTCACTTATAATGTGAGTTGGTTTCTTTATTGATGTATTAATGATAAGATCACCACTATCATTTATCTTTTATATATTTTAGTTAAATTTAAACAACTATTTGTATAATGCCCATGTATTCTATGATATACACAATGGTATTTTGATCTCCTTGGAGGATGTATAGGAGGTAGTTTGATTAAATTATTTCTAAGAATTTCTCTTAGAATATCACTTGAAATTTTATTTTCCTCTTTGCATTCTTTTTCAATCAACAATTTTATATTTATTTTATTGTAGATTCCCATTTTGATATGAAGTATTTTTAGGCACAACATTTCTAGATGAAGATACTATAATCACCTAAAAATGGTATTTGGATGCTAAGAGTGTTTCTTTAGATAACATATTTCTAGCTTGGCCATATACGAATCCTAGAGACTTTATCACACTTTTTTATCCATTATGCATTAAAAAAACATCTTTTATCAACTCAAACATAGTCTAAAACATTACCATATCCTAACCTAATGTTCCTAACATTCTTCTAACCATATACTAACACTACATTAGGGACACTAAATCCATATGGCACTAGTGTCTACAACTTGGAACTAGTGTCCCTTACCCTAAATCTCCTAGAAATATATATTTTCAAATATGTTCCCCTCCTCAGGTTGGCCTAAGTACAATTTATTATTTGCACAAGCTACAAATCTCTATAAATATAAGACTATTTGACCTCTATTCACTAGATGGAAAATAGATGAAAAATTCCTATTCAAATAAGAAACATGATGAGAAAAATTAAGGTATTTGATCCCTATTATTCCTTACTTTTGCATACTACCATCTATAACTACCCTAAGCCTATATTTTAAAGATTTCCAATTTCAGGCACACTCAAGGCATTCAATACCATTATCATTCTAGCATTCACTTGTACTTACACCAAGCATTAGGTGAGAGAAATACATCATGATTGATCCCTCCTTGAATTATTGGTATGTAAGCAAATCTCTTCACAATGGGGTGTTAAGGATGTCCAACCTATCCTACTAATGAACACACATTTTTAGCTCTTTCGATACTTAAAAGGAGGATTAGGGTTTGTACACTAAATTAAATATTCTAAGCACAATGCATAGTTATAGATTTAATGTGTGTAGGAACAAAACCCAAAAACATAGGAATAAGTAATCCTAAAAAATAGGAATAGTCCTTCAAAGGGGACACTAGTGCCATTTTGAGGACACTAGAGCAGTATGACACTATTGTCTAGGTGGGGCACTATTATCTAGTGAAGAATCAAATCTCAGGACCCTATTGATGACATTTAGAGCTATCCAAAATCTAATTTTTAGAACCTAGATCTTCCATGACAATCACTTTATAGATAAGTCTCTATTTATGCATATTTATTTCTATTTTTAAAAATTCAAAATAAGACAAAATCCATAATAAATTAGTGGTTATATATTTCATATTATTCAACTAATTTAGACATCTCATCCACTTAATCTAACTTAAGATTTAAATTTATAAAACTCTAAAGGGTTAAATGATTTGGTGAACCTGAATTACTTTGAATATTACTTCAAACCCTAGTTTACATTAATCTAAATTTTTGTATAATAAACTAGGGTTGCATACTTATAATTTTCTCATTTTTTAGGAAACATAAATAAGTAGATCAATTTCATATCAGGGTTTCATTTTATTTAAATATAATTTAATTTTTTTGTAAATAAACTCCCGATTCACAAAACCCTAACCCTATATCACCCTAGGGTTCATATTTATAGTAGTACATAGTCTTAATTTATAGCTTATTACCATTATTATCATGACACAATCCATCTTTCACTTCATGGTACAAATCCTTGCACTTTTCTTAACATGTTTATTACAAACTATTTTTATAAAAGTACACATGTATATTAGTCCTATCATGGATTAAGCTTGAAATAAGCTTATTTTACATATTGGTCTTCCCTCATGTGAGTCTCATTTTTCTATGGGTCATTTTTATATGGCTCACTTTTAGTTACCTCTAATTTCTACTAGATGACAAAGGATTTAGAGGACTCCTTTTATTCTATCTCCACCTAGACCACTTGATTATCTATGTTCCCATCCCATCTCTACTACTCACCCCCAAAAAATTATATATCCTACAGTTCAAGTTGTCACTAGGAAAAATAGGGTACCTCCTCATCCTATATAGGAGAAATATAACCCTACCAACCCTCCTCATCCTGAGTACACTACAATGGTACCTAAAGACCAAAAAAGAGAATTTGATATAGTGGATCAATTGAAAAATACACCAGCCAATATATTTGTTGAGAATATGTATTGATTGTCATTGATGTCAAGGTGATCTTAGTACACAATGCATTAATGATAAAGTGATAGTTTTCATGTGGATTTAAGAGTGTATATCATGTGTATAGTATGTTGAGGTGATTAAACATGTTTGAAGGATCAAATGAGGTGAATTAGTGATTGGTGTACTTATGGAAGTGAAAGGAATCAATTGGAATAGTCTTGTGAAGGTCTAGGTAATCTTAGTCATCTCCTATTCAACTTGGTATATCTTCTTGAGTAAACATATTGATGGCATCTGTATTCACATGTATGAAGGTGTCAGAAGAAAGTGGTCACCTGGGTTCATTAATATTTATTCCTCTATCATGTGGTTAAAATTTCAATTCTTGATAGGGTTTCTATAAAAATTTATGTTGGTACAAATTTGGTCTCCTAGATAGATTTAATTTTTTCCATACTTAGCCAAATTTGCAATATAAATTGAACAAAGGAAAACCAGTTAGTAGTATTTTGTTTATAAATTTTTGTAATGGATGAATTTGATAGTGGTGTAAAAATAAAAGTGGTATAAAACATCAAGGGATATCTATGAAAATTGATTGGGATTTTTGATTGGTCATATAATTACATTTATTACATGTGAGAGTTGACTATTGTTCATTATGTTTTTTTAAAATAAACTAGGGTGAAAATAAATGATTGTAGAAGATAAAGTATTGATCAAATATTTTTAGTATAAAAATAAAAATTTAATTATACTACATATATATAATCCTCAAAGTGATTTGTAGTTTTTAATGACCGTATAGGTGAAGATATTGCAGGTAAAAGTTAACTTTTGTTAACTGTAATTATTAAAAATTTGAGTAAACTTCTTACAGTGGTATTTAAGATCCTTTGGATGATGAATTAAGGTGTTTATTAGATTGGATGATGTTACTAAGGTATTTATATTTCCATTTATATGTGTATTATACATGGAAATTTTATATTTAGTTAGTTTGAGCCTCATTAGTGAAAATAGTGTTTTTCGGCTAGTTAAGCCTAATAGGTCTTTCAGGCCTAATGGAGGTTTTAGAGTATGAGTGAATGATTTGATTTTTTTTGAGAATATATAAGGCTCATATAGAATTAATTTAAATTTATTAAAGTGGTTTGGGTCATTGGTAAGGGACATATGGAACATAGTGTCTTAAAATGTTACATGAAGGTGAATTAGGTCTCCATATGACCTATTGAAGTCTTGAGGGCTAAAAGAGGTTTCATAAGGTGAAAAAGTGAATTAAGATTTTTGTATGAATTTATAAAAATAAATATTAAATTTATTAAATTTTTTTAAATTGTTTAAAATGGATCCATATTTGGTTAAGGGCTATTGGAATCTAAGTGCAATGTGTGGCCTAATAGAGGGCTAATTAGTTAGGTCTTGCTTAAGCCTAATGTGTTGTTTTGAACCATTTGAAGCATAGCTGACCTAATGAGTTGATGTAAATTATATGTAACATGTCATAAGACATATATTTATATTTATCCAAGTGGGAGAGACTACTTAAGGGATAATTAAAGTGTTGTGGCTAACCAAGATTGATTGGAGAAAGAATAATGCATATGTAGAAGGCAATTTTTGCCTCATTGGGCTAATTAGAAAATGCAAGAGTAAAAATAATTATATATGAATTTTTATAAGGGTAAGAGGACATTAAAAAAATAATAAAATCATGTTGAATATGTGATAATGGTATAACATTATTTGTTTTATTTCATGATCAAGTAATAAGATTTGTTTTAAGGCTATTAGGCCTATTTTGCTTTGGCGACCTAGTGCAAGGGTTTTGGTAATTAAATAATGAAGTAAATGGTATGATAATTTGTAGAAGTGTGTGAGGGAATGAAAATAATAATAATAAAATTTTGAACATGTCATAAATATTAGATAGTGGTGTTGAAGGTAATCAACAAGTTTTGTATTGATTCAAGGCATGATTAGGCCTAGTTTGTCTAGATGACCTAGAGTGAATAAGTACATAATTATATGTTGAAAGAGTAATGACTAGGTTGTGTATAAATAATATTTATGATTTTTAAAGAAATTATTTACATATAATAATATTATAGTGTTAAGTAATAATGGCCTCAATGTCATGATCATGTGTATGAGGGGTAAAGAAGAGAAAGAGTTGTCTGCCTATGTAAGAGGTAGATTTGTGTTTTTATGAACTACAATAATTTTTATGAGGTATAAAGTCAGGTTTTAAGGTGTTATAAAGATATAATAACATAATTAGGTGTTTAATACATCATATTATAGGTGGATATTAGTTTAGAGGTGATTAAGTTTATGCGTGATCATCTAGGGGGTTATAGCCTCCTTGTTAGTTTATGCTAGCTAAAGGTCAAGTGGGTGCTTGACTAAATTGAGGGATGGGTTATCCTTTATTAGTTGGTGCTGATATAAATTGAATAAATATATTTATAATAAATTATTACAAAGCTTTATTCAAGTGATTTTTCTCCCCCATGAGGTTTTCCCACATAATTCATCTGTTATGTGCTTTGATCTTACATTATTTTCTTTGTTCATTGAAATGAATGGTGTATATGGTTCATTAATTTTTTTTGAATGGTTAAGAGTTTTAATAATTGAAATTGAATGTTATTTTATTGAATCACTGATTCACCCCCCATCTTAGTGATTATGCTTCCAAAAATTGGTATCAGAGCAGGTTTTTTAGGAAGGATTGACAGCTAAAAGGTGGTTCTAGAAGCACAAAATGGCTAAGCAACTAAGGAAAGAGATTCAAGAATTGAGATTGATGTTAAAATATATTAAATAGGATATTATTTATTTTGAGATAAGGTGGAGTAAATATAACTCCAAGGAATTTTAATATGAAAAGATCATCAAAAATCTTAGAGAGCATGTCAAGTCCTCTATGGAATGTGAAGGAAAGGTGAGTCATATTCAAACCAAGTTTGAGATAATTATGGAAACAATCAATTAAGATAATATGAATATTCATGATATTAAGAATAATTTAGAGTCTAAAAATTCAAGTATGTGATCAATTTAAAACTGATCTAGGCTCCTTGAAATTTGAGCATGAAAAGTTAGTGGTCAAAATGAGCAAGGTTGAGCATGAGAAGCTAGTGGTAAAAATGATCAACATTGAGAAAGAGGAATTGAATATATTAAAGAAAGATAATATCATGAAAAATAAGGTGATAATATTAGAAAGGTATATCAATGCCATGAGGTTTGTCAATTCATCTCATAAACGATGTTATGCTTGCAATTAGTTTGGTCACATTGCAAGAGATTGCAAAAGAAGAAGTAACTTGTCAAAAGGAGATAAAAAGGAGATAATATCCATGATCAAGAAAAAGATATGAATGATTATTTTTGTTTAAAATTTCATAGATTTGGTCATATTAAAAAATATTATAAGAATAGGTTGAATGATTTCTTAAGGTAAAACAAGGTGTATGGAGCTCATAGTGTGCAAGGAAGAGGTCATAAATGGATATGGAGACCTAAGACTATTAAGAGAGATCAAATTAAGAAAAAAAATGAATTGTTTGATGAGAATATCAGTAAATATGGTTTGTTTTTTATGGTAGATATGAAGGTAAGACAAGAATATTATTTATGAGGGCATGTTGACAAAGGAGTCAAAAATAAGATGGATGAACCAATCAAACCTATGAGGAGGCTTAGGAAAGACAAGCAAACTAGTGAGAGTATGAAGACTTGGGATTATCCTAATTTTTAGGAATTATAAGTGACATGGAGGGTGAGATGTCTCTATTAGGATTCATATAGGCATTACTTAATCATTTGAAGCATCATGGAATGGTGTTACAAGGTTGATAAGTGAGAAACTAGTCATTGGGTAAAGGTATGTTCATTGTCTTGATATGCATATAATTAAATATGGATTCTTTAAATTCATTTCAATATTTTTAAAAATGTATATCACCTATTAATATCTATGATAAATATTTAAAGGTCTGAAGTTATTTTTTGAATAAGATCTTATTTTGAGTGTCTTTGGTTGGTATAAGGGTTTTAACACTAGAAACCCTTAACATGGTGTATCTTGGGTTGTACAATGAGTTCGGTCACCAAACTTGGTAATTAAGTGTAAAATTATGATATGAAAGTATTTAATGAGGTTATGGTATGATAATAGGTATTCCCTTGATGAAAATGTATGACATTTTCATGTTATGTATCTTTTTTTACAATATATCTCTTTGAAGTGACCTAGGAGAGGAGTACATTTTCTTATAAAGAGTGATGTTCTTAAAGGGCCAAAATTGAGAAGGTAAGTTTAGATTGAAGTAGAATGAATGTATGAATTCAATCAGATTTCATCCATATATGGCCTAATGAGGTAGCTTATTCATATTGGTAGCATGAAGAGCTATTATAAGCATGGATTCAAGTAAATTTAGTTACTTTTCATATGACAAGGTTTGTTGAGCATGTTCTTACTATTCATATCAGTTTTGATTTTTTGCTTAATATGAAAAGTTTGTAGACCATTAAAATAAGTCATTTTTTTCCAATAATATTAGTATTTAATTTGATTGTCTCATAAAAGAATGTTGGATAGTTGTGGTAACCTATGTGTGGATGAAGATGGCTCCATTTAAGGTATGTTCTTGTGAAAGAGTTTACTTGTGTAGGTTTGAAATCTTTTGGTTTTTTTTAGATGGAATATAGAGTTAGGGGTAGCTAAATCTAGTCTATTTAGGATTATGTAAAGTGTTGGACTTTTTTTTATAAGCCAAAAATCAAGGAAAAATTTAGATAGAGGCATTTTCTCTTCAATTGATAATATGCAAGGTATGCATAGAGTGAGGGGGAGCATATGTGAGATGTTTCAATTCCAATGAGATTGTATGGTTAATTATGGTTTTATAATAGGTTATATGAGATGTGCATGATGTTAGGGGGAGATTTATAATCTCTTTGAAAAAATTTACATGTCCAAGGATCAAATTGGTATGTTGAGGAAGAGACCCTTTATCATTAATGTCAAAGGGGGAGAAAGTTCAAAATGAAGGAGTTATTCACTTTGGAAGAGAGAATTCTAAAAGGTGTTTTCCATCAATGACAAAGTGGGATATTGTTGAGAATGTTCTTGAGATTCATTTATTTTAATTGATGTCAAGATGATCTTAGTACATAATGCATTAATGATAAAGTGATAGGTTCCAAGTGGATTTGAGAGTGTTTATCATGTATGTAGGCCTTTGAGATGATTGACCATGTTTGAGGGGTCAAATTAGGGGTAAGGAGTGATTTTTGTACTTATGTAAATTAAATGAATCCATTTTGATAGTCTTGATAAGGTTTAGGTGATCCTATTCATCTCCTAGTCAACTTAGCAGATCGTCTTGAGTAAATACATTGATGACATCAACACTCACATGTGTGCAAGTGTTAGAAGCAATTGGTCACATGGGTTTGTTAAGATTTGTGCCTAGATAATGTGGTTAAAATTTTAGGTCTTTATATATGTATATAAAAATTTATGGTGCTGAAAAGGTGATCTCCTAGGTAGATTTCATTATTTTCTATAGCCAAATTTGCAATATCAAGTGAATAAAGGAAGACTAGTCAATAATATTTTGTTTATAAATTTTTATAATGGATGAATTTTATGATTGTGTAAAAATAAAAGTGGTAAAATACTTAATTTTATGTCTATTAAAATTTATTATGAGGTTTTAATTGTCTTAAAATTTCAGTTATTGCATGTGAGAGTAGATTATTGTTAATTGTGTTTTTTTTAATAAACCAAAGTGAAAAGAAATGATTGTATAAGACAAAGTATTGATAAAATATTATTGGTATAAAAATAAAAAAATAATTATACTACATATATATCATCCTCAATTTTATTTTGAGTTTTTAATGTAATTAAATGTGAATTTATTGTAGGTAAAATTTGACTTTTGTTGACTATAATTATTGTAGGTCTGAGTATGCTTCTTGTAGTAGTATTTATGAGCCTTTAGAAGCTGAATGAAAGGTATTATGGATTGGATGATGTTATTTAAGTCTGATATTTCTATACATATGTGTATTATACATGTAAATTTTATATTTGATTAGTTTGAACCTCATTTGTGAAAATATTTTTTTTGGGCTAGTTAAGCCTAATACATCTTTAAGACCTAACAGAGGTTTTAGAGTATGAGCGAATGATTTGATGTTTATTGAGAATGGATAAGGATAATATAGAATTTAGGTAAATTAATTAAAGTGTTTTGGTTTATTTTCAAGGGCCATATGGAACATAATGGCTCAAAATGTTACATGAAGGTGAATTAGGTCTCCATGAGACATATTGAAGGCTTGAGGGCTAAAAGAGGTTTCATAAGGTGAGTGAGTGACTTGAAAGTGTTGTATGACTTGTTAAATATAAATATGGAATGTATTAAATTATTTTAATTTTTTTAAAATCGTTCCATATTTTTTAGGGGCTATTTGAATCTAAGTGTAACGTGTGGCCTAATGGAGGTCTAATTGCTTAGGTCTTGCTTGAGCCTAGTGTGTTGTTCTGATCTATTTGAAGCATGGTCAACCCAATGATTTGATGTACATTATATGTAACATGTCCCAATACATATATTTATTTTTATCTAAGTCTTATATATAACTTAAGGTTTAAGTAAAGTGTTGTGGCTGACCAAGATTGATTGGAGAAAGAATAATGCATATACAAAAGGTAATTTTGGCCTCACTGGGCCAGTTAAAAAATGGAAGAGTGAAATGAATCATATATGAATTTTCATAAGGGTAAGAGGAAATTAAAAATATAAAAAATCATGTTGAATATGTGACAAGGTTATAACATTAGTTTTTTTAGGTCATGATCAAGTAAGAATATTTGTTTCAAGGCTATTAGGCCTATTTTGCTTTGGTGACCTAGTGCAAGGGTTTTAGTAAATAAGGAATCAATAGAATAGTATGAGACTTTAAATAAGTGTGTGAGGGAATTAAAATCATAAAAATAACATGTTGAAAATGTCATAAATATAATATAGAGGTGTTGAAGGTAATCAGTAAGTTTTGTATTGATTCAAAGCATGATTAGGCCTAGTTTGTCTAGATGACCTACAGTAAAGAAGTGCATTGATTATATGTTGAAAGAGTAATGCATAGGTTGTGTATGAATGATATTTATTATGTTTAAAGACTATATTTAAATATAATAATATCATATTGTGAATAATTAATGGCCTCAAGGTCATGGGCATGCATTTGAGGGGTAAAGAAGAGAAAGAGTTGTTGAATAATTATGTAAGAGGCACATTTGTGTTTATATGAACTAACATCACATGTATGAGGTAGAAAGGTAGGTTTTTAGGTGTTAAAAATATATAATACCATCATAAGGTGTGTAATACATTAGATCAGATTTGGAGATTATTTTTGAGGTGATTGAGTTGGTTCTTGATCATATAAGGGTTGTAGCCTCCTTGATAGTTGATGTTAGCTAAAGGTCAAGTGGGTGCTTGACTAAATTGAGGGGTGGGTGATTCTTGATCAGTTGGTACTGATATAAAATAAAGAAATATATTTATAGGATAGTATTCTAAATCTTATTTCAAGTTGTTTTTCTCCCTCATGAGGGTTTCCCACATAATTCATGTGTTATGTGCTTTGATATTGCATTGTTTTCTTTGTTCATTACATTCAATGGTTTATATTCTTTATGAATGTTTTTGTTGAATAGTTAATATTTTGAATAATTTTAATTGAATTTTATTTTATCACATCATTGATCCACCCCCCCCCCTCTCTCAATTATTGTGCTCCCAATAATATATATATTAAAATTACTATAAAAATCAATAATCTTCAAAGATATTCTATTTCAAACACTTAATCACCATCTGTACCTCATGATACTGAGCCATCCTATTTTACATATATCATTACTACTATCAATGATGTGGAATATGTGATTCTTTTTCCAATGAAAACTTTCCTTCACAATCAGTAATAGATCAAAATTTTCCACTTTTCATTCAATCTCAAATCAATAATATAGCTATTAAATGAGTTCTCAGTAATAGTGTTTCAAGACTCAATATATATAACCTCACATTTATATAAACCATGGGGGTTGATATATAATCTATTTAAAAGATATACTATAATAATCAAGGGTTTCATGACATTCCTAAATAGACATTGGGTTCAATCATATTGAGCATTACAGTGGATCCAAAAACATTATCTACACACTTTTAGGTGATGCCAAAACATTTAAATTATAACTTGCTACCCATGATACCTTGGATACAAGCTATGGAGGTTTTACATTCCACTCTTCACATATTTGTCAAATTTTTGCATGATATATACCTATACACATGTCTAGTAGATAATCAACCATTTAGATATTAAAGACTCACTACGCCTCCTACATCGAGTACATCATCATATGGGACACCTCATGTTCTCATCGAACCCATACTTCGCAAGATTAACATATACAAGATACACATATATGAGGTGGGAGATTCTAGTAAGGATTTTCATATACCACCTTTAGATATTTATACATCATAGGTACCCTCACTGATGATAGAGGAATAACCTCTCATAGTACAAACATTATCACCCAAGATAGATGATGAGATCATTACATCCCAATTACTATTATAGTGTCAATTTTCACCCTTGGAGAGGGTTCTTCATGCTCTCTATAATTTATCTACATTATTAATACAACCCTAGGTTATGGGTCACCTATGGTAGGGTTGGACCTCTGAAGAAAGTTGGCTTCCTCTTGATAGATAACATATACTAATGTTTGCACTTAGAAAAGGGTAAGAGAAGGGGTAAATGGATCATATGAAGTATAAAAGGGTGATACACCAAATTAAAAGAGAACTCACACAAGCATTAAATATACATAGAAGAAGCATAAGATTGCACTATTTCACACAATCTCAAAATCTAGCTAATTGCATAAGTATTTCATGTACTAGGTTTAGGAAGCAATTAATGAAGCTAAGAGGAATTCTAATACTAACACCAAGATTACATTAATGGTAGAAAGAACACAAATGTAGACCTATAATCAACTAGAAAATACCCGAAAATAGTCATGAAAGAAGGATAATAGGCATGGAATATCTTCCATCATGCACAAGCTTACTAAACATAGTTCAAAAGCAATAGATAGGTAAAGGAAATATTTATTATATTCAATAGGTCTTTCACACAAGATTTTACAAGGTATATCCTTATCAAATGAGAGTCTTTATTCTTCTAGAATTGAGAGAGAGTTCCTATCAAAAGTGAGAGAGACCTTTTTTCTAAAAACTGAGAGATAGCTTACAAATGGAAAGAATGGGTAATATATGAGAAAGGGAGAGAGAAGTGGGAGCATGAGTATAAAGTTAATTAATTGATCTTCCACCTTTTGATGAATGTTCCACCACATTTTTTATCAAATCAACACCAGTTCTCTATTGACAAGTTAACTTTTTATTTGTCCTAATAGCCCCCCAAATCTTCTCATTGGCTGAGAAAAAATGTACTAGAAGATAATAGTTTCCAAAGGTGGTGAGTCATGATATTATTTATTAAGGAAAACCCTTAGGTGCCCTAAAAATTTATTAAAGGATACAACTACTCTCTCTAACCACTAGATCTTCAAATTTAGACTCTATACCATCTCTACTTTCTTCATTATGAGGGTAAGGTCCTTATATCCATAGACTTGATAGAGCCATACCTAAGTCTAATTTTAGAAGCTTTAAGTACATGTTTGTATAAAATATGACCCTATCGATAGATGAGACACTTCTCCATGATTACACATCTACCCCTAATCTAATTTGTATACATATATATATATATATATATATATATACTATATATGTGAAAACCAATTCCAAATTATTAGTTTTCATATAGTTAATATATTGATGAGATCCATAGATGTTTAGTTTTGCTTCGGCCATTGATAATCCATCTTTGATAGGCCTTAAAATACCTATTCTACCCCTAATGAGATTTAGTGGTGATGTTTGATCCTAAAAAGTCTACTTTGGTTTATCTTAGATCATGTTTCGACCTCTAGTCAAAGTCCCATAATTTCAACCTTCGATATTGACCATCAATCTCAATCTAGGATTTGAAATTATGACACCATCAACCTTCATTATTAGTCATCTATCTCAATATGGGATTCTCATATTGTGCCAACTATCAGCTTCACATTTGTTTCATAAGATCCTACTGACTTTTTAACCTCTCACATACAATTGATCTACTTTTATATGATTAAATGTGAACCATAGATCTTCTACCAATTGAACATGATTAAGACACTTGTCATTTACATATTCACCCTGGAGATCCTTTAACCTTTTGACTTCTTACTCACCATTGATTTACTTTATAGGAGTGAACATGTATTATTGATACATATAGTTAGATATTTATTTAGGTACCTAATATCTTTCCACTTAGTAGCTTCTCATTTATGTCAACTCTTTGAATTGATACTCATTGTTGATCTACTTTTGTATGATTAAATGCACTCTATTAGATCTTTAGGACCCACTGACATCATATATTTCCTAATCATTGTTAAATATTTGTCTTAGATCCTAATATTTGGACACTTATCACTTGTTCATTCACCCTAGATATATTTTAATTAGAATAGCTATTTCATGAAGCTTAAACTTGATGTCCCTGTGTACATTTCACCCTACAAGTCTAACTTTGAAGCTTTATAACTTGAGATTGATAACTCATCAAGTTATGAAATTTGGAGAGGATGATCTTGGAACTAAAATAATTATTTATATGTGGTCTTTTAACATTAGATGTTTTCCAAGTGAATATATTAAATACATAACTAGACTGATCTATTCATTTTTGTGTGATGTGTCATGATGATCTGGTCTCTCTAGACTTGCACAAGAAATTTTTATCTCCTTAGAAGGATATAATGAACTTATAAGACTTTTTTCAACATAATTCATAATCCTAAATGCTTTAAACACTATGAAAACCTAATGGTATTCTTTACTTTTCAACTCTAGACTTGTTTCAAGACTTGCTTCTCAAATATCAATAAGACACACTTTAAGCTTGCTTAAAGTGTTTCAAAAGCTTTGTGAGTAACTTTTGATCTTTGGACCACTAATTCTATCCATAAATCTACTTATCTTATCACACCATTTATGGTAAAAATATCCTTATGTGAGTTAAATATGGCCAACATTTATAGCAACATCTTGGGGTTGCATGCCTACTATGCAAAGACTAGTGGCCTTAAATTGATCCATTGGGTAATCAAATTCATAGTATTTTTTCTAAACTAATGTGATATTGACTCAAATATGATACTTTATGAATCTTCCTCTTGAATCAAAAAGGAACAAAAGAGAAAAACAAATAACTGTGCCACAGGCACTTATTAAAAAGGAAACACATAACTGAAAGGAAATGTGCTTAAGGAACTTAGAGGAAAGCATAAAAAACTACTATAATATGCTATAATAGCTACAAAATCTTTAAATAACAAGGATTTAAATGAATACCATCTACTAGGATGGGTAATACCTCTTTATCATTTGGGCAAGCTAAAAAGCATTATGTTGTTTGCATCTATGGATCAAATAAGGACCACTCCAAAATCTATCAGACTTGGTATGGTTTCTTGTCTTAGCCTTATTTGAATCCTACCTAAAGACTAAGTACACTTCTTTAAATTCCCTTTCTTTGGCTCTCTTGTCAAAGTATTTCTTGACTTGAGCTTGATGTGACTCTAATGTCTTCATTATAAGGTCCCTAGTTTTTTCAAGCTCCATGATCTCTATCATTATTACTCTCATAGGCTCACTCTCCATCAACTCAAGCTGATGGGATAAATCTAATATATAAAGTTCAATATAAATTGTGAATTTGTCTTCCCTTCCATATACAAGGACATATGGAAAATTGTCAATGGTAGCTTTGGGAGTCATTCTATCAGCCCATAAGGCTATCCTTAGCTTTGTATGCCACACTCTTTGATTCTCTTCCATGGTGCTCTTGATAATCCTTAGTAAGTTATTATTTATGGAATCTACCAGACCATTGCCTTAGGGGTAGTAATTAGAGGATGTGTTGAGGTAGATGCCCATATTGAATACACATTCACTTGTCTTCATACCCATAAATGTTAAGGCATTATCTAAAATTATAGTAGCTGGTACACCAAACCCGATCATTATATTGTCATAGAAGTCTAATATTATTATTTCATTGGCTTTTTTCAAGGCAATTAATTCCACACACCTAATTAATTATTTAATTTTAGTGATAACCCATTTATTTCCTACACTTGAAGGTGGATTTATCAACCCTATGAAGTCCAACCCCATTACATGAAGGGTTGCTCCACCTAAATTTGGTTGAGTGGAAGAGCTATTAATATCTACTTCCCTAAGAATAGAGAACACTTTTGTTATTTTTTAACCCATGCATAGGCATATTTTAAAAGGCTAAGCCAATAATATCTATCTCTCATTACCTTTATTTCTATTTTTCTTGGTGTTAAATGGCCTCCTATAGGTCCTTCATGAAACTGCTCCAAGATATTTGTCACTTGATTATCATCAATACACCTAAGAAGTACCCCATTGAGGTCCCTTATAAAAATAACACCATCAACTAATACATAAGTTATGTACTAAATCCTAAAATACCTTCTTTTTTCTCTATCCAAACCTCAAGGGCATTATCCTGTCATCAAAAATATGTCATATCTTGGAGCCAACTATCATGAAGCTGAGGTGCATCTATTTATGAGTTGTATTGTGTCACCAAAATAACTTCTTGAAGATCATCCACTATATGCTCACATACACCTTTACCTCTCATTATCTTTGTGACTTTGATTTCCACATCATACTCCATGACCTTGGTAATCTAGCCTGCTCTTTTTTCATTCAGATCCTTGTTGAGGAGAAAGTCCCTCACTCTAGGATGAGACACCATAATATGAATCTTATTTTTGGAAAGCATTGGCCTAAAAAAATTTAGGCTCATTAGAGCTACAATAACCTACTTTTCTATGAAACTATACCTTACCTCATATCCCTCTAGACCTTGACTAAAAAAAGCAATTGGCTGCTCAAGTCCTTCACCATTCTTTTGCATCAACATATCTGATATCTTTTCAACATTAGCAAAGGTGTAAAATATGAAATCCTTTAATAAATTAGGATTCATGAATGAGGGTGCTTAGGTAATGGCTTGTTTGATGGCCTCAAATGATGTCTTACCTTCATTTAACCAAGAAAACATTTGGCTTTTCTTTAGCAAGGTAGTGATGGGTTAGACTAGGTTTTCAAAACTAAGTATAAACCTTCTCACAAAGTTTATTTTCCCATGGAAGCTCTGGATTCCATTCTTGTGCTTAGGTAGAGATAGTGCTAAGATATCACTTATTATATCAAGGTTAATGGATAGTCCTTCTTTTGAAATAATGTGACCCAAAATTTTGCCTTCACGAATAGTAAACACACATTTTTTTGGATTTAAATAGATCCCATACTCTTTATAACTTTAGAAGATCAACCTTAGATGGTCCACATGCTTACTATCCTTCTTGGAGAAAACTATGATGTCATCCAAGTAAACTAGCACCATCTGATTCAAAAACCCTTAGAAATCCATGTCCATGGCTCTTTCAAAAGTGTTTCCAACATTTGAAAATCTAAAATGCATCTTTTGGTAAGAATATGTACCCCACTTTATGTTGAAGGTAGTCTTATAATGATCTTCCACTCTCACTAGCACCGATTTGTAACTTGAATATCCATCTAAAAGTGGAAAATGTTCTGACCCAGAAACTATCTAAAAGAGTTACTCCATGTATGGTAAGGGGTAGTGATATTTCAAAGAGACCTTATTTATATCCTTGAAGTCAACACATAATCTGATTTCCCCATACTTCTTCCTCATAGGTAAAAAATTGGCTACCCATGAAGAGTGCTTAATGGAAAATATAATCTTTGATTCAATTAATTTGATCAATTATTTCCTCATAAGCTCTTCAATTTTGGGGTTTATAGGCCTCTAATTTTACCTAATAGGCTTGGAATTAACCTCTATATCTATAGTGTGTTGGTTCAGCTTGAGATCAAATCCTCTCAGGTCACTATATTCCCAAGAAAAAATGTCTGCATATTCTTTACAAAGTTATATGAAACCATGCCTCTCATATTTAGTGCTTACCTTCCTAAGATTGAGGAGCTTGTCTTTGAAGATAAGGACTCTTTCATAGTTCTCTTCATTGGTTGACATCACTACCTTGTCTTTTCTCAAATGATCTCCCTCATGGAAAATACCTTCAAGGGTGATAAGCCCTTTAAGAAGTTTATTAGATCTCAATTGAACTATTTTCTCCTCATACTAATGTTGAAACTTTTCTTGGTTTATTACTCTACTTCCTACTACAAAAAATAGGCAATTTACTTGTCAATCTCAAAGACCTACCAATGAGCTTCATTATCTAACACTGATGGTCTCATGACCATTTTGACATGTGGTTATACCTTGGTCTCTTTCATCTCATTTAGTATATCAAATTGAGCTCCCATAGCTATCAACCTATCAGCATGTCCATTCTAATTCCTTGGTATTGCTTGGATGTTAAAGGCCTCAAAATCCTCAATTATGTCCCACTCTTTATGTTTTTAAGACTTTATCAAGGGATTCTTCGTGATATTCAAGCCTTTAACTTGGTTCACTATCAACTCACTATCCCCATAAACTTGTAATTATTTGATTCCTCTCTTATTATCCCATTGAAGTCCATGGATATAAAGCCCTTATACTCTACTACATTGTAAAATAAATAAAATTTAAACCTATAAAAAGAGAAATACTTGTCATTTTATGGGGATAATATCATTGCACCTACACCCACTCCATGTTTGCTCATTAAACCATCAAAGAACAATTTCTATAAGCCACTGGGATCTTCTTGATGTCTAATGAGGGATTACATGGATTGATTCTCTTCATGCAAATAATAGACACCCATGTCCCTCTCTTCAACTCTTTCCAAGGGATCAATTGACTGATGTTCATTCCATAGCTCATTTAAGAACTATCTAGTATCTCCTCAAGATGAGTGTTTATTTATTGACCAACCATATGTTCATTCTCATCAAGAATGGTGTAACTGAGGTTTACATTATCTATCCCATAAGGCTCTATGTGGAATTGTGAAATGGGCTTAGCCTTAATAGATACCTTGGTTCCATATCTTATTTTGAATGCCATTTATTACTAATCTATTACAAGATAACCTCTATTATTCATTATGAATTCTATGGATAATCATAGTCTAAAATAAGGAGGCACAACAAGGATCAATACATCTTGAATAACTGAGACAGTAGGACAAGCATGTAGGTTTAAGTTGAGGTCCTTGATGATACTAGATGTCTTGGTGGAAGATCCATCCAACTACAACACTCATTTATATTGGGGCTCATACTTTAGACTAGGATGGTCTACTATAGACTTTGGCATTACTAAGGTTCTAGCCCCACTATCTACCAATAAATTATGCACTAAAGAATCATCAATAATTACTTAAATGTATAAAGGAGGAGGTTTGATTACCTTACCTAATTTCCATTCACTAGGTCCTTTGGTTGCATTGGTTAGAACCTCATTCTCTTTGCTTCATTCCTTCTCAAAAACATTGATTCTTGACAACTCTTCTTGGAGGATGTCTACCTAACCAGGCATGGAGAGCATATCCCACATTGGCACACTCACATTGGACCTTTTCATTTGTTCCATAATATTAATGGGTGAACCACCAACCTTTGGTTGTGCTTTGGGAGCCATAACTACACCTTGATTTTATGAGTTTTGAGGGATAAAAACATTCTCCTAATTTTGATTCCTTCAATATATTGGAACCTTTGGAATAATAGTAGGTTCATATGGATTTGATATTGAAATATTAATGGTAAGAAGTTCTTTGACTACTTCCTGGTTACCATCAATGTTCTTTCTTTTAAACCTTGTATTTGTTGCCACTAGAATGTATGCCTGGATAGAACTAGCCTACTAATTAAGTGCATAACACTCTTCTTGAACATAATTCACCATTGTAGCACCTAGTTGGCTTGGTCCTTGATCAAGTTTTTGACCTTGTTGAGGCTCTTCTATTTTTTTCATCATGGGTACCTCTATGTTCTAAGCCATATGAACTTGATTATACCCATAATTGGTAGCCTATTGCCATTGATCATTGAAAGCTTGATTGCAATAAGTGTTTCAAATAATATATTTCCCAAAATACTGATTCCAAGGCATGGTACCCTCAACTTATTTAACAACATTATTTTGTCTGAGGACTAAAGTGTTGGAAGTGCTTGCAATATTTAGATTATAATTGCTCTGTCTATTATAGTTAGGTTGACCTTGTCCTTGGATTTGACCTTGGCCTTGGCCTTGGAATATTCCTTTGTAGGGTGGTCTATTTGTTTGATAAGATTACTAATAAGGCTTATATGAGACTTGATAAGGCATATTCAAATCTTATTGCCTCTTAACATTCACTAGTTCATTTCTCAAGGATTTGAATATGCTCTTAAGCTCTTTAAAGTTATTTTATTCTTAGGAATCACTAGATTGACTAGTGGAAGCCTTTATAGAATAAATTTTAGGCATAGGAGGAATGACATCAAAGGGAGGAATATAAATATGAGGTGGTCTAATCTTAGGGAATAAATCCATTGGTGGTATAAGTGTATGCTTACCAACTTGCACTAGACAATTTTTTGCTCTGATTGCCACCTCATATGCATTTGGAAATATGTTTCCTCCCATGGTTTGGATCATTACTACATTGTCATTATTTAGAGCCTAAAAATATTAAAGAAATTCAAAGTTATGGGTAGGCCTAATAGATACTGGGATTCTATCCCAAGTCTTTTGAAACCTTATGTTGAAGTCTTGCATGAATTCATGAGGGGCTCTTTTAATTGTGGTTAACTACCCTGTAAGTGACAAATGGTCACTTTTATCTTCAAATATTTTACACAATACATCTCCTAATTGGTCCCATGATGTAATATAATTAGTGTAAGGATTCTATACCAATCTAAGGCTTTACCTTTGAAAGATATGGCCAATCACCTAACTGCCACATTTTCTTCATTGATATCATGAATGTTGTAGAAGTTGGTTATATCCATGAGGTGTTTAGAAGGGTTTTTAGCTTGGTATACAATAAAAAAAGGGATGTTTTTAATAGTTTCTAATAGAAGAGGATCATATTGAGGGAGTTTAAAAGGACTTTGGCCATTAAAATCCACAAAGGGAAAAACTCTAGGGGCTACCATGGTTATGAAAGGTTTTAACAAAGATCTTCTTACTAGGGTAGGCCTTAAAATTGACTTAGGAACAAAGTTGCCTTTATATGGGGGTGTATTATCAAATATTAATCTTTTTATTAAGCTTAAAGGAAATTTAATGAATTCAAATGGAATACCTATTAAAGGTAACCTTGTAGTCAACTTTAGCATGAGATGTAGTCACTACTCTACTACCAGAATGTTGAATATTTTTTTAGAGTCACTAGATGTTATTTCTTGGAATTTATCAAACTGACATCAAACTTTGACCAATATTCTTTGAACTAAAAAGTAACATCAGGCATGCCAGAAACAATTGTTGCTCAATTGGAGAGAGCCTGAAGAACCCTCTCCAAGGGTGTAAATTGACACTATAATAGGCCCTAACTCCTCCTTGAGTCATCTTTCATGTGAATAATCCACTTATTCACCTTATTCATGTTTCTTTCATGTTATTTATTTTTCTATGATCTCTTAAAGAGGTGGGATTTAATATATCATAGCCTCCTTATATCAAATTTACCCACATATAGGAAATAAAATGTGTGTGGCCTTTAAGTCCCTCAGCCTTTTGGTTATAAGTGGCCTTCATCAATTTTTTCACAACACTAGGCCCTTCTACCCATAGTCTCTCAAAGTTATTATAATACATAGAACTCAAACCTTGGGCCTTTGTCCTCTTCCACCCTCTAAGTATACTAGTTTCTCCTCACACTCACAACTTCTCATCTCCCTTTCCTATCTCATCAAATAGATAGCTTCCTCATCACTCCCCCTTCTTTAACATAACACTCTCCAACATAATATTTGTTTAGTAGCTTATGTCATGGGTCAATTTCCCATATTTATAACTACAACAAGGAGGTCACTAGCTTATCTAATCGATGGGTTGATGATTGTCCATCCATCAAGTCCATCACTTCTTCCCACCATTTGTACCTAGGGTAGCCTAGCTAATTCATACCTCAAGTTTGAAAATGGTGATAGGATCTTGTCTAGAGCCCCTCCATGCTTATCCTTCCTTGGTTGAGTCACCTCTTAAGTTGACCAACTATGACATAAATTAATTTGGATCAGACTTTTGTATCTCTTATCTTTTATATCCTTCTCTTCAATCATAGCCAATTGTCACTTCATAAATCTAGATAACATTATATTATTCATATTTTTTCTTTGGGCTCAACATTTTTCACTTCAAATTTTATACTCAATTTATTTGGCATGCCACCTTTCTCCACATGATATGTCCCTCACACATTCTCCTACTACTCCTTGTGCATATTGTTCCTTTCTTTGAATTCATTAGCATACTCCTTATTGCTTATTCTTCATGATGGATTTCTAAAGACACCCGCTTCCTTCCCTCTATGGCACCACCTAACCCACACTAAAATTTGATCCTAGTCCTCCATTGAAGTACTCTATTTCATCAGCCTGGTTCTCATTGCACATATTTTCATATTTTTGGGTGGTATAAAGTGTTTTTTTACTTTTTAAAGTACACCTAACTCACTAGAGATACTTATTTGTTTAGATATTATGAATTTAAAAATAAATCCCCCTCTTGACTCACTTTATTAGATATTCAAAAATGAATGCATATTATCACCTCCGCTATGCAAATACTACACATATGACATTCTATTATAGAAAATAAAATTATTGAATAAAATGGCTTTAAAATCCTTATTATAACTTGGCATAAAATGCCTTATTACATGGATAATATATGTTAAAAACCATTGAAACACCCTTTTAGAATCTCACCACTTCTAGTCCATGGGTTTATAGCCTAATAGTCTTTTGAACAGAGTATTTTGCTCATCCTTGGGCCATATGAGATCTAGTTCCTTGGCTCATAAAGGATGGATCTCCTTACTAATCTAAACTAGATTTATTCCTTTAAAAGTAGTAGGTGCATGTGATACCCAAACTTTGATTGTAGCTAAAGGATATCTAATATTTTTATTCCTTAGAGTTCCTCTATCAATGCATGTAGTTTGTACCATTTTCATAGATACTTCTTTGTGTCCCAATTTTAGTATAATGTGTGTCTTTCAAATTTCCTCTTTAATGGAAGGACCAACTTGGGTATGCAGGCCCTTCTTCACTTTTGATAATTAGGGGTGCAATCATATCATCCAACATCTTCACTTGACCCTTATATAAGATTGTGTGAGCTTGTTACACATGACATCATGCTTAGGTTCAAATAAGAGGTTTGAATGTGTCACCCTACATCATTTCCCATTAAACTCATATGTCTCATATACTCAATAGTCACTATAAATGATTTCAATATCCAGGGAATCTTTCACATCCTCCCATATCAAGATGTATTATCCAATTAACCCTACATTTTCCTTAAACTACATGGTACTACTGTAGATGGTGTTGAACATACCCATGGCTTTCATGTGCTTAATGTATGTAACATATTGGTCTATAGTTAGTGGGATCACCATGTACTTACCTCCATTATTAAATATTAAATAACATTATTTGAAGCACATATCCACATTATTAGCATAACACCATGGCATTCCCAAAAAAAATAGAGTAGTTTTCTTCTTCAACAAGATCGATCACCTCAAATTGAACACTGAACTTAACATTCATGATCTCAATGTAAACATTGTGTATAACCCCTATGAGTTATGGTTTATTATTGTTATAAATAGTTAATACATGACATGATACTTATAATATATGACTTCTCATATTATATGATGCATCTCCCATAAACACATTCACTTTGATGTTAGTATCCATTAGGATGTCATAGACTGACCATCCATTGATCTCAGCATCTATGACCAACTCATGATCATATATCGCACTCTAGGTGATCTCTATTTCATGTCACTATACTAGGTTTGGGATCAAGACATTTTTTATCTACACATTATAAAATTTTAACAAGAGGTTATTCATCATAGGGATCATCTTGTTACATAAGAGAAGAGTTATCAAGTTAATAAGCTCACCAAATTTCTTCTTATGGGCTCAAATTTCTTGTTTATATCTCTCCTCTAGTTCATAAGATAGTTTAAGTTCTTCTTGCAAGCACTAGATTACATGGGTGGCCCTACTCAGCACCTCTAAGTACAAAACTAGCTGATGTTGGACCCTTAAGGTATTGGCTAGAAGATCTTAGATACAAATATCATGAGTAGAAGTATGGAAATAAAGTTCATATGGGAGGACACAATGGGGTCAAATTTCAACCACACTCTTATTACAAGTGGGTTTCTTTGGACCACTTTCAGTGTGATTATCCCAAATATCCCACTTGTGCATATTATCATGGTGCACACAAGGTTGATGACTATTCAAAACTATATTTGAGGATCAAGTAGAAGGGAAAACATTAGAAAGGGGCCAATATTATCTTATGTGTGCACAAGTTGAGAGTTTAAAAAATGAATAATAAGAATGCCTAAGCTAAGGTTCAGGTACTCATAGGTAACAATGTAGTTACACATAAAGCAATGATTCCTAGGAAAGAGGCTAGGATAAGGTGTGATATTAAGGGATAAAGAGTCAAGGTATCTCTTTAATTATACCCACTTGAAAGTTTAAATACATTGTGTTGTTTGATTCCATTTACCATCACCTTTCTACATTACTTCATAATTTTCTTATCTAGATTCACTATTAGACCTTAAATTCACCATCTTCCCCCATAATTCTTATTAAATTTCTTAAATCCACGTGTTTTTTTTTCTAGATCTTAAAATTTTGTCATTTAGCATAGATCAAAAAAGTTTTTGACAATTTACGCATGTCAAGATGTTAATTTATTTTGGGCACACATGTATGTTATTGGTTCAGATAGCATGTACCACTTCTTAGATATTATTATTAATCTCCTTTATCTTGTTGTGTTCTTGTGCACATTAGTATTTTTGGACTTAACTAATTTTATGGGTCAACACTATTCCAAAGGGTAAGGTATCCCATCCTATAATGCCAAAATAAGGTAACCAACATATCCTTCCTCAAACCTCCACCTCTCACATCTCCTCTGGAAGGTGTCTCTATGCATATTTGATCAAAATTACCTAAGGTTTATGATTTTGAATCCCTTAAGGATCAAATCATCATTATGAGCAAGTTAATAGAAGAGTTAAAAATGTATGGCTTCAAATATCACACTAAACGAACATCATATCACATATGTAAGGAATCAATATTAATCTAATATTAATCATTTATTTGTATTTTATTTAACCTTTTAGTGTTTTACATTTTGATTTAACCTTTGTGTTTTACAAATGTAAATTCTAAGTTAGATTAAAGGGTTGAGATGTCTAAAACAGCTATATAATATGAAATAATTAACCATTGATTTATTATGGATTTTGACTTATTTTGAATTTTTAAAAATAGTAATAAATATGCATAACTAGAGACTTATCTATAAAGTGATTGTCATGGAAGATCTAGGTTCTAAATAGGTATGTGTGTCATCAATAGGGTCTCAAGATCTTATTCTTCACTAGATAGTAGTTACCCACCTAGACATTAGTAGCATACTTCTCTAGTCTCCTCAAAATGGTAATATTACCCCCTTTACAAGAATGTTCCTATTTTATAGGATCACCTACACCTATGTTTTTGGGTTTTATTTTTGTGCACACAAAATCTAGAACTTTGTATTGTGCCTAAAATATCTTTTTAGTGGGCAAACCCTAATCCTCCTTTCAAGTATGTCATGAGCTGAAAATGTGTGTTTGTTATTAAGATAGGCTAGACATTCTCAACACCCCACTATGAAGAGAGTTTCCTACATACCAATACTCTGAGGAGGGAACAATCCTAATGTAGTTCTCCCACCTAGTGTTTAGTGTAAGTGCAAGTTAATGTTATAATGAGAATGCTCTTGAATCCCTTGAGTGTTCTTGAGATTGGAAATATTTAAAATATAGGCTTATAGAAAATATATATGGTAGTATATAAAATTAGGGAAAAAATAAGGATCAAATAACTTAATTTTTCTCAACTTATTACTTATTTAAATAGGCTTTTTGCATCTATTTTCTATCTAGTGAATAGAGGTCAAATAGTCTTATATTTATAGAGATCCATATCTTGTGAAGATAATAAAAATTAATTAGGATGACCTTAAGATGGGAACACATTAGAAAATATATCCATTTAGGAAAGTTAGGGTAAGGGAAACAAACACCAAGTTGGGGACACTAGTCTCCTTAATGTGGCACTAGTGTCTAGCTAGAAAATTGTTGGGTATATTGGGTTGGGATTTGAGAATGTTATTTTGGAATTCTATTTTAGCTAAAAAAAGATGCATGTGGTCTACATAATGGTTGGAAAAGTGTGATGAAGGCTCTAGGAGAGATCTAGGGCCAAAATAGGAATAGGCTATCTCAAACATCACTCTTAGCATCTAAATACCACTTTTAGGTGATTACATTTCCCCCCTTATTTATCATAAAAATGCAGTAAAGTGAAATGACTAGTATAAAGGAAAAAAAGAAGTGTACCTGGACTTACATAAGAAGTGAAGCCTATGTAGTTGAGTCTGAGTATGTGAATCTAGGTCTACGTATGTGAAACATGATCCAAATTAATGAACTACAATGAAACATGCAAAATTTAGTCCTTACTTAAGAGATTATCAAAATAAAAACACTGTGTTTAATAAATTAATTGAGTAAATTTGATTAAAGAGATAGGAAATAGGAAAGGAATGAATACACCTCTTTGGGTACACAAACTAATGAATGAACCTAGTGAAAGCCTATGTGTATGAGTGTACATAGTGATCAAATCATTAAATATCTTAGACTAAGTTGATAGCTTTCTCAATCCTCATATGTGGGTGGCTCAATAACTCAATCTAGTTTTGAATCCATCATTACCCACCCCTACATGGTGGATCATGATCTATGAATAAATTGGATAAGACTGTAAGCATGTCTAACCCTCTCATGTGGGTGGCTCAAGAACTCAAATATGCCATGAATCCATCATTACCCACTTGTGTGAAGTAGATGCATCTAAAACTAAACTATGTAGAGTGTTTAAATTATCTAACTAGGAATATCTAATTGTGTATGTTGGCTTCATAGACACTTGGGTACATTAGGTAGCTCTATCCCACTTAGGAATGCCAACCACTATAGATGGAGTAAGGAATGAAACTAGTGACAACCTAGAATATGATATCAAGTGTATATAGTTTAGATATTGACATGGATTTATCTATTCCATCTAGTCAACTTGTGTGTAATTGAGCATATGAAAACTATGTATCACACACATGCCCCCAGTCTAATATCCAAGTATATTGATTTTGGATTGATTATGTAATAAATAAATCTATATATCTAAATTGAATGTGGGAGTGATCATGACACACATAATACCCCCAAATATGAGCAACTAAGATGAATCTATGTTGAAATGAGTGTATTTAAGCAAAATTTGAACATAATTATCAAACCTATAACTATATATATGCAAATTTGTATTGTACTTCATGTACTAGTATGGCTAATCTAGATTACACTAAAGTTAGGGATACCAGATAGCAACACCCTATAGTTGACAGTAACACCTTGTGGCATTAGTATCCCAATCTGGGCACTAATGTCTATCTAGTCTAAAATCTAGGTGACTGGACTACTTTTTAAGTCCCTATTTTCTCATGTGTCTAATTTTTTAGACTGAGCCTATGTGTTGAAAGTAATCTATGAATAGAAATGTAGGAGCATGATCTTTGTGATGAACCCCTATGAATTCCCCCTATTTTAAGGTTATTTGTGTAACTTATGTAAGAACTATCCTCAAAATAAGTATCTCTACATAATGTGTTAGCTAGATGATATATATGATAACTACGTGATATTCTAATATAATGTGAAAATATAACATCATAATATAAAAGTATATGAGCATATGTATGTAATGTAAAATGTATGTTGTAATCTAGCATTGCACAAGGGTGTCAAGATATATGTAATCAATATGTGTAATAATAAATCTAAGTAGCTACTTAGGGGGATGGGGCATGATGTCCATCACAACACCTAAGTATGAAAAGAAGAGGCATGAGGTCCCTCATGGCATAGAATACTAGTGTGTATAAAAATAAAATACACGTTTCATGGTGAAGATCCATATAAACAATCATACATATAAAACACATGAGGCATGCAAACATAGTCCAAGGGCCACAATACAAGGGGCATTGCCACATGTCAATGAATCTAAGCATAAAATAAATACAAGGACTTATGCAATCAATAATCAATTTGGCTTAGAGCCACATATAAGGACATGTTCAAATGTTCACATATATAATCAGGAAAGCACACACAAGGTTCATAGGCACATGTCTAAGGCATATAAACATAGAAGTGGCATAAAGCCAAAGAGCAATGACATATTCAAATGCCCTAGAAATGTAAGAAGCATAAGAATCACAATCAAGTCTAAACTAGGAAAGATAGAAATGAAACAATATATAACTATGTACTATAAATTTATATTAATGCTAGGATGTAATTATGTTGAGTCTAATTAGTGATAGTCAACAAAAAATATGAGAAATGAGTAACAATGATCAATATCAAGATATATCAATGCATAAAATGGAATGTATAAAATGTGAGAATATAATTTGGTAATATAAATTGTGTATGAGATGTTCCTAAGTGGGAAGATGTATCAAATGAATAAACCTATATTAGTGTATATGCCCCTAGTGGGTATATGATAGGAAGTATGGATCATTTTAGTGGATCAAAGTCTTGTATGTAACCTACAAGCACTTGAAAAGAACAAACGAAACATATATGTTGATCAAATTGACTGTACTAATATAACTAGTAATATTTAATATTTGGCAAGTAATAGAAATGTAAACATAAAAATGCATATAATCTATAAATTTTGTGTTTTTTGAGTAATATTTGAATGATTTTATATTTTTACATGTTATATTATTTTTGTATTTTATGGATAAAAACTATGTACAAGAAAATTAAAATAAACTATACACAAGGAGAAAGAGAGAGGAAGTATGTATAAGTAAATAATGGAAAGAAAAAAGAAATAGTATACAAGCAAAGTGTAATGTCTCTAGACCCAAGAGTACATCCATGGGATGTGGATAATTAAACATTAGATCTGGTGAAAGATCATCTAGTGTTAGTTATTAAACCTATCTAAACTCAAATAATTAATCATCATCATGATCATAATACTGATCTATATGTATCAGTGGGGCCTTATCCTTAGAATGATTCTAGAATCGATGCATTCAAATGACATGCTTCTCAACTATGTAAGATACCTCTATGTTGTCTTAGGGTAAATAACATTAGACTATAGATTACCTATTTGAAACATGTGGTTCTCATCTATGTCATCATGTAATATGTAAACCATGTGTCCATCATGAGTGAATGTCAAGCACCTGTCTGACCAATCAATTATGGCATCCATTTCCTATAACCATGTACTTCCAAGGGTTACATGTATATGAGTGTCTCTATTTAAAATGAAAAATAATGTATTAGCCACCTTGAGGCCACATGAATTTGGTAATGTAATATGTCTAATGGAATCCTGATAGTGTATATAATGATGTATCTTTCTCTCCTAATAACTAATGTGGTGTAAATATGCCAAAGTGCAATTATTAGGATCAAAATCCTCATCTATAGCCACATAGGGAATATATTTTTCTGATACAAATATTTATATATTCAATGGATCATGTCATGAATATTTGTTTTGGAAATGACTCAATTGTGGTGCTCACATCTATGAAGTATCTCATATCACTATTGGTGGTTGTTCCTATGGAGGTAGAGGTTGTGTGATTTGGATAGTGCCCTTAACCTTAAATTTATTTAGTTTATGTTGTAGTGTTGAGCATGCATCTGTATCATGTCCTATGAGTCTATGAAATTGGAAAAAGGGTTGCCCTTCTTATGGTGACAATCTATTAATTGATATGTGTCAAACTGTGGGTAATATCATCAATCCTCTATCAAGTAACAACTATAGGATCTGGTGTGTTTTTTTTTGTGAAATCCCTACCTAAATATGTATGACTAAATCAATATCTATGGATGTGACCATATGTCATGAATTAAGGGATCTAATATTAACTATAGATGAGTATGGGATCCCATAGCTATAGGATCCAAAACAAGTGATGTTACTGGTGTAGGTTGACGTATAAGTTCATTTGAATTATATCTATACACTCTTGGTCCCACTAGTGTAAAACTCAACCCACATAAATAATCATCAATATCTATAGGTGGTTGATCATCCTCTATAGTGTCCTATGAATTTATGTCAAAATTATGAATGTAAGCCTCTTCTAAATTAAGTAGTGGTAACTAGGCTGTAAGGATCTCATCATCTACCTTGGACCTATGAGAGGTTGTTCCTCTATCATCATTGAGGGTATATATGATGTATAAAGATATGAAGGTGGTATATGAATATCCTTACTATACTCTCCCACCTCATATGTGTACATCTACTCTATGGTAATCTCATGAGGTGGAGGTTCAATGAAAACATGAAGAGTCCCATTAGATGATATACTCAATGTAAGAGGCTTAGTGTATTATATAATTGGTTGATTATCTAATAGACATGTCCATAGGTATCCATCATGTAAAAATTTGGCACATCTATGAAGAGTGGAAGTTAAAACCTCCATAGCATGTATCCAAGGTCTCCTAGTTAACAAGTTATAATGTAAATGGTTTGGCATCACCTAAAAGTGTGTAGATAATGTTTTTAGTTCTAATGTGATTGAACCAAATGTCTATTTAGGAATGTCATAAAACCCTTAAATATTCTTGTATGTCTTTTGAATAGATGTTATATCAACCCCTATGGTTTGTATAAATGTGAGGTTATATATATTGAGTCTTGAGCCACTATCGATGAGAACTCATTTAATAGATATATTATTGATTTGAGATTGAATGAAAAGTGGTAAATTATGATCAATTAATGATTGTGAAGGTAAATATTCATTGGAAAAAGTATCACATTCTTTAAATCATTGATAGTGTTCATGAGAGATGTAAAATAGGATGGATCAATATCACGATGCACATATGGTGATTAAGTGTTTGAAATAGAATATCTTTTAAGATTGTTGATTTTTGTAGTAATTTCAATATAGATATTTTGACTAGTGTATTTCTCTATTTATCCACTATATCAAATTATTTTTTCTAGTCTTTAGGTCCCATTTTAGTATACTTAGGATGAGGATGGATGGTAATATTATCTTTCTAATATATAGGCTGAGGAGGCACCCTATTTTTCCTAGTGATAACTTTAACCACAGGATCTACTATTTGTCGAGGGTGAGTAGTAGAGGTGGGATGGGAACATATATAATCAAGTGGTCTAGGTGGAGGTAGAAAAAAAAGAGTCTTCTAAAACCTCTATCATCTAGTATTAATTAGAGGTAACTCAAATTGATCCATATAAAAATGATCCACAAAAAATAGGACTCACATGATGGAGGACCAATATGTAAAACAAGCTTAGCTTGAGCCGAATCCATGATAGGACTAATATACATGTGTACTTTTATATAAATAGTTGGTAATAAACATGTTAATAAAAGTGCAAGTATTTGTACCATGAAGTGAAACATGGATTTTATCATGAAAATCATAGTAATAAGCTATAAATTAATATTGTGTGCTACTATAAATATGAACCCTAGGGTGATCTAGGGTTGGGGTTTTATGAATCTAGGGCTTCTTTGCAATAAATTTGAATTATATTTAAATAAAATAAAACCATGATATGAAATTAATTTAATTATCTAGGTTGTCTAAAAAATCAAAAAAATAGAAGTATGCAGCCCTAGTTTATTATACATAAATTTGGATTAATACAAACCTAGGTTTGAAGCAATATTCAAAATCAGTTGGGTTCACCAAATGATTTAACCCTTTAGGGTTTTAAAAATGTAAATCTTAAGTTAGATTAAAAGGATGAGATGTCTAAATTAGTTGAATAATATGTAATAAATAACCATAGATTTTTTATGGATTTTGACTTTTTTTAAATAAAAATAAATATGCATAAATAGAGACTTATCTCGAAAGTGTTTATTGTAGAAGATGTAGGTTCTAAAAACTGCATTCTAGATAGGTCTGAGTGTCATCAACAGGGTCCTAAGATCTGATTCTTCACTAGATATTATCATCCCATTTAGACAGTAGTGACATGTTTCTCTAGTGTCTTCAAAATGGCACTAGTGTCCCCTTTTCATGACTATTCCTATTTTCTAGGATCACTTGTGCCTATGTTTCTGAGATTTTTTCTTACACACATGAAATCTAGAACTCTATATTTTTCCTAGAATATCTGATTTAGTGTGCAAACCTTAATCCTCCTTGTAAGTATGGAATGAGCTAAAAATGTGTGTTCATTGGTAGGATAGATTGTACATCCTCAACACCCCATTGTGAAAATAGTTGCCTACATACCCATACTCTAAGGAGGGATCAAACCTGATGTATTTCTCTCACCTAGTGTTTGGTGCAAGTACAAGTGAATGTTATAATCATAGTGGTATCGAATGCCTTGAGTGTGCTTGAGATAGAAAATATTTGAAATATGGGCTTAGGGAAGTTTTAGGTGGAAGTATTCAAAATTAGGGAAGAATAGGGATCAAATACCTTATCTTTTCTCAGCTTGTTTCTTATTTGAATAGGCTTTTTGCATCTATTTTCCATCTAATAAATAGAGGTCAAATAGTCTTATATTTATAGATATTTTTAACTTGTGCAGATAATAAAATGTACTTAGGCTGACTTTAGGAGGGGCACACATTTGAAAATATATTTTTTTAGGATATTTAGCGTAAGGGACACTAGCACCAAGTTATGGACACTAGCTCCATATGGCTCTAGTGTCCTTAATGTGGTGCTAGTGTCTAGCTAGTAGACAATTAGGCACATTGGGTTGGGATATGGAAATGTTGTTTTGGATTGTGTTTGAGCTCATAAAAGATGTTTCTTATCTACAAAATGGAGAGAAAAATGTGATAAAGTATATAAGATTGGTCTAAGGCCAATCTAGGAATGGTTTATCTCAAGAAACACTCTTAGCATCCAAATACCATTTTTAGGTGGTTACAGTATCTTCATCTAGTAATGTTGTGCCTAAAAAGACTTCATATCAAAATTGGAATCTACAACAAAATAAATATACAACTAGTTATTGAAAAATAATGCAAGACGAAAATAAAAGTTCAAGTGAGATTCTAAGAGAAATACTTAGAAACAAGTTGATCAAACTACCTCCTATGCATCCTCTAAAGAGATCAAAATACTATTGTTTATATCATAAAATACATGGGTATCATACAAATAGTTGTTTGACTTTGAAGAATTAAAAAAAAAAGATAAATGATAGTGGTGATCTTATCAATGATACATCAATTAAGAAACTCACTCACATTATAAGTGCATCTTCTACAACACAATTGAAAAAATAACAAGTATGGATCCAAAAGGATAATTCAAATAAAAAACATTTGCTAATGAACAAACTAAAGTAAGAAAAGATTCAAAAGGAAAAATTAGATCAATAAATATTACAAAAGATGTAAGATGAAAAAAATAAATTTAAAAAGGAAATTTTTGAAAAGAAAAGGTTACAATAGTTATAAAAAAAAGGTTGCAATAGTTATAATAATAAAAATAGACATTACTAAAAGAAAATTTGAAAAATCAAACTCAAGATAAGTAAAAAATCATTATTAAAAGAGGGTTTATAACAAAAGAGTTTCCAAAGAAAGATATGCCTAAAAAATATAAATATTCAAATATGGTTGTAAAGAGGGTTATTACAAGTCTCTCCTCATATCAATATCCTTTCATTGTCACTTCTCATATAGATGGCATACAATTTATAGGTGTCAAGTTTATGAACTATTAGGAAATAAATATTTTTTGTTTCATTTATTATATCTCTTAGAAATAAGCTTGAGTAATTAGATCAAACTAATTTACCTACAACATGTGTGGGATCAATTTATTTAAGATTTGGATTTTATTCAAAGTATTTTTATCTTACTTTTTGTGTTATTTCAAATCCAAGTGCATACAATGCTATGCTTGGTGGATCATGGTTAAAATAAACAGAATCAATGATTGATAAAAAAAAATGGTTGCATATCATTTGATCATGAAGGTAAGGTCACATAATTTTCCAAATAAGGAATATCTTTATAGTAAAAACAAAAAAATAAAGCATACTTTAGCTACCATACACATAGATATAAGTAATGTAATATCATTAAAATAAAATGATATAGTACATATTTCATAAGAGAAATCAATAAAGTCCATCCCATGGTATGAGGTAATTGGTTTTACATATCCAGATATAAACTAAGACAATAGTGGCATTACAAAACTTAAAAATTAAGATGATGATGATTATTATTATAATAATACAGAGTGGTATGATCCCAGTGATATTGATTATGTATAATATGAATATGGTAATGATATAGAACCTACACATTGGCATGCTACTTTTAATTTACAATAAGCCACCATTCCTTTGTTTGACACATGATCTATTGATGATATGGATCTTAAGGGTATGATCAATTAGTATCATTAACTCTATTTTGTCTTTTTCATTTTAGACATGCACAAATACAAAAATACAAAAAAATAAAAAAATAAATCAAATTTAGGACCTATTATGCTTTTGTTTAGTTCAATTACATCAATTAATTTATGCAAGTTATGTAGTACTTATTTCCATCTAGTTTAATATAATTATGCTTCATAAGTGTACAAGAGTGAGTGTAGATCATACAATATACCATCCCCATACATAGTTGTAGGTCATATCATTATCTTAGAATTAAAAACTATAAATAGACAAGAGCACCCATTTAGATAATAACACACTACATTATTTTCCTAATCCCCCCTCTCTTGTCCCAATAATCATAGGTTATCATTTCTTAGATCTAAACCACACACAGGCCTTTTACAACTTGTATATACATCATCAAACTCACTAGGGTCATATTATATAGATTTTATCCTTATTTAGCTATCTCTTGTTATTTACAAGTCAATCCTTTATATGGCATAGCATCTATTAATATTATTCACTTACTAACAAACTGATATGTTACCGGTTACCTAAATTACTAAATTTAATAGTGTTACAAATGGCTTATGTTGATCAACTACATGTATTCATGCATGATTTTCATGTTTATTTATCTGCTTTAAGTCTTATGTGTAATATTTTTTTGGCTTGTGGACATTTGAACATGTCCTTGTGTTTGTCTCTAAGCCTTCATTGTATGTTTTTATGTGTGTGTGTTTCATTTGAGCATGTCCATTCTATGTGACCCTTTGGCCTCCTATTACATGTTTTATGTTCTTTGTGTGTATTTTGTGTTTGTGTGTGTCATAGCCATGACATTTTCTTACTCAACATGCTTATTTTTAGATGTCATGATGGACATCATGCATCTTCCTAATATTTTGATGTCATGATGGATATCATGCAACCCACCCCAAGTAGTTCTATTTTTATTTCAATATTAAATTTATATCACTTATATGTGTTATTTATTACTAACATCTATATTGATACTGACACTATGTATGTTGGTTTCTACATGCATAACACATTATATTTTTCTTAATTTATATATATATATATATATATATGATGATGCCATGTTCCTCCATGTTATTATTATTACTCATATTTATATATTTACGTAACATCTATCACATAACTTTTTATTTTGAGTTAAGTTATTATGTAGACTCAATAATTCACTTCAAAAGAGGGGGCATACTTAGTGGCTTGTCTTAGAGACTAAACCCCTAAAACATAGTACACAAATATAACTTTTTGGGTATTATAAAGTGGATAACAAAACATACCCAAAAACACCTAAAAATTAGTTTCATACATGATCACTCAATTTGGATATAAGTGTACCTCATTATTGTCCCAATAGCCAAAAAATAGTCAATTTTAGAAGTTCTCAAAATCTTAGGAAGTATAGGACAATATAAAATAGGTAAACAATTTCAATGTCTAGAAAATAGTAAGGTTTTATCTCAAATTTACTCAGCTTGGGGGGCATCATGCATGACTATTTAACCCTTTTTGATATATGGTTTTAAGGGTTAAGGTGGTATATTAGCCTATACACAAGGATGAATAAAATTATTCTAAAGTATGCCAATTGATTGAAAAATTAGATAAATGAATATTTTAAATTTAAGTGTTAATTTATGTTAATTTATAAATTACACTCAAAATAGTAATTTTTTATATAAACATGAAGAAAATATAATGTGTATCTTATCCACAAATGTACAGGTGGATATAAGAAGTACAAAGTTAGAAATACGCAAGATTAAAATCATGATATAGTTATTAGATTTTGGAAATATTAATTTTGGAGGCCTATATGCTTGTATCAACCTCCAAACACTTATGTCAACACTTGTGTTTGAATCTCAATGCAACTCTCATGCACATAATATTAATTTTATTTTGAATTGACCACCTAAATCCTTCTAGGTTTTATGTTACCTTTCTACTGATGTCTTTAACTTACATGCATAGATTGTTGATGTTTGTATGTGGATCAAACCCTAGCTCTTTACCTTAGGTATTTATACCTTTTCAAAAATAGGTTAGTGGGATCATGGTTTCAAGTTGACCTTAAGAACCCATCTATCAACGATTTTTTCCTACATAACCAATACTTCAAGGAGGGCCTCAAACTTATTTAGTTATCCCCTAGGTGTTTGATTATGTGTGCACAAGGGTGTAATATACTATATATAGAGGCAAGCAATGATCTAGCTTGTAACTTGACAAATACTACTCATGGGATGTTATTTTAGTGATTCAAACTTGTAATATGACTGATCTTATGATCAATATGAAAATAGGTAAGAATAGGGTAGAATAACTCAATTGTGTAATCGATTGAGTGAGTTTGAATAAGTTTTTTCTTGGTATATTCTATATTAATAATGATTAATCTTATATTTGTATTTGTACCACACATTTTGAAAATATCTAATGTTAGGGTAAAATAATACAAATTTTTTGACCCATAGAATTTAAAATATTTTTAAATTAGATGAATTTTGAGGACTGTACACTTAATAATAATCTAGACACTTGAATCAATGCAAGTGTCCCTCTATGGCATGTAAGTGTTTAATAAGACAAGAAGTTATTGAGGATCTAAAATTGACAATGAATGGCATATCATTATTTGGGATTTATGTATAATGAAAGAGATCTAGGTCATAAGAAATGATAGTTACAAATTATAAGATAAATATTTAGGCATAATGAGAAGGATAATATGAGCCTTTAAATATCACGGAAGTCTATAACTGAAGGGTAGAGCCCTAATAGGTATTTGTCAAGTATATAAGACTAACATTATATATAAATAAGATTATAGTATCTATATTTCCCAATTGATCTAGGAATGCATAAAGATGAAATTAATAGGTTAAAGGAAAGAAATGCATAACTGGGTGTGTATAACACACCTTGCCTTTACTTGAACCCACTTTGAGTGTTTTTTTAGTGTATTCCCTATAACCAAGAGCATGTTATAGTATAAATTAGTGCATATAATTTGAAATTTAATATAATTTAAATGCTTGAAAAAAGAGAAAGGAAGGAGTACAATTTTGTGTTAATCTAACCATGTTGACCCTTAGTACTTGAACTTGGTAAAAATGTTTCCTTATGAACCATTAGAGCTAATAAAGGTCAAAAACTAAAGCTTCGAGATTTTAAGAGTGACATTGTAAGGCAATTATGCCCCCAATATAGTTTAAGGTGAAGGTTTTAAATAATTTTATGGAGTGAAAATTATCTTTGTTTCTCTCTAAAATTGAAGCTATGTATCAACAAAACTATCCCAAAATTACTAGCTATCAAACTAGCTATGTTGTTGATGAATTTGTTGATCAAAAATTGTATTGAATAACTTAAAACTTAAAAATATATGATTTTTATTCTAAATTAATGTATAATTGTAATAATATCATAGATAAAACATAAAAAATACTTCTTAATTCAAATTAATTCACTACACTTCTATTGTGTGAAACTTTAATAAAAAAATAATGCTTAAAACAAGCCTTTTTATAAGATAGCTTATGTAATCACCTAAAATCAATATTTGGATGCTAAGAGTGTTGCTTGAGATAACCTATTCCTATCTTATCCATAGACTTATCCTAGATAATTTACCACACTTTTACATCCATTATGCAGACCGCAGACATCTCTAGTCAACTCAAATATAGTCCTAGAATTGCATTCCTAGAACCTAACCCATTTTGCCCAATACCCTGTCAACTAGACACTAGCACCATATTAAGTACATTAAAACCATATGGTGCTAGTGTCCCTAACATGGAAATAGTTTCATGTTATCTAAATTTTTGATACCATTACTTGGTTTCACAAAAAACTTTCTTTTTATGCCTTCTGACCTTGTTCATAGTCCATTTCATGCTTTATAAGGTCTTAAAATAGTCTTTCTAAGGTTATTTTGACAAAATTAAGGTAATGTTTTATTTTTGTTTTATGTTAGTCTAATCATAAATTTTACATCAAGAGTTTGGTCCAAAATGTGTCATAAGATCAAAATTACCTCTCAAGGTCATCTCATGCTTTGACCACTTTGCATGAACACTTTATACTTATTTGGAGAGATTAAGGTTTTTTGTAAAGTTTAAGGTAAAATTTATTGTAAAGGAAAAGTACATATAATTAAATCCAGCATTTTATAAAGCCAAAAAATATTAAATATACATACATCACACTTTTTCAAGCTTATAAAGGAGTCATCTAACTTTCATACATGCCTGGAATGTCAAATCAGGTCAATTTTGTAGGTCTAACATCTAAATGAAAGCAAATCACTCCAAAAGGGATAGTTATAGGTAATTATACAAGCTTAAAAGATCCAATTTTATGTGAAAACATATTTACAGTATTTTTTCACCTTCCTCAATTCATATCCATGCATATCAATCTTTTATAGGTCCTAAGAAACTAAAATTTGCTTCAAAACCTCCATCGACCTCTTGGAAAACTAGTAAATGACATTTTCATGTACTTGGTATAGATAGAAGAGAGATATTAATGGCATAATATTGTTTGAATATTAAGGAGGTATAATATAATTCAATTTTGTGGCATTGGTTCTCATATTTATGCTTTCATCTTTATTAACAATTGTTAAGACCATCAAGTGGTCTTAAACCCTTACAAAACCCTAAGGTCTTAGTTTTGAGCATGTTTCATGCATGAATGAGATAGTTAAGGTAAATTAAGTGTTTTAAAACACTCTTAAATCCCAATAAACATTTTCACACTTTCATCTTCCATCCTTTTGGCACATGTTGCATTGGAAATTGAGCAAAGGACCTTCATATGATAGGTTGCAGGGTTTGCACTTCATGGTTTGGAATTTTTATAGGGTTTGAATGCATACCAATAATTTTTAAATGTACTTGAAAATATTCTTAATTCATTAAAATATATACAACATGACTAATAACTCCATACTAGTCTCTCTAAGTAGTATTCAGTGTTTTTAATCCTAAAGATAGTGTTTACATGTACAGAATTGATTTGAGAAGGTCTAACCTTGTAATATTGAAGAAGTATGAGGATCATAAAAAAGATAAGAAAGGTAATTAAGCAATAGGATAAGTTTTTAAAATTTTTAAAATATCACAAAAATATTCAAATAGGGTTTAAAATATGAAAATGCAAACCTACAAGTTTGTAGACCTGTAGGTCTCATTTTCATATGAGATATAATGAATTGTGTATCAAATAATGATGTTCAAAGGAAAAATGAGAGTTTTTAAGAAGATAAATAACTTTATTTTAATAATTAAAAATTTAATTCAATACAATAGTGTCTTAATCTAGTAAACTTACAACCAAGATACCCACATGGATACATATAGTCAAGTTTTGAATGACTGAGGTGTATGTGTGACCATAGCTTGAAAACATGAGATTAGGATAAGGTGAAGTAAGTATTATATTTAATGATATAATTTCATAGGTTATTCATTGAATTAAAAAAAAAATGTAGTGAATAGGATAAAATAACCTATCAGACCTAGGAAACCCATATTAGTATACACAAGCTGTGTATGAGATTAGAAGAAAACTTGAATGTTTTCAAGTGTTTTAGCCAATTGAAGAATGAAATTGAAATTTTATAGGTCTTGGAAAAATTTAATGAAGTTTGGATTGACTAATGAAGATAAAAACCCTTAATTTTAAGCCATTCTCAAGCTTAACAAAGTATTAAACCTCCTTGAAGACCTACAGGCCAACTGGGGAAGGTAACCTCACCTTTCAAGCTTAAAAGAGAATATGTAACATATGCATTAGAAATTAAATTATGGTGAGTATATAATTTTATATAACCACATGAAACCTAAGAACTATATTTAATAACATCATAAAGTTCTCTAAATAAAATACACCCTAAGCCTACATTCACATAGTCAAAATTAGCACAGTCGGGTTTGTCTAGTTAAATGAGAGAGATGTCTTTTGGTTTTAAGGGAAAAGGTATATAAGAAGGAAAAAATATAGAGTGAAATAATTTTTCAATTTAATACTATAGGTTCACAAGTTACCCATTTAATAACATAATGATCCCAAGTAGTGGAAAGCCTAAACAGATTATTTAGGCATAATAAGTCAAGATAATCAAATACACATGCATGTTTGTTAAATGGTGAAGAAAATAGTTTGTTGAGGGTGAGATGAAAGTATAAATTACCTAATAATTTGTATAATAATTTAATGAAACATTAAATTATGTTTTTAACCCTTTCAATAAAGAGTAAATAGCTCAAACATAGACATTAGGGTCAATTGCATTAGTATGCTCATAAACCCTAAGCATGAGCTAATGGAGGTTCTAATGGGACTGTGGAGAAAAATGGAAAAGGAAACCATTGGAATAGATAAATAGTGTTTTTACATACCTCCTTGAGATTTTGGTAATCAAAACAAAACTCCAATTTTCCATTTCTAAGTCATGCTCTCTCTCAAGCTCACTAAATGCAGACTTTCTAGCCTGAGAAGCACTTTCTCAAGCTCATATCAGTAAAGACAAGTTGCATAGGATCCAAATATATTATGGTATTTTATGGGGAATTTTCTACTTTTGATTTGTGCCATTTTTTTATTAAGTCCCCAAGATTTATGAATCAACGTTAAGATGATAAGCATGTTTTTGGTTACCAAGAAGACCAAGAGTGACCTGATGGAAAGAATTGATCTCTTAAAGAATTTTAAATTAATTTAATTAACCTTTAAAATACTTTGACATTATTACTCACTCTATGAATTATCTCAACATGGAATTTTATTATGCTTATCCCTATATAAATGCATTAAATGTTATGTTTTTATAAGGATTTGGGCTCAAAATATGGTATTTGACCTCATGGATAGATGAAAACTATTGAAGAAGGTGGATTGATGTGTTTCCTATCCCAACAAGTCAAACATTTTGTAAATATAATTATATAAGTTCTCAAATAAGTCTGATTCTTGAAGGCATTACAAAATTGCTTGTGAATGACTAGTTTTTTTGCCATTTCTTGGTTTACCTATCTACACAAGGTTTCAAAAGCCCAAATTTGGCATATAACATGGTCAGGGTGTCCTAAAAGTGAATAAAACACTTATTCTAATTTTTAAACATGTGGGAGAATATTATATCCAAAATTAAATTTCTATGCCTAGAGCCCTAATTGAGGCCTAATTAGAGAGAGAAAATAGGTGAATAAATATGCTTCTACTCAAGGTCTGGTCATGAAACTTGGTAAAGAGTTGTAAGGGAATACTAGGTACTCAAACCCATTTTTAGTTTTTCAATATCATCTATAAATTTTATTACATAAGGAGCTTTGTGTTTTTTTAGGGTTACAAGGAATTGAAGGCAAGTGAGAGCTTAAGGTGCAAGATGAAGTATTGGAGAGTGTTTGATGCATCCAAAAGAGTTGTTTCAAGTTTATTATGATTGAGAGAGACCTTTCATAGATAATAATTATAGTCATGAATACAAATTCAAGATTTGATCCATTTGGGTAAGATAGGCATAGTGAATTCAAATGGGCTTCAAGACACCTAAGAAGTGTAGTCGTCATTACAATGTCAATATTAGAAGGTTCTAAAATTGATGCAAGGTGTCAAGCAAGAGAGAAACTCCCACACCATTTGGAAAAGGAAATAATCTTTAGGAGAGCAACACATGTCATTGAAGGTCTCATGAGATTATTTTATATCTCCATTCTTGACTGTAAATCTTCCCATGGATGTTAGACACTTGGCATGACTCTCTTATAATCCCTTCTCTCTCTTCTACTCTTATATTTCTATAAATTCAGCCTTGAATATCTATTTATGGATCTTCCACCTAGGTATGGTGAATCCTTACCAATTTGTATGCCTTTGATCAATGATAAACTATGGTTTTTACCTCCTTCTATGATTGTATTTAGTGTGTGTATGAATAGTTGATGTTGTAAAGTGATTTGACTAGTCTTCATTGGCATGTTGTCCTTTTATAACACCTATATGTAGTTTGAAAGCTTCTTTCTAGGTCATGTGAAGTTCTACTCTTTAGTGTCATTATATGACCTATTTATTAGTCCTCCTAGCCTAGACATATATCATAACCTTCACATTGAAGTGCTAATGTGAGATATTCATATTAGGATAAATTTATGTTAAGGTTAGTCTCTTGGTTTACATGTGCACATGTAGTTGGTTAGTAGTGATCAACTAATTTAGTATATCACCCTCTTAGTTTATTTTCAAGTTATCTTTCTCCCTTTTCCTTTCAAGTTAGAAGTGTAGAAGATCCTAATTGATACATCAAGGGGAGATATCCCTATAACCTAGAGATTTGATCCATCTAAAGGTCACCTATAGGCTAGGATCAATCCCATTGCATAGCTCAAGTTGAGAGGGTTTAAAACACCCTCTCAAAGGTGAAAATTTGAGCCATAACATGTCCATTTCCCTAACTCTCCTGAATAGATATATTTTTAAATGTATGCCCATCCTAAGGCTAGCCTAAGCACATTTTATTATCCACAAAAGCTATGAATCACTATAAATATAAGACTATTAGACCTCTATCTACTAGATGGAAAACAAATTAAAAAACCTAATCAAATAAGAAACAAGTTGAGAAAAATCAAGGTTATTAATCCTTATTCTAACCTAATTTTGCATTCTACTTGTTGGTGTTCTATATTTCACCCTAACTAAGTAAGCGGATTGTTCAAATCCTCTTACACAAATCTATTCCAACATGGGACTGACCCTAGGTTGTGGGTCACTTAAACTAGAGTCAGACCTCTGCAGAAGGTTGGCTTCCTTTTATATCTATCACCTAAACTATACCTAATCTAATACTTGCTTGTAAAAGAGATAGAGAGATAAAATAATATATGAAATCATGTAAAAAATGGGGTGATGCACCAGTAATTATAACATTTATACTTTGTACAAGACACACTATGAGACACATTCAAGACCAATGAAGATCAGTCCCATGTAAGTATTTCATAATAAGGCATTGGTCAATTGTCAAACTAGAATGAGAGGGTAGATAACCACTTTAAAACTAAACAACAAATTATAAATTGCACTTATAATGACCTATGATAACTACCAAGCATTTCATGAAGGTGAGAAAACTTAGACATAAACAAAGAACATACATTCACTTAACTACAGTACATGAATTTGTAGGACACACTTCAATCTAACTTAAAAAATGATGGAATTCAGTCTTTATTACATTAAAAGGTGTTACAGTACAAATTTTTTCATAGCCTAAGCAAGCCAAAACATAAGAGTTTTTTCTCTAAAATGTCAAAGATTTCATGTCTAAAACTTTTAGAGAGTAAAAATGTGGAAGAAGATGGAACATATATAGAAAATAGAAGAGAGAGGGAACTATAATGTATTAACACAAGTTCAAGGATGCTAACTCATTACCTTATCAATAAAGAATAAATTATATATAATAATTGAAAGCTCATTATCCTTATCCATCCACTGGTGTCCTTCTTAGAACCCCATGTCATTATCTATCTAATCTAGTGATGAGGACCTTGTCTTGGGATTGATAGAATTATGCCACATCTACTTTGGGTGGCTATCGGTACCTATTTATCAAAAATATGACCTGAATGATAGGTGAGACACCTCTCCATGATCATGTTTATGTCTGTATTTTCTCTAATATTAAACATAGGCCCATTATAGATGAAAACAAATCTAATTATTGGTTTTCACACAATCACAATACCCATAAAAACTTGCAAACTACTTGACCTTGCTTCATAATCACTAATCCATCTTCAATCTTTGTATTAGGCCATAAGAGACTTATTCTACATCTAAAACCTATGAGAATTGAGAAGATATTATATATGAGGATCCTCCATCTAAAATCAATGATCATGTGAATGGAATGACCTTGAAATAAGGTTGATGGGTTCCAAATTATTGACCAGAGGTCTTGTTTAACTTTAATGGCAATAGAGCCTTATCTTTAACCATCTTGCATGTATGACTATGCATGTTATTGATCGATCTCTAATGGAGATATGGATCTTTAATATTTTTCTTCCCTAGATCAATAACTATCTTATCGACCTTTAATGGAGGATTTTTGGATTTTCCCTTTATTCATTGGTTGTTGATTGCTAATTTAGACTATTTACATTATGCCCAACTATTTTTATTCTTATTAGCCCTAAAGATATGTTGACTTATTGAATTTTATCACACGATTAGATTTGGATTTACAAATGCACATGAGCCCTTGATTTCCTACTAGTGAAGATCATTTGACATGTTAACTCGATCTAACATCATTAGATCAAGATGTACGAGCTCACATGTATCATAGATCTCATTGGTCCCATTTTTTGTCAGTCACTACATACCTTTAGATCTTCAGTATGATTGAAATTTCATCATTGATATGCTAGGACACACCTTTTTTTAGTTAAGCTTGCATCATTGGATCTCTACTTACTAAACCCATACCATTGGATCTTGTCCAACTTTTATCTTTTTAAGGGATTTTAACCCAGGGATCTTTTGACTTGTTTGACCCAAGAATAAACCATTATATCTATATTGTCAATATGTGAGCTCATGCATACCATTATATTTTTATCAAATTTAAACCTTTTAAGTAATTTTGAACCCAAATAATTACTTTACAGATATCAAAATTGACACTCGCATGAATGTCTTACTCTACAGTCTCCACTTTGAAGTTCTATAACTTAGGTCTGTGAGCTTACATGGATATGAAATTTGTAGGATATGATCTTGGGTTAAATAACAATGTGGAAGTATAATATTTTGGCTTACAATGCCTTATGAGGTGTATTTATAAAATTTAAAAGTGGTACAGTCTATTCATTCTTGGATGCCATCTTGGTGATAGTTTAGTTCCTCAAACTTGTGCTTGAGCTTCTACTTGATCCTTGAAAGCTCAAATGGTGATCTTGATGGCTCAAACACCATAAATACCTACTTCCAAAATTATTCCTCAAATATTAATAAATTTGCACCTTAAGCTAACTTAAAGTGTTTCAAAAGCTTTGTGAGTAATATGAGATCTTTGGACCACTCATTCCATCTAGAACATCTGTTCATCAGCTCAAAGCATTTCTAACAAAAATATCCTTATGTGGGTCAAATTTGGTCAACATCTTTGGTGACTTGGCTAAGTACCATTCCTATTATACTTGAGAAATTTGACCATCTTAGTGACTCTTGGACCATTTACCTAACTGCAAGATATCCTCTTGACTTTAAAAAGACAAATAATTCCAAAAAAAAGGGGAAGAAACAAATTTGAAAGGGAAACTAACCTGATAAATCAAAGGAAACTAACCTACTAAAAAACTATGCAAATAAAGCACTTATTTGGGACCCAAAAAAAAGAAACTAATGTATTATAACAACACTTAGATAATATCAAGATCAACTAACTATGTATAGGGAACCTATCTTCTTCAATAATAGTGTTTTAGATGTATCCCATTGACTGGGATCGGAAGCTCTTCACCATCCATCTTTGTAAGTTAGAAGGCATTGTGAGATTTGTAGCTAGAGACTATGTATGGACCAGTTTAGAGAGGGTCAAATTCTTGGTGCCTTCTTGGCTTAGCTTTATCCTCATCCCACTTGAGGACAAAATCTCCTTGAAAACTTTTTGAAGAAGCTCCTTTGTCAAAATAGCTCTTTACCATTGCTTGATGGGCCTCCATAGCCAACATGGACGGATGCCTTATCTCTTCTAGCTTTATGAGCTCAGCATATCTAATTTCCATTGGCTCATTCTTAAAAATATCAAGTTGATGCATTAGTTCTAAAGTAGGTAATTCAAGATAAATGGGCATTCTTGTTTCCTTACCATATACTATAGCTTGTATGGAGAATTGGATATTGACCTTTTATAGGTGATCCTATTAGCCCAAAGAGATAACTTCAATTTGAGATGCCATGACCTATGATTATCTTCAACAATCCTCCTAATGATCTTTAGCAAATTCTTGTTAGTGGACTCAACAAGGCCATTGCCTTGTAGGTAATAGTTTGATTAGGTATTGAGAAAAACACTATATTGAACTACCCATTGGTTGATTCTAGATCCCACAAAGGCCATAGCATTGATAGAAATAATGGTTGAATGGAATCCAAACCTAATAAGCAAAAATTAATAAAAGTTTATAACATTGATCTCATTGGCTTATTTCAATGCCACTACCTCTATCCATCTAGTAAAATAATTTGTGGTGGTTAGGATCCATTTGTGTCCTAAGCTTGAAAGCGGGCTAATGAGACCAATAAGCTCTATTGGTGATATGCCTTTTTAATATTTTGCTTTACTAGGTTGATAACTAGTTCATCAACCTTAAATAGAAGCCCTTTGGGTTTAAACTTTGTTAATTAGTTGTCAATTGCCAATTCAGACTATTTTCATAGTGCTTAATTATCTTTATTCTTATTGGTCCCAAAGATACATTGACTTATTAACTCTATTTGCACCATTAGATTTGGATGTGAGACTACATGTGAGCCCTTGATTTTCTATCATCTAAGATCCATTGACATGTTGACTTGATCTCACACCATAGGATCAAGATGTGCAAGCTCATGCATACTATAGATCTCATTAGGCCCACTTTCTTGTCAATCACTATGCACCGTTAGATATTTGATATGATTAAAAGTTAATCATTAATATGTTAGGACCCACCTTTTTATTATTTGAGCTCGTACTATTGTATCTCTACTTGATGAACTGGCACTATTGGATCTTTTCCAACTTGTAGATTTTTAAGGGATTTTAACATAAGGACCTTTTAACTTGTTTAACCCAAGAATGAATCATTAGATCTATGTTTTAATTATGCAAGCTCACATGTACTATTATATTTTGATTAACTTTAAGCCTTTTAAGGAATTTTGAACCTAAATGGTTCCTTTATAGATCTCAAATTTGACACTTGCATTGATATCTTGATCTACAATATCCACTTTAAAGCTCCATAATGTAGGCTTGCAAGCTCATGTGGACATGAAATTTATAAGATATGATATTAGGATGAAGAACAATGTAGCACTACAATACTTTGGCTCACAAGGCCGTTTGAGGTGAATTTATAAAATGTATAAGTTATCTAGTTCATTCATTCCTAGATGACATCCTGCTAATAGTCTAATTCCTCAAACTTATGCTCAAGCTTCTGATTGATCCTTGAAAGCTCTAATGATGATCTTAATGGCTTAGACACCATGAATACCTAATTTCAAACCTATTCCTCAAAGATCAATAAATTTTAACTTTAATCTAATTTAAAGTGTTTTAAAAGCTTATTAAGTAATATGAGATCTTTAGACCACTCATTCCATCTAGAACATCTATTCATCTGCTTAAACCATTTCTAAGCAAAAGATCCTTATGTGGGCCAAATTTGGTTAACACTACCATCTACAAATATCCTAAGCCTAGATTTCAAATATTTCCAATCTCAAGCACACTCAAGGCATTCAAGACCACTATAATTTTGCATTCATTATACCAAGTACTAGGTGGGAGAACTAAATCAGGCATGATCCATCCTCGAAGTATTGGTATGTAGGGAAATTTGTTCATAGTGAGGCATTGAAGATGTCTAGCCTTTCCTACTAATGAACACACATTTTTAACTCATGCCATACTTTCAAGGAGGATTGGGGTTTACATACTAAATCATATATTCTAATCATAATATAGAGTTTTATATTTTGTGTGTGTAATAACATAACCCAAAAACATAGGTGTGGGTACACCAAGAAAATAGGAACGGTCCTACAAAGAAGATACTAACACCATTTTTAGGATAATAGAGCCACATGGAGATATTGTCTAGGTGGGACACTATTGTCTATTGAAGAATCTGACTTAGGGACCTTATTGATGACACTCAAACCTATTTGTAACCCAATTTTTAGGACCTAGATCTTCCAAAATAATCATTTTCTAGATAAGTCTCTATTTGCACTTTTATACTATTTTTAGAAATTCAAAATAACTTAAAATATATAACAAATCAATGGTTATTTATTGCATATTATTTCATTGATTTATACAACTCAGCCCTTTAATCTAATTTATGATTGACATTAGTAAAAACCTAAAGGTATAAAACATTTGGTGAATGTGACTAAATTTAAATATTGCTTTAAACCCTAGTTTGAATTATCCAAATTTTTGTGCACTAAATTAAGGATACATACTTCTATTTGATAATTTTTTGGTATACCCTAGCTCATTAAATCAATCTCACATTAGGGTTTCATTTATTTAATGTAATTTAAATTTTTATAAAGCAACCCTACTTCAAAACCCTAACCCTAAATAATCTTAGGGTTTATATTTCTAGAACTCAATATTCAAATCCATATATATTTTGATTTGTATTTCACACAATCATGATCATAATGATAAAATAAATTAATCACTTTTTGTCACAAAGTCTAATACTTTCATTTACATGTTTGTTCCCTTTAATTCAAAATGAATTCAGAAAAGACATAAACACATGTATAGATGATGCTTTATATCAATTGTAATATATGTCATATTTCATAGCATGTTATCTTTATCCTATGTGAAATTTTATTAATAATCAAACCTATATGCACATAGAGGATTTAGCACATAATCTAATAACTATGTTTCAAGTTTTAATGTCATATCTTATGCACAATAAATAATCTCCTTCTCCTCCTCATCTCCATGAGGGTGATAGATACTTTCCTTCTAACCATTTCCATAATATCACTCCTCCATGAGATGAATCATTTTATAACAATGTCACTAATCCCTATACTCAGCCTATTCACACCTCTTCCCTACAAGGTGTGTGCCTACATGTTCAATCAGAAATAACTAGGGTTTGTACTTGTGATACTCTATATGATCAAATTATCAATATGATAAATATAATTATAGGTTTAAAAAATCAGAATTGAATATTACATGAAAAGATTACAACATTGGAAAATCAATTTATACGACAAAGGCCTTTAGGTCACAATAGTGTAAATCGTGTATATGGATCTTCACCTAGTTAATTTATGGTAAATAATGTTACATATCCAAATCATAAATCAAAACAAAGTACATCTATAACTAATGATTCAAAAATCATTCAAAGTTAAAATAAGAGTTCAAGTGATATAATAAGGGAAATGATTAAAGCTAAGTTTATTAACCTACCTCCTCTACACCTAATGAGGAGATCTAGGTATTTTTGTACATATCATAGAATGTATGGGCACCACATTGATTCATGTTTAGCATTGAAAATGAGAATACAATAGATAATGGATATAGATGACTCACATAGTGACACATCATCCCAACATACAATGGCACATATATAAATTCAAAAAGGGTCAAATTTAGAAATAATATAAAAATTTATCAAAGCATAACATAGAATAACAAAAGGTTCTAAAAGTACAATCACAAAAAGAAATAGTACAAAATACACCAAAAAAGTAGATAAATCAAGAAAATATACCTCTCCAAAATGAGGTTCAACATTTAATATGGTATAATTTTGGTCATAAATATCTAAAATAGTTTGATTATCATGGTCAAGGTTTGGAAAAATAGGCCCAAGGAATCACTTCTCTTATTCTATCAGTTGATAATATTGGTCAACAAGGTTTGGAATTTATTGAACATCCTAAGGCACATCAGTCACAGATACAGTTTATCAAGGCAAAACATGTAGATACATAGGACAAGTTACGTAAAGAGAAATAACTTGAGTTGTAAAGTCAAAATCATGTTAAGCCAACAAGCATTTTCAACTAATGATTTTTAGCAAAAGATCCTCCACAACACCATATGTCTACAATAAGCAAAGGTTCAAAGGGTAAAAGCACCAACAATATGCCAAAACACAATTTAGAAAGGTCAAATCCATTATATCAGGCCATTCCCTCTAACATTCTAGGTTATTATGATTTTGATGATGAATAATACTTAGATTCCTACTGAAAAACATTCAACTACTACATATAAGTCACACTACATGAGATATTACCATTCTTATTTTTAACATTGCTCATAGTGATAGTGAATCTCCCATGAGACTCATCAGTTAGTATGGTTCCTACTTATTTTACATACTTTATTCTCTCTCACTCCTTATACATAGTTTATTTTATTTTTATTATACATAACTTATATCCATAAAATACAAAAACATACAAACATTACTTAGAAAATGTAAAATTTACAAATTATATGCATTTTTATGTTTACATTTATTCGACTTGCTAGATATTACATATGTTATCTATCTTAGGATAGTCAATTTTATCATACATAGATGCTTCACTTGTTCTTATTGAGTGATTGTAGATTACATAAAAGACTTTGGTCCACTACACTAATTTAGACTTGTTATCATCTACCCAATCAGGTAATATACACTAATCTAGGTTTATTCATTTGCTACATCCGCTCACTTAGGGGCATCTCATACATATTTTATACTACTAGGTTCTATCCTTACATTCTATATATTCCATTTTATGTATTGATATATCCTAATATTGATCATTATTGCTCATGCTCATATTTTTTTGACTATTAGTAGTTTAGACTCATCACATGTACATCTTATCATTTACATAGATTTGTACTATGTAGTTATACATGCTTTCATGTCTAGCTTTCCTAGTTTAGGTTTGATTGTGTTTCATATGCTTCTTCCATTTTGAATAAGTTTGAATATGCCATTTCTCTTCAGCTCTATGCCACTTCTATATATGTATACCTTGGACATGTGCCCATGTCCCTTGTGTGTGATTTCCTAATTATATATGTGGACATTTGAACATGTTATTCTATGTCGCTCTAAGCCAACATGTTTGTTGTTTGTGTATGTGGAATTTTAAAATGTCCTTGTATGTCTTATATGCTTAGATTAAGTGACATGTGCCCATGTCCCTTGTATTGTGTCCCCTTGGCCTGCTTTTGTGTACTTCATGTGTTTTGTATGTATGCTTTCTTGTATATGTATTCACCATAACACTTGTGTTTACTTGTTACACACACCATTTTTTGATGCCATGAGGAACCTCATGCATCTACCCATCCTAATTGGGTGTCATGATGGACATCATGCCCCATCCCCCTATGTAGCTACATAGATTTATTATTATACACATTGATTGCATTTATCTTGACACCCTTTTACAATACTAGATTATAACATACATCTTACACTACATAATTATGCTTAGATTCTTCTACATTCTAATGTAATGTTTTCACATTGTATTATAATATCACATAGTTATCATATATGCTCTGGCTAACACATTTTGTAGAGCTATTTTATTTTTAGAAAAGTTATTGCATAGGTTAACAAATAACCTCAAAAGAGGGGGAATTTATAGGGTTTTGTCATAGAGATCAAGGTCCTACATTGGTATTCATAGATCATTTTCAGCACACAAGCTTAGTTTTACAAATCAGACATAGGAAAAAATAGGGATTCAAAAAGTAGTTAAATCACCCAAATTTTATATCAGATTGACATTGGTGCCTAGATTAGGATAATAGCACCATATGGTTTTATTGTCCATTACATGGTGATATTTTCTTGTAACCCTAGATTTAGGGTAATATAGATTAGATAGAATAATACACTAGGTACAATATATATTTGCATAAATATAGTCATAGGTTTGATAGTTATGTTTAGATTTTACTCATATACACTCATTTTAGCTCAAATTCATACCAATTGCTTAGATTGGGAGCATCATGTGTGGCATGATCACTCCCATATTTAGTTTAGATACATAGATATAGTTATTACATATTCAATCCAAAATTAGTATACTCAGATATCAGATTATGGGAATGTGTGTGGCACATAGTTTCTATATGCTTAGTTACACATAGGTTGATTAGATGAAATATAAAACTCCATGTCATTATCTATGTTTTATATACTTTTTATCATATTCCAATTTGTCACTAGTTTCATGCCTTATTCCATATGTAATAGTTAGCATTCTTGAGTGGTTAAGAACTACCTAATGTACCTGAGTGGCCACAGAGTTGACAAACATAGTTAGATATACCCAGTTACATACTTTCAACACTTTACGTAATTAAATTTTAAAATAATCTACTTCACATGGGTGGGAAATTATGGAGTCATAGTCTACTTTAGTTTTGGATCCACCCACATGAGAGGGTTAGACACACTTACAATCTTATCCAAACTATTCATAGGTCATGATCCACTTAGCAGGGGTGGGCAATGATGGAGTCAAAAGTGGATTAAGTAAACTATCAACTTAGTCCAAGATATTTAACAATTTGATCACAATTTACACTTACACACATAGGTTGTCACTATTTTCAAGTATTAGTTCACATAACCAATTAGGTTTATTCATTCTTTTCCTCTTTCCTACCTCTTTAACCAGGTTTACTCAATTACTTTATTAATCATAGTCTTTTGATTTTGATAATATCTTAAGTAAGGACTGTTTTTTACACATTTCATTGCAAGGAATTATTTTGGATCATGCTTCACATACACAGACCCAAATTCACATACTCACTTAACTACATGGGTTTTGCTTCTTAGGTAAGTTTAGGTACGCTTCTTTTTCCTTTATACTAGTTATTTTTTTGTGTTGCATTTCTAGCATAAATAAGGGGAATGTAATCACCTAAAATTGGTATTTGGATGTTAAGAGTGTTTATTGAGATATCATATTCCTATCTTAGACCTATACCTATCCTAGATCCTTTATCACACTTTTCCAGCCATTATGCCTAGCAGCTTGCCAGTTGGACACTAGCACCACATTAAGGACACTAAATCCACATGGTGCTAGTTTTCCCAACTTGGTGCTAGTGTTCCTTTCCCTAACACTCCTAAAAAAAAAAAATTAAAATATATCACCCTCTTAATTTTGGCCTAAGAACATTTTATTATCCTCACAAACTATGAATCACAAGACTATTAGACCTCTATCCACTAGATGGAAAATAGATGCAAAATCATATTCAAACAAGAAACAAGTTGAGCAAAATCAAGGTTATTAATCCCTATTCTATCCTACTTCTACATACTACCATCTATAGCTACCCTAACCCTCGATTTTGAACATTTCCAATCTCAAACACACTCAAGGCATTAAAAACCACTATCATTATAGCATTCACTTGCACCAAGCACCAAACACTAGGTAGGATAAATAAATTGGGCTTGATCCCTCCTCAGAGTATTGGTACGTAGGAATCTCTATTCACAGTGGGGTGTTGAGGATGTCTAGCCTATCCTAATAATGAAAACACATTGTCATCTCATTCCATACTTGCAAGGAAGATTAGGGTTTGCATACTAAATCAAATATTCCAAGCATAATATAGAGTTCTATATTTTATGCACACATGAATGAAACCCAAAAACATAGAAACAAGTGCTCCAATAAAATAAGAATAGTCCTATAAATAGGACACTATTACCATTTTAAAGACACTAGAGCCACATGGAACTATTGTCTAGGTGGGGCACTACTATCTAGTGAATAATCTGACTTAGGGACCCTAATGATGATACTCAGACCTGTCTATACCTAGTTTTTAGCACCCATATCTTTTATGACAATTATTTTCCAAATCAGTCTCTATTTGCACATATTCATTACTATTTTTATAAATTTAAAATAAATTAAAAGTTATAACAAATCAATGGTTATTTATTGCATATTATTTCACTAATTTAGACAACTCAGCCCTTTAATTTAATTTAAGATTTACATTAGTAAAACCCTAAAAAGATAAAATAACTTGCATGACAAGTTATTTCAAGAAAAGTATAAATTAAAAACTAAATAAATAACTTTACTTGAAATTTAAGTAGTCTATAATTAGAATTATGAAATTATACTCTAATATAACTTAATATAACTAAATATAAACTCAATATACAACTAAGAGTACCACTAACACTAATTGATAGTTTTTTTGTCATCATGTAAGAAACCACTATTAGTTGACTACCTCAAGTTATAATTAGATAAAAGTGAAAACTTAAATTTTCTAAAAAATATTAATTGACATAAATACACTCTAATTTCACTTAACTAATGCTAAAAGTGCACCCCACCACTTGGGAACTCATTCCAGTACTTCAATAGTGAAGTAGAGCTAACTAGTAGTTCTAACTATTTTTTAGGAAATCATTAAAAAAATGTCAAAAAGTGAATAAAAAACTAATTAAGGTCATAAATAAATTAAATAACCTTCTAAAACACCTAAAAAATAAAATATACTAAGCCTAAAAATATAACTCAAGTAACCGTATTGGCATTATTGACCAAATTTGACCCTACAGGTCAAATTAGGGCCCCTATAAGTAAAAACTTGATATTTATATGTTATATGGGTATAATATTTTTTCATAGGGTATTTTATAATCAATTTAATGTTCTTTAATTCCATTTTAGCCTTATTCATGGTCTAATTAGTCTATATGTCATTTTGAGTCACTTAGTATCCTTTTATGGGTCATATATGCAAGTGGCATGGTTTTAAAGGTGTCCAAGTGTCTTATATTTCATTAAAATATACAATAGGTTAGATTCCCTATCAGTAATGTCAGTCTCATCTAAAACTTGTAGGTTATCTAACTAAAAATCAAGAAACAAACTAAAAAAGGAGGACTTTGGTACTTGTACGGCCCATAAAGGAATGTGACACATGGGAGAAGGTCATGTAATGACTCTTCATATTTATCAAAATCATATTAGAAATTTACATTATTTTTAAGTGATAAAAAATTTCCAAAACCATTCTACTCCTTCACCCTTCTAGACACATAGAACCAGTTAGTAGGTTTATGTTTGGTATGGCCACTTGAAGAACTTCCAGGTCAAACACATTTGGGAAGTGAAAATAAACTCATAAAGATCCATTTTCATAAAAAAAAGTTAACTTATTGGTCAAATATGATTTATGAATTATCTCTAACAAGTTGACTATGTTTTTCTACTCATTATTTCCCATACCCTATAGGTTTTACTCTTGTATGGATAGTTTCATACATTCTAGTTATTAATATTGATTCCATAGGATGTGGAATCCATCCTATAATTTTTTCCATGATTTTTTTCATGTTTTAAAGTGTTTTTATAGGAAAATCATCTCATGTTATTGGAAGGCACCACCATGCAAGGTCTCAGTCAAGTTTCCTTATTTATAGAATGATTGGTTCTCTGCAAGGGTCTCATGTGAATGGGATATGATGTTTCCCATGTATAAATGTCATAATTATCACCTCATTTACATTTTTTTTTCATAACATCATGCTTTGATCAAACTTTTAATTTCATCATACTCACAGTCAGCTCTTTACCAACTCTAACTTGCAATCATAGTGAATCACGTGCATGGAGCCTATTTAGCATGTTTATGGAAGTGTAGTGAAAGTATAAATATGTTTAAAACACTCTAATATCAGGAACATTAATTAAAAATCTTCACTTGGTAAAAGAAGGGACTGTGATAGTTAACTCAGTCACACACACAATCATATAACATAAAGATGCACCTACAGGTGCCTACAAGAAGTGAAGACATTAAAATGAGGTGTGTGAACTTGTCTCAATATCTAAAACATCATAGTGTTTCATGTATATACATTTAGGAGAGATAAATTGACTCTGAAGGTAGATTCCTTGATACATGGATCATTTCATGCTTACTGTCTACATACAACTCAAAGTACACCTATAGGTGCCCTCATGGAGGATGTCATGTTGAAACGTAAGTATTGATACTTTTTTTATATCCTTTAAAGTGTGAATACTGAATTTTAAGGTATTTATATATGCCTATAACCTATTAAATGTCAAATGTATTACACATTGTCTATCCTTATACTCACTACCTGTACATAAAAGTGATTGTACTCAGAGATTGGGAACATAGTCATAGAGAATTATAGCATAATTTGAGGATCCCATAACATTTTAAAGGTATATTTATGCCTTTAAATTCATGATAAAAACATTAAATAGTCTCAAGAGGTAATTTATTTTCAAATATTCAATGATTGTGTTCAGGGATCAAATCCCTAAAAGCACAAAATAGAGGCTTGAAAATTTTTGTCAAGGTCATATAACAAGGTTATCAATAATTTTAGTGCATATTAATGAATATGCCTTATATCCTCTACATATTAAAAAATATCTACAAAATATTTATGGTAAATTACTAGTGGAAGATAATAGTTGGGGCCCTCAAAGTTGCCCATTTAAACACTAAAATCCTTCATTTTCATCTACAGGATTTGAATCTTTAAGTGACCTTGTATCCCAAGTTGGTAGTATTATACCATAATTTTAATGGTTAAAAATATTTTAAATTATAATTTTTTATCCAAAGGATCATCAAAATAATATGATATATTATGTTTTGGGTCCTATACACACCTACAAGTTTCTTTTGCCTAAGAGGTTGACCTACAGCTGACTGCAAACTCTCCCAAGTCCATAGTGTGATTTTAAGTATGAATACATAAAAACATAAGGACACATATAATCTCACATTATTTCCTAAGACCTTATATGCTTCCCATGGTTTTTATGACATAGTTTTCAAGGATAAAAGTCACCTACATGATCCTATTTGTCCCAACACAATTGACTATGTTTGACTATGACAAATAGTGAGCAAGTTTGAGATTGTAAGTGTTGGTAGTGCATAATTATGATGTAAATGGGTTAAAAAATTGTGTAATTACCCTATTATATTTTAAATAATCTTATTAAAATTTCATTTAATCTAAATTATGCATGGATCACCTATAGGAAAGAGAAACATAGTTAGAAGTTATACCCAGACTTGATCCATCAAAGTGTGAGAAATGGAAAGTATAAGGTTAGAGTGATTAATGGAGATTATAATACCTCCATCATGATCATTATAGTCTCATTTCACTGTCATCATGGATATATAATGGATAAATATCTCTAAACAATCAATACATAGTCCACATGATACAACCATTGTGTACAGTCTGCCTTCCTAACAATCTATCTTGGGTTTTTCAAGAGTAGGAGGGTTAAATGATATGAAAAAATGATAAAATTTTGTTTATAAATACATAAAAAAATATGATAATCTCATAAAATAATCATTTAGTCTGATAAAATAGGGTAATTACCCTCTATTTTGTCTTAGATAGAGATTACTCCCCTAGAGCACAAACTAACAAGTCTTGAAGAAGGAAGATGATCAAATGAGCTATGGGATAATAAAGAATTAAAGAGAGGTATGGATAGTTTAACCACATATAAAAAAACATGATATACCTTTCATAAAATGGATAATCTTAATATAATGGTCTAGACCCTCAAAGTTGCAAATAGGCCTATTAGGCATGTTTAGGTCTAAAGACCAAATGAGAGGTCAATGTTACTTCTAACCTTAGGTAGGAATTATAACCTATTGTAACATGTTTATTTTATAAGCTTTAAAATTTAAAATAAATCATAAGTAATCTATTTTTAGGCTCAAATATAACTCAAGGGTATGTAAAATGAAGGTCAAATCTCAATAAGCTCAATTAAAATGCTTACATCTTCTTGGAGGTTGTGCATGGAGGTAAAAGGAGTTAAGATAAGTTAAAAAAGGGTCTTGTAAATTGATCTTGTGGAATATTTTTTCAACTCCAATGTACCATCTTTATAAACAAATCTTAAGAGTGTAAGGGACCTAAAATCCTAGTAAACCATTGGAAATGACCTGATTGGGAAATGAAGATGGGGAGCTATCCTAATAGAATATAATTGGAAGTAAAGTGTCTAAAATTTATAGAGGACTCTTTAGAGACCCTATCCATTCAATTGAGGCATTCCCTATCTGTACAAATAGGGTACAAAATTGCTTTCTTTGATTGTTTTGTGTATTATGTAGGTTATAATAACTTTCAAGAGGATAAATCAACTTTGGGAGTGATATTATAACTTAATATAACTCCCCATTTCCATTTCATGCTTTATACAAACTCCTATGTGCCTTAAAAAGAGCTCTCATCTCAGCCAGTTAGAACTAACATAGTGAACATGATAGTGAGAAGGGTGAAAACTTCAAGTAAGCTATATTTAAGGTGTGCCTAATTCCTCTAAGGCCATGGATGGACTTTAAAATTTTCATTCACCCCATTTTATGTATTTTCATGAGAAATTAAATCCATTTTGGAAGCCAAGTATGCAAGGTGTGTGAAATAGGAGTTATTTTGACTACAGATGTTAATAACTTATTTTGAGATTAATCCTAATGATTAAGACTACAAAAAATTTATTTAAATGTGTGTCTATAGCCCCAATTATCATTTAAATCATTATTTATACTCCTATTAATTTATGGGGTGCCTAAGAGGCCCAAATGATGAAGGTAGTTTTTTTAGCCAATAAAATGAATTTCATGCCACATTTTAACAGTTTCATGCCTTGGATTTACACTTTTACTTTCTAAATTTGCATGATAAATTACACATTATCTTCTCATTCACATGTAACTCCTTTTCTTGGCTTGACACCTATTCTTGTGACACTTTGACTTCTTGTTTCTCTTCTCTCTCTCAAATTCTATAAATAGTGACTTTTTGAGCTCTTTAGGGTAGCCTCTATTGGTTATGGTGAAAGCCTAACAATTTTTTTATTTTAATGTCTCTTTAATAAATAATAAATTGAAATAACCTACTTACATGCTGTATAATTGATTCTTGTTGTAATCTTGTTGATATTGTCTAGTAGAAGATAGTCTTTTCTAGCATGTTATCCTTTATTATTCACCAAGTGTGCAGAATAGTAATTATTACGAGTCTTTGTTAGATTTATTTATTAGTGTATAAGAGTTTTAGAATTTTTTTATGATTTTATTCTCCAAAATATCATCATTATCCCTCTTAAGCATCAATATACCTCTTAAACCTAGCATATGAAGCATTGATGTAACAATCTATCTTGAGTTGTGAGTTATGTGTGAAAGAATATTTAATTAACTCTAAGTAGTATAAGTTTAGTCAATATGTGGAAACTCATTATTGGTGCATCACCTCTTAGATTTTTTATTTTGGTTTCTTAACTCTTTTCATGCAAAGTTGATAAGGAAGTGTTCAAAGAGTGCATCAAGGGAACTAACCCATCTAGAGATTCATTTCACCTATTGGTTACCCATAGCTTTTGAGATGTTTCCATTATGCCATTTTGATGAGGAGAGCTAAGACATCTCCTCAAGGGGTGAAAATACAAGTGAAAATAGTTTTTTACATGCCCGATGGGACTCTTAGTGTTATAATATTGTCCAAGATTAGTGTTGATCTTGGTATATTTTTAGGTGTAAGAACATCTATATTTAGTACCTAATGAATCGAGTAACTTTTTAGCTCTTTGGTTGTTGATTAGTCCTAGTTTTCCATGCCAAAGGTGACCACTAGGTCTACTTCTAAAAATATACTTTTTGATTTTGTGCAATATCCTTATTATTCTATCAAGAGGAAGAGATTTGTGAATACTCATCCTTATACAAAGAAATTTGTTTTTAACAAACCAAGTCTCTTATTTGGTTCAACCCCTAATACTCACAATCTACATTCTAATATGGCTATAAGTCTACCTTTTGTAGCCTTCACTAGATCATCTCTTTTAAATCTTGCCTAATATGACCAAATTCTTCAAGAAGCCATTAAAAGTGTTCCATGTTTTAATGAAGAAGGTCATATTACTCCCATTGAACACATTAGAAACATGGAAAAAAAATTCCATGTCTATAATATCACTCAAGATAATGTAGCCATTAGACTATTAGCATTATCTTTCAAAGATAAAGCTTTAGATTGGTATGGAACTCTACCTCATGCTTCCATTACTTCATGGGATGAACTAGGAAATCAATTGTCTAAGAGGTTTGAAGAGAAGAGTGATTATTTGTCAGTAGTTGAGTAATTCCCTAATATCAAGAGGGATCCTCAAGATTTCATGCAAGATTTTAATTATATATTTCAAAAGACATGGGATAGGATCTTAGCCCTTGTGAGACCCACTCTAAATTATGCCTTCTTGTATTACCTAAAGGCATTAAATAGTGATGTAGCCATGATGATCCAATAGATGGGTGGGAATACACTATGTGGTGCCTATGAGATAGCTATTAATGATGAGAATTATATTTTTCAAGTAGGAAATATTTATCCTAGACCACTAATTCCATTGTTTCATGATTTGTAGCCTCTAGTCAAATTGCATTACCTACCTTGGCTCCTTTGCCTAATAGCCAAGATAAGTATATCTTTGCCCCTCAAAATGAGATTCATGAAGTTAAGATTTTGTTTCAAAAGTGTTAGTAATGATTTGCTTACTCCCAAAATATAACAAGCACAAAATTATAGGCCTTATCATCTTTACAATCAATTTATACAAGCAAGTAGGCCTTGTTTTCAAGGTAATGCTCAAGGATAAGGTCAAATAACTCAAGATAGACCTTAAAAAAAATTCAATCCTAATGCCCTATCATCTTCTAGAGATATTTTTCTTAATCAAAATAATCTTGTTGAATAATAACCATGGTACCCTTCCTATGACCAAAATCAAGGCCATGTTTTATATGCCAATAAAATGCCTAGTCAAGCCATGATAATGCAAGGTAGTCAAGTACCTCAGGTTTGTTGGAAATATGATTGTCACTGATGTCAAAAGGGACACTATGGATGTCATTGATGTCAAAAATATTATGCAAGATTAATGGATAGAAGATCATGTTTCACAGTTGCACTATGCAAAGTTGTCATGCTTTTATAGAGGCTATTTATGGATGTTTAAAGTTAAATAGATAGAAGATTCATTATGGGTTTTTCATGATCATCTTGAATATATGGTCCACAAGTTCAAATTAGAAGGAATGAGATCACAATTGATTTATTTATCTCTTGAAATGGATGGATTTCACAATAAAATCCTAAGGGTTTAGCCATGGTGTTAACAATAAATGTTCTATTTTAATGTTTCTTGGTATAGCCTAGACCTGATAGCTTAAATTATAACTTAAGCCTTTGTTTTCATTATGAAATTTGCCCCTCAACATAGAAATTATCAGCTTCAAGCAATTATCAAAGGACTTTATATTTTCCTAAGTTTAAGACTTAATATATGTCCTAGCTTAATCAACATCTCACACTTCATCATATGCAGATGATCCAATGAAGTGAAGCAAAGTCAAATTATCAAAGGCTTATTTAAGTAAATATGTTAGTGACAAGTGTCACATTCATGGAGCTTGTCAAATAGATACCCAATGAGCATAAACTTGTCAGAGTTAATGATTGAGATAGTTGGAAGATTAATGATTAGTAATTAATTGGACATTAGAGATCCAATGGAGCATGATGAAGTTAAATTATCAAAATGACCTTTGATTTAAGGTGCAAGTGACAAGTTTCATATTCATGGATCCTAGATAGTTAATCTATGGTGTGGTTTAAAGTCAAAAGGTCAACAAGTAATTTAAAGATACCTAACATCTTAATTATAGGAATAGATATTTATGTATAGAAAGCACATGCTTATACCAAGTGTCATATCCTCAAGGGTTGGATAAATATAATGATCAAGCTTATCAAAATATCTAATGGTGCATAGGTGATCATGTAAAGGAGATATAATGAAATAAATGGACTCATATGGAACAAAGTGATCAATGTTTATTGACACAGTGGCAAGTTAAAGATTGAGTAGGTTCAAGAAGATTGATGGAGTAAAAGTGATCCAAATACGTAAGAAGCAATGAGATGCGTTCAAAGTGTCTAAGTTTAATGACCAAGACAAGGTAAATTTCATAAAAGTTCAAAGATATAACGACATGTAGGAGATAGGATTTGGAGATTCATGGATGCATTTTAAAGAGTATAATATTAAAGTTTAGTAGCATACAGAGATCTGATGAAGGGAGAGAACTTAGAGATGGCATGAAGAAAGAGATCAAAGGCCAATATTTAAAATTTTTAAATTCCAATAATCAACTGAAGAAACATGTAGGAAATTATGTATAATCTCTATATCTCAACACTAATAATGAGATTGATGGATATAACTAATCAAATCTACATTAAAGAGCTTGTGCATCAAAAATTAAGTCTAATAGATGTTATAGATAGTAAAGAGACCTATAATTATAGTGTGATGTATGGAATTGCGATGTAGGAATTAATAGTTCAAGTCTTAATGAACTAAAGTCTAGAATTGGCATGATGTGTTACAGTTTGAATGTGAACACAGAGAAGAATCAAACCTTAGATAAAATGATTATACACACACACACACACACACACACACACACACACACACACACACACACACACACACACACACACACACACACACACACACACACAACATCTAGGATACTATTAGTAGTTGTTGTTGCTAAAGCTAAAGTTATTTGTGTAGTTGGATAGTGTCAAATAGAAAATATATAGACATAGAGACATAGTGATAGAGTGAGATAAAGTGTGCTAAATAAATATATATCCAGACATAGAGAGAAAGGGGAAGAGAGGAACAAAGGCACACAGAGATAATGTGTAAAGAATGATAAATTATATATTAGACTTGTAATAGAGAGTTAGAGTTTGATTCATTTATGAATTAATTTTGTATACTAGAGTTGTAGCTCCATAGATCTAATTGGTTGGTGTCATCATATTAGATGAGTTGGTACTCAATTAGGGGATTGGTGTCTTATTAGGCTTGGTTCCCTTAAACATTATAACCAATGAGTTTAAGTTTAGTTGGTGCGTAGTTAGGTATTTGGTGCTTCCTTAGAGTTGGTGCTCTTAAACTAGGGGATTGGTTTCTCTTTAGGGTCGGTACCCTTAAATGTGTAACTAGTGAGGTTTTACTAGTGAGGCTTTGAACTATGAGGTTGGATCAGAATAGTATATTCTAGTAGCTAGTCTTATTATGGGTTTTATCTTTGAGTTTTCCACATATAAATCTAGTGTCATGTGTATTTTTTTGTGTGTGTGATCTCTGCATTTATATTTTGATCTGTATATGCTTTTGAATTTTCTTTAAAAGGATTAAAAGATTAGTTTTAGTTGATCTATTGATTCACCCCCCCTCTCAGTAGATAGTTGTGTTCCAAAAATTGGTATCAAAGCATAGGGTTCCTTGAAAGAATCTAGGGTTTCTTGAAAGAAGCTTAATCAACTCAAGTAGATCTTGGAATAATTAACACAATGGCTAGTTAAGAAGGATCTTCATCAAACAAAGCACCTCTCTTTAATGGATCTAACTATGCATTTTGGAGCATAAGAATGGAAGCATATCTATTTTCATTAGGGTTTGATGTATAGGTGTCTATAGTAAATAGATATAGAACCCCTACTATAACTCTAAATGATTGGGCTTTAAATAAGTCATATGAAATAAATGCCAAGGCAAAGAATGTTATTCTTTGTGGATTGTCTAAACTAGATTTTATCAAAGTGATGCATTATCAAAATTCATAAGATATCTATAAAAAATTAAAGAGAATTTATGAAGGTGATGACAAGGTAAAGTAGGCCAAACTAAAAACATACATAGCAATGTTTGAGAGTCTTAAAATGACTGAAAAAGATAAGATTATAGACTACCTCCTCAAGGTAGATGAAATAATTAATGTAATCAAAGGCCTTAGAAAGAAATGAAAGAATCAATTATTGTCAAAAAGGTCCTAAGATCTTTGCCATCAAGGTATGATTCTAAAATCTATGTAATAGAGGAAGCAAGAGATCTAGATAAGCTCACAATAGATGAGTTTCATGGAACCTTCAATATGTATGAGATGAGAATGGGAGAAGCAAATACTTCCAAGAGAAAATTTACATTCAAATCATCCAATCATGAAAAAGAAGAAGCATCTACATTTAGATCTGAGGATATTGATAAAGAAGAAGGCAACTTTGTCAAAAGATTTAAAAGAGGATCTAGAAAGTACAAAGGTAAGTTACACTTTAAATGTTTTAATTATGGTAAAGTAGGACATTTTAGTACTAAATTCCCTTATGAGAAAAAGGATAACTCTAAGCAAGAAGAGGATGGAAAAATAATAAAGCCCCACTATTCCAAAAGGAGTAACTTCTTTAAAAACAAGAAAATATTATATATAAGAGAAGATAGTGACTCATTAGATGATAGTGATAGCTCAGATGATAGCCATGATTATGCCTTTGTGACTGAGGTAAATGAATCCATGTTCATGGCATTAGGATAAACTTCTATAGATCTAGATCAAGAAGAAGTTGAAGACTCTAATGAAGAAGAGGAAGGAGAAGTAGATATTGACTGTGAACTCATTTTTACTCTAGATGAAATTCATAAGTTGAGAAAAGAGAACTCAAGGAAAAATAATCTTTGATTAAAAAAATTGAAAAACTATCCAAAAGTCTTGAAATATTTGATCAGATGTTAGTAAGCCTTAAGACTTAGGTTGAAGAAGCTATAATGAAGATTTTGTCAAAATTGAACGACAATTCAAATCTAATGAGTGTATGAGGCTAAAAGTAGAGATAGTGTTTTTGAGAAAAGAGATTGAAAAGGATAAATAATAAATAGTTAAAGGTCTAAATATAATAGGAGGATCAGACATTCTTGATGAATTGATTAACTCTCAAAAGTCCTCAAAAGGGAAATCTGGTCTTGGTTATGAAAAGGGGAAAAGTCCCATAACTAGTACATCTGCTAAGTTATATGACAATTTCAAAGTAGAAGGATCAAGAGAAAAGAAAAGGAATGTCTCCAAAGATACAAAGATAAAAAGTATCACTACTAATGATAATAAGGCTAAAGGAGAAAATAAGACTAAGGAAAGGAAAAAGAACAATGAGTCCATCTCTACAAACTCAAAGAAGATGTAGAAGATAAAGGCAATTGATGCATATGGTTACACAAGAGTGAGAGAATTGAAGTATCTAAACTTAAGAAGAAATCCCCATCCTACACAAAGAAAAGTTATAACTAGGTATTCCTCATCTTTTTATGGTTATTGTTATAGTTGTAATCATTTTGATCATAAGGCTAGTAAATGTAGAGTTGTACCTACAATGAGAACCAATTTTGTAAGAAAAAAATCATTTGGACCCTTGTTAAATACAAATGTAATGTGAAATAATTGTAATAATTTTGGTCACATATCTAAATAATGTAGAACAAGATTTGAAAGACCAAAAATAAAAAGTGTGAAGAAAAGCATCCCTCCTAATGTGAACAAACGATCACAAGTCTCTGAAAAAGAGAAAAGTAAACCCAAAAAGACATATAAGCAACCCAAGCATGTATGAAAAGTGAAATATAAATCCATAATTAAGAATTCAACAAAGGTTGGAAAATGTCAATAGCTCTTAATGTCTACACATGTTGAGAATGAGAAGACAAAGCTCAAGGAGAACTGCAAGGTGTTGGCCAAGGATAGTTCTAAGGTATGTACAAATTCAAGTGAACATCCTACTATTATTGAGAAACTTTCATGCATATAATGTTAGTTTTTTTTGCCTAGTGATGAGATTCTAAGCTTCAAGGAAGATTCATCAAATGAAAAGGTATGCCATGAATCCATGTTGTCTCCATGTATTGTTAACCCAATCACAGTAGAAAAGGAGAATAATGTAATGGATGATCATGTTATTTATCTCAAGCCTAAGAATAAGAAGAAGAATAGAAAGCATTATATGACTAAGGAGGAGAAGAAATATGAGGAGTTGTGGGCAAATCCTAATTTCACATTATTCTTGGACATTGTGAAGTAGGGTGTCTCTATCTATGCTTCTTAAGAGACTCTTTTTAGTAAAGAACCAAGTGGTGTTCTTCATAAGATTCTGAAAGCAAGAAATGAGTGCTCCTAGTTGAATTTGGTGTGCCAAGATGAGTGAAGTGTTGTGTATGTAGTGTTTTCAGGGATAGAATGAGTGTGCCAATAATGTGTTCATGAACTCTAGTTGTAAAGGCAGGATATGGAGACTTCCAAGTGTGGAAGTAAGTGTGTTTGCTCTAGATCATCATACCAATTAGTAAAAAGGTGTGTAGATTATTTATTTCTATAAGACCAATACTATTTTTTTATATAATAAATGATCTTGTGTTATAAAGTCTTGTATTGATCATTAGTAGGTCAGTGGAGTAAGGGGGAGCTAGATTGTTTAGTTTATCAGAATCAAGAAGGCTCAGAATAGAGGATCTTGTTGTATGTTCTATGGTGGAAGATTTGAAAATACTTAGGTAGATGTTGGTTGAGACTTGTCTATGTTTCATAACAAATAAAATCATGCAAAAGGTCTCTAAGTTCTGAATATAACAAGTTGTATACACCATGGAGTTAAGTGGAGGTAACTCAGATAGCTTGAATGGCTTGAAGAGATATGCATGATGTGAAAAGGAGCATATATGAGATGATTTAGTCATGATTAAAAGATAAGGTGATGTCTACTACAAATTCTAACTCAATCAGGTTGAGATGATGACTTGAACAAACTAAGTCAAGTGCTTAGATAGTGTATTGAATCCTCATTTATAAACAAAGTGGGAGATTTGTAATTGGTCAGGTCCTAGGATTAGAGGACTATGTATGGAGACTTGAAAATACTTAATTGATTCAATGAGACAAAATTTGAGAGTGATAACTCCTCCATCACATCACTAGATACTAGAGATGGATCATAAGTCCAAAGGAAGGATCATAAAAGCCTTGTTGATCACTAGAAGAGAAAAGGCAACTCAAGTATGTATATTTTGCAAATTTCTAATGAATTGATGGTTGTAATTTCTTAGACAAACTCCTTTATCTAATAAAGGGAGAGAACACTTTGAAAAAATAGTGACAAGGAGTCCCTTTTCCATTAATGTCAAAGGGGGAGAAAAAGGGCAAATGTTCTTTGCAAAAGTTTGGAGAAAAAGTGTAAATGCTCTCTATAAAAGTTTGGAAGAGCAGAGAAAGTGTCCAAGATGAATTTAGGAAAATATGCCATTGCCTAAGGAGGATAATGTTTGGTATGAATAGATTTAGTTTATACTCATCAAAATCCAATGCAAGTAATGCTAGGGAAGGATAAAATTATTCGAAGATTAGAAAATTAAGTTTGCATTAGAGCATTTAGTTTACCATCAATGCTAAACGGAGATATTATTGGTAATATGATTATCATTGATGTTAAAAAGGACACTATGGATGTCATTAATGTCAAAAGGATTAGGCAAGATTTATGGAGAGAAGATCATGTTTCACAGTTACACTATGCAAATTTGTCATGATTTTACAGAGACTAGTTATGGATGTTTAAAGTTAAATAGATAGAAGATCTGTTATGGGTTTTTCATAAGCATCTTGAATATATGGTGTGTAAGTTCAAATGAGAAGGAATGAGCTCATAATTTTTATTTATCTCTTAGACTAGATAGGTTTTCCTAGTAAAATCCTAAGGGTTTAGCCATGGCATCAACAAGCAAATTTATATTTTAATGTTGACTTGGTATAGCCTGGCCCTGGGAGTTTAAGTTATAACTTAAGCATTTATCATCATTACAAAACTAGCCCCTCAACCTAACAATTACTAGCTTTGAGCAATGATCAAAGGATTTTATATTTTCCTAAGTCTAAGAGTTAATATATGTCTCAACTTGATCAACAACCCACACTTCATCATATTCAAATGATCCAATGAAGTGAAGCAAATTCAAATTATCAAAGGCTCCTTTGAGTAAATGTGCTAGTGATGAATGTCACATTCACAGATCTTGTCAGATAGAGACCCAATGAGCATAAACTTGTTAGAGTTAATGATCAAGCTGGTTAGAAGATCAACTATTAGCACTTAATCAAATATTAGAGATCTAATGGAGTATAATGAACTTAAATTATCAAAATACCTTTGGGTTAATGTGCAAGTGACAAGTGTTACAATCATATAAACTAGACATTTAATCTATGGTGTGGTTTAAAGTCAAAAGGTCAACAAGCAATATGAGGATGCCAAACATCTCAATTATGGTAACTAATATCTATGTACAAAAGGAATGTACTTACACCAAGTGTCATATCCTTGAGGGTTGGATAGATATAACGATTGAGCTTGTTAGAAGATCTGACAGTGTGCAAGTGATCATGCAAAGGAGATCTAATGGAGTGAATGGAATTAGATAGAACAAAGTGATTGATTTTTATCGACATACTAGCAAGCTAAAGACCAAAAAAGTTTGATAAAATCAATAAAGTAAAAGTGATCCAAAGATGGAGGAAGCAGTGAGATGAGGTCAAAGTGTCAAAGTTCAATGACCAAGTCAAGGTAAAGTTCATGCAAGTTCAAAGATATAACAACATGCGGGAGATAGGATTTAGATATCGATGGATACATTTTAAAGAGTGGAACATTAAATTTCAATTACATACAGAGATCTAATGTAGTGAGAGAGCTTGGATATGGCATGAAGAAAGAGATCAAATGCCATTATTTAAAGTGTTTAAATTCCAATGGTCAAGTGGATAAACATGTAGGAACTTACGTATAATCTCTATATCTCAACATAGATAATGAAATTGATCAATCAAAATGATCAAATATACATTAAATATCTTGTGTATCAAAACTTGAGTCTAACATATGTTATAGATAGTAAAGAGACCTATAATTATGGTATGATGCATGGAATCAAGACATAGGAACTAATAGTTCAAATCTTAATGAACTAAATCCCAAAATTAGCATGATGTGTTACAGTCTAAGTGTGAACATAGAGAAGAAGTAAACTCTAGATCAAATTCTTATATATACAACATCTAGGATATTGTCAAAAGTTGTTGTTGTCAAGAGAGTTTACAGCCAAGATAGGTGGATACTTGGTAGAAAATTGGTCATACATGGTTTTCAAAACAATGTATGGTACCAAGGTAAAGATTGAATCAAAACTTCTTCATAAAAATCATTTAGATCCCTACAAGCCTAAGGTTTCAAATGTCAATTATACTATTCTTGATGAGGAAAAAGTTTACATAGATCAATCTCCAACTTATTCTCTAAAAGGATTTTCTGATATATATAGATGAATGGGGATCTTAACACTATAACCATGATCCTTATAGATTCATATAAGAAGCTAGTCTTGGAGTGTTTTTTTTTCATGAAGAAGACTCTTTCATTCCAAATTTGATGAATCCAAATGAGACTATGGATGGTCTATGGCAACTATTTTTTGATAGATCAAGAAGCAAGGTTGGATTAGGTGGTGGAGCAATGTTAGTATCTCCATCCAAGGAAAGGTATTGCTCTACTTTCATATTTCACTTTAGTTGTACTTGTAATGTATAAGAATATGAGTCCCTCATTCATGGCCTTGAGTGGGATAGAAAAAGAGATGTGAAGGAGTTACAAGTTTATGTTGATAGTGAGTTGATTGTGAATCAAGTGAGAGGTCAAAATATGACTAAGAACTCTTTGCTTAAATCATATAGGCATAGAGTGTGGGATCTTGTAGAATATTTCCAAGATTTCAGCATTTATTCTATATGAAGAGAAGATAACAAACATGTCGATAGGTTGGTAGCCATTAGAGCTCAGTTTGATGTTCTAAATGGGATAAGAGATGACAAGAACCAGCCTCATATCAAAGTGATTATAAGGCCCTCTATACCTATTAATGTCATTAATTAGCAAGTATTTGATAGTGACCAGCAAATAGATCTTTTTATACAAGAGGAGGCTAAGTTTTCCTTGAAAAAAAATTCCAAACTACAATAGTATTATGGAGGGCAAATTGTATAATTAAAGACAAACAAGCTCCGTAAGGGCTTAGTCACACTTGGAAGTATTTTTAATGATGATGATCAATTAAATAAGGAAAAGGTAATAATTTATACTAAACAATAATACTATAAGAGAGTAAAAATATTCAAATATAAGTGGTTTGATCTTGGGAAGGTGTGTACTAGAGAAGAAAGATATGCTTTCATTGAATTATGCAAAGAATTTTCTAATATCTTTGTATGGGAATATAGTCATTTAAAAGGTTTTGATCCAAATCTAGCTCAATATACCATAGACTTAGATGATAATGCTAAGCATATCAATAAAAATCAAAGGAAAATCAATCCTAAGATTGAGCCTCTTATGAGAAAGCAGCTTACAAAGTTGATTGAGTCTAAGATCATTTTTTCTATTAAGCATTCATCTTGGGTGGAAAACTTAGTCCCCATAGGGAAGAAGAGTGGGGAGATCAGGTTATGTGTTGACTTTAGAGATTTGAATAGATTTTACTTGAAGGACCATTATCCTCTTCCTTCCATGGATCAAATTTTGTAAGTTGTGGCAAGTAGTGAAAGGTTCTCAGTCCTTTATGGGTATTCAAGGTATAATTAGATTTTGGTAAAGGAAGGAGATCAATACAAGATAGCCTTTATCACTAAATAGGGCATATATGCTTATAGGAAAATGCCTTTTGGTTTTTCTAATGTTTTGGAAACCTTCCAACATGCAATGGATATAGATTTTCAAGGCCGAATAAATGATATAGTGTTGGTGTATCTTGATGATATCATGGTTTTCTCCAAGGATGAAAATGATCATTTGAATCATCTTAGGAAGATTTTTGAGAAATGTAGAGAGTTTGGAATCTCTCTGAATCCAAATAAGTGTGTGTTTTTTTTCATGAAGACAAAATTTTGGGACACATTATTTCAAAGAAAGGTCTATCCATAGATCCTGAAAGGGTGAGTGCAATATTGGTATTGACTTTACTCAAACACAAGAAATGTTTTCAAAGATTCTTTGGAAAAATAAATTTCATAAGGATGTTTATTCCTAATTTTATAATTGAGTCAAGCCTCTAACCTCTATGCCAAGGAAAGATGAAGTGTTTACTTAGACAAGGAGAAGGAAAGAGAGTTTTATAGATATCAAGCAAGTTATTGCTCAAGCTCCAACTCTTGTAAGTCCTAATCTCTCAAAATAGTTCAACTTGTATACTTTTGGGAATTAAGAAGTAATATCTTCCATGCTCACTCAATCAAATGAAGAAAACTTGAATCAGCCTATTGCCTTTTTTATTCAATGATCAAAAAGTTATGAGGTAAGGTACACTTATGTAGAGAAGCAAGTAATTTCAATTTTTAGAATCTTAAAGAAGTTTAGGCACATGTTATCTAACAACAAGATTCATATATTGGTGCCTCATCCTAATATCAAAGACTTCTTTTTGAGTAGATATTTTAATGAAAAAAGAGTTGTTTGGATTACAAAAGTAATGGAGTATGTTGTAGAAATCAAGACAACCAAGCTATTGAAATGGAAGGGATTATGTGAACACTTTTATTCAGATTTAAAGGAAAAAAAAGGAAGTTATTTTAACCCTTAAAGATGATCCGATGATAGTTGCATCCTCACCAATGAGGATTTGGACACAAGAAATGATCAATTTTATTCAAACTAGTGAATGCCCACAAGGCCTAGATAGAGCCAAAATAAGGCACTTCAAATTACAATCTATTCCTTATGTACTTGTTAATGGAGTATTGTTTAGGAAAGATTTCTCAGGTGTACTATTGAGATGTGTTGAATTAGATCAGGTTGAGAATATATTTTTTGAGTTTCATGATGGACCAATAGGTGGTCACTTTGCTCCAAGGACCATAACTTCCAAGAATGAGAGTTGGTTATTTTTGGCCTAGTTTGTTTAAAGATACTCATGCTTGGGTAAGGAAATGTCAAAAATGTGCTCTATTTGATGAAAATAAAAATATTTCATCTTTACCTCTTCATCCAATATAAGTAGACTAAGATTTTATGCAATGGGGTCTAGATTTCATAGGCTTAATCAACCCACCTTCTAGTTTTGGTCACAAGTGGGTGTTAGTTGCCATAGATTACTTTACAATATGGGTGGAGGTTGTATCTCTCAAGGAATCAAATGAAAGTTTAGTTTTGGACTTTTATGAAAACATAGTGACAAGATTTAGGGCCCCTTCAATAATCATTTCAACTAATGCATTGGCATTCTTTGGAACCAAGATAAGTGAGTGAGATTTGAAACATGGTATTTATCTTAGTACTTCTTCCAACTATTATCCATAAGGTAATGGACTATTTGAGTCCACTAATAAGAATATAATTGGGATTATCAAGAGAATAATGGAGGAGAACCAAAGAAATTGGTATTCAAAATTGAAGAAAACTCTTTGGGTTGATAGAATCACCCCCAAGAGAGCCATTAGAAACTAAACATATACACTTGAATTACCTATTTCACTTTAATTACCAACTTTAGATCTCACTTACAAGCTGGAGTTGATGGAAAATGAAAGTATGAAGGTCAGATTATGTGAGTTGATGGAACTTGAAGAAATAAGGGATCAAGCTATGCACACTATGAGAGCTCACTAAAATCAAACAAAGAGATATTTTGATAAGAAATGCATACCAATAATATTCCAATAAGGATACATTGTTCTAAATTTGGATGTAGATAGAGCTAAGCCTAGAAAACACACAAAGTTTGATGCTTTGTGGAGTGGCCCTTATGTCATCACTCAATGCAAGCAACATAATTCTTTACAACTCTCAAAGTTATATGGAGAGAAGCTACATATCCCAGTAAATGAGATATATCTTAAATATTTCTACTAAATACCTCCTCACTCTTTGTACATAGTTATTGTTTTTCTTATTTTCCCTAAGTGCTTATGCACATGTGTGAGTCTTGTTGGTGTCTTTCTTTATTTTATATTATTTGGTGTGGTGTGGTTTATTTTTTATGTGTTTTATTCAATTCCTTACTAGTTTATTCAATAATTAATTGAATCCCTTGTCACGTGGATAAGATAAGGCTACTGATCTTAAGTATAATAGACATACTACCCCTATGAGTCACCATTTTGTTGACCGAATTTCACCTTGCAAGTCAAATTGAGACCCCTATAGGTAAAAAATTGATATTTAGATGTTTATAGGGGTATATTATTTTTTCATAGGGTGTATTATAGTCTATTTTATGTAATTTAATGCCATTTTATCCTTGGTTATGGTCTAATTAGTCTATATGTCATGTTGAGTCACTTAGTAAACTTTTAGGGGTCATATATGCAAGTGGCATGATTTTAAAGGTGACCAAGTGTCTTAGTTTTTCTTAAAATTTCCAATATGTCAGATTCACTATCATTAATTTCAATACCATCTAAAACTTTTAGGTTATCTAACTAAAAATCAAGAAACCAACTGAAAAAGGAGGAGTTTTGTACTTGTATGACCCATAAGAGAATGTGACACATGGGAAAATGTTATGTTATGATTATTAATATTTATAAAAATCATATAAATGTTTTATATTATTTTTAAGTGATAAAAAATGTCTAAAAACATTATGCTTTCTCTTTTCCCTTCTAGACACATAAAACCAGTTAGCAGGTTTATGTTTGGTATGGCTAGTTGAAGAAATTCTAGGTAAAATTCCTTTGGGAGGTGAAATTAAACTTATATATATCCATTTTAATAAAAATATTTCAAGTATTGGTGGACTATGCTTTATTAATTATCTCTAATAAGTTGACTATGTTTTTCTACTCATTATTTCCCATACCCTATAGGTTTTACTCTTGTGTGGATAGTTTTGTATAATCCAATTATTGGAATTGATTACATGGGATTTTTAATCCCTCATATAATGTTTTCCATGTTTATTTTCATGTTTCAAGATATTTTTATATGCAAATCATCTCATGTTGTAGGAAGGTGCCACCATGTGAGGTCTCAATCAAGTTTCCTTGTTTGTAGAATGCTTGGTTCTCTGCAAGGGTATCATGTGAATGGGATATGATGTTTCCCATGTCTCAATTCCATAATTATAACCTCCCTTCCATTTTTGGTCTCATATCTTCATGTTTTTATTATAATTTTAGTTTTGTCATACTCACAATCAGCTCTTTGCCCACTCTCACTTACAGTCATAGTGAATCACATGTATGGAGCTTGATTAGCATGTTCATCAAAATGTAGTGAAAGTATAAATATATTTAACCCACTCTCATATCAGTAAAATCAATTAAAAACCTTAACTTGGTGAAATAATGGACTATGATAGTTAACTCAATCACACACATAGTCATATGACATAGAGATGCAACTTCATGTGCCTACAGGAAGTGAAGACATTAAAATGAGGTGTGTGAACTTGTCTCAATATCTTAAAAAAAACAATTATTCATGTAGATACATTAAGGAGAGATAAATTTATTATTAAGGTATATTCCTTGATACATAGATCATTTCATGCTTATTGCATACATACAACTCAAAATGCACCTATAGGGGCCCTCATGGAGGAAGTCATATTCAAAATTGAGTATTGAAAAAAAATTATATCCTTTAAAGTGTGAATATTTCATTTATATATATTTATATAGGCCTATAACCCATTAAATTTCAAATGTATTGCACATTGTCCATACTTATACTCACTACCTGCAAGTGAAAGTGATTGTACTCAGAGGTTGGGAACATAGTCATAGAGAAGTATAACATACTTTGAGGCTCCCATAAATTTGGAAAGGTATATTCATGACTTTAAATTAATGATAAAAACATTAAATATTCTCAAGAGGTTAAAATTCATGTTTAAAGATTCAATGACTGTGTTTAGGGATCAAATCCCTAAAAGCACAAAATAGAGGCCTAAACAATTTTGTTAAGGTCATATAATAGGGTTATCAAGACTTTTAGTGCATCTTAATGACTATTATTTATATCCTCTACATAGTAGATAAGATTTTAAAAATATGGAGGGTAAATTACTAGTGGAATATAATAGTTAGGGGCCTTAAATTTTCCCATTTAAACACTGAAATCCTTCATTTTCATCTATAGGATTAGAATCTTTGAGTGACCTTGTATTCTAAGTTGGTAGTATTAGACCATGCCACCATGATGTAACGGTTCCAAATAGTTTATATTATAATTTATTATCTAAATTATCATCAAAATAAGATGATATACTATGTTTTGGGTCCTATACACACCTACAAGTTTCTTTTGCCTAAGAGGTTGACCTACAGCTGACTGCAAACTCTCACAAGTCCATAGTATGATTTTAAGTATGAAAATATAAAAAAATAAGGACACACATCATCTCACATTTATTCCTAGGACCTTATATTTTTCCCTTGGTTTTTATGGCATAGGTTTCAAGGATAAAATTCACCTATAGGATCATATTTATCCCAACATAATTGATTGTGTTTGACTGTGACAAACAGTGAGCAAGTTTTAGGTTATAAGTGTTGGTAATGAATAAGGATGATGTATATGGGTAAAAAAAATGTTTAATTACCTTATTATATTATAAATAATATTATTAACATTTCCTTTAAGCTAAATTATGCAAGGATCACCTATAAGAAATAGAAACACAGTCAGAAGTTATACCTAGACTTGATCCATCAAAGTGTGAGATAAGATAATTAAAAGATTGGAGTGATGAATAGATATAATAATAAATTTATCGTGATCATTATAGTCTCATTTAACTCTCATGATAGATATATAATGGATAAGGATCTCTAAACAAGCAATACATAGTCCACATGATAGAACCACTATGCATAATTTGTCTTCCTAATAGTTTGTCTTGGGTTTTGTAGGTGTTAGAAGGTCAAATGATATGAAAAAATGATAAATTTTTGTGTATAATTTCATAATCACTTGTATAATCTCTTCAAATTATTATATGGTCTTATAAAATAGGGTAATTATCCTTTGTTTTATCTTAGATAGAGAGTACTCCCTTAGAGCACAAACTGATAGGTCTTGAAGAAGGAAGATGCTCAAAGGAGCTATGTGATAATAAAGCACTAAAAATAGGTATGGATATTTTAACCACACATAAAAAAACATGAGATACCTTTCACAAAATGTATAATATCAATAGAATTGTCCAAACCCTCAATGTTGCAAACAAACCTATTAGGCATGTTTAGGCCTAAAGACCAAATAGAAGGTCAATGTTACATCTAGCCTCAGGTATGAATTATAACCTATTTTAACATGTTTATAGGGTTATTAAAGATGTTTAAAATCTTAAAAATTGTAGATAAATCATAATTAATCCATTTTTGAGCTTAGAAATAATTTAAGGGTGTGTAGAATGAAGGTCAAAGCTCGATAAGCTAAATTGAAATGCTTACATCTACTTGGAGGTTATGCATGAAGATCCAAGGAGTTTAGATAAGTTGATAGGGGTCCTATAAATTTATCTTGTGTAATATTTTTTCAACTCCAATGTTCCATCTTTATGAATGAAGATTAAGAGCTTAAAGGACCTAAAATCTTACTAAACCTTTAAAAATGACCTGATTGAGAAATAAAGATGGGGAGCTATCCTAATGGACCATAATTGGCATGAAATTGTCTAAACCTTGTATAGGACTCTCCATATACCCTTTCCATTCAATTGAGGCATTCTTTATCTATACGAATAGGGTATAAAATTGCTTTTTTTATTATTTTTTGCATTATGCATGTTTTAGGGACTTTCAAGAGGATAAATAAACTTTTTAAGTGATATAAAGACTTAATATAACTTCCCATATCCATTTCATGTTTCATAACAACTCCTAGGTGTATCAACAAGAGCTCTCATCTCAGCCAATCAAAACTGGCATAGTGAACATGATAGTGAGAAGGGTGAAAATTTCATGTAAGTTATTTTTTAAAGTGTACCTAATGCTTATAAGTCCATATATGTCATTGAAACATTTCATTCACCCCTTTTTATATATTTTCATGAGAAACTAAATCCATTTTGGATGCCAAGTGTGCAAGGTGTATGAAACAAGAGTTATTTTGATTTTAGATGTTGATAACTTATTTTGGGAGTAATCATAATGATTAGGAATTCAACCACTGCATTTAAATTTGTGTCCATAACCCCCCTTCTAATTTCAATCATTATTTCTACTCTTATTCATTTATGTGTTGTTCAAGAGGCCCAAATGATGAAGGTAGTTTTTTTATCTAGTAAAAAGAATTTCATGCCACATTTCAAGAGTTTCATGCCTTGGATTGACACTTGTACTTTATGAATTTTCATAATCAGTTAAAAATTATCTTATCATTCATATTTAACTCCTTTTATCATCTTGACACCTATTCTTTTGACCCTTGGACTTCTTTTTTCTCTTTTCTCTCTTAAGTTCTATAAGTAGTGACTTTTTGAGCTCTTTGGGGTAGAATCTATTGGTTATGGTGAAACCCTATCTATTTTTGTATTTTAATTTCTCTTAAATCAATAATAAATTTAATTAAACTACTTAAATTCTTCATAATTTATTCTTGTTACAATCTTGTTGAGCTTGTCTAGTAGAAGATAGTCTTTTCTAGCATATTATCCTTGATTGTCCACCAAGTGTGCAGAAGATTAATTATTACAAATATTTGTTAGTGTTATTTATTAATGTATAAGATTTTTATAAGTATTTTATGATTTTATTCTCCAAAATATCATCATTATCCCTCCTAATCATCAATATACCTCTTGAACCTAGCATATGAAGCATTGATGTAACAATTTGTCTTGATTTATGAGTTATGTATGAAAGAAGATTTGATTTACTCTAAGTAGTATAAGTTTATTCAATAGAAGGAATTAATTATTGGTACATCACATTTTATATTTTTTAGTTTTTTTTATTAACTCTTTTCATGCAAAGTTGATAAGGAAGTGTTCAAAGACTGCATCAAGGGAACTAGCCCTTCTAAAGATTCATCTCACCTATTAGTTACCCATATCTTGTGAGATGTTTCTATTATGTAACTTGGATGAGGATATATAATACATCTCCTCAAATGTTTAAAATCCAAGTGGAAATAGGCATCATACTCAACATACCCCCCTTTGATGCAAAGAGGTGAGATTCCTATCATCTCCTTGAGTTTTCTATGAACCTGCTTGTGCAATCTTTTGGTGAGAATATCATCAAATTAATATTCACTTATCAATAATAAATGAAAAATATTTTATAATTGAAAACTTATCTAACAAAATTAATTTTGAGTTCAATTTGTTTATTTCTAGCATGGAAAATGAGATTATTAGACAATTATATTACCCATTGTTATCACAAAAAATATGTGTTGGCTCAAGTTGAGCCTCTATGAAATTAGATAAGATTATTATTAACCATAAAATTTGTGTTAAAAATAATTTAAGGTTTATATATTCATATTTATAATAGGATAATGTCACTGTAGCATATTTGTTTGAATACCAAGAAACCAACTCACTTCCCAATGTGAAGTGATAACTTGAAGTTGACTTCTTATCATCAAAAAATTATCCTCAATATGAATTTATGTATCCAATAATACATAAATATCTTTATGGTATAAAATTAATATCATTATTATAATTACTTATTACATATCTAAAAAATATCTTTACTAATTACAAATACTTGAGTAATAGTTTACCCATAAATCTAGAAACTAGTGAAACCCCATAACTGATATTAGGTTTTGTCATAGTGAGATACATTAAAAATACCAACATGATTCTAATATTATTCTCATCAACTTAAATAATTTCATACCCACTCATAATATGTTATCCACTTATAATTGGAGTGTCTTTAAGCTTTAAATCTTAAATAGTGTACTTCTTTAGCATGTCATGTGTATGTTTGGCTTGACAAATGAATACTTACTATTTATTTTGATGGATTTCCATTCCAATTAATTAATTAATAATTTTAATATAATTTATATCAAAATATAATTTCAAATCTTCCTTAAATATATTCAACATCTCCTTAGAGCTATTTGTAAATATCAAGTCATCTACATAGAGACAGATATATAAAACATTAGAATTCAATGTTTGTATGTAAAGAGTTGGTTCATTTTGACTTCTTAAAAATACTTGATCCAATAATAAGATATAAATTTTTTAGTATCAATCTCTTATATCTTTTTTTAACCCATAAATATCCTTCTTCAACTTATATACCCAAAATTATTTACCCTTTACTTCAAAACCTTGTGGCTGCCCCATATATACTTCTTCTTCAATAAATCTACTAAGGAATGCATTTTTAATATCTATTTGATTATTTTTCCATATTTTTTGAACGTCTAAAAATAATAACTATTTTTATATTATCTTGGTGTGCCACAAGATCATTGGTTTTCTCATAGTCAAACCCATATGTTTGTGCAAACCCTTTTGCAACTAGTATAGCTTTTAAATTATCAACTATATCATCACTGTTAACTTTGGTTTGGTAGACCCACTTTGTACCAATGACATATTTAATCTATTTATTTTCTATTAAATTCTATTTATCATTCCTCTCAATTAATCCATCTCTAATTTCATATCATCAACCCAATTTTTATTTTGACTAGCTTCTACATAACTTCTAAGTTCACTAGTCATTGACGATAATGCAAACATAGTATTTTCACCATAAGTATGATAAAATAAGTTATTTGATTGATTTTTTATATTTTTGATCCTCCTATCATAATTATGATCCAACATTTTATTGGTTGGATGAGGATTAAATAAATGTTTTTTCTTACTTGGTGTTGATGTAGATGGATGATTAGTCTCTTATAAAGAGTTTATATTATTTTGTGATGAACTAGAAACCTATGTAAGACTTTTTAAGCCATAAAAATTAATTTCAATAGGCTTACCCCTTCACTTATAAATTTTGTATCTACATGATCAAAATCAGCATACACCACATTTTTAAAAAATACAATCCTTATAAATAATTATTGATTTACTAGCAGGATTATAAAAATTGTATTCCTTGATTTCATCATTATATCTTGTGAAATTATGATAAACACTACTCACATTTTCTTGTGTTTATTTTAATTCTACCATTTCCTTAAACTTGGATGGTATTTCCATTTCCTAATTGATCTTATATTTTTAAGGAATCATAAACTTACTAAAATCATCATTGTGACTTGTCACCTAATTTGAGCAACCTAAATTATGAGACAACAAATTATTTTATTCTTATATTCCTAAAAAACATGTGATAAAATAATTTGAACCATCTTTAATCTCACTTTTCTCATCTTGAAAATCCTTATCTTCTATTTCTTTATTGGCTTGATTCTTAGCTACTACTATTTTGTAATCTTTTATCTCGTGTCCTAGTTTTTTATAGTAATGACAAGTATTTATTTATCTTACTTGTGAAGTATGATTCATATTTTACATTTGAATTTTAGTTTTTCAAACTACTTTGATTCTAAATTTCTTTTTTTTTTTTTTTGTTATTTTAAACCTTTGCCTTAGTTTTTAAGTTTTTTTCTTGATCTCTCATGTATATTTTCATCTTATCCTTAAGAAACAAGAAAGAATCGACTAACTTATCAACACTTATAGTTTTCATGTCCTTAAAATATTCAAAAGTGATCATAATATGTATCCATATATGGCTTAAATATCTCAAAATATTTCTTATTATAATAATACCTTGTATAGTTTCTTCATAAGCCCTCCTATGATCTAAATCATTTACCCTATAGCAATAATCTCTAATTCCTTTAAAATATGACACTCTCCAATTCTCAAAATTTATTTTAAGGGATTTTATTTTTTCCTATATTACCTTATTAAATCCTTGATATAAATTATCCAATGTATTCCATGCATCATGGTCATTCTTGCATCTTGCAATTCTTGGATAAATGCTTAGGGCTATGACACTCTGAATATAGAATAAAGTTTGTGCATCTCCCATATGTTCATCCTTTTTTATTATTTAATGATACTGGGTCAATTTGTTCCAATATTGATGTGTTTTATATCCATGGATAACATTTTTAAAAATTCCTTTCCACATAATAATTATTTTTAATTGATCTCTCTAATACTCAAAGTTATCACCTTTGAAAACATGAATATTCATGGAAGCAAAATTTACTAAAGCCATTGTATCTTATAGAAATGACCTAAAAAACCTTTTGAACTTTAATTTAACATGGATATGATACCAAATTAAGTTCTTTAATGATTTTATATAGTGAAAATCATCCTTGTTTCTCTCCAAAATTGAATCTATGTATTAACAAAACTATTCTAGAATTATTAGTTGTCAAACTAGTTGTGTTATGAATGAATATGTTGATCAAAATATGTACTGAATAGCTTCAAACATTAAAATATATTATTTATATTTTAAATTATTATATACCTTTAATAATATTATATATAAAACATACAAAAATATTATCAATTTAAATTAATGCACTACACTTATATTGTGTGCAACTTTAATAAATAAATTAATAAAACTTAAAATAAACCTTTTAAAAGCATAAAGTTAAAACTAAATAAAGAAATTTACTTGAAAACTAATTAATATATAATTATAATTCTAAAAATTTAATCCAAAATAAGCTAAATTAAATAAAGATAAACTCAATAAAAAAACTAAGAGTACCACTAACATTAACTAAAAATAATGCCCCTCGTTTATATGTGTTAGTATCATGGGGCTAGTGTTTGCCTACATCACACTCAATTATGCATGAAAAACATATATGTATAGAAAATATGTATTATATAATAACATAAAGTAAAAAACATAAATGATAAAGAGTTAGTAGACATGTGTATGATGAATATTTTTATATTTTTTAATTTATTTGAATATTTTTGTCTTTTATTGAATATTTGATTTTTTTTGTATGTTTGGAATATTTAGAAAATAAAAAGGTCTAGCCTATGATCCCATATAAGGGATGCTCATAGGTATCTCCAAACTCAAAATATAGTACATCAAACTATAGATATTTCTAAGAAACATGTAGAAGTGTCATATCTAAAAATTTAAAATCTATAGTACTCTATATATGTTTCATAGGACTCTATAATCATGCATAGGTAATATGTAGTAGGGGTTAGTGGAACCCATTATTTAGTTCACATTTTCATAGGTGTAATTTTAATTAAAATGTGTTTATTTTATCTTAACAACTAGGTAGACCATGTAGGTGTTGAGGAGGATTCCATAGAATCCATATTATACCTTTCGTGTAATGGTCTCTCAAGTATGAGCCACCTAAGAAATAGGAATACATGTTTCTTACCCTTTCATGGATTATTAACCTTAATAGGTGGTATAATGAGTTGTCTATGAAAAAAATTCTCTTACTCAGGTTGATGTTCATATGAAATTCTAAAAACTATTACTACCATATTGGTATGAATGTATTTAATACACCCATGCATTATGGAAGGTCTTTATGGAGTTTATGTATCTAAGATCATCCCAATAACACATCAAAGTCTAGTGTGTATGTTATAACTAAAAAGGTAGTTTCCACATGTGTTGAACCAACCTATGAATGAAAATCACCAATAATGTGTTGTGATGCCCTATTAAATGCTCTGATTATTTTGTTTGAAGGGTATAAATCATCATGTGTATATCCCAAATGTATAAGTAACATCATGTTACATATTACCACTATCAATCATAATAGTATGTATAAGTTGATGATCAAGGTATGCTCAAATAAATAATGAATGAAGATCTGAGTCATCATCTATAATTTCACCATTATCAAATGAAAAAGATCTTTAAACCATATGAGGTAATGTGTGTGTATAAATTTCAATAATCCCATATAATGGGTTCCCATAATGTGATGGATGAAGATGTGAATTATATGCCATTTTCACTTCTATATCTTTCTTAGAATGATCTTACAGTGGATTGTTAAATATATTCTGGTTTTTAATGGTCACTAGGTTATGAACTTGAATCCTTTAGAAGATCATCAAAGGTAATTTTTTGGTTATCAAGAAGGTATTGAATATTATGTTTCAAGGTATAACATATATTTTAAAATTCATAGGTCCTTGTTGAGAGTTACAATATGCATTAGCATCATATCCTTTTGGTAGAGGTTGACTCATATCAACCTCTATGGGAGGAGGAGATATATGATATGACACCCCACAAGCTTTTTAAGTATCAAAGTTATAGACTCAAGTAATCATTTAAATTATCTCTTAGGTGTATTACATAATATGATCTGATTAGGTTATTTTGACACTACATTAACCATTGTCATTGTTTATATTTTAGGTTTTGTAGATTTTACCTTGTAGCTGAGTCTAATATGAAACTTGGTAGTATATGTATTCAATGTTTTTGCTACATACTTAAGCTCATTTAATAAACTAATTTTCATTTCATGATCTCGAAAAATATGACATAAGTCATCAAAATATTTTAAATTATTAAAAATAATGGACTCATGTAATGGGGCAAGTAAACTTTACTGAAAGATGTCTTGAAGATCTTTATCTACCATTGGATTTGTCATTTTTGCCAACATTGTTTTGTATCTCAAAACATATTCATTTATAGGTTCATTGGTTCCCTATTTAATCTTATAAATTTGTTCATAATAAATATTTCCAATGATGTTTATGGAGAAATGTGCTAGAAACTAATATTTTAAGGGTTTGATTGCTTTCACTAATTTGATTGGTGAGTCATAAAACTATCTTAAAGCATAGTCCCTTGGGCTCCTTGGAAATATTTTGGTCAAAATTTTATCATTTAAAGCATAATCAAGGAATGTTGCATAGAAATATAAAATATGTTTAGGATCACCCTTTCCATCATAAAATGTGAACTTGGCTTCATCAAAAATAGCTAGAAAAGGGTGCAAAGATATCTTAGATTATAGAGGATTATGTAATACATATTTTGAATCATTAGCATGAGTTGATTTAAAATAATTGTTTTCAATATTGGTAGCTTTAGCTTATAATTCTTTTATAACTTGGAGAATATTTTACATTGTACACCTATTAGGATTAAGATTTGAGATTTAAGAAGCCACCAAATGGGATGAAAACACCACTTATGTTGATGTAGGCATTGAAAATAATAATTGGGTTAAATTATTAATTGTTCCATGGAGGATGTGGAAAGACTTGTTTTAATTTTAAAGAATAATGGTTTGAAATCATATCCCGTGACCCTACTAGATCTAGTAGGCAATATTATGCTCAAGGAAAGGGAAATGGGAAAGGATGTGTTATAGTCATATACATTATCCCCAATATTTGTATAAATATAGAGTAATGGTTATTTACTAACACCTTTTTATTTTTGAGTTTCTAATATAATATTTAGTATCTTCTAAAGATCTTCAAGATTTGCATGAATTCACTCTCAAAATAAATCAAAATATTTAACTTGTTCTTGGTCAACTTGGTCATTTTCATTATGCTCATGTGTTTCATTATCCTCAGATCAAATTCATCTTTTATAATAATTTTTTGTCTATGGTTGATTGTCATTATTGTTACTCTCATTATTAGAAAAATTTGACATAGTATTAGCTTGGGATATTTTTGGTGGCCCAATGGGTAGCTCAAGATATTCAATAGTAACACCACCTAATCTAGGATTATGCTAGGTTGCATAGTAATAACAAAATAAGTATAAATAAGTATAGAAAGTAGAAACATTAGGAGGCTAAAAACCCTCCTAGATAAATATAAGATTTTTATGAGAAGACACAATAGTCAGTTTCAACAAATTTTTAAAAAAAATTGGATACATGTTTTTAAGGGTTAAGGGGGTAGAATAGCCTATGCAAAAAGATGAATAAAATTATTCTAGAGAAATCCAATTTATTGAAAACTTAGATAAATTAATATTATAAATTTAAGTACTAATTTATGTTAAATATAGAAAGTACACTCAAAATATTAGTTTGATTTCATAAAACATGAAGAAGAGATAATACTTAGATTGTATGTAAATGTGCAGGTAGATATGATAATTAAAGAGGTGGGAATAGGTAGGGATAGGATCAGGATCTATTTTTAAAATTATAAAAATATTATTTTTAGAGGCCTGAACACTTGTGTCAACCTATGGACACTTATTTTGACACTTTTGTCTAAATCTTGATGCAACTCTCATCTATGGAATATTTATTATATTTCAAAATGACCACCTAGAGCCTTCTAGGTTTTCTATCACCTTTATTTGGATGTTTTTAATTTATGTGCATAGGATGTTAATGATAGTATGTGGATCAAACCCTAGCTCTTCACCTTAAGTCTTTATATCTTTCCAAAAATAGGTTAGTGGGCTCATGGTGTTGAGTTGACCTTAAGGACTCCTCTATCAATGAGTACTACCTACATATCCCATACTCCAATGAGAGCCTTTATATCTCCCTTAGGTGTTGGTTTGTGTGTGCACAAGGGTGAAATATACTATATAAAAAGGTATATAATGATATAGCTTATAACTTAAAAAATATTTTTCATGGGTTATTCTTTGAGTGCTTCAGACTTGTAATATGACTAATCATATGACTTGTATGAAAATAGGGAAGAATATGGTAGTAGAACTCAATTGTGCAATCGATTGAGTGAATATAAATAGGTTTTTACTTAGTATTTTCTAGGTGAATAATAAGTGGGATTATATTTATATTTATGTCATATCTTTTGAAAATATCTCACAATAGGATTCAATAAAAAAAATGGGTTGACCCATAGAATTTAAAATATTTAAAAATGAGATGAATTTTGAGGATTGAACACTTGATAATAATCTATACACTTGCATCGATGTAAGTGTCTTTGTGTGGGATGCAAGTGTCTAGTAGGATAGGAACCTACTAAGGATCTAAAATTGGCATTGAAGGATATATATTAGGTTTTAGGATTTATGTGTAGTGTATGAGATCTAGTTCATTACAAATGATAGAGTTAGACCATAATATAAGTAGTTAGGCATAGTGAGATGGTGAATGCAAGCCTTTTAGAAATAGGGAGGTTTAGAGATGGAGGGTATAACCCTAATAAGTATTTATCATATATATAAGACTTGGATTTTATATAAATTAGATTTTAATATATACAATGGCATGTGTTTTATTTTATCACATAGGTTATTACTCATAATTTCAATTGTTATTACTTAGTCTCAGAATCCATATACACCAAATATCATATTAGGGGCATGTGCATGGAATATGAATTTCTCCTTGCTCAAGTTTACACCAATTTCATAAATGGAATGGAAATGCTTGTCATTATCCACATTTTATACACCAAAACCATATTATACTAACTTTTTGCAATAGGTTTACACTAAAAATAAGTCTTATTCCATCTACGGTAGTTGGATCACCCTTTTGCACTAGTTTTTTCACTAGAACAATCTATTAGAATTCATACAAGGATTATAAACTACTTCACTAATTTGGTTATTTAATTATGGATTCAAGCACATCTTGATTTTTTAAGCACACTCTCCTATAAATGAGGATTAGGACATTCACAATGCAATCCAAGTTATTCAATGCATATGAAATCTCCAAGGGTCATACCCTCTTCAATCACCATTTTTTTACACTAAGAAAACACAACAATTCATGTACCTAATCAAGGGTATTTATTCCTTCTTATTAGATCTATAAGTTCTCTTATCTTTAATTCTTGATTCATATCTTAAGTAAGGACTAATTTTTATATCTCTATCTAGGGTCCAATTTCAATGAAACTCTATCTCTATCTCTATCTCTTTCTCTATCTCTATCTCTATCTCTAGACTGTGGGGATAAGATCTACATTGTAGATTCATGTGAAGCATAATTCAATGTTGTGGCCTACATTTAATATTTTACTTCATAGATAAGTTCAAGTACAAACTTTTCCTTTTACTCTAATAATTTTATTTTATTGAATTACTAGAATAAAAGGGGGAAAATTTAGACACAAATTAACATTTAAGCTAAAACAATGCATTTGTGATCACCTTTTTTACACACTTAGTTCATGACCTATTCCATGGACTTTTGACCAATTCCTTCACTTTCAATGAAGATAACCATTCTTATAAGTAAACCAATGACTCTATAATGTCCCAATGCCTTATGCAAATTAGTTCAGGCTCACATAGAATGTTCCTAGTACCTAGATCAATTGTTTGTCTCCTCATACAAAAACACAATGTTCTTTTGTTTGGATCCACCATTATTGTCCTCCCACCAAATAATGAATAATTTATAAAATTTAAATTCATGAAAGGGTTATCCCATAATTTTGGCAAGCCCATCTAAAGGAACTTCAAAAATACCACTACAAATACACACTTCAAACCATTTTGTACACTAGAGGACTTCACACTGAAAACACCAAAATTATAATTGCACATTGAGATCAAATTCCCTATTTTTCCCAATTCTAATTACATATATCCCTAGTAACCTTGAGATAAAGTTTGAATACACTTTCAAGGTCATAATTCATGGTTGAAGCATTTAATTACACCAATATCTAGCACTTTTTACCAATATTTCACACACACCACTATAGCATGGGAAAACTACATGGAGTTTCATCCCTCTTCAAAGTATTGGTATGTGGATAGTGCTCAACATAGGGAGTGTTGAGGTCAAGCACAACTTCAACTGATAACCCCTTTTTATTCCATGATTGCATTCATATTACTATGGCATTGAGCTAGGGTTATGATTGAAAATAAGTTACAAATAAGTTTTTGCATCATATCAAAAGCTCCCACACAGTCCATAAAACACATAAGTGAAGGTGAACCTACCCTAGAAATTTTAGATCTCTATCATATGTTGGACATCAACACTCCTTATAAATAAAAACACACTACTATATTATCTAGTTATAATGCTCTTGTCTATAATCCCTATCAATTCTTATTCTAGATTTGCACTCAACTAACATAACCTCCCTATCAGTCTTAGATCTAGAAATAGTTTGCATCTCAGTTTTCCAACTAAGTTTATATTCTCCTTTTTAATTTTCATATTTTATAAGTTCAAAATAATTTTGTGCCATTTGTTTCATATCTATATAATTTTGATTTTGTACAATAGTTTGTCTAATTAGGGTTTATAATTATCCTAGTTCCCCAAATTTGATAAAATAAATCTATATCTAAATTAATAAAATTTGGATATAACTAGCAGAGTATGATTGATTTATTGCACTTTCTATAAATATAAATGACCAAGAGGATAATGTATTTAACTTTCTTTAGATTTATTTTGGTTTTTGATAGTGTACAATCATTAATAATTATCTAGAATGGATCTGTGGTTAATAAGATTAAGAAAATGACTGTCAAAACCTATTGGGATGAATACGGTAATGCTTGGAATCCTGTTGTAACTACAATCATCTAATTTTTTCTATATTTATCCCTATGAGATATGTTAGAATATTCTATAATATAACATTAACCGTGATTGTAGATAGGTGTTATGTGTAATTTTAGAGCTCAAATTATGTGCAGGTTCATATTAGTATTTCTTCACTTTAAAACCCTAGCTCAACTTTCAATACTTTCTTCACCTATAAAAGTGGTTAAAAAGGATGGGTTAAGATGATCTGAATAATTTCCTACTAAATATTTGATCATTATCTACATTCTAATACTTTGAACATGGCTTAGACCACATGTAGTTCCCCCACCCAACTATGTGTATGCTCAATCAATGCTATAATAATGAGTAGTGTAATCATGTGTGTCTTTTAACACTTAAAACCCTATAAATTTGACCTAACAATAGTATTTAGAGTTGGATTGATGGATGTTACTTTAATCATTTACTAATTTGGATGCTTTAAGGTAGTGCCTCAAGGATGTGCAAATATATTCTTTAGTGTGCAAATACATATCTAGGTGGGCTCTAAATAGATATAAACTCAGGATTAATGTGTATAAGTAGTTGGTTCTTTGGGTAATATCCCACCAAACAAATATGCAAAACATGTGGACTAACTCAAAGGAAGAGTTTGAATTTGAGAAAATAGTTAATGGAGAGCATGCTAATAGGTTTGGTCAAGGTCGATAATTCTAGTAACTAGATATGTCTGACTATAGTTAGATGTGTTTAAGAAATAAGAAATAGTCTGGTTAAGATGATTCATTATTTAGGAATAGATAAAGGAAATCCTATATAAATAAAACAAATAAATAAGGTCAAACCCATAGGGAAGTGAATGGATAGGAGATAATATGATCAAGAATAAGTTGTGTGAGAATCATCTAGAATTGGATGTCCAAGACTAGTGACTATAGAGCAAACACACACAACTATTATTGAATCAAGAAATCACAATAAGAGTATAAATTGATAGTAATTATATTCAAAAAGAGAGGATTACTTATACAAATCTTGTAATAGCATGTTGACATGCTTCATAAGCTCAAAGGCTTAATAGGATCATTGGCACAACAATAAATAGCTTACAAGCTAAACAACCCACACTACTCACAAGAGTAACACACCAATACAAAGGAAGATAGATCTTTAAATATGCTAAGGAGAGGCATAAAGCCACATACATTTGGTAATGATAACGTGGATCAGTTCAAGTGAATAGTAACCCTATTTACAACATGTCAAGCCCCATATGTCAACATTAGTTACCAAATGAATAGTACAACCATGTTGACTATAATTAGCCATGTGCATGTGCAACTAATGATCTCATTATTATACTAAATGACCTAATATCCACCTAATTAAGATTAATGTATATGAGTGTATTAAAGATTACATGAGGTGAAAAATTGACATCAACACCCCCTTGAGCATAGCTTAGGTGGGTAGTAGAATTGGGTCTCAGTAATTAGCCCTTGTTAGGTACCCAAGTACAATGAAATCTCTCAAAAAGTGGAGAAAATGAGAAAACCTATAGAAAAAACTTCCCCCCTAAAAAAAGAGAGAAAAGAAGAAGAGAACACTAAAATATCCCCTAGATGATGGTGTTGAAGTAGTCAATAATCCAAGTACACCTCACAAGATTATGAAGGTCAATGATGAGATTTTATACATGAATATTGTAGAAGCTCCATCTGCATCAAATAATTTTTCTTCCATTTTCCAAAGTAAGAACATGAGGCTGTACTATAAGTTACCCATTACACAATGGAAGATGAAGGAAATAGTATGAATATCTCTGAAAGTGGTCCAAATTAAATGTGGCATAGGTCTGGTAAGAACATGTGTAGAGGTTTGAGGTAATACCATTGAAGTAGACCAATCAAAAGAATAACATGGAACATTCTTTGAAATAATTCCCATATGAAGTGTGGAGTATGACTCACCAACTGAAGAAGAAAAATCCATAGGAAGAGATAATTCATTGATGTTATCAATGGGTGTACTCATACTATAAATAGTAGAGTCCTCTAAAGTGGTAGAATGTGAAGGATCTAGAAGAGCAACATCTTGAATATAAATAAATGTAGACTCTATAATAAGACAACTAAGGTCTAGTAGAATATCATCCCGTAGTGGTGGCTTGATATAAGGAAGAGAACTATCCACCTAGAATGTGTCATCATAGAGAATAGAAGTAGGAAGAGAGAGTACAATAGTCTTAAAAGAGACAATAGGAAGTGGAGGAGGAGTGATATAAATCTCAATAAGATCTCTAAAAATACTCTAAAGAGTGTTATAAACTATGGATCCCATGAAATGTGTATTAATAAGTGACCATAGACACAGTCATAAGAGTCATCCCAATCATCGTATTGACCTAGGTCAATAGGAGTAAAAATCTATCCATATAATAATGGAATAAGTTCTTGATCCATAATCAGCATTCCATGTACACATGCCATGAAGCATAATTAGTCTTTCCAAGAAATACTAGTGGTGTAGACTTAACCTTACTCATATATCTCTGAAGTGGGGTCGTCATGACCATAATTGAGATTAATAGTGCATGTTTTGGAGATGGACTTCAGACTACACCAAAAATGAGTCCAATCAAATTAGAGCAATCAATGCACAAGTGATAATGCACTCTCAAATGGACATTAGGATCTATTGATAATGCATCCATGAATGTGAGAGCATTATACACTAAATAGGCACATGTAATAGTTATAAAAATTGAGTGTGCACACAAGGGAGAATGTAGGGCCCTGAACAATAACCCCTAAAATTATGCTTGGCCCTCTCATATTTTGGTACTTTATATTTTAGTGAATTTTACATTATAAATAGGACCAATGCATCAAAAATGAAAAATATGAACTTTTGAAAAATATGGTGCTTAATTTTGAGCTACCGATCAAAAGTTATTACAATATTACTTTCTCATAAATAAGGCTTATTTAATTAAAATTGCACTAAAACTTTAAAAAATGCCCTATGGTGAGAGTGTACATAGCCTTCCAACCACTCATTGGAATTGACATTGAACCAATAACCTCCCAGTCATAACACCAAGTCTTAACCAATCCTTAATTTTCCCACTTGTGCAAATCAAATAAAAAATGTTTACTTAATGAAGGTAATCAGGGTAGTTTTTTTTAAACAAATGACTAATTTTTAAAAAGATCAAGTAGAAAGGAAGTAAATTTTGACTTGGATATTGAATATGGATGGTTCCTCTTTTTTCATGTACAAATCTACAATGTTAAATATCTGACCAGGAAGATTTTTGGTAAAGTTTGGGCACTCCAATGGAAGCCCATGTCCAAAATGAAGTTGGTCTATATTTTGAATTTGAAGGATTTAATAGCAAAATATGGTGCCTAGGTCTATGTTCTTGTTTAAAGGATTAAAAATTTCACCCAAATCTGAAATTAATAAGTTTCAATCTATTTAAAATGGTGCCATAGCACAAAAAAAGTGATTTTGTTATTTTGAAACCCTTGGATCAACAAAAAAATGCCTTGGATCAACAAAAAATGCCTCTATGATAGCAATAATTATGCCCAAGTAGCTAAATATGTGGTTCCCCAATATCAAAAGAACAAATTAGTAAAAAAAAACTTTCAACTAGATCTGCAACAAACCTTTCAAATAGCCAATGCAAAAGTATGCAAATGCCAATTATAATGACAATGCCAATTAGAGAATAACCCACAGATGAAACACTTGAATCTACAGCATGTCTCTAATTAGTTGATGGAGAATACAAAGTAATATTCTACTCAAAAATTCATATTAATAACAACAAAATATAAATGGTGATTAATACAATCACCCAGAGCTCTAATATCATGTGAGAATTATCCAGAATTAAATGTCCAATATCGATGAGTATAGAGTGAACACACACAACTGTTGTTAAATCAAGAAATCATAATTAGATCAAAAACTAATAAAATTTTTATTTAGGAAGAAATTATTTCTTATACAAAGCTTATAATAACCTATTGGCATGCACCACAAGTTCAAAGGCTTAACGGGCTCACTAGCATAACAATAAATGGATTTTAAGATAAATAACCCTTACTATTCACAAAATAAATAGCACTCACTCCATACCAATACAAAGGAGGATAGGTCTTTAAATAGGCTAAGGAGAGGTATAAATTTGCATCCATTTAGTAATGAAAACATGGGTTAGTTGCCAAGTGAATAGTAACCCCATGTGCAACATGTTGACATTAGTTTCTAAATGATTAGTGCAACCATGTTGACTACAATTAGACATGGGCATGTGAAACTAATGACCTCATTATTATACTAAATGACCTAATATCTACCTAAGAAAGATGAATTTACATGAGTGTAGTAAGACCTACATGAGGTGAAAAACCTACATCAACAAGTTGTGTATGCATAAGTCACATATACTAAGATTTAGTCAAAACTAACATGGTCAAGTGTCTATTACCAAATTTATCTATCTATTACCACCAACTTATTTTTGATGAAGTTATGTGTACTCCTTGAGTCAATCAAAACTATCACCTTATACTTATTTAGGAAACCCACTACCTTGAGGGTTTATAGGTTATTAATGCTTGAATGTGCATGGCATGATATATTTGGTTAGGTTTATTCTAATTACTCTGGCTCATCTTCAATCTCAAATGCTACTTCATCACCTTCTCTTTTTCATTGGCACATTAGATGTATAATTATGTATTCTCATCCCATTTATGTCCTTTATTGTATTTATTATCAAAGTTGAAACATAACCCTTTTTCCCATTTATATTTAATTTTTTTAGGATCCAATCTAATAGGTGTTATCCCATTTTTTGAATGAAAGTCAAAAAGTTAAAAGTGTTGAGTCTTTTAACTATAAATAGTCAACTTGAGTCAAAATTGGTCAAAGTTGTTGTTCCTAAGTTAAATTGTCTTACTTGAGGTATGCATGGTCAAAATTCAACACTTGGTTAAATTTTTAAGACAAAATTGAGAAAATTCAAAAAATTGACTAAGACTTTTAGTCTTTTTAGGTTTTAGAAGCCTACTAAACACACATCATATTTTTTATAACTATTTAGCAAGCTATCAAAATCTGATACATGTCCAAACATATTATGGGATCTAAGACCCATCTTGGCATGTCATCATATTCTTACCTTTGCTTAAGCACACTCCAAAACTTGATAGGTGATCAAACACCTATCAAATATTGATCAACTACCAAACATTCTCATGGATTTTAACATGTGCTAAAACACTTCATGAGATTGGATCCTTGTTCCAACACTTGTCAGATCTTGACATTTACCCATGTACCTCCATTTCTATGCCATCACTCCTCATTGGCCCTTGAAAGCATGGATTCCTCACATCTTGAAATATATTTTCTCACCTTTTCCATTATACTTACAATTTCCTCATTTATCCTCACTTATTCCACCCCTCATTACTTTCATTTACAAGTTCAACACCTCATTAGTCATTAACACTATAGGGTCTTGCATATCTAAATCATTTTCATAACTCACAATGGCTAAGGTTTATTTTTAGAAATATTGAACATTATTTTTCTAAGAATTTTTCCCTAGTACTTGGTCTTTTTATCAATCTATTCTTTCAAAAACTTATTCAAAATATCATTCTAAAAGTTCCAAATTTCATTGTGTGGTCTGTTAGAATTTATTCTAGTTCTAGACATCACCATATTTTAAAGGTTTTCTATACATTCATCAATATCATGAGTTTTTTGTGTACATCCCATAATTCACCTACCTAATAAACATCTCATCAAAATTTAAAACCTTACTAAACAAGCCATCAAGATATTATACCTTGTTTAGCACTCTATCAAACTCTAACTACCTACAAAACACTCCATCAAAATATGATACCCTATCAAACATGTTATCATATTGAGACCCTAATCAACATTATATTAGACTTTGACACTTACTCCAAGACTTTTTAAAATATAACACTTATTCATACACCCTATCATATTTTTCCATCTATATTTGTATACCCTAAATTTAACCTCTTCTTGGAGCACATTCAAATTTATATCTTTCTTCATAGGCCAATTCAGATTTTGGTCCTTCTCTCATAGGCAAGCAATCCTCATCGAATGTCAAAATTTGGGAACCTAATCCAAGAGACTCCTAATAAAAACACTCTAAAGAAGACCCCTACAAATAAAATTTCCAATTATAAGAAGACATAGAAATGAAGTATCAATTCCAAGGAGTGGTTCCACCTTCACACCTAGATTCAAATATTGAAGAGATAATAGACACCAACCTAGGACACATTGATATGGAATAATTCTAGAGAATAATAAGTGGTGTACATAAAACATATTATAGATAAAGCATCCATAATAGTGGATCAGCTCAAGTAGTTGTGTTTCATAGTTTAGTACAATGTCTATAATTAGTGTTACCAATGGCCAAACACTATGATGCAAAAAAAAGAGAAGCCAAGAATATAAAAAGGGATTTAATCTTATGCTTAGATTAGATCATATTGGTCATATATTATAGCTACCTGATAGGGAAGCATTTGTAAATTTGACTCATGTATCTACTCAAAAAAAATAGGATTCTAATACTAGCTCTTATTTAAAGTAGGTCAATAAGTAATAGTTGACAAAATCTAGGCATACATCACCAAGACTACCTAAAAATATTTCTAGATTTCAATTCATGAATGAATTCAATGACATGATCACACTCTTGCATAAAGTAGTGGGAATTCTAGTTGTGATGAATTTCTAAAAGTGGATGTACAAGTACTTATGGATCATCCACCAGAATAAACAATATATCAATTGGGGATAATTGATCAATGATTCAATTCACAAGCAACTAGTAGATGTCAATAAAAATTTTAAATTATATATGAACTCTTATCTTGTTTACGTTTTCACTAGAATAAGGTTATATAATGGTTTGAATATAGTTGGTTATATGTAGATAGCCAAAATCTATGACTTCTATCCTCAACTCTCTTTGAAAGAAAGTGCTTGACATTTTCATAGGTTAAATGATACATTATTACAATATGTGATTCAAATGTTTGAACCAAAACCATACAATTTGAAGCTATAAATTCAATCCTCTTTATATATTTCCATGTGGGGAGCATGGTTCATGTGATTCTCAACTTTCACCTAATTGAGAATTTATGGCTGTGAAATTGCTTCATACATGCTCCTAAGATATGTGGATAATAGATGGGATTTAATGAAACTAGTGAGATAGCTGACTAAAACACACAAGTTGTTATCTTATAAAAATAATTTTGGAATAAAATTTCATATCTTTATTGGTTGATACACTTGTTTTTATTTATCCAAATTAAAATTGATCCACAATGAAATGGCTTGAGTTACTATTCGATCATTTGAAATCTGGCCTTCATTTGATATTAGGGGTCTGATGTAGAATATTATTGGTTCTTCATATCAACATGTATATCATTTTGAAAACTACTGGATGGATTGTGATGATGAGAAATATTTTTTTTCCATGATTATTCATGATTCACTCTAGAACAGGTTATTATTTTTGATATATTAGAGATCAAGAAAAATATATCACATGATAAAGATGTATTATATCTCATCTATAAAAAATATAGACATGAATCAAAACCTCTTCCAAGAATATATTATCACAAGGAAGATTCCACTTCACTCATCAACAAAACTCAAGGCATCCTAAACATAACTATGATATGGTTGAAGAGCAAAGGCATAAAGACTGATAAAGCATGATTTCTTCCTTCAATAAAAGAGACTAAATTAGGGAATGTTCATCTAAAACATAAAATAGAGATAGGAACACCCTCCATGGTAGGAACCAATAAGGATTTAGAGTAAATAGAAGCATAAATAGAAGTTAAAGTAGTTATGAAGGTTTTTTCAGTGGAAAAAAGACTCAATTTGAAGATAAAAAGACTGGGTGAAAAGATTCTATGTACTCTAAGTCTTTCTATTTTATAATAAGTTCATCTTGATAATTTTTCCAACCTCAAGCTCTGGTAACTAATACCACACAATAGCTTCTAGTCTTTAATTTATCCTTGTTGTTTGATTCTTTTATTCCTTCTCAACCTGATACTTTTATACCATTGTCTCTTGTGTAAAATGTTGAATTACTAACCGAACCTTATCCTAAGACTTTAATTGATACATTAGGGAAATAATAAGTTGAAATTATTTGTGTAAAATATCAAGCTTTGTCAACTCCTCCCCCTTCTTCTGAAACTTAAAAGGAATGTGATACTGTCCTCGCACAGTTGTCTCCTAATGCAAAATTTCCTAATTGGTTAAATGAAGTTGTGAAGAAAAGAAATAAGATTGAGTTTCCACAAGAAATTAATTTTAGCATCTCGACAACTATACATCCTCATGTGGAAAATAAACCCAAAATAATCTCAAGAATAATCACTAATCAAAAAGGAGATATATATGTAGAAATAGTAGTCCCTCCCATTAACAAAAATTAAGAGGATGTTTTCACTTCTAATTATCAAGTCATAAAAGCTCATCTGGGAAAATCTATAACATAAGGTATGAATTATAATGTCTAATCTACAAGTGGCACATTTTTTGAGAAAATGAACCAAGATAAAGTAACTAAGGAATAACTCAAAGAAAAAGTTTAACAACTAATGTTTATGGTTCAAAAACTGGTAAGGCCTATTAGTCTTCCTATTTTGTTGTTCATCAAATTAATGATATAGAGGCACTTAATATTGCAGAGTAAATTGGTCATATGGGTAAAGTAAGAAAAGAATGGACCAAGAAAAATTTTCAAGAAAGTATCACCAGTCTTCAAATAATGATGACTATATGTTTTGAAATTCAATTAGAATATGATCAAGTAACTAGAACTAAAAATAAATATAGAGAGGAGGAGTGTAAATGGAATGAATTGATTCCTAAGTTTCTAGATGATCTAATTCAAGAAAAGGTCATCCAAAAAGAGGATATTATGTACCTTACCAAATTTCTAGGGGTTGTTAAATTTAGAGTTCACATTGTTACAAAAAGTGTTAATAAATTTGAGGAATTTAAGTCAATGGGAGGATGTTATTTCCTTGAGATACTAGGATAAGTATTAAAATTTAAATGCAAGCTCATTGATGATAAATGTAAATTCTTATTTGAAGAGGTCATTATTAATCAGTTCAAGAAAAATATTGAAAAGATTACAATTTCAAATTCTGCATTTAATTATGATTCAACTCAAATGTTGATCAAGTATCAAAAAATATTTGAGAACCTCAATGAAATGTTGAAAATGTTACAAGGAAAACCTCAAAGGATGATGGACCTATATTATGATGTATAAATAGCTTATACATATTTAAATGGTCTAGATGAAGATAAAATGTTGGAAATCATGCAAAAGTTTGATGAATATCAGAAGAAGTTATAACCTGAGAAAGAGCAGGTCTAGATCATCATTAAAAAATATGATAAAGAATGATTCTACATAAAAAAATTATCTTTCTCATAGATTTGTTTTTCCTGAATCATTCTTTCAATTGTCATTACACCTTGTATTAGTTAATTTGCATATTGTAAAGTCGTGTAAATGTATTAAGTTCTTTTTGTAATTTCGAATCATACAAATTTACCAACACACTTTTTTAAGTTGTGAAAATTTGTAATTATACTTTTTTAAGTTGTTCAAAAACACCAACACATTTTTTTAAGTTGTTTAAATTAATTAACATGTTTTTGCAAATTTAATTATGTAAATTAGCTAGTGTGTTTTTACATGCCACTGAAAAGGCAAAAAATGTGGTTATGTACTGTAACCACCTATTTCAACCTATAAATATTATTTGAAGTTGTTCAAAAACACCAACACATTTTTATAAGTTGTTCAAATTACTTAACATGTTTTTGTAAATTTTAAATTGTGCAAATTAGCTAGTGTGTTTTCACATGCCCTTAAAAAGGCAAAAAATATAGTTATGCACTGTAACCACCTATTTCAACCTATAAATATGATTTGATGGATTATTTTTAAAGGTTATTGATAGTTAAACTTTTCAATATACATTTTTTAAAGAGGAGATTACATTAGTAACCAACAAAGATCAATACAAGGAGATTTTTCAAACTTTATGTTTAATATTTCTTCATGGATTATGTATGTCTATGTTATCTACGTGTAATTTGATATTTGATTTATAAAAAAAATTAGTTGTTATAACCTAGTCAAAACTTAGAAATTTTATTATAGTGTTTCTTTTCAAACCTACATCTATTATTTTTATTTTGGTGAAACCTTGGTAGAGTTAAAAAGTAACTTTTCATTTTTTACAAGGAAATATAAAGTGATTGTTATATTTTGTTACTCGGTCTTATATAGTTATTTTTTTGAATTTTGTGTGTTCTTATGGACACACATATGTCTTTCATATCCATTGAATGATATAGGTTACCTTCTATGCAGATTACTCATCACTTCAACATTTTCAGTAAGTCTTTGAGTTTGACTAATTAAACATGTTATCTTCCACTTGTCTAAGCATATTTCTTTCCCTTGTATCTCTTTCATACTTTCCTTTATATAGCCTTTTCATAATTTTTAGTTAAAATTACTATCCTAATAAAACCCATTTTTGCTATAAATATTTTTCCTACTACATCTTTTTAGGTTTTCAATAAAGATATCTCAACCTTGTAATAGGAGAGGGATATTGTCAGGTGATTTTTAATGATAATTGTCCATTTGTTCTTTCACCAACTTTTCATGCCAATAGGTTTTAGCACCCACTGTGGGGCACATTTTTGTAACACTCGTGCAACTCACATTTTGATATATTGGTCCATATGATTTTTCCATCAACACAAAGACCACTCTATCAACTTGAGTTAGATTTAGAATGGTATACATAATTGCACATCATTTCATATATCAAACAATTAACCTAGGACTTTGATGAAATTTTAGTGACTCAATTTTTAATTATTCTAGGAATTTTGAATCAAGAATTAGATCATGTTGAGAGAGAAAAAATAATTATTGCATGTAGAGAAGCCCACAAAGCTTAATAAATAGCCCAAAATCATTATATTTTATTCATGACTATTTCATCCATTTAAAATCTTTATCGTTAACCTAGTTTTAACTAGATAGAAACTATAGAAGAAGACATTGCTTCAAGTCTTCAACAACTAGCCTGGGATAACAAAATGAGTTATGCTTAATTAAAATTTTACACTATAGTAATAAACATGGAGGAAGATCATGCTATCATAAACTAAGGAAATATTGAAATTATTTCAAGAAGGTAAGAAAGAATAAAAACATGAAGATCAGTCTATATAGCTGCTCAAATAATTTTAGCAGTAAGAATTTCATCTAATGACCATTCAAGCAGTCCAAGCACTAGTTCTTCAACTGAATATTTATTGGTAAAGTCAAACACAAGAATATATTTTGTCAAATTTGATAACCTTTGCTTAGGATAATAGAAATATTTCAACACATTTTGATAGAGTTATTGAGGTATTAGAGGACAAAGAAGATTGTGTCATTTTATCATAAAGATATGAATCACTAGTTGTATGTAGAGTTTAACAAATAAGACCAGCTCAGAGAATTCTTCAATTTGCAATGATTCTTCATCAACATTAAAAACTAAAATAAAAAAGGTTCACTAGGGATAATAAATTAAAAGTTGAAATCAATTCTTTTTATTAGTTGTAAGAGGATTCTAATTTCAAATTGAATCTCAAACCAAAAGGCTAACCCAAAAATGTAGTCAGTCTTCCTACAACTCCTAAGAAAGGTAAACCGTTAAAAGAAGGAATGATCGTCAGTCAAGCTCTTATCTAGTTAGGCATTATTGTACCACTATAGGTAGGGTTTCTAATCATGGATTTATCATAGGGTAATGTAATTGACTTTTTGACTTTGGGACAATTTCATGAACTTTTGAAAGGTTCATAGAAGAATTTTCCTATATTTTTAGGTGATGGCAAATAGCATCCAAATGAACATATTACTACTTTCTTTGTAGCATGTGTAATTTTAGGCATTGAAAATGAGGATGTCATAGTGTAATTATTTTTTGAAACTCTCTATAATGGAGTAACATATTGGTTCTATCATCTTCCTCTAGAAGCAATAACCAATTGGACTAATATGAAAACCTAGTATGAAAATAGATTCAAATAGGTAGAAGATGCACATACATTATTGGCTCAACTCACTCAAATGAATAAAGAATCATATGAACCTATGAGAGATTTCATAACTAAATTCAACAAGATACTACATAAAATACCAATAACTACAAACCAACAAATGAGAATTAGAAATGCTTATTTATTAATTCTCAACTGCCTTAAGCAAGTTATCAATCGATAAGAGCCATAGTAGTTTATTTGACTGCAACTCAAACATTAGATATTGATTTCAAATATGACATGATAATGGCTAGAAAACTAAAGAGGGAATCAACTAAAATTAAAATATAGAATTCATCTCAATCTTCCACTAAATGACTTTTATAAAAAATGGCTAATGATATAACAACCTTGAAGAAGTAACTACCTCAAAAAACCATTACAGCTCCTTATCAAGACATTCTAAGAAGAAATTATGTGTAGTTTCAAAGGGATTATCCTCGATTACAAACTCCTCATTAAAAACTTACACTATAAGGTCCTCCTCAACAAAATAAAAATCTACCTATGAATGTCATTTTGGAAATGGAATAAATATTTAGATATGAAGAGATTGAAGAATAAAAAGAACTATAAAATTTAGATCATCAAGACTGTGAAATTGAAGAACTTGGTGGTGACTATGTAAATTTATTCCTGGAATATAATTTATATGAAGACGATTATGAGGAAAATTTTGAATACTTGAATATTTAGTCATTTATGGTCTTCACAAGAGCTCAAAATCAAAAGAAATGACAAAATGATAGGCAAAAAGAATCTATGAAAGTTATTCTTCTATGAGGAACACCACCTCCTATTAAAATGAAAGGAAGACAACCAATAGCTAAATTACGTGTCCTTGAATACTTCTAATGGTTATCTAAAATATACTCCTTTTATCAATAATAATGTTAATATATCTCAGCTTCTAGTTTATCTACTTTTGATATAATTGAACATATCAACAAGATTAAAATTCATATGTCAAAAGATGAGCATTGGAGAGCCTATCCAATTCAACTACTCCTTATAAATACATTCTAAGAATAAATTATGTGCATTTTTAAATAGATTGTCCTTGATTAAGAGCTTATCAGTAAAAACTTACACTGGAAGCTCCTCCTCAACAAAATATAAATCTACCTATGAGTGTCATTTTGGAAATGGAATAAATTTTTGGATATGAAGATATTGAAGAGGAAAATGAAAGAGAAATCTATATCCTTAATAATTTGAAATTAAAGAACCTGGTGGTACTACATAAATGCATTTCTAGAATATAATTCAGATGAAGATAATTATGAGAAAATTTTTGAAGACATGAATAGTTAGTTGTCCATGGTCTTCACAAGAGCTCAAAATAAAAATAAATAGCAAAATGATATGCAAGAATAATCTATGAAATTTATTCTTCCATGAGGAACACTACCTCCTATTCAAATGAAAGCAAGACAACCAATAGCTAAATTAGGTGAGTCCTTCCTAAATAATTTTAATGGTTATTCAAAAAATAATCCTTTTGTCAATAATAATGCTAATATATCTTAGCCTGTGGAATGTTCTTATTCTACTAGTTTATCTACTTTTGATATAATTAAACATATTAACAAGACTAAAATTTAAATGTCACAAGTTAAATATTTGAGAGACTATCCAAATCAACTAGCTAGGACAGTAGAATTTATCAAAGGCAAAAATCCTATTTAAAAAAAGCCAATGTGAAATAAACATTAGCCAACCCACCCTCTTCTAATCTAGTAAACTCCATGGTTGTTGTGACTTCCAAGTCTAATAAAGTTGATCCTTTTTATGTTTCCTTATTCCTTAAGGAATGTAAAATCAATAATTGCATAATTGACATAAAATCCTCAAATAACACAATGTCTACCAAAGTTTATCATGATCTGAGCCTGACCTATACAAAAACATTTGGCCATTATTACTCAATTGAATCAAAACAAGTTCCAATTATTGGCCAAATCAAAGATGCCCAAGTTATCCTTGCATCATTTATTTAAAAAAGGGTCAAGATCAAAATCTTAGTAGTTGATATCCCATTAGCCTATGGTATTCTCTTAGGAAGAAAATTTTGTAAGTAACAAGGTGAAAATTTTTAATTGTATTTGTCACATGTAATTATTCCAATCAAAGGATTGAAACAACACCTTGAACTAGAATTGAAAATGAAATACACTGTGTAAAAAGTAGTTGATCCCAGGAAAGATATCTTATATGAAGATGCAAGTATAGGTAATTATTTATTGATGTCAAAAATAGATCTAGATTTTCTATCAATCATGGAAACCAATCCTAATGAAGTATAGATAATGTAATTTGGTGTTAATTACTCTTCAACATGATCTGGTCCAAGAATTATTTTGGTATCCCCAAACAAAGAAATATTTCCTTTTTCTTACAAATTTCCATTTGAGTGTACTAATAATATTGTAGAGTATGAATAACTTTTTCTTGGGTTATAGGTTGTTGAAGAAATAGGAATTAAAATTTTGAAAGTATTGGGTAGTAGTGAAATAGATCAAAGGTCAGTATCAGGTGAAAATGACTATTTAAGGCATTATAAGAATAGAGTTTCGGATAACATTGAAAATTTTGAATCAATTTCTATTTATTTTATCCCAAGAGAAAATAAATCCAAAGTAAACACACTTGTAATATCAACTTCACTATTGATTCCTTACTCAGAAGTTCATAAAAAAAAATACATGATTAAACTTGTGTATCAACCTAGCATGTTAGATAATTCAAAAATACTGACAAGTTTTCAATGATGAGTAACAAATTATCTCCTTTCTTGAAAATTTTGATATTTTTAGAAACCTATATTTCAAATGCAATGATTCATTATATAAAGAATCTTATTTATAAAATTTGAAATAATTTGTTAATGAAGAACAAGATGAAGAAAGGGTAATCAAACTGAAAGGAAATAAAATTCTTAAAGGTTTGGTCTCATTGGAAGAAATTTTTGATAAATATGATGGGTTCATCAAAAAGAAGATGTAAATATTATGAGAAAGTAAATATTGGTTTTGAAGAATAACTTAGGTTGGTTAACATTAAAAAATATTGTTCACCAAAAGAAAAGAGAAAAAACATTATTTGATCTAAAAATACATTAACATTCTTGCATATTCGTATGAAAATCTCATCATTTTGTCTAAAATGTAACACATGATTCCACTCAATCTTAATGTCAAACCATTCAAGAAAAATCAAAGATAACATAATCCAAAAATTACAAGAATAATTTTTACACAAATTCAAAAAATATTGAAAGCACAGATTATCTTCACCATTCACCACTCAACTTAGATTACTAATATTATCACAGCTCATAAAAAGAATGGATAAATCAGAATCTATGTAGAATTCAAAAATTGAAATCAAGATTATCTCAAAGATAACTATCCATTGCCTATTATGGATCAATTTCTCTAGGTAGTTATAGGTTTAAAAATGCTCTCTAATTTGGATGGTTTCTCTAGTTATAATCAAATTGAGGTTGATAAAGAAAATGAACATAAAATAGCTTTCACAACTCCATGGAGAACTTTTGCATATCGATAAATGCTATTTTGATTGATCAATGTAGGGGCTATATTCTAGAGAGATATGGATCTTGCATTCAAAAATCTGAAGAATAAGATAATTGTAGTATATCTAGATGATCTAATGGTGTTTTCAAAAAAATCACTATGAACACCTTGAAAAAATGTTCAAAAAAATTTGATTGCGTGGTATCTCTCTCAACCCTAAAAATCTATTTTTGGGGTAACTAAAGGAAAACTTATTATGCACAATGTATCTAAATAAGGTATCAATATTGATTCAAAAATAATTGAAGCAATTTAGAATTTGTCTCTACTAACTAGTAAACTAGGTATGCATTCATTCTTCAGAAAGGTGAATGTCTTGAGAAGATTTTTTCATGATTTTGAAAAACTCACTAGGCACATTATTGATATGATATAATGAAATGAAAACCCTCATTCAAGTGGAATAATGAAGGAAAATAGGTAATTAAAAAGATTAAAAAAAATTATCGCTTGTGTGCCAACTCTAATTTATCTAGACTTAAAAAAAGAGTTCATCATTTATTGTTATGCCTCAAAACATACACTCTTAGCCATACTAGTTCAAAAAAATGATGAAGGTATTAAATCTCCTTTTGCTTTCATGAGTTATAACTTGAAAGATTATGAATTGAAATATTATCCAAAATATAACACGCATATGCAGTGATGAAAGTTGTCAAATAGTTTAGGTATTATATTCTGCATTCACGTTCCATTGTAATGGTGCCAAGTATAGCAGTCAAGTCTAGTTTGACTCAATAGGAGCTAGGAACTAAGAGAGCTAACTGGATAATCAATTAAAATAATATGATCTTGAAATCAAGCCCAAAAAAATTATTCAAGAAAAAGCATTATGTCATCTCATATTAGAACAAAAAGGTTCTCAAATAATCCCTTCAACAAATTTTGATAATCAAAACAAATAAGAGTTTCCCTTTGTCCTTTTTGTTGATTATACCAATGAATGGTTTATGAATATTGCTTTATTTTTGACATATGGATAATTTTAATTCCATATAAATGATAAAAAGTGCATAAAAATCAAGTTTAAAGCTATACAATATGTGATTTAGGATGGCACATTATTCCAAAAGAGTATTGATGGCTTTTTCTTAAGGTGTGTTAACACTGAACAATAAAAGATCTTATAAGATTTTCATGATCAATCCTATGGTAGAAAAAAAAATTCTCTAGTAACAACATACAATATCTTAAGATCTCACTATTATTAGCTTACATTATTCAATGACTCCTATGAGTCAGTAAGAAAATGTGAGGCCTATTAATAGTTTATTGGGTAACCAAACCTTGTAGTATTTCCCCTTAAGCCAGTGGTGATAAAAGAGTCTTTTCGACAATGGGGGTTGGATTTCATTGGAACTATTAATCCTAATTCAAGTGTAGGACATATGCATGTTCTTACTACACATTGCTTCACCAAATGGGTAGAATCAATCCCAGTCAATCATATAACTGTAGAAGTTATTTGTAACTTCATCAAGGAGAATGTTTTGTTAAGATATGGTGTTCCACAAAAGATCATAATAGAAAATGCTTAATTTTTTATTCTTCATATTTGATTATATTTTTTTATGGTTATGGCATCTCATTGTCATACTATTTAGACTATTACCCATAGGGAAATGGTCAAGTAGAGTTAAGCAATAAGAACCTAGTTACTATCATTTATAAGTTGGTTAATGAGAATAAAAAGAATTTGTATGATACACTCCGATTAGTTCACATAACACCAAAAAAAATCCATTAGTTTGTCTCCATTTTAGTTTCTCTATGGGATTGATGTGGTAATTCTAATAACATTTGAATTACCTAGACATCAGCTAACCAAGGCCATTGAGAACCAAAACTTTGAAATTCCCTTGGATAAAAGAATTATCTACTTGAACCAGTTTGAAGAAGAGAGATCCAATTTTTTTAACAAAATTTCTAAACATTAGGCTCAAGTTAAAGTCCTTTTCAAAAATAAAGTGAAGAAAAGATATTTCTAGGTGAGATATCTTGCTCTTATGTGGGATAAATGTAGAGAACCTAAAGGAAGTCATGGGAAGTTTGATTCTTTATGGATGGTCCCTTTCAAAATTGATAAAATATGTAGAGAAAACACTTTATATTTGTCCTATCATGATGTTACACGTCTTCCATTTCCCTAGCATTACTTCAAGTGAAATCAGGTAGTCCCCTACATATAAGTATGTACATAATAATTTTAGATTGTCTCCTTTTACTATCTTTGTTTTGGCATGCATGTGTCTTATTTTTCAATAATTCAACAAATTGTCTATTGTTTCATCCTCTCTATGTATTGGTCCATTAATATAAAAATCTTATAGCTTTGTCTTTTTCTTGAAAACTTTAAGTGATCAATCAAATGACTTGTATAAAAAGGTTAAAATAATTATTGCTTCACAAGTGGATAATAGGTTTCCTTTATGGTAAATACACAACCATTGTTTAATGGTTTAAAATTATAATATTTATTTCCTAAAACACCTATTTGAAGCTCAAATAAACTCCACATCCTTAGTCTTATGCCAGTTCTATAATGTAAAGTTTTTTCATTTTCCAAAATAGATAGGTTTTCATGGATCTCTTTAAATTAATAGATGGTAAACATACATAATCTTCATGAGAAGAAGATCTGGCCTAGTAGCACATGTTCATTTCTCATACAATTGAGATAGGTGAACTAGATGTTAGTTGGTTGGATCAAGATATACAAATTTTCAAAATAGAAGATTTATCCTGATAGTGCATGTTCATTTCTCATATGATTGAAATAGGTAAATTGGTTGCCATTTGGTTGTATTAGGACATGAAAATGTGAGTTTCATATAAATTCTTAAAAATTTATGACAATGAAGACAATAGTAGTTAGTAAGATTCTGAAAAAGTCAAACAAAATTGTAAACAAATGGAAATGCACTTATCTACAACATCAGAGTCTAGAGTTTTTCTCTCATCCTTTATAATTTGGGGTCCCTAGTAGAAGCCAATTTTTATTCTAGTTTTTAAATAGAAGTCAAAAATCTAAAAGTGTTGATTTTTTTACCATAAATGGTCAACTAAGTCAAAATTAGTCAAAGTTTTTCCCATGTCAGATTATCTTACCCAAGGTATTCATGGTCAAAAGTAAACACTTGGTCAAATTTTGAAGGCAATTCAAAAAAGTGACTAAGTTTTTTAGTCTTTTCAAATTTATAAGATTTTTGAACACACATCATATTTTTTATATTTATTTAGTAGGCTATCAAAATTTAATACATGTTTGAACATACCATGAGATCCAAGACCCTGCTTGGCACATCATCAAATTTTTACCTTTACTTAAGCACACTCTAAAACATGATAGGTGCTCGAACACCTATCAGAACCCAATTAACTACCAAACATGCTCACAAATTTTTTCATGTGTTAAAACACCTCATGGGATCTAATCCTTTCTCCAACACTTGTTAGATCCCAATGTTTGCCTATGCACCTCTATTTATCTACCATTATTCCTCTTTAGCCCTCGCACACAAGGATTCCTTTCATCTTGTAATATATTTCATCACCCTTTCCATTTTTATTACCATTTTCTTCTTGATCCTCACTCCTTAAACCCTTTATTTCTTTCATTTTTAGGATCATCACCTCATTAGTCATCGACATTATAGTGTCTCATAGATATGAATCATTTTCATAACTAATAGTAGCTAGGGCTTATTTTCATAAATCTTGAACATTATTTTTTTAAGAATTTTTCCTTAGTGATTGGTATTTTTCTCAAGTTATTATTTCAAATACTTATCCAAAATATCTTTGTAAAATTTATAGATTTCATTATGTGGCCTATCAAAAAAATTATAGTTCTAGACATCACCAAATTTTAAAGGATTTCTAGACATTCATCAGATCATGGGAGTTGTCTATGTACATCTTGAAATCTACCTACTTATTGAGCATCTCATCAGAATGTAACACCTTGCTAAACATGCCATTAGGATCAAAGACCTTGTTGATCACTCTATCAGACTCTAGTTACCTACAGAACACTCCATCAAAATCCAACAACCTACCAAACACCTTGTCAAAATTTGAGACCTCCCTCAACATGCTATTAGAATCTAACACTTGATATAAAACTTGTTAGAATACAACACTTTTCAAAAAACCCTACCAGATTCTTCCATCTATAATTGCATACCCTAAATTCATCCTTTTATTAGATCACATTCATATTTTTGTCTTTCTTCACAAGTTAATTCAAGGGTTGGTCATTCTCTTAAAGGCAAGTAATCTTTAGTAAATATTAGCATTCGGCACCTCGATCAAGGAAAATCCCATTAAAAAAACTTTGAAAAGTACCCCTACTAAGAAAAGTCTCTAATTAGAAGAAGATATACAAATGAAGTATTAATTTCAAGGAATGGTTCCACCTTCACACCTAGAGTCAAATGTTGAAGGGATAATAGATACCAACATAGGCCATATTGATATGGAATAGTTATGGAGTAGAATAAGTGGTATACATAAAATAAATTATGGACAAAGCATCTACAATAGTGGATTGGCTCAAATAGTTGCATTTCATATTTGAATACAATGTCTAGAATTAGTGTTGACAATGGCCAAGTAGAAAAAATGGAAGTTAAGAATCTAAAAGGATCATTAATCTTATGCTTAGGTCCAAAGCATATTGATCATCCACTTTAGATACCTGATAGGGAATCATTTGTAAATTTGACTCCCGCATCTACTCAACAATTCTAGGATTCTAATGCTAGTTCATATTCAAAGTGGTTCAATAATCAATGGTTGAAAAAACCTAGGCATACATCTACAAGGCTACCTAAGAATCTTTCTAGATTTTAATTCATGAATGAGGTTAATGACATGATCACACTCTTTCATAGAGTAGTGAGAATCCTAGTTATAACTAATTTCTAAACATGGATGTACATGTACATATGGATCATTCACTTGAATAAATAGTATATCAATTGGGGATAGTTGATCAATGATTCAATTCACAAGCAACTAATAGAGGTCAATACAACTTCAAAATTATATATGACCTCTTATCTTATTTATTTTTTCACCATAACAATTTTCTATAATGGTTTGAATATAGTTAGTGCTATGTAGACTGCCAAAATCTATGACTTCTATTCTCGAGTCTATTTGAAAGAAAGTGCATGACATTTTTATAGGGTAAATAATGCATTCTTATAAAATGTGATTCATATGTTTGAACCAGAACCATAATATTTGAGGCTATAAATTCAAGCCTTTATAGAGATTTCTATGTGGGGAACATGGTTCATATAATTCCTAGCTTTCACCAACTTGAGAATTTATGGCTGTGAAATTGCTTTATACATGCTCCCAAGATATGTGGATGATAGATGGGCTTTGATGGAACTAGTGAGATAGTTGATTGAAACAAATATTTTTTTATCTTATAAACACAAGTTTGGAATAAAACTTCCTATCTCTATTAGTTGATACACTTGTGCTTCTTTATCCAAAGCAAAAATTATCGATGAAAAAATGACTCAAGTTACTATTTAATCATTTGAAATCTGACCTTCATTTGATGTTAGGGGTCTAATGAAGAATATTCTCAGTTCTTTACATAATCATGTACATCATTTTGAAGACTACTATATGGACTGTGATGATGATAAAGATGTAAGAATCTATGATTATTCACGATTCACCCTAGAACATGTTATTTTTTTATATATTGGAGATCAAAAAATATATATCAGATGATAAATATGTATTAGATCCTATATATGAAAAAGATGGAATTGAATCAAAACCTATTCTAAGAGTATATTATCATAAGAAATAATCCACTTCACTCATCAACAAAAATTAAGGTGTCTTAAACAAAACTTTGAAATGGTTGAAGAGTACAGGCATCAATGTTGACAAAGTAGGATTTTCTCCTTTGATGCAAGAGATCGAATTAGGAATTGCTCATCTAAAACATCAAATAAATATAGGAACATCCTCTACAGGAGGAACCAATAAGGATTCAAAGTAAATAGAAGTTAAAGTGGTTATAGAGGCTATTCTAGTGAATATCCCACTAAGAAGATTGGGTGAAAAGATTCCAAGTACTCCAAGTCTTTTTATTTCAAAATAAGATCCTATTGATAAGTTTTTCCAACTTCAAGCTCTAATAAATAATACTATACATTATTTTTTGGCCTCCAATTCATCGTTATTATTTTATTCTTTTTTTCCTTCTCAGCTTGATACTTTTATACCATCGTCTCTATGTAAAATGTTGAATTTATGACTTAAACTTCTTATAAGACTCCAATTGATACATTAGGGAAAGAATAAATCTGAAATTATATCTAAAAAATATCAAGTTTTGTCACCTCCTCCCCCTTCTTCTTAAATTCAAAAGGAATTTGATAATGCCCTTGTGTAACAATATCCTAATGCAAAATTTCTTGATTAGCTAAATGAAGTTGTGATGAAAAGAAAGAAGATTTAATAGCCACAAGAAATTAGTTTTAGCATCCTAACAATTGTACATCTTCATGTGGCAAAGAAACCAAAAACAATCTCAAGAATAATCACTAATCAGAAAGGATATATATATGCATAAATAGTAGTTCCTCATATTAAGAAAATTAAAGAGGATGTTAAAGCTTCTGATTATTAGGTCACAAAAGTTTATCTGGAAAAAGTTATAATATAAGGTATGAATGAGAATGTCCAATCTACAATTACCACATTGTTTGAGAAAATGGACCAAGATAAAGTAACTACAGAGTAATTAAGAGAAAGAGTTGAACAACTAATGTTTATGGTTGAAAAACTGGTAAGGCCTATTCAATCTTCCCCTTTTGTTGTTTATCAAAATTTTAATATAGAGACACTTAATATTGTGGATTAAATTGGTCATATGGGTAAAGTAATAAAAGAGTGGATCAAGAAAATTTTACGTTAGAGTATCACTACTATTTATAAAATGATGGTTATATGTTTTGAAATTCAATCAGAATATGATCAAGAAACTAAAAATAAAAATAAATATGGAGAAGAGGTGTGGGGATGGAATGAATTGATTCTCAAGTTGAAAGATTTCTCTTTTATGTGTCCATATAATCTAATTAAAGAAAAGGTCATCCAAAAAGAGGAGAGTTTTTACCTTATCAAATTTCTAGGGGCTATTAAATTTAGATTCCATGTTATTAAAGAAAGTGTTAATTAATTTTAGGACTCTAAGTCAATGGGAGGAGATACTCTCCTTGAGATAGTAGGAGAAGTAGGAAAATTGAAATGCAAGCTCACTAATGATTAAGGGAAATTTTTATCTGAGGAGGTCATTGTTGATTAGTTCAAGAAAAATATTGAAAAATATTATAATTTCAAATTCTATATTTAATTATGACTCATTTCAAATGTTGATTAAGTATCAAAATAATTTGAATAACCTCAATGTAATGTTGAAGATGTTTCAAGGAATAGCTCAAAGGATGATGGACTATATTGTGATGCAAAAATAGCTTATACATATTTAGAGACTTTAGATGAAGATAAAGTGTTGGAATTCATGCAAAAGTTTGGTGAATATCAGAAGAAGAAGCCATATCCTAAGAAAGAGGAGGTCCAAATCATAATTATTAACTATGATAAAGAATGATTATATATCAATTTTTGATCTTTCTCATAGATTGATTTTTTATTCTTGTAATTGTCATTATACCTTCTTGTATTAGTTAGTTTTCACATTGTAAAGTCATGCAAATGTACTAAGTTCTTTTTATAATTTTGAGTCATGCAAATTATCCAACACACTTTTTCAAGTTGTGCAAAAGCACCAATTCATTTTTATAAGTCATGCAAATTGATTAATTGTTTTTACAAATTTTAAGTTGTGTAAATTATCTAATGTGTTTTTACACACCCCTAAAAAGGCAAAAATGGTGGTTATGCACTATAACCACCCATTTCAAACTATAAATATGAGTTGAGGGCTCATTTGTAATGGTTCTTGATAGTTAGATTTTTTGATATACATTTTTTAAAGAGGATATTGTATTGGAAACATCTTTTGTTTTTTTTGTGAATAATGGAGTTTTATTCCTATTTAATAAAAAAATCCTGAGTAAGGAAAATTAGTAAATAATATTCCTAATTATGGCCACTAATTTGTGAAATTTAATTGTAATTTGACCTTTCTAAAAATAGTAAGAGAGCAAGGATAAATGTAACTTAGCTTATTCTAAGTTTTCTAGTCTGAGATAGGGTCTATAAATTTGCACATAAGACTAGGACATTATCAAAAATAGGATCTTGGACTTCATTTTTTGACTAGACAAGAGCACTAGAACTGGACACCTTGGGCTCCAATGCTATATTCCTTATCTAGTGTTGTTGTCTTAAGACTTTATGCTTTTTATGTTTTGTTTACCTACTTAAGGTGAGTCTATGTACCAATTTTTAGGTCTCATCTATCAACCAAACTTCTTATAGATTTGATTCTCCATGTACATTGATCTTCTATGTAATTGAAAGAAAATTTGGCAAATAGGGAAAAGGGGTTAGTGTGTAAAGGATATGTCGGATGCACTTCACACCCCATATGTAGGCATGCTTCTTATATACCAATACTATGAGGAGGGATCAAGCTAATGTAGTTATTCTATTGAAGTGCTTGGTAAAATTGTGTATGAAAATGCAACTAAATGCAAAACTAGGTGTGCTTTAGATGGTTAGGGACTAGTGCAAAGGTTTAAATAAACTTGAAATAATATTGGAAGGCTATATGTAGATAATAGATAAAAGTGCTTGAGTGTACTAATCTTCTTGCTTCTCTCCTATAAATCAGTGCCAACACTTATAAATAGACTTTGAATGGGTTTATATAAGAAACTATTAATCATGGGTTAGATGTATTCAAATTAGGCTAACAAGGAAAAGGATAAGGATCAAAATAATCTGACTGTTGGGGCTCAAAATGCACTTGGACAATAGTGCCAAAAATAGGATACCCTAGAGTTCAGTGTTATAGTACAAGTTAGGTGCTATTGTCCAAAGGTTACAAGACTTGGCGCGATGGATCTGTCATGGGGAAAGAAATTTGGGTCAGTTGGGGTTAAGTTTGGAAGGCCATAGATGTCTAAGAATTAGTGAAAAAGAGCCTAAGATGGTGAAGATAAAAAGCAAGAGGGACCTGTGGGTTGGGTGTCATTAATCATGCTCAAGTAACCAAATTTTGCATTTTATATGACTATATTTACCCCCTATTCTAGTGATGCAACAAAGTGAAATACTAGGATAAAGGAAAGAATAAAACTTTACCTAAACTTACCTATAAAGGTGAATCCCATAAATCTTGTGTGATGCTGAGTAATGATAGATAGTACATAGAAAACACATTATGCAAGTGTGAATCTATGAAATTAAATAAAGATTAGATTAGTTCTTATTATATGTGATATAAAACAACAACATACAAAAGCTGAGTAAAAGGAAAAGGAAGAGAAAGGAATGAATACACCTCATTGGGTATGCAAACCAATACAAAACCTATTATGATCCTTAATAGGCTAAGTAATGTTATATTATGCTAGATGATGTTGTACCAAAAGTTATATCGTGAACAAAACTAAGTGCTCAATTCCCCAAAAAGTGACTCAAGAATGTAAAGATAGGCCCTTTGGCTCCATCATCACCTATTGATTGAATCTAATGAATCATGCATGTGTCAATCAATGTTTAGACTATGTGTTTAATCCCTCTGAATAGATGGCTTAAGAATACAAAGGCTAGCTAGACCTTTGGCTCCATCATTGCCCCATGAAGTGAAGCTATGAAGTGGTGTCAATATAGAATAGATGTCATATGAGATGGCTCATGGATCTCATGGATGCTTTAAAAGTCTAAAAATGTGGTGTAGATAGCTAAATGTATGTTGGAAACTAGTCCGCTCTTGGCCATTTCAAAATATGGAGGTTAGGCTTATATGAAAGCCACTCTGAAACTAATACAATATGCTTATGTAAAAACCAACTCAAGAACTCAAGAACTTGGGAAGTTAAACTTGTATGAAATTTTAAATTGAAAAATGATGCCAACCACCTATAGATGGAGTAAATCACGTAACTTTTGAGAATACCTGAGTAATAAACTAGACTCAAAAACAAAGAATACTAATATGTCATGCACATTGCCCCCAATAACTGGTGTTTGAAACATGGATTCTAATTTGGAAGTTATGTCAACTACCTAATCTAAAATTGGAAGTGATATTCATCATATCACGTATGATACACCCCCTATATTTAGATTTCTTAAGAAAAATGTACTCAAACTATTGATTCTGACTTATCTAGATGTGTAAAAACTGTATCTAAGCTAAACTTTTTGCCTATTACTAGAAAACTTAGGTGTTTTCTACCTAGACATGAGAATAAAAATTAGGACACCCCTATATTTGGCACTACTATCCATTTTTGGCACTATTGTCCTATGCTAAAACTAGCTACTGATCTAGAATCATCACTATTTTTATATTCTATTCTAACTGGTTTGACCTCTGGAATCTAAACTGGGTGATCTAAATGTTGTTATTTTGACTAATAGGAGCTTTGATCTTTGTGATGAAACCCCTATTTGTTTCCCCCTCTTTTGAGGTTAGGAATAATTAACCTACAATGGCTACCCTCAAAAGAAAAGAGTCTTGCAAGTGTGTTATGGTGCATAGATAAATGATATAGCAATGATATTTAACAAGATATCTCTAGATATAGTAATGTTTGTATTAAGAGATTGTTAGATCAATAGAGGTATGCCTAGATAGATATAATAATGTAAAATCATGTGCAATGTATTAAACTAGAATTGGAAATGTTAGATGTTAGTTATTATTTTTTAGTTAGAGGGATGGAGCACAATGTCCATCATGGCATCCAAGAAAGAAAGGTAAATGCATGATATTGATAATGACATTGAAAACAAGGACAATAAATCAAGTAACAAGCATACAAAGCAAGAAGCAAGCAGTAAGAAGCATACAAGGTTGGCTAAGGGGCCATGTGAACAAGGTACATGGGCACATATCACTCAAATTGAAAAGTAATCATAGAAGGCATCTTCAAATTCCACATATACATACAATTTGAAATAAGCAAATATTGACATGAAGGCCACAAGAACGTAGAAGAGTGTAAGAAAGGGACATTGGTAAATGTCCAAAGATATATATACATGAATAGAAGCAAAGGACATTGGCAAATGGCCCAAGGCACACATAAGAAATAAAAATAGAAATGGAAATGAAAACACATCTATCTACACAAAGAAAGAAAGGAAAACATGTAAACTATAAATTTAGAATCACATCTAACTAATCAAAGCAAGAGTGAAAGTATGTAAGTCATGTTTAGTACAAGACTAGGCATATGCTAAGAGATACACAAGTGCTAGATACTACTAAAATGTCGATATAATAATCTATGTAATATTGTAAGTAATATACATCAGTTGATAACTCAAAGTGTGTAGTGTAGGATTAACATAACTTGGATAGTGTTATTATATAGAAGATGCCCCCAGTGGTATGTATATCAATGTGTGTCTCAAATGTAGAAGTAGGAATGCCCCCTTAATGGGTAGAGTAAAGAAATCAAGGATCTATAAATCATTACACACACTCAAAAAATATCATGTGAAGCATGGTAATGTAGATAATCGACAAATAATGGCATGAAATAGAAAATGTAAGTCCTAGCATGATAGTAGTAATGTAAAGCATGGATGATCCATATAATCAAAATATTTTTTTGCTATTTTTGAATTTTATATTATTTTTGTATTTTTTTTGGAAATATGTGAGCTATGTGAAATCAAGCAGGAGAGATTATGTACAAGTAGGTTGGGATAGGATGATACTAACTAATGAGTCTCATGGGAGACTCCCTATCATGATGTCATGTATCAAGGAGTGGAATTGTGTGTGAATGTGAAGCATGATGAAAATGATGAGACTATGGCTCTAAAATCTATATATGTTGTAGATGTTCTAAAATCTCTAAAGTAGAAATTGACTATGGGGTCCCACTATAATTCTAAGAAGTGGATGTAATTATAAGGCTCTAAGGGACTCATCTGGTAGTAGGAGATGTTATCTAAACATGTGCTTTATGTGTAGACCCATGAGATTTCAATGAAACTACTCTAGGTGTGACAACTGTAGCTAAAATCTATTTAGAATCCCAAAGTTATGGTAGTGTATGAACCCTCTGTACTAGTGATGGATGTGTAAATTGAGTTTGAATCTATACCAGAGGAAGAACTATAACTAGTGGGGAAACTGATACTGGTGTAGAAGCTGGAGCTGGTAACTACAAAGTGGATGGATCTAAAGTGGGTAGTGGTAACTCATATGAAACTCCACCAACTATAATAAATTTATTAGCGTGAATGAATTTCATACATATGTGAATTATAGATGGTATTGCTCAAATTTTATGAATCCATGGGTGACCAAGTAACATATCAAAAACTCATGTACTAAGAACTATACTAAAATGTGTGGTCACATGTATTAGAATAGTCTATAAAGAAATTACAATCTTACCTAATGAACTCTGTATATGCCCACTGAATCTATTGATAACTATATCTATCAGGGTGATATCCTACTCTGAATAGCCCAAATGTTGTAATAATGTAATGGTGCACATGTTGACACTAGAACCATTAGCAATGAGAACAATATGAAAGGGATGATTATGAATATATGTTTTGATAAAGAGTACATTATAGTCTAAATTATCCTCCACCATCTCTTTATTTGAGAAGGATATCAAAGGTCTAACTAAAACTCTGGACTCATACACACCAATCATACCACTCAAAGGATGTGACTCAACTAAAGGTGTCAAGTATGTAATTGGTGGTGGATGTGTATGATATGCATGGTGAACCCTTGATGTGTCCCCTATATCATATTTTAAATGTTGTGGAAATGGAGTTGAGAAGATTTTCAAAGCTTTATCATGTGTTGGTTTTGCTTGTGGAGGCTCAACTAAAGTGTCAAGATCAAGTAGGTTATCCTCTATTAAGTATTGTATCTTATGTTTCAAACTTATGCATATATTTGTAGTGTGTCCTAGTGCCATGTGGTAATCACAAAATGCCTACTAATAATATCCTTTGGGAAGAGTTTTTGTTGGATCAACTTCCTAAATAGGAGGGAGAGATATGATATTACAATCCAAAAGCTGTTGTAAAACCCTGGCTAGAGGAATTGGAAGATGTGAGAAAGTATACTGAGGGGGTGCTAATAAAACTATACATTGAGGAGGCTTTAAATTTGCATTTACTATAGGTTGATTCTACCCTTTTGTATCATTGAACTTGACCTTGTATGGGACTTTGTTGTTACTCTTATTAGTTATGTTTAGAATGCTTGTATACTTGAGTTTGCCCATTGAAATAAGTTTCATTTCTCTTTCCTTTAGTATATGACATAATTTAGTGAAGGAAAAGAATATTTTGAACATAATTGATTCATGAAGTGCTGTTAGAAGGCTCTATTTGAAGAGGTCATGTAACTCTTGATCTGTTATGGGACTAGTCATTTTATCCAAGATGGTCTTATACCAAAGAACATAGTCCATGAGATGTTCATTTGATCATTGTTTTTATTGAGAAATTTGAGCATATGAAACCTTATCACCAATATTAATGTTGAAGTGTGTTAAGAACATGTCAGCTAAAGGATTGAATGCATGAACTGATTGATTCAGTAAACTATAGAACCATTGTAAAGCATAATCCTTTAGGCTCCATGGAAATAGTTTTGTAAGTATCCAATCATTGGGTACATAGTCTAAGAATGTTTCATGAAATGATCTCAATTGTGTCTCTGGATCACCCTTTACATTATAAAGAGTAAGCTTGGGTTGAACAAAACCTTATGGTAAGGGTGTAGAAGTAATGTGACATGCTAATGGTATATACAAAAGTGCAAAATAATCCAAATCCTATGTAGGTATATTGGCACCTTGCTCAAGATGTTGCATATTGGATTGAAGAGATCTTATCTCTTACACAAGGGATATGACATCAGGAGAGAGGGATGTACTAGCTATAATTGGTGGCATAGAGGCAGGTTGGGCTACTATAGGGGGTTGTTGAGACATAGTTGCCCTTATAGTGTCATTTTCAATTGGTTGCTCTATGGGAATGGAAGACTCAACTTTTTTAGCCTTTTTAATTTCCATGATAGATTAAAAAATTAGTGTATGATCTTTAGGTTGTTTCTTAAGTCTTTCTCTAAAAGTTTATAAAATCAAAACTTTTTTGAGTACAACTTCATTATCAACAATGGGTGGAAGTGGATCAGTGGTCCAATGTGGTGGAGCATGAGCATCGGTATGTACATCATCATTTTTATTTTCATAATACTCTTTGTCAAAATTATCCTCATTGAAATTAGTGTAATCTAGATGTTTAGAATCTATGACTAGAACCTGAGTTGGTTGTTTATCCATGGTATATGGCTAAGTTATAGGAATCTAGGTGAATTCAGGAGGATTACCACTAATTCTTACACTTCATCTCAAAGGAAGAGATATAAGGAACTAAGATGGCATAAGGAAAACAACTTGGATAATAGTAGAAAAGATTAACTTGGTATAATCTAAACAAGGAACTGGAATATACATAGAAAGGATACAGAGCTCCCAAACATGTAAGGTGATACCTCAAGAAGCAAAAAGGTGCTATTATATGTAACTAATGACTTTTCCAAAATATTTATGAAAAATACTATGAATTTTTTAATTTAAAAATGATTTTTTGAGTTTGATATGCAACTAAAAATTTAGAAAATGATTGGAAAATGACTAGAAAATAAACGGGATCTAGTCGATGAAACTAGGGTTATTTTAATGAATTTTTAAAATTTATATGATAATTTTAAAAAAATTATATGAATTTATAGAAAATTTGTAGAATTTTTCTTGAAAATTTTAAGAAAAATCAAAAAATATTTCTAAAATTAGCAATATATTTTTCCTAGTGTTTGGAAATTATTTGTATGCAAAAAGGACCTAGTATATGTAAACTAGGGTTTTAACAAAATATATTAAATTTTTGAAATTAATTTATAGATTTTTTATTTTCAAATACAGAAAAAAATCAAGAAATTATGGAAAAATTTTGGAAATAATTTACCTAAGGGTTTCTAGGGTTTTTGTGAAAAATTTAAAGTAAGTCGGGTTCACCAAATGTTTTGTTATTTTTGGGAATAATAGAGTTTTATTCCTATAATAAATAAGTCGGAGTAGGGAAAATTAGTAAATAATATTCCAAATTATGGCCACTAATTTTTGAAATTTAATTATAATTTGACCTTTATATAAATAGTAAGAGAGCAAGGAGAAATGTAACTTAGATTATTTTGAGTTATTTGGTCTAAGATAGGGTATATAAATTTGCATGCAAGATTGAGAAACTATCACAAATAGGATCCTAGACATTTTTTTTTGATTGGATAAGATCACAAGAATTGGACACCCTGGGCTTTAGCATTATAGTCCTCTAGCACTATTGTCTTGAGAGTTTAAGCTTTATGGGTTTTGTTTGCCTACTGAAGGTGAGTCTGTGTACCAATTTTCAGGTCTTCACTAACAACATAACTCCTTGTAGAGTTGATTTTTCATTATCTTGGATCTTTTATGTAATTGAAAAAAAACTTTGGCAAATAGGGATAAGGGGTTAGTCTATAAAGGATATGTTGGGTGTACTTCACACTTTGTGTGTGGACACATTGCCTACATACCAATACTTTGAAGAGGGATCAAGCTAATGTAGTTCTTCCATTGAAGTGTTTGGTGCAATTATGCATGAAAATGCAACTAGATGTGAAACTAGGTATACTTCAGATGGCTAGGGATTGGTGTAAATATTTGAATAAGCTTGGAATAATATTGGAATGTTGTATGTAGAGAATAGGGAAAAGTGCTTGAGTATACTTACTTGTATTCTTGCTTCTCTCTTGTAAAAGAGTGCCAACCCTTTTATATGGAGTTTGAATGGGTTTATATAGGAAACTATTGATAATGGGTCGAATGTATTCACATTAGGATGATAAAGAAAAGGATAAAGATTGGAAGAATCTAACCATTGGGGCTCAAAATGCACTTGGACAACAGCATTGAAAGTGGGACACCCTAGATTTTAATGTTATAGTCCAAGTTGGATGTTGTTGTCTGAAGGTTACCTGACTTGGGTTGATGGATTTGTCATGGGGAAAGCAGTTTGGATCAGATAGGGTTAAGTTTGGAATGCCATGGATGTTTGGGAATCGGTGAAAAAGAGCCTAAGATGGTGGAGAGAGCAAACAAGAGGGACCTATAGGTTGGATATCATTAGTCATGCTCAAGTAACCAAATTTCACATTTTATATGACTACATAACCTAACAAAGATCAATACAAGGAGATTTTAAAAACTTTGTGTTCAATATTTATTCATGGATTATGTATGTATATGTTATCTACATGTATTTGATCATTGATTTCAAAACATATAAATTTCATTGTGTTTATTTTAAAACCTACATATGTTGTTTTCATTTTGGTGAAACCTCAGTGGAGTTAAAAAGTAACTTTTCACTTTTTACAAGGAAATACAAATTAATTTTGTTTTAACCTTTTAGGACTTAGCATATGCAAATCATATATTTGTTAAAGATCTAAATGGACTAAATCAAGGAGATAGTATGCAATAAATATAACCAGTGATCCTTTGTAGATTTGACTAGCTTTGACTTTTCTAAAAATAGTAATAAATAGTGCAAATAAAGACTTAGATGGAAAACACCTTATATGGATGATCTGAGTGTTGGAAACTAAGATGGAATCCAATCTTAGTGTCATAAAATGGTTCCTTATGTCATAAACCCTTCTAGATAGTAGTGTTATAATTGGATAATAACACCATTATTGAAAAAGTGTTAGTAGTGTCTTGATATTGGTTGTGGTGTCCTTTATGCAGGACTATTCCAAGCTTCTAGGTTCACCTATGTCTAAATATCTAAGGTCTATTCCTATGCACATGATTTTTAAAACCCTATATTTTTCTTATAATGATTGATTTATTATATAAACCCTGATCCTTCATATAAATAGGGTATGATCTAAAAAGTGTGTTCATTAGTAGGTAGGCTAGACATCCTCAACACCCTATTGTGAAGAGAGTTGCATACCAATACTCTGAGGAGGGACCAATCTCGATGTAATTTTCCCCACCTAAGTATTAGTGAAAGTGCAAGTGATGCTAGTATGATAGTGGCTTTGAGTGTCTTGAATGTGCTTGAAACTAAAAATCTATAAAATCTAAGCTTAGGGATATTATGGATGATAGTATACAAAATTAGGGTAGAATAGGGATTGGTAGCCTTAATTTTGCTCAAATGTTTTTGTGATAGAAAGTGTATTTTGCATTTGATTTTAATTTAGTGGATAGAGGTATAAAATTCATGTATATATTGTTTTATTTCTTGTACATATGATATAAAATGCCTAGGCTGGCCTTAGGAGGCTTTAGTTTTGTAAAGATATCTATTTGGGAAAAGCTAGGGTAAAGGACATTAGCACATTTTGTAGACATTGGTGCCACATGGTGCTAGTGTCCTTACTATGGTGCTAGTGTCTAGTTGGTAAAACACTAGGCATGAAGGGACAAGATTGAGAAATAAGGGTTTAGGACTACTTTGGGGCTAACTAAGGATGCCTGCAGTATGCACGAAGGCTGGATAAGTATAACAATAGGCTCTAAGATAGGTCTAGGGATAATTTATGGATATGTAGTCTCAAGTATCACTCTTATCATGTAAATACCACTTTTGGGTTATTACAATTCCCCCCCGCCTTTATTCAATAAATTCAAAAAAGTGAAATGATTAGGATAAAGGAAAAAGAAGTGTACCTAGACTTACCTAGGAGGTGAAGCCTATGAAGTTGAATCTGAGTGTGTGAATCATGTTCCAATATGTGTCCTACAAATGAAATGTGCATAAATCAATCCTTAATTAATAAATATCAAAATCAAAAGACTAAACTAAGTAAATAAGTAAATCTAAGTAAATAGAAGGTAAAGAGGAAAAGAACAAATACACCTCACTAGGTATGATAGCCAATGCATGAACCTGGTAGAAACCTATGTGTGTGCATGCATATAGTGATCAATCAGTGAATAATTTGTATTGATTCATATTTTTCTCAATCCTCATGTGTGGGTGGCTCAAGAACTCAATCTATTTTTCATTCCATCATTTCCCAGCCCCACTTGGTGGATTATGACCTATGAATAGCTTGGATTGGAATGATTGTGTGTCCAACCCTCTCATGTAGGTGGATCAAGAAGTTAAGTAGGCTATGAATCCATCATTTCCCACCCATGTGTAATATATGCATCTAAAATTGAATTGTGCAAAGTATTGTAAATATCTAACTGAGTATACCTAACTGTGTATGTTGACTCTATGGCCACTTAGGTAAATTAGGTGACTCTAGGCCACTCAAGAATGCCAACAACTATAGATGGACTAAGGCATGAAATTGGTATGTAACTTGGAATATGATGTCATGTGTATATAGTGTAATGACATGGAGTGTTTCATTCCATTTGATTAACTAGTGTGTAACTGAGCATACAGAAATAATGTGTTGTGCACATGTCCCTAAATTTGATATTTGAGCACATAGATTTTGGATTGAGTTATAATAAACTATATTTGGGTATCTAAACTAAATATTGGAATGTTCATGACATTCATAATGCCCCCAAATCTAAATAAATTGATATGAATCTAAGTTAAACTAGTATGACTCTAATCAAAATTGAATATAGTTGATAAATCTATAATTAAATCTCTGCAAACCTAACTATTATTATTATACTATTCTAGCCAATTTAGGTTCTAAAATTAAGGCTAATATATAGTAACACCATATCTTGGATAGTAATGCCATATGGCACTAGTGTCCTAATTTGGGTGCTAGTGTCCTTCTGGTCTAAATTCTATGTAACTATACTGCTTTTTCGGTTTCTATTTTCTCATTGTGTTTACCTATGTCTATTTTTTTATAATTGAGTATGTGTGTTAAAATGTAATGTGAGTACAATATAATAGCTTGATCTCTGTGACAAACCCTTGTTAATGCCCCATCTTTTGAGGGCATTTTTTGAACCTATGCAAGAACTATCCTCAAAATAAAAAGCTCTACAAGATGTGTGTTAGTCAGAGCATATATGATAATTGTGTGATAATCTAATATAGTTTGCATACATAATATCATAATGTAATATGATCTAAGCATAAGTATCTAATGTAAGATGTATGTTATGTCTATCATTCTACAAGGGTGTCAAAATAGATGTAATAAATTATATAATAAAAAAACTAATTAAAATTTGTATAGCTACCTAAAAGATGGGGCATGATGTCCATCACAACACCCAAGTAGGAATGGTAGATGCATGAGGTCCCTCATGGAATCAAAACTTGGTGTGTGTAAAAATCAAAGACAAGTTTTATGGCCATGATGCATACAAAAAATCATACATACAAAAAACATGGAGCACACAAAGTAGACCAAGGCGCCAAAATACAAGGGACATGGGTACATATCACTAAATTTGAGAAAATAAGACATATAAAGATATGTTCAAATGTCCACATATGTAAGAAACAAGTAAGTTGGCTTAGATCCACATAGAAGGACATGTTCAAATGTTTGTATACACAATCAAGAAATCACACATAAGGGAAATGAGTGCATGTCCTAATCTTACATACTATGAATATAATGGTGTAAAGCCAAAGGACAATGGCATATTCAAATACCTTTTAATTGAATAAGAATAGAAATACAATCAAGTCTAAACTAGGTAAGCTATAAATGAAAGTATGCATGAGTCTATAATACAAATATGTGTAAAAGCTAGGATGTACATATGTTGTGTCCAAAATAGTAATAACTAGCAAAAAAATTGAGTAAGAGTAACATGATCAATATTAATATATAACAATGCTAAAGCTAGGATGTAGAGTATATAAAGATAGAACCTAGTAATTGAAGTTGTGTATAGGAAGCCCCCAAGTGGGTGAATGTGTCAAGTTAAGACCCATGTATTAGTCTATATGCCCCTAGTGGATAGATAACAGCAAGTCTGGATCAGTGTATTGGACCTAAGTCCTGTAAGTAATCTACAAGCACTCAATAAAAAAAAGTGAAGCATGTATGTATGATAAAACTAACTATACTAAGATAGATAGCATATGTGATGTTTGTCAAATATAAGAAATGTAAACATAATAATGCATACAATCTATAATTTTGTGTTTTTTGAGTAATTATTTGAAAGTTTTTGTGTTTTTAACAAGTTATATTATTTTTGGATTTTTTAGAAATAAGCTATGTACAAGGAAAGAGAAACCATACTAACCAATGAGTCTAATGGGAGACTCATTATCACTATGGCCTATTTCAAATAAGGTAATTTTGATCATGTGTGTTTTGTGAAAGGGAAACTATGGTCCAATAATTTGTTGTACTGATTGATCTGTATCTATACCTATCTATGTAGTGGTGTTAAGAATCTATGGCACTGACTTTAGTGTCCTATGAACTGTAGGGGTCTTAAGAACCCATGACATAATTACCCTATGTTGAGAACCTTGATAACCCAATAATACTAATCTTAGTAAAAAGTGAGTGGAAAAAGGCCCTCTATAATTTGTAACATATCTCCGATGCAAGGGTTTCTCTAATAACGATATCTATGGGAAAGTATGCATACATTTCAATATTTTAGGAGTAGACCTCACCTGTATTGGTGGCTATACTAAAATCTATGGTGTATAAATAATAACTATACTCGAAGTTATAACTGATAACTATGTTATATCTAGTAATTGTGATATAACTATAATTGGTATTTGTGTTGTAGCTAGTTTTGGAATAGCCAGAGGATATGCATATGGAAGACCCTCGACTTTGACCACCTAATTTACATGTATATGTTTTAATCATCTATGCACTATGGATGGGATGGCTCATATCTATTATATCCATTTCCTACCTAATAACATATCAAACATGCTTGCACTAGATACTATTAAGAATCGAGTGGCCATATGTGTTGATCTAACCTACAATAGAAGCACAATCTACCTTATGAAGATATGAACATGACCACTAAAATATATGATAATTGTGTTTGTAGGGAACATATCCTAATCTAAATACTCTAAATGCTATAAAAATGTCATAATACACATGTTAATGTTTGACCCATTATCAATCATTACACTCTATATAGGATGATGATCTATGCAGGATCATACAAAGAGTGTGTGTAAATATATTTCATCAATAATCTCTTACTCTAAGAAGGTGATGAGTGGTCTAGCTAGAATGGTAGTGTGGTACATACCAATTATATTTTGCATTGGGTGTGCCTCTTCTATAATAGTGTGATATGAAGCTAGTGGTGGATGTGCTTGAGATGTGTAGTGAACACTTGAAGTGCTCCCTACTGTATTCATTGTGTGCTTTAGAAATAGATTTGAGAATATTTTTAATGCCTTAGCTTCCATTTACTATACTTTTGGTGCCTTTGTGGGTGTTCCCACATTAATAATGTTAATCTCAACCAAATATTGTATCTTATGTTTCAAGCTTATGCTTTTGTTTGTTGTATGGACTGGTGCCTTATGATACTCACCAAATGCATTAGAATCATAGATCTTTGGAAGAGGTCATGTCATATTAACCTCTTTGATGGGAGGGAGAGATGTTACATTACATTCTAAGAGCTACTATAAACCCATGTTGGTGATTTTGGAAGCTTGGTGAAGACTTTGCATAGATGAGCTAATAAAACCAAGTGAGGAGATGGATCTGAAGCTACAATGATTGTGGCCTTTTGATCACTCTTGTTTATAGTGGCCCTTACCTTGTATGGAGGCTTAATTTAACTCTTATTATTTAATTATGATCCATGGGTATATTTAAGTTTTCCCATTGATAGAATCTTAACTTCTCTTTCTTTTACTGTGTGGTATAAATCTATGAATGTTGGAAACTTATTGAACAAGATAGCTTCATGTAATTTTGGTAGAATACTCTATTTTAAAATGTCCTAAAGGTCTTTGTCTACCATGGGGATAGTCAATTTAGATAATATATTCTTGTATCATAAGACGTATTCTACAATAGATTCATTTGACTTTTGTTTCAACTATGCAACTTGAGCTTATGAGATCTTGTCACTGATATTTATGGAGAAGTGTGCTAGAAACATGTCTACCAAAGGATTGAATGTTGTGATAGATTGATTTGGTAAGTCATAAAACCATTGTAAGTCATAATCCTTTAACTGTGTGAAATAACTTTATGAAAATCCAATCATTAGACATGTAGTCCAAATATGTTACGTGAAAAACTCAGAGATGGTGCTCTGGGTCACCCTTAGCATCATACAATGTAAGTTTACATGACACAAATCTAAATGGAAAGGGAGTTTCCACTATGTGGTGTGCCAAAGGTATATGTAATAGAAAATTAAAATTCAAGTCATGTGATGGCCTATTGTATCCCTTCTCAAGATGTAAAATCTTATCTTATAGATTATGAACCTCATGCAGAAGGGATTGTACATCTAGAGTGGAGGAACTAGATGTAAGAGGTGTAGCTGTCATTGAAGGTTATTGAGTTACAATGGTTGGCTGTGTTAGTTGAGTTGGCCCCAATGTAGGTGTAACAATGTTATTAGCTATGGGAGTTGAAGATTGACCATTATTTTATTTTTGGAGTTCTTGAATAATAATAATGAGGTCATCTTGCATATATGAATGTTTGAACACAAAATCTTATGATTATTTTTTATCAGTCTCCTCAAATAGATTATTGAATTCTACCATTATAGTTTGGGAAGTAAGAAAACAAGTTGTATATTTTAAACCTTTAAAGAATTTTAATGTAAGAAACATTGAAAAAAAACAAATATTGAAACAAATCTAAAATTTTAGAACTAAAATATAAGCATAGACATAAAAGGATATAAACCTTAAGAGCATCTAGGGTTAGGGTTTGAGCAATGTTTAGAGTAAGTCAAGTTCACCAAATGTTTTAACTTTTTAGTACTCAATGTATATAAATCTTATGTTTGTTAAAGAGCTAAGTAGACTACATCAGGGAAATAATATGCAATAAATACAACCACTAATTTTTTATAAAATTGACTAACTTTGACTTTTTCTAAAAATAGTAATAAATAATGCAAATAAAGACTTAGTTGGAAAGCACCTAATACAGATGATCTAAGTGTTGTAAATTAAGGTAGAATTTGGTTTGAGTGTCACAAATTAGATCCATGTGTTAGAACCCCTATTAGATTATATCACCACAATTGGATAGTAGCATCATTATTGGAAAAGTGGTGGTAATGTCATGATATTGATGGTAGTATCCTCTATGTAGAATTATCTCAAGCTTCTGGGTGCACCTGTGTCTAGATCTCTAGTATTTTTTCATACACACATGAGTTCTAGAATGTTATATTTTTCTTGTAAAGATTAATTTATTATGAAAACATTAATTCTCTATACAAATAGGGCATGAGTTGAAAAGTGTGTTTTTTAGTAGGGTAGGCTAGACATCCTCAGCACACCACTGTGAAGAGAGTTTCCTACATACCAATAATCTGAGGAGGGATCAAGCTTGATATAGTTCTCCCCATGTAATTTTTGGTACAAGTGCAACTGATGTTAGTATGAAAGTGGCCTTGAGTGCCTTGAATGTGCTTGAGACTATAAATCTATAAAATCTAAGATTAGGGCTATTGTAGATGGTAGTATGTAAAATTAGGGCAGAATAGGGATTGATAACCTTCATTATGTTTAACTTGTTATGTTTGAATGTGTATTTTGCATTTTATTTCCATCTAATAGATAGAAGGTTAAAGGTCATGTATATATACTATAATGTTGTTTGTGTGGATGATAAAAGATGTCTAGGCCAACCTTAGGAGGATTTAATTTTGAAAATATATCCATTTTGGAAAAGCTATGGTAAGGGACATTAACACCATTTTGGGGACACTAGAGTGATGTGGTGGTAGTGTCCTTATTATGGTGTCAGTGCCTAGTTGGCAAAACACTATGCACAAAGGGCCAAGATTGGTAAATGAGGATTTGGGACTACTTTGGGGTTGACTAAGGATGTTTGTGGCCAACATGAAGGCTAGATAAGAGTGATATAGGCTCTAAGATAGGTCTAAGGCTAATTTAGAGATAGGTAGTCTCAAGCTGCACTCTTAGCACTCGAATACCACTTTTGGGTGATTATAGATTGTTATATTTTGTTAACAATCATATATAATTATTTTGGTGTATGTTTTGTGTTATTATAGACACACATATGTATTTCCTATCCATTGAATGATAGAGGTTACCTTCTAGGTATATTACTCACCATTTCAACATTTTGTAGTAAGTCTTTGAGTTTAGCTTATCAAACTTGTTAACTTTCACCTTTTAAGCATATTTCTTTCCCTTATATCTCTCTTTCATACTTTACTTTTTACAACCTTTTCATACTTTCTAGTTAAAATTACTACCCTAATGAAACCCATTTTTATTGTAAATATTTTCCCTTACATCATACTTTATGGTTTTCAATAAAGGTAGCTTTATCTATAAATAGGAGAGGGACTTTATCCCATGATTGTTGATGAGAAACATCCATTTATACTCTCAAAAAAAATTCATGCCAAAATTAGGCTAAGGTAATTATTGTGGTAGATTAATGTGATCTATGCTATTAATGAATTCCCTTCATTTGACCAAAAAAATTTTACTCTACCCTGCATGTAAATAACATGGACTATGATACTAAACTTAGATTAAACATGCAAACATTGAGTTGGATGTTATTCAGAGCCCAACCAAGAATAGGTCATTTGGGTTGTCCTCTATGATGCTCTATATAAATAAGAATAGGTTCTAGAATTGTTGAATATAATTCTTAATAATCACTATTTGTCATAGTTTTTATAACTACCTAAAATTTTTATTTATTGTCTATAGTTTTTGTTGAGATTTTTATCCCAAAAATCTCATTACATCTAGAACCCTAAAGTAGACCCCCTTTTGTTTCTTAAGAAAAACCCTTAATCCTCCAAAATCCATATTGTAAAATCTAGGACTCTAGATGTAATCTACACCTGTGTAAATTGCTTCATGAGTTATAGGTCCCATAAAGCACCAAAATCCAAAACCCACATAATGTGAAACTCACCATGCACTTTGCACATTCTCAAATGTGCAAAATATATGGTCGGCTTTGAATCCTTTCATGAATCTATATGGTAGAATCCATAACTTAGTATGCATATTGCACATTTTCACAACATACAAAGTGCATGGCAAGCATCAGATCCTACCAACTAATAAACCCCCTATAGAAAGTGGACCTACTTAGAGTAGGTCTAAGTTTTGCCAACTCATCTAAAGCCTTTTTCCCATGGGGGTGGGGCCTAAAGTGCACATTGTACATTTTCACAAAATGTAAAGTGCACACTCAACTCCACTCCCCACCAGGTCATTAATACATCCATAGAGAGTGTACCTAATCCAAGTAGGTCCAACCTCTACCAAACCTATCGAACCTTTTTATGGGAAGCAAATATTGAAGTGCACATTGCATGTTTTCACAATGTGCAAAGTACATAATGAACCCCACCTCCCATTAAGCTATTTCTAACTATAGAGAGTAGACCTAATCCAAGCAGGTCCAACCTCTACCACCTACCACTATGGTTTATATTTAATGCAGGTTTTTCTATAAATAAGGACTAATTTACAATAGGATTATCATTTGTTATCTTGATAAACATGTTTTGAAGCTCCAGTCTATCATGCTCATCATTTTCAACCTTGAGCCATGAGCAAACATATGCCAAGCCATGTCACCTACGCCTATCAAAAAATATTCATCTTATGTTTTTTCCCTCTAGGTCTCCATTTTTGAAGGTTTTTTGGTTACTTGTAGAATTTTATTTCTAATTTTAAGGTTTCCTTCAAGTCTAGTTTTATAGCAGTTAGTAGGTCGTTATTGTGTGAGTTTGTGTGTCTAGTGTAAGACTTAATTTTCTAGGGACTAGATAGTCCATCCAAGGCATCCTAGGGTTTCAAAGTAAAAAAATCCAAAGAATCTCTCAAAAACTTCCTCAATTTTCCATCCAGGGATTTCACATTTGAAATCAATCCCTTTTTAGAATCCAAAACAAATATTCCCAAATTATATTTTTCCATTTTAAAAAGAGAATACTCCCCCAAATATTCCTCCCCCCCCCCACATTCTTATGGACACTAGATGTGTTTTGAGCACATTTGACCTCCATTGAGTCCCAGTACACCATAGAAAGTGGATGTGCCTTAAGCACCTCCCACTTCTACCAAAAACCTGACACCCTTCAAACACCATGGAAATTGGACCTACCCCAAGCACATCCCACATCCACAAGATATTCAAAAGATATAAACATAGTAGACAGTGCTTTGAACACCTCCAAGTTCCATTGGAAGATACAAGTGCTTCATACACCTATAGTTTTTACCAAATTTCAATTTTGGTTACTTCAATGATTTTTTCTCCATGCCTCCCAAAGAGATGAAGTTCAAATATAAGGTTCCTAAAGTAACTTCTTTTTTAGAATCCAACCTCATAGAAATTAGAGATACATATTTAGGTCATATTGACCTAGGAGACTTTTGCACTAGAATAGGGGTAGAATTCAAAAATGATTGGATACAAATTATTTATGAATCTATACTTCCACAAGATGTAGCCTTTCCCCTAATAGTTCAAATTCTTTAATTGATCCTAAAAATAGCCTAGCACTATGACCCCAATAGGAGGCAAGTTTATAATGATAAGGGAGAAAAGATTTTGGATATTGACTCTGACTATATCAACTCAATGTTTTCCATTCTTGAGTTTAAAAGTTATCTAGATATAACTCCCCAAACATCTACATAGTTTTATGAGGATAATAAAGATGGATGTTAAAATATGATCAACAAAAAATGGCTCAAGACCCTTAAACACTCCACCAAATTTCCCAAGATAATGTATGTATTTGATTTTATAGAGGAGGTGGGAGATTCTATAACATTATTACATAGAGTCACTGGCAGTCCTGATTCCTAGTACTATGAATAGTGGATGTACCAATATATTTGGACCATTCAAGAGAATAAACATATATACATTGGGCATAATTAATTAGTGATTATCTTCATCAGTAGTTGTTAGAGGTTCAAACCTCAAATAAGTTTTACATGACATTATATGTTGTTTATATTTTGGCTAAGGGAAGATTATTCCTAGGTCTCAATGTTGTTCTTGATGAAATAACAAGAGTGTACAATTACTACCCTAACCTCACCCTTCCGGCTAGTAAATAGTAGTTTAAAAGATTTAATGATGCTTTCATCTATAGCATCACCACCATGTTTAATTTGGAACTTAGGAGGGAGAGATTCTCAAAATAATCAAAAGATGAAATCACTAAATGGGGATAATTCTTCATACAATTCCCTGCATATTATTACATTAAGGTAGTAGGCTTCAATGGCTATCCCTACACCCTTCCCATGTATGTAAGTGACAAATGGGCATTGTTGGAGTTGGTGCAGTACCTAGTGGAAACCCATAAACTCCTTTTTGATAGACACAAGGTAGGGATTCATTTCCCTATTTCTATTGGCCATTATACATGCCAAACTCTTTTTAAGGCTAGATGTGTAGAGGGAGAGATAAGCCAAGTAACATTGAGGACCCTAGAGTCTAAGCCATATTTCAACCCATATAGTAAAATCACTCATGCATTAGAGTTAGCATCATATGAACATGTGTCATACTATGAGGATTATTGAGATTATTACGATGATGAAAAGATGGTTAGAATAAGGGACTACTCAAGAATGTCTCTACAACAAATAAAGGATTATGATCTTGTATTAGTCCCTAATGACTTGGAGGATGATGTTTCTAAATTGGATCCACTATACCTCACCTAGATCAATATGAAACCCCTACCACTGATTAGGTGTTCAATTCCCAAATCATTTTCCCTATTTAATATAACAGCCCACATCATCAATAGAACTATCAATTGGCTAAAGAGTAAAGGAGTGTAGGTCACAAGGGAAACCATAGGAGTTAAATAAAAGCTCCTAGAATTAAAATTAGAGGGTGTTTCACCATCATCAAAGGGCCCTAATAATAAAGAAAGACGTAAGAAAAAAAGAAGAGGAAGACAAAGACAAAATCTAGAAAAGGAAAATCAACCAAACAAGGAGAAGTTGAACATGAACCCATTGATTTATCAGTGGAAGAGATAACACTATCAACACAAGGATCTACTACTTCAAATCCTATATCACTACTTCCTATTTTTATTTTCCCTCCCCGTACTTCTATAGTATAAGAGTATTCAACACTTCTACCAGCTGCCTCTCCTCCCCAAGCACCTCAAGTTTCCATTGCACCACAAGTTTTAACTCCTCAACTTCCACTCATCCCCACCTCAATAAGCCAAGTGAAAATAACACAAATAAATCTAGAGGATACTCATGGTACCCCTACAGTGGGAGTTCAAGTTTCTACTTCACTTTCCCTTCCTCCCACTTCTCCTTCCCCATTAAATCCACTCTCACTTTCTATTCCATTCATAATTACTTCTATTTCATCACCATTAATCCCCAACACCACTCAATAGTACATTGCCTCTGAGTCAGTCATCTTGACTACCATCCCATAGGCCACCTCAACCTCTGGAGTGAGTATTTTTCCCTCTTCATCTCAACCCACCTTCTTCACCTCACCAACCCTAAGTGGCCCCACACACCTAATTGACACATTTAGTGCTTTGGCTTCCACCCTTCCACTGATTCCTAAATTCATGATTCCTGATTCTATTGTTTCTACTTCCCCCATTTTCATGATTTTGTCTATACCATCATATAAGGTTAGAAAAACCCAAACACTTGGTACAACAATGGGTTTGTAAACTATTGGTAAGAATAAACCTTTGTAGTCACCTTTTGAGTATTCAATAGTATCATCTTCCCAAGAGGCCCCCTTGGCCATGGTATCAGTTAGTGTAGCTACATCAGTTGCATATTATTTGGTGATTATGCTAGATACATAGAAGGATACCCTTAGTTAATTAGCCCAATCAGTGAATAAAAAGAGGAAAATAATGATTTACCCTAGCACTTTGGACTTTGGCATGATATAATTCAAGAATAAGTCAAAACCTACACCTAGGACCGTCTTAAGAACATTCACTAATGAAAAGGGAGAGAGATATGTTGAGATTATACTTCCCCTACCAAACAATTCAAATGAAGATCTTATGGTAATGGATAATCAGGTCTCTCACATACACCTTGGTTGGCAGACAAGAGAAGGGCTCAATCATGATGTGCAGTCATGCATCAAATCTCTCTACCAAAGAATTGACCATGACAAAGCCACCAAGGATTAATTTAAGAAGAAATTTGATCAGTTGATCGAAGCACTTAACCAATTTATAAAGCCTGGTGAAACATCACAACAACCACATGTAGTGTATCCAATTAATCCAAATCAAGCTATCATTAATTTTATATGAGAAATGTATCACATGGGAAGGGATACAAAAGAATGGTCTAAAGAATTGATTACAAAAGGAAACAGGGCCTTCATAGCAATGATGGAACATTATGATACAATCATGGAGAGAAAAAAATTAAAGGCACAAATCAGTAGGTATGAAGGAGAGGTTCAAACTTTGAACATGTATTAACCCAAGTTAACAGCCATAAATTTAATTGATATGAATACCCTCATTTATAAGAACATATTGAAGAATGCTACTGAGCATGAGTAATTACATAAGGTTTCCTAATTTTAGATAAGGATATTGATCGAGTCTATAAAGTGAGCCAAGGAGGCTCATGATTGAGCTATTGATGTGTTATATGGGATTGAAAGCATGATGAATTTAATGTCATGCTGACCAATGGATGATGCTATCAATCTATTCCAGATAAAATAGTTATAGGAACATTTTAAGGTAATAGTTGAGGAGTCTATAAAAGACACAGTCTTTACCTTAAGTTTAATACATGGGTTTATCAAATATGAGAAGGTAATTGATCAAATGAGAACTATGATGTAGGGTATAAGGACTTTTAGAAAAGAGTTATTTGATGTATAGGTAGACTATGCAGCCTCTAACATTTATTATTATGGGCTAGATGAAAAGAGAATACAAGAAATATTCAAGGCCTTTGATACATACTCAGAGAATTTGTGAGCAAAAACTGACAAGAGAGCTGAAGATATTTTGAAGATTGATTAATTTTTCCTCTCTTTTGGATATTTTCAAATTTTTCTATCATGTGTATTTTCATTTTGGAGACATTATAATTTGTAATTTATAATTATAAGGTGTAGTTGTGTACTTTTTATAGCTCTTTTAGAGAAAGAAAAAGACATATACTTTTCACTTTATATCTTTTAAGTGTGGAAGTTGCAAAAATCAAGTTGTAAATTACACTTTCTATTTTAATAAATGTGAAATGAGAAAAGGTGAAAAATCATAAAACATAAATTGCATGGTTCCTTTTTTGTAAAATTAAAAGTCTTGGATGTTGAAAAAGTCTTACTTTAGTTTTACACACTAGGGTTTGCATAAAAGAATCATGAAAATTTATTTTCAATATTATCTTATATTTGGAATAGCCAAAGTTCCTTTGGGCACCGCTTCTTGCATGGGGAGTTATTTATAGCCATCTTCCAAGGATCCTTACATTAATATCTCCATGTATGCTAAGATAATCTCTATAATCATGCCCAACTCATGCATGTAGCACAGACACTCCCACGAGTCCAAAATGCCAGATTTGGAGGAACTCACCCCTTTTTGCATGAGGCATTTTAGTTTGCATGATTTCCTTCTCTGATGTATTTAATTTTTGATAAATACATGTCTTCTAAGACATATTTTATATAAATATGGGTAAACCCCATGGCTTAATATCATATTTTTGTTGTTAGTGATATTTTTCTACATTTTGAATGTATTTTCTACTAGTTGTAACCTTTGGAGAAAAATAAAGTTGAATTTTCGCCTTCCTTATCTTTGAAATATTTGTGTTGTGTAAGTTATTTGATTCTTTGTGGAAGCTTTGTCTTTTATTTCAATCTCAAGGAAATTCATCTATGGTATTTTACCCTTTTGATAATATTTTTTGAAATAAAGATCCTTTTCCTTTTACTAAAGAATAGCTAAAATACAACATATGGTTTCCAAATGTATATAAGTCTGTGATTAAAATAAACTCAGTCTATTATTTGCTCTATCATGTTTTCCAAGCAAGCATCTTGATCCACTATACAAATTTGGTACAATCACTATACTTTTAGTTTTGTTTGAAATTTCAATTTCTTTAACCCTTTTCTCATCAAAGCCCTAGTTTAGGATACAAGAGCACTAAAGAGAAAAATTCCTAAAGGTTGATATTATGTTAGTTTACATTAGATTTTAGTGAAAAGAAGCTAGACTTTTTTAGATATTAACCTCAAATTTCCAAGGGCCCACGACTTTGGAGGTTTTTCTATTGTTTCATTATGTACTTACACAATAAGCTATAGAATCAAGACAGGTCCAATCCTATGTGATAATAGTTTTTGGCATGCCTAGTGGGACCTAAAAATTACAAAAAGATCGGTGTTATTATCATCAACCATTGTACAATTTTTGTGCAAGTATCAAAGCACTTGGAGACTCCACTAGCTTACAAACTCACGAGTTCAAGGTGACGTATGCCAATCAAATAAATAATATCATCTACCAAAGGTAAGAGGGTTAATTTTTTAGAATTGTCATTTCTATCTAAAAAGAGAAAAAAATTAGTCACCCCTCAGCGTACGTATATTCTATGGTTTTATTCCCATCCCCTTTGGTCACTCTGATCGGCTATATATCCCCTGTAATGAATAGAAATCATAATTTCATAGTTTTCAATATAGGTAGTTTACTCATTTTGGCTTAGCATGATCATATACTAGTCTCAATGTTAAAAAAAATCCATATTTTACTAGTTAAACTTCTACCACTACTTTAGAACATATACAAGCCATTGTTAACCTCTACTCAATCCATAATGTGGTCAAAGACAATGTTGCAATCAGACTCCTAGTTTCCTCTTTTAAGGGGAAAGTTTTACAATGGTATAGAGGTTTCCCTCCTATCTCAATTTGATTTTGGAATGAATTAGGTGCCACAATGTGCTCCCACTTTGAGGACAAGTGTGATCACCTTTCTTTGGTCGAACAGTTAACTATTATTCAATGAGTTCTTCATGAATAAATGACTAACTTCAATTACCAGTTCTAGAAGACTTGGAATAGAATTCCAATCTTGGTTAAACCCACTATAAATAATGCCTTCTTATATTACTTAAAATCCCTTAATAGTGATATTGTTGTGATGGTTTAGTTAATTGATGGCACCACACCTCCTACAACTTATGACATTACAATAAGGGCCAAGAATTATTTGATCCATGATAAAAAAAATTGCACCAAGGCAACCAATACCTTTATTTTTAAAAATAACCCTTATTCCCCCACCTACACTTTCTCTAATCCCCACCATGAGTAAGTCACCTACTTTAACTCCTGCACCTATGAATGAATTGTATGAGGTCATATCATTACTCAAGAGTTTTGGAAATGAGTTAGTGGCAATGAAAAGGCAACAAGCCCAAAATTATAAACCTTTTCAACCATCTAACCCTATATATCAAGGGAATAGGTAGTCTTACCAAGGAGATAGGTGTTGGGATAAATAACCGGAAGCACACAATTGATTACCAAGCAACTTAACATGCAGAAATTAACCAAAATACACAAGTAACTAGAATTCAGAAATAACACATGATATGAGAGACAATACACAACTTGTATTAAAACTCTTTCAGAAGGAAATACAACAAATAAGGCTGCCACAGTTCTTCTTCCTTACACACCTCTAGGGCTCCCACACCTCTAGGGCATAAAAAGTAAATCTTCCCTCAAATCTCTCTCTCTTAGGTCCCAACACACAACTCAAACACAGAGTTGGTGTTCACCTTACACCTGTGCTCCACGCACTCCACAAGTGATCCACGCACTCCACAAGTACACAAACATACTTCAAGTAGATCTCCCCTGAACCTGCAACAACCTGCACCTCAATCAACCTTACTTATGAAAGGATCTTCCTTGCCTTCCTCTTTGCTCTCTTTCTGAGTACACACTGTACTCCAAGTAGATCCTACCTGATTCTGCTCCATGTTGTGTTGTTGTCCTATGTGATCTTGCACACTTGCAAATCAATCTAGTTCTACACACCTATGAACCTTGACCTTGCACACACATACACCTACAAATCAATGATCTTACTTACCCATGCAGATCTCCTATCATAGCCATGCTCACCTGATGACCAAGATCATACATACATGAAGAACCCTGTTGATTCTCCAATCCATCACCCACACTTGGTACTGTGGCACTAGGAGGAACACACCATTGCTCTCCTCTCTCTGAAGGAGCTTATTTTCTCTCTTACTCACTAGCACAAGTTTACAATACAACCAATGAGTCTCTTAAATAGATCTCATGCAAACAATAATTAGACACCTAATTACAATAATTAGATCCATAGCTCTTAGTCTAAAATTGGATCTTGACATGCAAACACTTGGTTCATTAGCTAACTACCCGTAACATTTGTAGTTCAAACCACACAGGTGACCAACGTCAGTCCCTATCTGCCTGGGAGGCACCGACGCCAGCTAACTTCTGACCGACGTCAGTTGCCTTCTTGTCTGATCCTATCGACGTCGGTTGGCCTGACCGACGTCGGTGTCTGTGACACTCCGCAACCCTTCACAACCTCCTTCCCTGCTTGAAGCTTTTAGCTCCACAACCTAACAATAGGTAACCATATCAAGGCAAAAACTAACAACAATGATAGAATTCATAGTCGAGACCTCCAAACACTCATGCATTACTCGCATTGGGAGCTTTGAAAGCCATTATCCCTGTTTAAAATAATTTGGCTCAAGAATACGAGTGGTGTTATCTATGTAATCATCCCCATAATTATAATACTTGTCCCAATGGTGTTATTATTCAAACCTTTATGGTACAAGGTATAACAGTTATGTAAGGACAATAAGAAGGATCTACTTCCCAATAAGTAGAAACATAAGAACCTGTTTAAAGTGAAGCAACTCTTCTAAATTGGTAGGAGGACAATTTAAGTAGAGTAGACTAAGATGAAGCATTTTTTAATAGTGTAGGCCCTATAGCAAATAATACACACTCTAAAAAAAGAGAAATAGAAGCTGATCAACTCTGTAGAGTGGACCAGGCTTCAACTTTCAAAGCAAAAACAGAACTGACAAAGAGTAACATAGTGTAAAGGCCACCCTTCGTACCTACCAATAAATTCAAAGCAAAGGTATCCACTCCAAATATTGTAAAGGAAGACATAACCCCTAAAAAAGTACTGGCAAAGGTTGGTAATATCCCTTTTAGCATTATTGATCAAATGAATAAAACTAATTTTAATGTCACTATGTGGGAAGCACTATCTATACTAGCACAAAGGGACTTACTACAAGAGGCCTTAAAGAATCTCTAGATATCAGAGAAGGCTCCATCTAGAGGACCTACACCTATAGTAAATTTATTTTAGCCTCAGACTGACAATAAAATAGGCAAAAATAGTAAGCCTTCTCCCTTTTACCTTTTGTTTATAATAGGGAAGCATCTGGTACACAATTGTACGGTGGATTCAGGGGCTAGTAGTTTAGTTATGCCTAAGAAAATAGTTGATGCTTTAGGAATAAAATACACACCTACTAATAAAGGAGTAGTGCAACTAGATGGAACTACTATTCAAATAATAGGAATCATAAAAGGATTAGGCCTTACTATTCATGCTTACCCTAATCTTTTAATTACTCAATATATTTCAGTCATAGACCTCCCTCCCTACTTTGCCATTTGTCTATCAAGAGATTTCACTACAAAAATAGGAGCATATCTATCTATAGATGGATCTCATATGCTACTTAGAATGAGATATGGAACTAGAGTAACAATAAGAGCTGAGCCAATCATGAAAAACCATATCGAACCATATAATCCTACTCCCGTAGAGATGAACTATACATGTCAAGATCAATAGGAGGAAGAGGTATATCAAGAGAATGAAACACCTATATAATAAATCCTATACACTCACTTAGATGAGTGGGGATTAGCCTTGAAATTTGACCCTTATGACTACATGCAAGAAATAAGGTTAGGGATGTATTGTATTCATGAGCAAGATGTAATTATCCTAAATTTAGTCAAATCAGTTGAGGATCTACAAGGAATGTGGTAGTTATATTTTCATGGTTTGAGAAGTAGAAATGGTGCAGGTGTGGGATTTGTATTGATATCTCTATATAAATAAAGTTACTTCTATTCATTTAGACTTCAATTCAGCTACACCAATAATGTAGCTAAATATGAAGCCTTGATTTGAGGCCTCCAATTGGCCAAGAATAAAGGAATCAAGCTCTTACAAGTATTTGGGGATTGTGAACTCATTATTCATCAAGTTAGATAAAAAAGTGTGACCAAAAACAATTTTCTAAGGTCTTACAACATAGGCTTTGGGACCTATTGGAGGACTTCACTGCCCTGAATATTCAAACAATATCAAGGGCACATAATAAATACATTGACTACATAGCATCGATTGCATCTCAATATAATATATGGGTTAAAATAAAAAGGGAAAATAGACAGCATATGAGGCTAATTATAAGGCCTTTTATCCCCAATAACACAATTAACTAGAAAGTCTTTGATAGTGACAAGTAGATCATAATTTTTTTGAAAGAAGAGGTTGAGTTTTCAAAAATAAATCAACCAAGGTTACAAGACCAATATGGTGATCAAATTATATAACTAAAAATGAATAATTTGCCTATGGGGCTCATCACACTAGAAAATATATTTAACTCAGATGACCAACTAAAAAGTGAGAAGAAGAACATTATCATCAATGAGGAAGATTATAAAACCATCACAATATCACAAGGCAAGTCACTCAAGATAGGCAAGGTATGTAATATTTTAGAGAAGCATGATTTTATTCAATTATGTCAAGAGTTTGATGTTAATTTCACCTAGATTTATCATGACTTAAGAGGATTTGACCCAAGTTTGGTGCAGTATACTATCAAACTAGATCCAAATACAAAACCTATCAGGCATAAATAGAGGCCCATCAATCTAAAGATTGAACCCTTGATGAAAAATGAACCCTCTAAATTAATAGAGGCTAATATAATATTTTTGATTAAACACTCATCTTGGGTAACAAATCTGGTCCCTACTAGAAATAAGAATAGTGAAATATGTCTGTTCATGGATTTTAGAGATCTGAACAAGGCATCATTGAAAGATCACTAGCCTCTTCCCCCTATGGAATAAATTCTACAGATAGTATCAAGATCCGAGAGATTTTTTATTCTAAATGGTTATTTGGGTTATAACCAAACCCTAATATAAGAATCAAACCAACTTAAAACTACCTTTACTACCAAATAGGGCATGTATGTGTACAAAAAGATGCCATTTGGTCTGACAAATGTAAGAGCAACTTTTTAGAGAGCCATGGATATGGCATTCAACGATTTGATAAATTATATAATCTTAGTATATCTAGAAGATATAACAGTGTATTCAAAGCATGTTGGTGTGCATCTAGATCACTTGAGAAAGATTTTTGAAAGATGTAGAGAATTTAGCATTTCTCTTAATCTAAAGTGTATTTTAATAATACATGAAGGTAAGTTATTGGGATATATAGTGTCCAAAGAAGGTCTTTCAATAGACCCTAAGTGAGTTAGATCCATATCTACATTAGCATTATCGAGTCATAAAAAAGGGTTACAAAGCTTTCTAGGGAAGATTAACTTTGTGAGGATATTAGTACCAAATTTTGCCTCTTAGGTCAAACCCTTTACTGAAATGTTAAAGAAGAGAACTCTTTTTAGCTAGATGTAGGAGGGGAAAAAAAGATTTGAAGCTATAAAACAAGCTATCTCCCAATCCCCTACCCTGGTTAACCCAAACTATGAGAGGGGTTTTATCCTCTATGCATTTGGAGGGGAGGGGAGTATCCCAATAATTTTGACCCAACATAATCAAGAAGGTTTGGAACAACCAATATCTTTCTTCAGTCAATCTCTGAAAGGTTATGAAGAGAATTATAGATTTATGGAAAATAAGTGTATGCAATAATCAAAGCACTTAATAAATTTAGGCATATGCTCTCCAACAACAAGGTACATCTAATGGTTAGTCACTAAAGTGTCAAGGAATTTACACTGAGTGTGGAGATAAATGAAAAATGAGTAGGTTGGATTACTAAAGTCATGGAGTATGATGTTGATATCATGATCGTGAAGCTGGTAATAGGGAAAGGACTATGTGAGTAACTATTTACCGAAATCAAAACTACTGAATTAATTTTTGATTTAGTGTACGCTCAAAATATACCTTAGCCAGATAATTTACATTCTTTTAATAGCTAGATTCAAAACATGACCCACTTCTTGTAGACTAGTGAATACCCCTATGACTCCCAATAGTCAAAGAAAAGGTATTTTTTAATCCAATCAATCCCTTATATCCTTATTGGTGTAATTTTATTTTGAAAGGATATGAATGGAATCTTTTTAAGATGTATTGAGCATGAGCAAGTCCCCAATGTGAATGAACAATTTCATGATGGACCATCAAGAAGACATTTTTTAGTAAGGACTATAGCCATCAAGGAATTAAGAGGAGGCTATTATTGGCTTGATTTATTTAAGGATGCCCATCAATGGGTAAGAAATTATGAAAAGTGTGTTTAATTAATTGGTAAGCAAAGGCTAGATGCACTTCCTCTCAAACCAATTCAAGTGGATCAGGTGTTCTCCCAATGGGGATTAGACTTCATCAGCATGATAAATCCACCATCAAGTGTAGTTCACAAGTGGGTTCTCACATCAATGGATTATTCCACATGATGGACTAAAGTAGTTGCTCTGAAAGATGCTATAGAAGTATCCATTTTGTACTTTATGGATAACATAGTTTCAAGGTTTGGTGTTCCTCACACCATCATATCCAATAATACTAAGGAATTTGTAGGCACTCGAGTCAGTGAATGGGATGTAAAGTATAATGTATAACTAAGTACATATTCAAATTATTACCCTCAAGGTAATGGCCTAGCTGAGTCCACTAACAATAATTTAATTAGAATCATCAAATGAACCATATAAGACAACCAAAGAACATGGCATATGAAACTAAGATCAACATTATGGGCTATTACACTAAAGAGAGCCATCGATAATTTCCCTTTTATGTTGGTGTATGGAAGAGAAGCCTGAGTACCACTATTAATTAAGTTACCATCTCTAGAGCTCAATCACTAGTTGGACCTGATTGACAATGATGAGATGATGGTGAGACTAGCTAAACTCATGCAGCTTGAAGAAATCAAGCATCAATCGATGAAAGTCTTGCAAGAAAATTAGGCATAAATCAAGAAGAATTTTGATAAAAAGGAAACTATAAGAAGCTTCAACAAGGAAGATATGGTCCTAAAGTGGGATGTAGATAAAGCAAAACTAGGTAGGCACACCAAATTTGATGCAATATGGAATGGTCCATATGTCATCACTTAGTGCAAAGGGGCCAATGCATTCTAGCTCACCAAGCTTTAAGGAGAAGAACTACCAATCCTAGTTAATAGGATATACCTCAAAACCTACTTTTGAGGTTGGGACTTATTTCAAAGATTTTAAAAAGTTTTGTAAATAATAGAGTTAGATTGGGTTTTCAATAAGTGCTTATGTACTTGTCTTAGTCTTTAGGAGTTGTTCTTTGGTCTATTTTCTTATTTTGTTGTCTGCTTTATTCATCTCTAGGCAATCCTAACCTATTATTTCCTAGGTTATAGTCTTGTCAGAGTAAGGTTGACTCCATGTCCAATGTCTTGAAAGGCTACTAGATTCAAATGATTAGCAAGCAATCATCCTGCAGAGGTCACCAAAAATGTTGACCTAAAAATATCATTACATATAGAACCCTAAAGGATACCCCCTTTTGTTTTTTATTAAAAACCCTTAACCCTCCAAAATCCATCTTATGAAATTTAGGACTCTAGATGCAATTTGTACCCATGCAAATTGCTTCATGGGTTTTGGGTCTTAAAAAGCACCAAAATCCAAAAAATATAGAATCTAAAACTCACCATGCACTTTGCACATTCTTGAATGTAAAAAAATCATGGTGGGCTCTAAATCCCACCATGAACCTACCTAATAGAATCGAGAACTTAGTATGCACATTACATATTTTCACAATGTCCAAAGTGCATGGTGAGCTTTAGATCCCACTGACCAATAAACTCCCCTATAGAAAGTGAACTAGCTTGGAGCAGGTCCAACTTTTTTTGACTCATCTACAGCATTTTTCCTATAAAAAGCAAGGTTGAAGTGCACATTACACATTTTAACAATGTGTAAAGTACACACTCAGCTCTATTCCTTGCCAAGTTGTTAACCCATCCAAATAGAGTGGACCTACTCCAAGAAGTTCCAACCTCTACCAAACCTATCAAACCTTTCTATGGGAAGTAGAGATTGAAGTGTACATTACATGTTTTCATAGTGTTCAAAGTGCATAATGAACCCTACTTCCTACCAAGCCATTTCTAACCACAAAGAGTGGACTTACTCTAAGCAGGCCTAATTTCTACCACCTACCACCATGGTTTGCATTTAATGTAGGTTTTTTTATAAATAAGGACTAATTTGTAAAAGATTATCAATTTTTATCTTGATAAACATGTTTTAGAGCTCCAGTCTATCATCTTCACCATTTTTGACCTCAAGCCATGAGTAAATGTACACCTATGCCAAGCCACATCACTTACACCCATTAAATAGTATTCCTCTTATGTTTTCCCCTCTAGGTCTCCATCTTTGAAGGTTTTTTAGTTACTTTTAGAGTTTTCTTTCCAATTTTAGGGTTTCTTTCAATTTTGGTTTTATAGTAATTAGTAGGTCATTTTTGTGTGTCTGGTGTAGGACTTAATTTTTTAGGGACTAGATAGTCTGTCCAAGGCATCCTAAGGTTTTGAAGTAAAAAATTTCAAAGAATCTCCCAAAATCTTCATCTATTTCCATCCAAGGATTTTTAATTTGAAATCAAACCCTTTTTAGAAGCCAAAATGAATATTCTCAAAGAATATTCTTCTATTTTAAAAATAGAATATTCCCCCAAGGTTCTTCCCCCTAGCATCCTCATAGACACTGGACATGTTCTAAGCACCTTTAACCTCTACCAATTCCTAGTGCATCACATGGGCATACCTCAAGCACCTCCCACTTTTGTGGAAAACCTGACACCCTTCAAACACTGTGAAGAGTGAACTTGCCCCAAGCACATCTCACCTCTATTGAAGATTCCTAAGATATAAACACTATGAACATTAGATGTGCTTTGAACACCTCCAAGTTCCACTAGAAGATACAAGTGCTTCATACACCTGTAGTTTCTACCAACTTTCACTGTTGGTTACTTAGATGATTTTTTCCCCATGCCTCCTAAAGAGATGAAGTTCAAATCTAAGGGTCATAAAGTAACTTCTTATTTGGAAGCCAACCTCATAGAAATTAGTGATACATATTTAAGTCATATTGACTTGGGAGACTATTGGGCTTGAATAGGGGTAGAATTCAAAAATGATTGGATACAAAGTATTTATGACTCTAGACTTCTACAAGTTGTAGCCTTTCCCCTAACAGTTCAAAGTCTTGAATTGATCCTAACAATAGCCCAACACTATGATCCTGACAGGACATAAATTTATAATGATAAGGGAGAAGAGATTCTAGATCTTGACTCTGACTATATCAACTCAATTTTTTCCATTCTTGAGTTTAAAATCTATCTGAATAAAAATCCCTAAACATCTACACAATTTGATGAGGAAAATAAAGATGGATGCCAATATATGATCAACAAATAATGGCTCAAGACCCCTAAAAACTCCAATAAATTACCCAAGATAATGTATAGGTCTAATTTTATAAAGGAGGTGGGATGTGTTATAACATTATTGCATAGAGTCACTAGCAGTCCTGATGCCCAGTGCTAATAATAGTAGATGTACCAATATATTTGGACCATTTGAGAGAATAAATAATATATACATTGGGCACAATCAATGCATCATTCTCTTCATCAGTAGTTGTTTGAGGTTCAAACCTCAAATAAGTTTTACATGACATCATATGTTGTTTATATTTTGGCTAAGGGAAGATTATTCCTAGGTCTCAATATTATTACTGATGAAAGAACAAGAGTGTACAACTACTACCCTGACCTCACCCTTCAAGCTAGTAAATAGGTCTCAATATTATTCCTAAGATCTTGAGTTCTTGAGTGGCCCCTGAGCCATTTTACATTTTAAAGTTCCTGACTAGCCCAGATCCATCTTTTATAGCTTCACAATGCCACATAGTTTTAGTTTCAGCTTCTTCTACTACACATGGGTAGGCAATGATGGAGTCATGACCTACTTGAGTTCTTGAACCACCTATAAAAGAGGGTTAGACAAGTCATCAGTCCAATCTAATATATTCATAGATTATGATCCACTGAATAGGGGTGGGTAATGGAGTCAAGGCTAGCTTGAGTTCTTGAGCCACCCACACATGGGGATTGGTAAATCCATCAATTTAGTCCAATCTATTCATCATTTAATCACCATCTATAGGCACACATAATATTTCACTAGGTTTTTGCATTGGTTCATGTACCCAAACATGTAATGGATCATAATTCATAGACTCAAACCCATATTCATGAGCTTTATCCCATAGGTAATCATGGGTATGTTTCTCTTTCCTTTATCCTAGTCATTATATTTTGTTGAATTTATATAATAAAGAGTGGGAAAACATATTCATATAAAATATCATTTTAATGTAATGAGTGTCACTTGAGACCACCCTATTCTTACCTTAGCCTAGACTTATCTTAGGGCCTCTTTTGATTTTTTTATATCTTTTATGCATGTCTATCCTATGCCCATATATACCAAGAGCTACATTGAGCCATCACCTAGGCATCCCTAATCCTTTTTCACATGTGCCAGCCACCTGGATAATAGTGTGACCCTATTAGTCTATAGTGTAGTGCACTTACAACAAAGCGGGTAGTGTTATTGACCCTTAACTTCCCTTTCTCCTAATGAATATCTTTCCACTTCTCAAATCATCTTAGGTTTGACCTATATTTATTTCATGTCTCAACAAGCATCAAAACACTATATAAAAACCACTCTCATTAATTTATCAAATAGATGTTAATTCTCATGAACAAGCTTAGAAAAAGTTAGGCAAATTAAGGTTATTGATCTCTATTTACCCCTATTTTTGCATACATCCATATACAATAGCATAGATATTAGTTTTACTTAGGTTTCTAGTCTCAATTTACACTCAAACCATTCAAATTGGCATTCATACTCAATCATATTGGCATCACTCTCACTTGCACTAGCACTTAGATTAGGAGAACTACATCAAGCTTGATCCCCTTTCGAGGTATTGGTATGTAGGCAACACTCAACACCTGGGGTATTGATGGCATGCCTAGCCTACCCTAATAACACCACTCTCCTTTAAATTGTGTTCATCAAAACCCTAATAAGCATGGAGGCTTAGGGTTTCATAGTGAAATTAGTTAAAGTGAAGAACTGAAGATGATCTAGGTCTTGATCACATAGATATAGGTTTTCTAAAATATAGTTTAGGTCTACCCAAAATTTCACTACTTCACTTGCACAAGGTAATTAACACTACACATAAGGTCTATATCATAATGCACTACTAGTAAATAGGGTTACACAATTATCTGAAAAGGATTTAGACACTTATTCTCTGATTATGACACTCCACCCTACTCTTGCATCACTTCCCATCCTGTCACTTGTCTATCTTAGTCATATTTTCTAGCTAAGTACACCATTTCTAATTCATTGATATTTATATAATATTCAAATAAATCAATTATTATGCAAATCAGTGGATATTGATACTATAGTGTTTTATTTCCTAATTTATTACTTATCTCTTTATCAACCTAGGGTTACATTCCATAATCCTAAAAAAGATAAATCATTTGGTAAACATGACTTACTTTGAATAGCACAAAACCTTATCCTTATATGGTATTAGTGTTTCTATCTTTTTATTTTCTATTTTTAGTGGTTTTGTTAGGGATTTTAGACCTAATATGTTCTACCCTAGCATCCCTCTTATAAGTTGCATTACCAAACTTCATCGATAAAGAATATTATTTTCCTCCTCACCATCTCTAAGAGGGTGATAGCTACTTTCCCTCTAACCAGGTCCATGCCATCACTCCTCTAAGAGGTGAGGTAGCCTATAATACTATTCCAAATATTTATACTTAGCTTATCCATCCTTTAAACCCTTCCTTTCCCATATCTCCCATCCAAGATGTATGTTTGCATGTTCAATACAAGAAACTAGGGTTTACATTTGTGAGACTCTAAGGGATTAAATTATCAGTATGAGTAAGCCGATTTCAGAATTAGAAAATCAAAATTAGTTATTAAGTGAAAAGGTCACATTATTTGTAAATCAGATTGTGTGTTCAAAGTCTTCAGAATATGCTAGCATTTATCATGTATATGCATCTACACCTATCAAAGTTGTGCTTACCACTATTTCTTATCCAAATCATAAAGTACAACATAATGCATCTATTATAAGTGATTCAAAAAACTTACAAGGTTCCAATAAGATTTTAAGTGAGGTACTACGGGAAATGATTAAGAATAAGTTGATCAAACTACCTCCTCTACGTCTAATAAGGAGATCTAGATACTATTATGTGTGCTATAGAATGTATAGTCATCACACAAATTCATGTTTAGCATTAAAAAATCATATACAATAGATAATTGCTATTGAGGACCCTATACAAGGTAAAATAGTTAAGCAATCCATAGTGATATAGGAACATATTAAAAAAAGGTCAAGTTGAGAAATAGTACAAAAGTGGTTACCAAAACATAACTCAAAATAATAAAAGGTTTATAAATAAAAATCAAAGCAAGAAACATTACATCAATCACATCTAAAGCAAGTAAAGATACAAATATACCTCTATAAAATGAGGTCTCACTTTCAAAGTAGTATGGGTTTGGCCAAAAATATCTACAATAGTTTGAGTATCAAGGTTAAGGGTTGGGCAAACATGCCCAAGGCATCACTAATCCTATTCTAGTAATTGATAATATGGGTCAACAAGGTTTGGGATTTATGGAACATACTAAGTCAAATCATTCACATATATAGTTTATCAAGGAAACAGATCTAGATACATAAGTAATGTTATAAAAAGATTAAAAACTTAAGTTATACATTCATAGTTAAGAAAACAACCATTCTTAAAAAGGGCTTTTTTAAAAAAGAGTCTTCAAAGAAAGAAATACCTATAAAAGATGCATCTTCAAAGGTGAATGTAAAGGGGGAAACTACAAGCCCTATCTCATATCAAAATACTATGACTATCACAAATTATATAGATGGAAATTAGTACACAAATGTTAAGATCATGGATTATCAACCAATCAATTTTTGTTCACTATCATTTCTTATCTCTCTTGGAAAGGAATATAAACATCTAGATATAACAAACTCTTCTCTCTAATGCTTAAATTCAATTCAATTAAAAGTTGTCTTTGTTTCAAAGGAATGTTATCTCCCCTTTCAATTTATTTCACAATCAAGCACTTACAATGTTATCCTCAAACAATCATGGTTAACAAAAACAAGAACAATACTTGACAAAAAGAAAGGTCGCATATCCTTTTCACAAGAGAGTGCAATGATTACAATTTCTAGAAAGGATACAATTTCTTCCCAACAAAATCTAAAAAAGAAAGCTATTACCTATAGTGGATATAGTTTTAGATGGTAATATCATAATCAATAAATCAAACAATGATAATCAATATGAAGAAGATGATTGGAACAACATAGAATATTATGGTACAAACCATTTAGAAAGTGAAGATGCCACATATGTTACACAAAAGCATCCCATCAATGACATGTTGGGATTTTAGAACCATTCCTTACCAGCATAAATATTATTATCCATAACACTCTCCTTGCACATAGTTTCTTTAATTTCCAACCTACTTTTGCATAGCTTCGTTATTTCATCTTTCTTGTATATAGTCTCATTTTCATGTTGCTTGTACATAGCTTATACTAAAAAAAAATAACATGTTCAAAAATACAAAAACATTCAAATATTACTTATAAAATATAAAATTTATATTGTATGGATTTCCATATTAACATTCCTTCTATTTACTAGGTACTACATATGTTATATATGTTAATGTAGTTAGTTTTATCATACATACATGCATCACTTATTCCTTTTGAGTGTTCACAGATTAATATAGGACTCCAGTCCTCTACATAGATCCAAATTTACTACTATCTTCCCATTGAGGGAACATACACATATACACTGATTCAACATTGATATATTATCCCATTGGAGACATCATACACATAGCTTATAATTTTACAGGTTATATCTTTATATACTCCATATCACAAATTTAACATTGATTATATATTGGTATTTATCATCCTATTCTACACTAATTTTTTTCATCTATTATTAATATAGACTCAACTTATGTACATCTTTATTCTTATTTAGATTTATACCACATGATTATTTCATACTTTCATTTATAGCTTTACTAGTCTAGATTTGATTGTGTTTATTTGATGCCACATCTACTTGAGGGAATTTGAATATGCCATGTCCTTTCATTGATTTTATGCATTAGAAATGTGCCCATATCCTTGTGTATGCTTCTTGATTATGTATGTGGGAATTTGAACATGTCCTTCCATGTGGTTCAAAGATAAACTCATGTGCTCTTTTGTGTATGCAGACATTTGAACGTGTCCTTATATGTGTTCTTTTTCTCAAACTTAGTGACATGTGCCCATGTCCCTTGTATTATGACCTCTTCCCCTAATTCGTGTGCCTTAATGTTTGTATGTATGTTTTCATGTATGCATCATGGCCATAACACTTATATGTTATTTATTGCTATCACATCCAATTTGTGATGCCATGAGGGACCTCATGTATCTCCCCTTCCTTATTGGGTGCCTTGATAAACATCATGCACCATCCCCCCCAAGTGATTATTCAGATTACATTCATTATATATGTGTGTGTGTGTGTGTGTGTGTGTGTGTGTGTGTGATCTAGGAATTTGACTTAAGAGAGGATGGTTAGTATGGTGTTAGTTCCAAAATGAAATAAAAACACTAATAGCATAACATCTCTAGTCGTAGACACTAGGGAGAACTTAGTTAACAAAAGCAAATGAAAATCACAACTAAAAATCAAGGGATCAAATACAAGAGTTCCTTCACCTTCCTTGGATGCTCCAAATGCTTTTGTAGTAGTGGCTTACTCGGCTTGTGCTCATGATGTCCTTGGCAATAGAAGCTTGGCTACCTCCATCTCTCCTTAGAACCTTTGGCTTGTGGCTTGTCTTGGCTTGGAATCAATTTAGCATGGTAACACTAGTATCAATGGATTATTTGAATATATTTGTGTGTTATAACTTTGCACCAAAATAGCTTAGAAATGATGTTGTTAGGCTTCCTATTTATAGATTTTTGGATTTGATCAGAATCAACCTCAATCATCCATCTCAAGATTGAGATGTGTGGTTGAAGATTAATTAAATTTTTGGGATTAAGTTTGTAATTATCCTCATCATGACATTGGAATAACAGGAAATTAAGAGACATGGAGGGCATCATGGAAGGCATTGATGAAGTATGAGAGGCATGAATCTTGATATTTGTGGCATTTATGGCCTAGGGATGTCTTCCTAAGAAATGAGGTCACCTAATGATGTAGATATCCAATATTCATTTCCAAAAAAAATTATTCAATAATTTTCCATGGAATTATTGATTAGGCCTTGATTTGGGTTAATTAGCTCGTAAGCATGATTAAGCATTTTGTGCACAATTTATTCAAATTGATTAGAATGCCTTGTTATTAGTCCAAAATTTGACTAGATTAGAATTAGAATGTGATGTCAGATGCATTAGATCCATATTCCCATTTAGGATGTTTCCAACAACAAATAATAAAGACACAAGTCTTGTGCAAAACATTTGATAGAAAAGAGCAATCCAGAGCACTTAAGTGCAAATTTGGCATTTTGACTCAAAATGATCTGATCAAAGTTAGCTAGCCCATAAATTTGAATTACCCCATTTAGGGATACCCTAGCAAAAATAGACACTTGAATATGTCATTTTCTCATCATTTATCATGTTTTAGTGTTTTTAGGCCAAATTGTGCATTTTGGGTGGAAATTGGTCAAAAGCTTGATTGGAAGTTATCGGTGGCTAGTTTTAGGTGTCTACAGTTTGCCCCTATTTGGGAAGGAATTGCAAGATATAATCACAATAAATTATTCTCAAATAATGAAAAGGTCTTGTATGCCTACAACTGCAATGATGATAAACTAACTGTATAATGCCCCCTCAAGGGAAAGGTTGGCACAAGCAGGTTAAAAAATGGTCCCTCGATAAGAAGTGAAATGAGGGGACCAAAGAAAGGAAAGATGATGGGGTGAAAACATAATGATAGTGAAAAATTAGTCAAAATCATTGAGAATGTAAGTGGGATGATATAAAATGGTTTTCCCAATGGTGGTTATAAGCATTGTACCCCAATAGTGGTAACATGGTATGATAACACAATGATTTGCCCAAAGGCGCTTATAATCATTGAGAAGATGGAGATGCCTTAGTTAGGATAGATAAATAAGATAATAACATGCCCCTATATGGGTAGAAAAATTAAAATGGTGACAACATAATGATTTTCCCAAGGCAGTTATAATCATTGAGAAATACAAGTGGGACGTTGTCCAATGATTTGTCTATAGGTGGTTATAATCATTGGACCCCAATCATGGAAAACATGATAAACTTCATTGAGGATGATGATAACTTAACACAGAGGGTAATGATGAATTGGAATAACCTATTAGCAGGGAGATGCTTGTCTGAACTAATAAAGGTTGAAATTCTTTCATGGTTAATTACTCTGTTTGGGATATAATTAGGATGGAATCAAGATGTCAATGTTAAAGAGATGCCACCATTATTGAATAAAATTATTGAATCTGAGGTTTTTTGTAACATGTGTTGGTAGGCATCATGATATAACATCATGAGGACTGACTCTCATAATCCAATACTCAATAGAAAACAATGCACCAATGATAGAAATCATGATGACAATGTAAACATATGAATAGGGATGGATTCAAGCGTAAGTGTGGATAAGGAATTACCTAATGAACACACAAAAATTGAATCAAGGCAATAATGCTGAAAGCAAACAAACAAGCAGACAAATAAATAAAATAAGCAAAAACAAACAAATAAATAATGCAATACCTACAAACATTTCCCCTATAAAATAGGTGACAACTTAACAAATGAACAAAATGGGGGAATAGAAGAAAGGGAAGGGGTGATTGAGTTGTCTCCATATGCACTAGGCAAGTAGATGTTGCCTACATAGTTCCATAGATGTAATATCCAATAAAAAACTTTAGGCCAAATGTAGTTCTCCTAGGGAATGGGAATAAAAATGATAAATAGTGAAAACAAATAGAATGGACATGATAAAATAATAGGAATGGTCTTGAAAAATGGCAAGTGCATGAGAGAAAAAGGCCAAAAAGGATGGGGAAACTAAATGACAAGTATTTTGCTTGTAACTTAGTAAGGGTTCCCATAATCCTTAAGGCAAAGAAGTGGTCAATGTTTTTGTTCTTTTCTAATGATTTGCTAAATGTTTTTAGAATTTTTTGAAGTGTCTCAACTTGATCAAGAATGATGAGACACTAAATGATTCAATCTCATAAAATGGCAAGAGCATTTAAACTAAAGTTGCTTGCAAAATGATGAGAACATGGCTTAGGTTGCTCATAAAATGGTGAGAGTGTGGCTTAGGTTACTCATAAAATGGTGAGAGCATGGCTTAGGTTACTCAAAAAATAGTGAGAGCGTGGTGTAGGTTACTCGCAAAATAGCAAGAGCATGGTTTAGGTTGCTCACAAAATGGTGAGAGAATGGCTTAAGATGCTCACAAAATGATGAGAGTGTATGGAAAGGGGGACTAAGGTGACCTAAAAATGAATTTATCATGACCCACATAGTCCTAAAATGACTTTAATTCATAGTAATTCCATCCACAAAAAAGGTGAGGAAAAACCAACTAGGTCCCAACAAGTTCTCAAATCTAGCAAATGGCCAGTCAAATCAAAATAGTAATGGCAAGGTGATGCAATAATACATGGTAAATAAGTGTTTCCCCTATTTTACCCATAGGTAGTTATAACTAAGATACAATGACATAGGTTAATGATAATAATTTGCCCATAGCTGGTTATAATTAGTAGCAAGACTGGTGAGACACTGATTTGCCCATAGGTGGTTATAACCAGGCTCACATAAATAGGCATGATAGGACAAAAGATATTTGGCCAGATCAACTGTCACACTACTTTCATAGACTATCATTATAAACATGGATTAGATTGATTATTAAAACTTGATTGGAATCCCCCCACAAAAAGTGTGATAAGAACCAAAGGAACCAAGATCAAAACAGGATTGGGTATAATGACTAAAAATAGGCTTTGGTCTAGATAAGAATGGAATGATATGATGGTATGGTCTTGCTAAAGATAATGATGGTTTTATAAATTAGATAAAATGGTAAGAGGGTTTCCCCCAAGTGATGGGGTGAATGGCAGGATATGCGATAATGGCAATAGGATATGTAACAATAGCAATGGTATGGTACATGTTTTTGGCCTGGGTGTGGTTTTTGATTATATTGTTCCTATTGATGGGGAAATGCATGTCTTAATAAACAAATGACACAAAAAAAATACTTGATTATGTTAACATCTCATCTGAATAACTACTCTATCAAAAACTTGATGCATATTTGGTTATCAATAATGCTTTTATGATCTTCATTGGTCATTGATTTTGATTCTTTCAAACGTCGAGACAAGGTATCCTTATAGCCTCTACAAAGGAAAGTGTGGTCGTGGATGGTAAACAAGGATAAATAATGGATGGTAGGTTTGATTGTGAAAAGGAATGGTTGATGATAATGGAATCTAGAATGGTAGGGAAACAAATGAAGATCAGGACTTTCAGTCACATGTAATGTTGTTGATGTTGGATTCAACATATCTTTGGTTGTGGTGGGGCCAAAGACTTATTATCTTGATAGGACCACCAAATTTTTATATTGTTTGATCTTGAGAGTAGCTACCATCTAATTAAGCTATAGATAAGAAGCTATTTTGATTTGATCTTTGATTTTATCTTCATCAAGCAATGAAGAACTTTTGTGCTCAGCTATTGGTGCTTCAAAGAGGTTTTTACCAATGAAGTTGTCTTGATTATCCCATAGCACCTTCAAGTAGGTTTCATTAATGAACATTAGCTTTTGACTTTGATTTTCTTCTAGCACTTCAGAAAAAGTTTCACTATAATATGTTGAGTTGTGAATTTGATTATCCCCTAGTACCTCCAAAAAAGTTTCACTAGGAGAGAATTCTTTTGCTATATGAATGTGGTCTTGGCTTCCTTGCTCTTCTTCAACTGCTGTCACTATGGATGTAGTTCAACAAAGTGTGATTTTTTCGATCCCAATCGACACTTATGGGAGATGGAATGTCAATGATGTGGCTATTTTGGTTGATGGTAATGGCTTGTGGAATGGTAATGGAATTGGTAGAGGTTTCACAATCCTTGTAGAAGATACTAGGATAACTTGTGTCGAAGTTGAATTACTCATCCTCAAAAATGTTGAAGGATCACAAATGTATTCAAATTGATCTATAAGGAATGCATAACTAATATTACAACAAATATGAACATATTCTTCTTTTGAATCTAATTTTGACTCAATAAAATCTAAATTTGATGTTAAGACTAATGTTGATTTAGATTCTGATTCTGATGCTAAATTTGATGTCAGTCCAAAAGTAAAATTTGAATCTAAGTCTAATTCTTCATCTAATAGGTACTTTATTATAATGATGTCTTATTGAATATTTGGTTTTGGACAAATAACAACTTGTGATGGCATGATGGGCTCCACAAAGATTGGTTTGTCAAAGTGAGTCTCCTCTATAATGAGAAAAAGTTCAAGAGACAACTCTTCAAAGATTGGCTTGTCAATAGGAGGCTCTTAAAAAATAGGCATATGGTTAAGGTAATGATTTTCCTAAAGGTAGTTATAATCATTAAGAATTGCCTCAACAAAGACTGGCTCATTAGTGTGAGATTCCTTGACAACTAGTATAGGATCAATAGGCAATTTATCACAGGTTGACTCATCACAAATGGTTGGTTCAACAAAAATATTTTGGATTGGTTGGTTTTATTGGCCTTGGTTTCTAATGAGTTGAAAAATATCAATTTTGAACACAGCTTGGTTTTTGAATGATTGGATCAATTGAGGTTTGGATGGGATTGGTACTGGATGAGGAATGACTTGTGTTTGGATAATAGTAGGGTCTTGGGGAGCATGATTGCTTGCTTGAGCCAAAAGACAAAGTCCTAAGATGGTAAGAATAGGTTGGTGTGGAGCATGATTGCTCACACAAGCCAAAGGACTAGGTCCTGGAATGATGAAGGGGCATTGTGAAGCTTGATTGCTCACACAAACCAAAGGATGAGGTCCTGGTATAGAAATGGTATTCCTTGGATGTTACGAAGCTTGATAGCTCGTATAATGCAAATGAGGGTTAGGGGTAGCCAATGATTGGATAACAAAAGGATGTTATGAAACTTAATTACTTACACAAGCAAAAGAATCTAAGTCTTCCTCATAAACCATATCATCCCAGTTATGAGTTGGCTCATAAGCTAGTTTTTGACTATGTTCCATGTATTGATTTTTTTAAAGAGGGTATGGATTTTTATCCCAAACAACATTATCTATAGTTGGGTCTTCAAAGTCATCTTCACAAGCCTCTTCATACCAATCAAGGTCTCAATTTGGATCGTAAGTTGTTTCATGACTTTATTTCCATGAATGATTAATATGAGGTCGATAGAAATCTATCTCATAAACCATATTAGCATCATTGGGGTCTTGACAAAAGCCATAAAAGTCATTTTGTACAACCATTCTATCATAATTCAGATTGTAAGTGACTCCACCATAAGTGTATCAAAACATATTTGTGTAAATGATGAAAGCTCTGAAAATAAAAGGACTTAGAGTTCTACAAACTCTAAAAAATGGTGTCCAAAGGACAAATGGTTCAAACTCGGTCTAACTTGGCCAAAAGGTGGAGCTGTATCTCTAATGTGGTTTGAAAGTGGAGTTGTATCTCCAAAATGATTTGTGATAAGACTTGGCATAAAATAGTCTAATGTCAAATTTCACATGCACAAAAGGTCAAGCATCTAAATAAAAACTGACATGTCAAAGGTCTAGGTCAAAGTGTTCTAAACAAGGTCTAAACTAGGAAAGGGAAAAGTTGAGTTACTAGGTCTTTTATTCAAACATAGAGTCAAAATCTAGGCTTAAAAAAATAGGCATGTGTTAGGACTTTTGGCCAAACATCATCAAAATCTAGACTTGAAACAAAGGCTGATGTGATTTGATTTAATCTAATAAGTTTGGAAACAACTTTGACATAAACATAAACATGATCAATTGTAATAATACATAAGACAAAAGGATCTTTGAGAAAGGTTGTGTTCTCCCAAATAAATGCACAAAAAATGATGAGGATATGTATTAAACAAACAAACCATCAATAGTTTTCAATTTTGGGTAATCGATAAACCAAAGTTATGCAACCCAAAAGAGAAAGATCAATGTATCAGCCCCATGAATTGAAGCTTAAACAAAAATTGATCGATGTTTAGATCCAAACTTGACAAGGATAATTAAAAACTCAACATTGAAAACTAGGATTTGACTAAACAAGCTAGACAAGATTCTACAACATGACAGCACAACACAAAGGTATAAATGGTATACACAAAATGGTTTTAAATAAATGGTTTTGATACAAGGTGAAACAAGTCTTGAAACAAATTGAGCAACCTAATGGTGTAAGCATGCTTGAATGATGCAGTCAATTTTTTATGTTTCAAAGACTCAAAGGCAAAAAATATTTGACATGATTTGGGAAGCATAACACTACCCTTCACAACTCAAATGCATTATTTTGACATGGCTTATGAACAAATAAACAAGTTTTAGCCTCAAATCCTACCAAGAAAAAATGACCAAAATACACTAAGTATAATCATCCAAATCCTAGCAAAGGTATGCCAATGTGGGGTTGACTAAACTATCAAGCTTCAAATGTCTCTAGGGGAATAAATTACACAATGACTTTTATATCAAATGATTCAAAAAAATCATGAAAATTGGGTGACCGCGGTATTGGCTAGTTGTAAAAAGGTCTAGTCTTTTTTACAACCACTACATCGTGTTATTCGCTCAATGTAGTGTGATGTCCAAATGCAAATGCATCCCATGTGCAACTCCAAAGGAGCTAGATGAAGTTAAAGTCAAGAGATGAAACCCCAAGTAAAAGCTTCCCTAAAGAAATTTTGGGAGGTGATGAAGTCCCCCTTGCAAGCCAAGATTCATAAAAATAAAGAAAGCATGAAAGTAGAAAGACTTTAGGGTCATTTTCAAGATCACCCAAACTTTTATGAGTTTTTATGGAGTATTTTAGATGACTTTCTTTATAAGCCTTAAACTAGGCTACTTGCAATAGGAATGGCACTTTTATTTCCAAGGGTTCCCTATAGGGGATAAATGGAAGAACATACATGCAACATTCCTCTTTTTACCAAACAAAAATTTGATTTAAACAACTATTGCAAACAAAAATTGACAAGTGTGTTCAATTTTATACCCAAATGAAAAGTTTGGTGGTGTTCATTTGACCCCTTGGTCTTAGTTACAAACTTTGAAAACATTCACCAAAAACATCTAAATTCTTTGTTAAATACCCAAAACAAGATTCCTAATTGATTTTTAAGCATGCAAAGGTGATTTAAACATGTTTTGAACAAATATCAAGCTTGATCCTATAGCACAATTTTTAGCATGTCCTTTAGCTTTGAAGCTCTTTTTAGCTTGGAATAATGAATTTTGAAAAAGTAGCTCTCGGGTCTATGTTATTGGAAAAACACAGTGACTGGCATCGATTAATCTAGCTAACTAAGATTTAACCGATGTCATTTTTTTCTAATCGACGTTGGCTAAGACAAGTAACCAATGTTGATATTACTTGCCAATGTCAGTTACTATGTAAAATCATGGAAAACAAAAATGGCAAAATAAATTTAGAAAATCAATTTACAAGAGTTTTAAAGGTTCAAATAAATATTTTAGAGTTGCAAAATAATCTCCTTCATGTTTAGGATGCATCTAGTCCCACCGGGCATGCCATTATGTGATCTAGAAATTTGACTCAAGAGAGGATGGTTAGTATGGTGTTAGTTCCAAAATAAAAACAAAATGAAATAAACACGCTAATAGCATAACATATATAGGCCTAGACACTAGGGAGAGCTTAGTTAACAAAAGTAAATGACAAGCACAACTAAAAAGCAAGGGATCAAATACCAGATTTCCTTAACCTTCTTTGGATGCTCCAAATGCCTTTGTAGTAGTGGCTTTCTCGGCTTATGATCATGAAGTTCTTGTCAATGGAAACTTGGCTACCTCCATCTCTCATTGTCACCTTTGGCTTATGGCTTGGCTTGGAATCAATTTGGCATGGTAACACTAGTATTAATAGATTCTTTGAAGATATTTATGTATTATAACTTTGCACCAAAATAGCTTAGAAATGATGTTGTCAGGCCTCCTATTTATAGATTTTTGGATTTAATCAGAATCAACCTCAACCACCCATCTCAAGATTGAGATGTGTGGTTGAGGATTAATTCAATTTTTGGAATTAAGTTTGAATTATCCTCATCATGACATTGGAAGAAGGGGCAATTAAGAGGCATGGAGGGCATCATGAAAGTCATTGATGAAGCATGGGAGGCATGAATCTTGATATTTGTGGCATTTATGGCCTAGGGATGTCTTCCCAAGAAATGAGGTCACTTGATGATGTACATATTCAACATTCATTTTCAAAACAAATTATTCAACAATTTTCCATGGAATTATTGATTAGGCCTTGATTTGGGTTAATTAGCTCTTAAGCATAATTAAGTAATTTGTGCACAATTTACTCAAATTGATTAGAATGCCTTATTATTAGTCCAAAATTTGAATGGATTGGAATTAGAAGGTGATGTCAGATGCATTGCAACTGTATTCCCATTTAAGATGTTGCCAACAACAAACAACAAAGGCATAAGTCTTGTGAAAAACATTTGATAGGAAAGAGTAATCTAGAGCACCCAAGTGCAAATTTGGCATTTTGACTCAAAATGATCTGATCAAAGTTAGATGTCCCATAAATTGGATTGCCCCATTTAGGGATACTCTGGCAAAAATTGGTACTTGAATATGTCATTTTCACATCATTTAGCATGTTTTAGTGTTTTTAGGCCAAATTGTGCATTTTGGGTGGAAATTAGACAAAACCCTGATTAGAGGTTATTGGTGGCCATTTTTAGGTGTCTAAAATATACATGATCACATTTTTATATCTATCCTAACAACCTTTTAAAATATAGATCTAACATACATCATATATTTCCAAGTTATGCTCAATCTTTTTTACATTTTGATGTCATATATACACATTATATTGGTTTATCACATAGATATTATATATTTTTAGTCTAACACACATGATACATAACTTTTATTTTGAGGATAGTTATTTTAGACGTTCAATAATTCCCCTCAAAAGAGGAGGCATTCATAGGGATTTGTCACAAAGATCAGGCCATCCTAGTGCACTCAAAACATAGTTTTTAGCACACAAACATATATTAAAAATCTCAGACTTAGGAAAATACAGTGAAATATAGTCATACATAGATCAGTCTCATGTTTTCTTAGAAACAACACTTTTGGACAATAGCAAAATGCAATGTCATGGTCATAATGTGCTATAATCCACTTACCATGGTATTATTTAGTAGCCTCAAAAACAATAAAAATAGAATTGCTAGAGTTATATAAGGTATGGTTCAAATTTGCATTGTCTTAGTTATAGATTATCTAATATTCTCAATATATATTCAATTTTTACATAGAATTACATAGGTTTGCCCATATTGGGGATGCTTGATAGATCTTAATATAATTAGGTGGGGAGTGGATAAGTAGATAGGGCTTACATAGATAGATAGTAAAGAGTAGAATTACTGGTGGTTCCATATCCCATATCTATAGATTCCACACCCTAACTCTCTCCAGCGAGATAGAGAAAAAGGGGAAGGTCATATTGAATAAAGGGGTGCCATGGCAACACCTATATATCTATTTGGGAGTGCCAGGGGCATCATGCATGGCATGATCACTCCTATTTTAGTCTTAGATATGCATAAACATAAATTACTATAACTCATTCAAAAATCCATATGAACAAACATTATAATTGGGGGCATGTGTGTAGCACATTATTTCCATATGATTAGTTTTGCACCAATTCTCTCAGATGGAATGACAACTCCATGTCATTTTTCATGTTGTATGCTTAAGACACCATATGTATTAGGATTACACTAGATTAATGCCTCATTTTATTTGCAATGGTTGGCATTCCTAAGTTATCAAGTGGCCTCTGAGCCATTTTACATTTCAAAGTTCTTGAATGGCCCAAAGCCATATTTTACAACTTCATAACAACACACAATTTTAGTTTCAGCTTCTACTACACATGGGTAGGCAATTCAATGGAGTCATGACCTAATTGAGTTCTTGAGCCACCTATATAAGATGGCTAGACAAGTCATCACTCCAATCCAAGTTTTTCACATATTATGATCCACCAAACATGGGTGGGAAATGATGTATTCAAGGCCAACTTGAGTTCTTGAGCTACCCACACATGGGGATTGGATAAGCCATCATCTTAGTCCAAGATATTCACTATTTGATCACCATCTACATGCACACATAGGGTTTCACCAAGTTTTTACACTGGTTTGCATACTTGGACATGTAATAGAGCACAGTTTGTAGACTTAGACCCACATTCATGGGCTAGGTAAGTCCAGGTACGTTTCTCTTTCCTTTATCTTAGTCATTTCACTTTTATACATTTTTATAATAAAGGAGCGGGGGGGGTAAATGTAGTCATATAAAATGTCATTTTGATGTAATGAGTGTCAATTGAGACCATCGTATCCTTAGCTTAGCCCTAGACCTATCTTAGGGCCTCTTTTGATACTTTTCCATTTATTATACTAATCTAGCATATGCCCATATATATCAAGAGTTGTATTGAGCCATCACTTAGGCATCCCTAATCTTTTTTCACGCATGCCAACCACCTAGATAATAACATGACCCGATTAGTCTAAAGTTCAATTTACTATTAGGAAAGGGGGAAGTGCTATTGACCCTTGGCTTTTCTTTCCCCTAACAGATATCTTTCCACTGCTTAAAGAATCTTAGGGTTGACCTAGACTCATTTCATGTCTCAACAAACATCTGACAAAGATAATTCTCATTCATTTATCAGATATATGGTAATTCTCATGAACAAGCTCAAAAATAGTTGTGCAAATTAAGGTTATTGATACCTATTAACCCCTATTTATGTATACATCCATTTATAATAACCTAGAGCTTAGTCTTACTCAAGTTTCCATTCTCAAACACTCGAAGCATTCAAATTGGCATTCATACTCTAACATACTAGCATCAATCTCACTCGCATTAATGATTAGATACTGAGAACTACATCGGGCTTGATCCCTTTTTGAGGTATTGGTATGTAGGTAGCGCTCAACACATGGGGTGTTGAGGTCATGCCCAACCTGCCTTACTAATGCCACTCTACTTCCACTTATGTTAATTAAAATCTTAGCAAACATGAAGGTGTAGGTTTTCATAGTGAAATCAATCAAAATGCATAATAGGAGATGATCTAGGTCTCGATCACACAGATACAGGATTTCCAAAACAAAGTGAATGTCTGACCAATATTTCACTACTTCACTTACATAGGGTCATTAACATTGCATAAATGGTGTATAATGTAATGCACTACTAGCAAAGAGGGTTGCACTATTATCCGAAGAGGGTTTTGACACCTGTTCTCCACTAATGACACTCTACCCTACTTTTGCATCACTTCCCAATCCACCACTTTTTTGTTTCAATCATATTTTATAGCTAAGTACACCTTTTCTAATTCATTGATATTTATAGAATATTCAAATAAATCAATTATTATGCAAATTAGTGGTTATTAATCCTCTAGTATTTTACTCCCTAAATTATTACTCAGCTCTTTATCAACCTAAGGTTACATTATATAATCCTCAAAAAGATAAATCAATAGGCATGTGTAAGATATATAAGCTCTATAAGATAATGGAAAATAATCATAAAATAATAGAACACGTGTCAATCATGATCATAATGAAGTAAGATGCCCCCAAATTAGAGTATCATGCTAGAAGAAGAAAGGTCCAACATCAGCATGCTTAAGATATCATAGGTCTAAGGTATGCATATATAACACTAAAGTACCCATGAAACATATATGTGTATAGAAATGATATGCTACCTACTAATATAAAGTAAATAACATATGCAAAATATAACAAACATTTGAAATGATAAATATTTTTGGTATTTTTTGAAATTATTTGAATGTTTTTGTATTTTATTGAATATTTGATTTTTTTGGAATGTTTATTTTTATTTTTTATTTGTTTAGATTTTTGAAGCTTAATCGTCATGAAATGATATACTTATTCCCATTCGAAAGATAAAGGGTTGTTTGGTGGCCCTTTTGGATCTTTTGGCTGTCACCATTGTTTATGTTTTATCATTGCCAATGATTCCAATTTTTTTAATAATGTAGTTCTAGTTGATGTTATTATGGGATGATAATTATATACATCATGTGGTACACAAATTTATTTATCTTCAAATTAGAAATTGAGGCACATATTTGTAGTGTTCATTGTTACAGTCATATTAGTCAGCTAATACTGGATGAGATGAAAGGTTAAGTTTGGTTTTGGCTTCAATACCCAAATAAGTGTATAAACAACCTTTGGTCCACATGAGATGGATAGTATAATATATCCAAAATATTCTAGCATTAGCAATGAGTGTTTTAGCTCATTGATATTATGTCCCAATTGTTGGAAAAATGTAAGGCTACAAATGGTGTCCCAATTATTTACATAGAACTTAATATGTTGACAATGGATCCCATTGACATTTGTGGTAATAGTTAGATCTTCACGACATGGGTGCTTTGAAGAATGATTTTTTTTGAAAGATTGGAAGTATTATGTCATTTTTGAATTTCAAGTATTATTTGTATATGACTATTGTGTTTGTATTTATGAATTTTACATTATAAAGAACCACAATGGTTAGTACCATGGCCAGTGATCTGATGATAAGTGAAATATGGTGATCCTTATTTTAGCACAAGTCTATTTTGTGACTGATGTCAATTAGGAGGTAAATATATCATCGTATGCTCAAGTAACATAGAAATAATTATATGTAGAACATCTTGGTTTATTGAGATTTGTAATATATGGTGTGGAGACTTATGATCAGAATCCATATTATTCAAATGGTGGATTTGCATTTTCCATTTATAAGCTTGATTTAAATCTTGTAACCAAGAGGGATGAATAATATAACAAGTATTCACATGTTTATCAGTGACTTTTTCCTTGCCCTTATTTGTATTTATTTTTTTATCCTCTAATGATGAATTTAACTTGTATGTATTAGGGCTCATAGGTGTGAATAGATCATGTGATATATTCTCAAGTGGATCAAAGCTAAGCATGCATAACTTTTCATCAGTCATATCATAAGGGAGTTCATCATCATTATCATAATAATCTGAAACCTTTCCATCTTGTTGTTCTAAATTTACCACTAAAGTTATCTCAAATGTTTTGCTTTCTTGTGGTTGTGATATCATTGCTTCCTCTTGTAATGGCATTTTCTTTATATTATTGTATTTATGTTAATTATATGTACTTGGGATGTCAATGATTTATGAATATCATGATAGACATGCTCTATTTTACTTAATTTTTCCTATTTCATAAATAGCTATGCTCTTGATTGGAATAAATTGTTTAGGTGGTACTATTTGAGGAATTTTTAAAGTTTCTAAATGTAACATTTTATAAAATTTAAATGGCTCATCATCGATAGGCATAGTCCATAGTGTCCCACTGTGTATGAATTTTACACATCTATGTAATGTAGATTGTATAGATTTCATAAGATGTATCCAAGGTCTACCTAAAATAAAGTTATAATGTAATGATTGAGACATTACTTAAAAAGTAGTTTGCACTAATTTTGGCCCCAATGTCACATTTAATGTGATCTGAATTTCTATTTTAAACCTATATGGATATTCATTCCCATCAATGTAGAATTATTGTTTTATCAAAAGTGCTAAAAATCATGTCAAAAGCTGAGGCATGGGAGTGGGGCTCGGCCCCATCACCCCATACCTCCCAATTATATGCCTTTTCAAGTGTGATACACTTTATTTTGGAAGCATAAATGAAGGAAATGATAAATATCCTTGATTTTGGGGGGTTTCAAGCCTAAATAAAGGCATACGAAGGCATTTAAAAGAGGATTTGAACCCTTATCCATTTTATGAACATCTGATTTTTTAAGAACATTCAAACTAATACCCATGATTTGTAAAAAATCTAAACTTAAAATGTTTAGACCTGATCCATTATCAATGAGTACTCTCTTGATTCCCTTATTTTGAAAATTGACTTATATAAATAAAGTTAAATATTTATCAATAATGTACTTTGAGGGTAAATATGTGTGGTCAAAATTTATGAGGTTGGCATTATTTTTAAGGTCTTATATGATATCCACAAAATAATTTGGTTTAATATCACTTGGTACTTGGGTTTCTTGTAAGGCTTCATATAAAATATCCTTGTAAATAGTTCATTTCTTCAAAATTTCAAGAATTGATATCTTAGCATGGGTGTTAATTATTTAATCATAGCATACCCCTTAGATCTGATGACATGCCTAGGCTTAGGATGACCATGTTGTAGATTAACAGGTGGTTGTTCGTAGGTTGGGAACCTTTTCCTTTTTCTATAGTGACAACATGGACCACAAAATACAATATAAGTCATGGGTGAATAATGGGAGCAAGATGGTAGCTGTAACTTGAATAGGATTTAGGTGGAATAAAATGTTGAGCACATACACATTGGCACTTAGTAAAGCTAAAAAGAGTCTTTATGGTGTTGAAATAAACATCACAAAGAGGTGTTAGATGTGTACCTTGTTTTATCTTGCTCTTTTTATTTGTACCAATTTGTTGATTTCATTTAAGCAAAAGTTTGATTAATGTCATCATGCATGAAATACAATAAGCAATGAATATCATGATGCGATTAACAAAGTAAAAATTAAAATATGTATACATTTTTTTAAACATAAATTACTCCTTTGAATTTTGAAAACAATATGATTTTTGCAATAAAATTTAACAATTTATAAATCAAGAAAAAAACCCTAGGGCATACTAGGATTAGATAGGAAGACTCAGATGTCAGGTTCACTAAATATTTAACCCTTTTTTGGAGATTAAGGGTTGTGGAGGAATAATTTATTTAATAATGAGATAACCTATTCCTAAAAGTAGGATAATTAAATAATTCAATTTATGATATTCAATTTTAGTGTTGAATTACAAAAAATACTAAATATAAAAATTGCAATGCTAAATAGTATTTTGATTGTAAAATCATAAAGAAGAAACAATTCTTAGATTATGTAATGATGTACAAATAAATATGATATGTATAGGTTTAGAAATAGGTTGTCTGATGTTCAAGAAATAGTTGTCAGATTTTGAAAATATTCTTTTTGGCTGCGTAGACACTTGCGTCACCCTATGGATGCTTGCATCAATGTTATTATATAAATCTTAATGTAACTATCATGTACAAAATATTCATTGTATCAAGATATGACTGCTAGGGTATTTTTGAGTTTTATCACCTTTTGTCTGACGTATTTGGATCTCATGCACATGTTATTGATGACTATTTGTAACTCAAACCCTAGCTCTCCACCTTAGGTTAGGTTACCTTGCCAAAAATGGGTAAGTGGGCTCATGGTGTTGAGCTAAACCAAAATACCCCTTTGTCAATGAGTGTTTCCTACATATTCAATACCCCAAAGAGGGCCTAAGACTTATGTATTTCTCCCCTAAGTTTGGGAATGTGTGTGCACAAGGGTGAAATATATTATATGATAATGCATGTAGTGATATAACTTATAACTTGACAAATATGGTTCATGGGGTGTCTTTTGAGTGATTCAACCTTATAGTATGACTACTCATATTCTTGATATGCAAATAGGGATGAATAGGGAAGAACATCTTAGTTGTGCAATTGATTGATTGAGCTTGAAGGTGTGATTGTTTGGTAATTGTTAAATATCTAAATAAATTGGATTTTACTTGTATTTATACTAGATATTTTGAAATAATCCTCAAGTAAGGGTTTATGACATTCTTAAGCTGACCTATACACTTTAAAATATTTGAAAGTTTGAGTGTTTTTAAGGTGAGGACACTTGCATTAGAGTAGGAACAATAGTGTTAGCGCTACCATCTAGTCTTGAATGCAATTATTTAAGATGAAGGAAAGTTGGTAAGGTTATGTAGTTGATTGTGAAGGATAAAATTTTAGGTGTTTTGTGTTACAAAGGATCTAGATAATCAAAATAATTAGGATTAAACTAAGAAGTAATTAATTAGACCTAGTGAGGTGATGAGTGCGAGCCTTTTGGTTGTGAGGAAGGTCAAACTAAAGGTAGATCTTTGAGATACATTTGTCAAGTGTGTAAGACTAGTTTAACATATAAATACATATTTAAGCATCTACAAAAACATAGAGAATTGTGATATCATGAAGAAAATGTTTTGTTAGCCATGATTCAACCATAGATATCCTTATACATGATATACGTTAAGGGCATAAGATATGATATAAATCACAGTGAATAAGAGACCCAAGGACAAGTGGAGGCCCTAAAACTAAAGTGATAGATAATAGGAAAATCAAATTCAAGTGCACAAAGGAGTGTATTGAAAGAAATTCTCATTAAATAAACCTTGAAGAAGAGAAATGAACAATCAATAAGAGGCAATTGGACAAATAAAAAAGGAACAACCAGAGCTAAATGAAAATGGAATATGTGAAAGCTATTAAGTCAAATAAAATGACCAATAAATAAAAAGAAACAATCAAAACAATAAAATTCAAAATAATGTAATAAAAATGGTAATAAGATTCCCCCATAATCCCCTTAGATCGAGCATGAAAGGTGCCCCCAAGCTACTAGTGAATCTGTGAATATAAGTATACACTATAGGTTTCACATCTAACTCAAAAATATAAGGTGAATCATCATTACATTGTGTTTAAATAAGAGAATTCAAGTCCTCAAGGTAAATATCATGATGTCTAATAATCCATGAGTCCAAGAAAGATAATTATCATTATCATTAGTATAAGTAGTCGTGTTAACTTTTATACTCTCTTGTGAAGTAGCACTTTTATTTATCATGTGTCAAATGATTAGATATTTAGTAGGTGACTTATCTTGTATAGGCACAAGAGGTTAAAATAATATTAATTTTGGAGGGGATGTTTAGGTGTTTATAATTTAGGTTTATTGATGTGAGCTATTTATGATTGATTATTTCTTTTCATAGAGTATGTTTTGCATAAAAACTACAGGTGTTTAGAAAGTAAAGGAGGCACAACATTTAGATCATATAATTCTAAGTTTCTTTAGTTTGAAGATATTGTACCATGAGAAACACACATATATGATTGTTTTCATAAATTAATGAGTATAAAACATGGGAAATAACATGATCTTGGGAGATAACCATGTAACAAGGGGGTACTTTTATATGCATCTTCTTATGAGACATACATTATTCTTTCCATTTTTTAATAGTGATTCATTGTATAATTATTAAAGAGGAAATCAAGGGTTTATGTTGCCTTATAAATGTATTGAAAATCATTTTTAGCATTAAAAATGTTGTGAGCACTGAAATTTTTGGCATTCTTATTAGGTAAGTGCACAGAGTTGGGGGACGATTCTATGGACATTTTACGTAACATGACCACATTATTTAATTAACATGATCATGTTTTTAAATTATGGTTTGATAATTACTGAGCCATAATGTGATCGTGTTAATGTATAATGTGATCACGTTAATAGATAATGTGATCACATTATTGTAAAACAAAAACACAATCATGTTACTATTATTTTGCATATTTAAACAAATTGATCAAATATTGGTTAACAGGTAGTGTGATTGTGTTATCAATAATGCGATCATGTTATTGATAATGCAATCATGTTCTTATTATTTTGCACATAAAATCATGTGGGAGTTGCACATTAAGGCAACTATGGATAGAAGCTTATATTTACTACTCTAAATGTCAAGTACAAGTTTACATTTATACTGTTACATTTATTTTCTTATACTTTAAATTTATTCTAGTAAAAATAAGAAATTAGGGTCACTCAACATCTAATAGATTTGGTCTCACAGTTGCATGCCTTATGATGTGGAAAATAGTTTTCCAAAATATAATTAGGTCAGTACTTAGGCATTTTCAAGGTTTAAGTATTAAACCTAAGGATTTTAGGACATAATTTTGTAATTGATGTCTATTTTTGGTAAACATAGAGTCATTTTTTAGGTTTTTTTGCCTTTCAGATTGATTCTTAGCATTTTTGAGAGTCTTAGGTTTGTCAAAATTGAATTTTTCAAACCAATCACTTTGAAATTGATGCAAAGTGGTATGATTGGGGTAACATAGGTCACATTGATGACCTGCACACATAAAATGACCAATTTGTGTTAATTTCACTTATTCATCACCCCTCCCTCATCCCTAATCACTCCCTCATTGAACCTCACTATCCCTAGTCATCTCTAATCACTCCATCATCCCTACTTGCTCCCTCATTGACCCTCACTATCCCTCATCATTCTTAATCACTCCCTCCTTATCCCTCATTGTCCCTCATCATCCATAATAATTTAGGGTCATTTAGCATATGATAGAGTTGGTCTCATATCTACATGCATTACGATGTGGAAAATATTTTTTCAAAATCCAATTTGGTCAGTACTCAGACATTTTTAGGGTTTCGGTATTAAACCTAAGGATTTTAGTACATAAATTTTGTAATTGATGTCCATTTTTGATAAACATATAGTCATTTTTTAAGGTTTTTTTGCCTTCAAGATTGATTCTTGGCCTTTAAAGGAGTCCTAAGTTTGTCAAAATTAAAGTTTGAAAACTACTCACTTTGAACTTGATCCAAAGTGGTGTGATTGGGGTAGTGTATGTCATATTGATGACCTATACACATCAAATAACCACTTTTGTGTTAATATGACTAAAGTAATACAAGATGTTATAGAATATAAAATGAACGTAAGGACTTTAACCATCTGTCAATTTATACATTTTATTTAGTGTGAAAATTTGTGATGAAATAATAGAGTGATTCCTAATGGATTGGTCTCATGATGATACACTACAACTTGTGCACTTGAAAGATATTGGTCTCATAAGAAGTAGATATCCATTTAGATATGAAATATATTTAGATATTTGAAGCATTTTATTTTTAAATCTAGTATAGATTTAACTCTTGTTCTTATTACATAAGGTGAAAGTAAATCCATTCAAGTAACAATGAAAATTCAAAGGACTTCAGTCATATGCAACATTTTTTTAAGTCACAAATGGAACATTTTAAGACTTTATCTATTCCTTTATCATGCCATAAATCCTACCTAGTATCCCCCAATATCCAAAACACCTCAAACTTGTAGGTTTTTACCTTCATACACTCAATCCTGTAGGTGATGTTTCAAACCTTTTAAATGTTGGGCATCATTGGAATAGGATTATTTAGACAACCCTAATCTCTTGATGATGCTACTATTGGTGAACACCCTATTATTCTTATCACTTATCCTTGGATTCCTTTGGAAATCCATCCTAAATCACAAACAAGTATACTTCTTCCTAGACTTATGGTATCCCTATAGGTTACCATCATGCCTTAAACTCCTTTTCTGTGTTATACCTATATTGAACTTGATTGAATAATAATAGATTTATAATCAATATACCTCACCTTCATGGTCTTCTTCACATTCTATTAATCATGCAATGGGCTTGATTAATCCATCCTTTGTTCATTATAACCATATTTCTATCAGACAAGCCTAAGGAAACCATCTTGACTTGCAAATAGGTTCAAACCCACTCTCATGTATCTTTGTGATGGACCTATATGACTTGTACCTGATGTATGTTATCCTCATGCTTTTTAGGAGTTCAATTCCCATTGGGAGAACACACTTGAGTCATTATTGGATTCTCCATAGTCTCTCTACCCTATGTGCACTTGCTTACATGATTGTCCCTCCTCATTAGAGGCATATTACCCTGAATGGTTTCAAAGACCACCTAAAATGATGGATACCAACTGAGAGATAGCCTGAGGAGGTTAGTAGGAGTAATGATGAATTTATTGAATCTACTTGAAGATCACTTGGGGTGAGAAAATTCTCAAAAATGATCAAATTTTAAATGTGACTTATCATCTCGGCCTGTAACTCATTCAAAATGAAGGTTTCTCTCTCTCTCCTCTTGGTCCATGCCAAGTAGTAATGGAAAGTAATGTGTAAGGAATATGAAGACTCATGGGAAACCCCTACCTCCACCATTTATATCATTCAAACTCAAAGATTATAATTAAACCATCCAAAATTGACCCTATGTGGATGGAGAGGGAAATTCTGACTGCCTAAGATCTTAATGATTATTCATAAATGAGGGCCTATCAATTTGATAACTATGGCCATTGAATTGAAGGGCATAATTACCCTTATCAACACCCAATATCATTCCTTCTAACTCTCTCTCCTCTACATACTAAATGAAAATTGTTGACTACTTTGGAGTTGCCAAGGAAGTCGATAAGAGAGAAAAGTAGGTTTTGAATTTGTTTGGTCCTCAAACTCACTCCAATTCATTAATTTTTACTTTAATAATATTGAGGGAGTTTTTTAAGTGTTTGGAAATATTCTTCAATACTAAAAACCTACAACCCCCTTTGAGAAATCTCTCTTTTTTCATGAAAACTACCATCTTCTTGCTTGAAAACCTTAAGGAATAACACTAATGGAGTTTACCATAATTGTAAAAATGTATAACAATGTTTAGCAACATCATCAAGTCTTTACATACCAATATTACACATACTCTCATTTGAACATTACACAATGAGCAAAAACACTTGAAAAGGTTTGTAACATTAAAAAAGGGAGCTCAACACTTTTTATGTACTTGTACGGATCATGAGAGGACATGAAATGACTTGAAACATGTTAAATTCCATAACAAATACCTTTAAAAACTTTAACACTATTTGGACCCACTTAATTAGGACAAGCATGACTAGACAAGCATAATGTTAGAAAGAACCATTACCTTAAACTTGTCAAACTTACCTTAATATATGCTAAACATGAATTACAATAAGATTTTCAAGGTGATCAATTAAGGTGTAGGTTTGATTTGCAAATTTTTTGTGAACTTCTCTAATGGTAGCCAAAATATGGCTAACAATTAATACAAGATGTTATAGAATATAAAATGAACATAAGGAGTTTGACCATATGTCAATTTTATACATTTTATTTAGTGTGAAAATTTGTGAAGAAATAATGGAGTAATTCCTAATGGATTGGTCTCATGATGATACACTACAACTTGTGCACTTGAGGGATATTGGTCTCATAAGAAGTAGATATCCATTTAGATATGAAATATATTTAGATTATTGGGAGCATTTTATTTCTAAATATAGTATAGATTCAACTCTTGTTCTTATTACATAAGGCGAAAGAAAATCCATTCAAGTAACAATGAAAATTCAAAGGACTTCTTATTGTCATTTCTACTTGAATGAAAAGTAACACAAAATGGTCATTTGATGTGTGCTAGTCATCAATATGACATACACCACCCCAATCACACCACTTTGGATCAAGTTCAAAGTAAGTAGTTTTCAAACTTCAATTTTGACAATTTAAGACTCCTATAAATGCTAAGAATCAATCCAAAAGGCACACAAATCTAAAAAATGATTATATGTTTACCAAAAATGGACATCAATTACAAAATTTATGTACTGAAATCCCTAGGTTTAATACCTAAACCCTGAAAATGTCTAAGTATTGACTAGATTGAATTTTGAAAAACTATTTTCTACATCGTAAGGTATGTAGCTATGAGACCAACTCTATCAAATTATAAGTGACCCTAATTTCTTATGGATGATGAGGGATGATGAGGGAGAGATTAGGAATGATGAGGGATAGTGAGGGTCGATGAGAGAGAAATCAAGGATGATGAAGGTGTGATTAGAGATGACTAGGGGCACTGAGATTCAATGAGGGAGTGATTAGGGACAATGAAGAATGATGAAAGAGTGATTAATTGTGATGAAGCATGATTAGGAAGTGAACAGGGATGAGAGAGGGATGATGAACAAGTGAAATTAACACAAAGTGGTCGTTTAATGTGTGTAAGTCATCAATGTGACCTATGCTACCTCAATCACACCAAATTGCATCAAATTCAAAGTGAGTGGTTTGCAAACTTTAATTTTGATACACCTAAGACTTATAGAAATGCTAGGAATCAATTTGGAAGGCACAAAAACCTAAAAAATGACTATCTGTTTACCAAAAATAGACATCAATTATAAAAATTATGTCTTAAAATCCCTAGGTTTAATACTTAGACCCTGAAAATGCCTAAGTACTGACCTAATTGGATTTTGAAAAACTATTTTCCACATCCTAAGATGTGCAAATGTGAGACCAACTCTATCAGATGCTAAGTGACCCTAATTTCTTATATTTACTAAAATAAATTTAAAGTATAAGTTTACATAATGTAAACTTATACTTAACATTTAGATTAGTAAATATAAGCTTTTGGCCAAAGTTGCCTTCATGTGAAACTCCACATGTTTTAGGGTGATGAGAATATATAACATGATCACGTTATTAAGTAACGTGATCATGGTATTTGAATTCAAATTCAATTCAGGTACCTTTTGGCTTGGGAATGGTTTGGATTCTTGAGCCAAAGGCTTGGACTGTCAATGTATAGTTGAGTTTTGAAAGGTATGAAATAAATAACAAATTTCAACTTTGATTGCCAAATACACTAAGAATTTCAATGTGGAAATTTAAAAACTTGATACCATCATGAAGAACACGCTCTCCTCTTTTCAAAAATATGATTCTTATATTTTTTAGACTAATTTAAGGTTTCAAACTATATTTATTTCTAACTATGCATTTTTTAGGCCACTACATGCCGCAAACATACATGCCTATACATGTTCATGTAATTTGTGTTTCATTGATCCAAGTGAAAAATAAATTATATGGTGATGTAGTATGCTTAATTCTACACACATTAAAAAAAATGATTTTAATTTTTTTGAGGTAGTTAGCCTTGACTCACGAACAACTATCCATTTCTTTGTCAATTTTTAGGATCTGTTTACTTTCAAAAATCATAAAAAAAGTATTGATTGAAAAAATAAAAAAATATAGGTGACATGTTAAAAGATTTTATATAAATTTTCTTCAAAGGGTTTCAAATAATATTAAATACTACTAAAAAAATGGTGCGCATCACGATCGTCTATCTACTATATTTTTTGAAAAAACTATATTTTCTCTTCAAATTTTAGATGTTTGACCTAGTTATACTTAACCATTTTTAAAAAAAATTAGTGTTTTGAAAATTAGACTCGAAATTCTACATTTCATGTTTTTACACCATCTTCAAATTTGGAGTGTAGATATCTCAAATTATCTATAAAAGTTCAAATTTCTGAAATTTCAAAAAAATCATGTCCAAGGGTAGGCCACTTTTGTCTCCCAACTTTGTGCACTTACTCTATCATGATGTATTTTAATTAGTTTTTGTATGTGCTTGATCATTCATACATCTACACTTGGAATTTTATGTGCCCTATCATTATGTTATAATTGATTCCCTACTTATCTTTATGAATAGTTGGAAGAACAGGCTCTATGATACCTTGCTATTTTTTTTGCAAGTCATTTATAAATATATTCCATATTTTGTACATATATGAGTCCAAATCCATATGTTTTCAAGTAGGTTTGAATGAAACTAGCACATGTATAATTTCTAATCATGATATAAAAATAATTTCTAAAAAGTTGTTTTCTCTTATTTTCACTTGTTCTTGCCTTTGTAATTGTTGAAACAAAATTTGAAATTTCATATTCTTGAAGAGTAAGATAGATTTGTCTAATGTCAAATGTGCTCATATCATATCTATATTCCCCATGATCAATTGGTGTAAAAGTTATCTTGGATAACTTTTCATCCATGTGGTAATCACTCTCTTCAATATCTTCTTACATATTATTACAATCACTAAATTGAAATGTTTGTACTTGGACTTTTGGAATAAATTCTTGAAGTGCTAATATAGGTGGTTGACTTTGATTCAAATAAGGCACACTAATATATTCAAGCTCACTGAAAAACGTGTATAAATTATTCCCTCATGTATGAATTTCAAGCATCTAGTTAAGGTAGATAGGACATCTCCCATGTCATGGATCCATGGTCTCCCAAGTAATATGTTGTGGCTCACATCATTCGATATGACTTGACACTTATTGGCTAGAACCTTAGGTCTAAGGTATATATTCAATGTGATTGCTCCAAAAGCTTTTCTTGGTTGATTGTCAAAGCCCTTAATAATCATTTTGAGCTAGGAAGGGTTTGTCTTCCAATTTCAAGTTGTATAAGAAAAGACTCAATACAAATATTTAATCCCAAACAATTATAAACAAGAACCTTTTTGATCCTTAGATTGTTCACTATAATTTGAATGTGCAGATGTAAATGTTGATCCACAATATTTTTTTGGAGGTAACTAATAATACTCAAAGATATCATCAAAGATCTTGAAATAGAATCAAAATGAAAAGATTAGATATCACTTGACAAAATAATGTCTTCGAAAGCCTTATAAAGATCATCTTAATAAACATAAGACTTTGTAAATAATTCTAGAATTAATATCTTTACTTGAATATTCTTAAATTACTCTATAATATCATGAACTTTGTTTAAATGATCTTAATTGGTTAATAATAATATTATTATAATTAATAATAATAATAATAATAATATTATTATTTTATATATTAAAAAAAGAAATAAATTTATAATTATCTTATATATTACACCTAAATTAATCTAATAATGAAAACATATACTCTTGAAAAAGAAGGCACATATTCAAACCATGTAAAAAAATACATTATAGACTTTAATATTATATAAATATAAAATTTAAATCAAACACCCTACCCTCTTTCTATATTTGATATATTAATAAATATTTAAAAAAAAAAAAAAAAAGTTGTATGACCTAAATTTGATATATTATCAAATATAAAAAAAGAAGATGAGGTGTATGACCTAAATTTCATACTAAAATTAAGGGAGGTTTCTTCATACAAGGCCACATGAAGCCCCTGCATGGAACCGGCAGCTTATAACGGACCACTCTACATAAAAATACCCCAACACTGATGCGCAAACCACTCTCCAGACTCCCCATCATAATTCTCTTATCATTATTGCTTTTGCTGCTGCTTTGGAATGGCAAGCTTAGCAAATCTGTGGAGAACAACAGCAAGCAACAACGAAGATCAAATACAGAGCATAGACTTCTGGAACGGCCCAGAAAGATCAGGATGGTTGATGAAGCAGGGCGAGTACATAAAAACATGGAGGCGCAGGTGGTTCGTCCTCAAGCAGGGGAAGCTCTTCTGGTTCAAAGAAAATTACATCACCAGGGACTCCAAGCCCCGCGGCATCATCCCCGTTAACACATGCTTGACCGTCAAGGGCGCCGAAGATGTTTTAAACAAACAATTTGCCTTCGAACTCTCCACGAGCAAGGAGACTATGTATTTCATTGCAGACAGCGATAAGGAAAAAGAGGAGTGGATCAATTCGATTGGCCGATCGATTGTCCAGCATTCCAGGTCAGTTACGGAGTCCGAGGTTGTCGATTATGATAGCCAGCGCGCTAATCAGTAATACACATTTGCAAAAAATAAAGATCTGTTTGATGTAAATTGGGGTTTTGGGAGGTGGCTAATTAGGGTTTGTAATGTTTGTATTGTATTGTTTGGGAGGATGTTTTATTGAATTTATAAGTTTTATAAAATGATGGATTTGTAGCGGATATACGGAAGCCCTTTCTGAACTCAATTCTAAAATGCCTTGTTTGAAGTCGTTTTTGTTTTTATAATTGAATTCTGATAATGTTGCTTTTATTGTGTTTTTTTAGTGAATTAAAGCTTTATGTTGTGTTTTTGGTAAATTCAAGGTTGATGTGAGTTTTTTAAGGGTGGGCCGCCTGTAAAAAATGTTTCTTCGGATTAGCTGGGATTATGGTTTCGATCATGGCACATATTTTTCTTTTTTTTTTGAGGTTGGCTCTGAATGTGGCTATTGTGAAACAAACGGTGATTTTGATTTTTAGCGATTTAAGTATACTTGAGAGTTGGTTGTATACGATGATTCATCGAAATTAGGCCACTGTGAACTAAATGTTGATTTTAATTTCTAGTATTTTAATTATGATCGAGAGCTAGTTTTAGACAATGGTTCAAAGAAGTTAAGAGTATTTTAGTTAATTATTCAATGTAATTAAGATAATTAATCCGATCATGACATATTTAGGGTCCTATTGGTGATTCTGGCACCATGGGTTACCGGAAGTGGATGCACTCTTGACATTGGCCAACCTTTTAGGGAAACCCTCTTGCAGGGTATGCAAAGGACATTCCCTCTCGTTCCTCGTACCACTCTGTGTCTATGGGTAAGTCCGGCTGAAGGTGAAGGGCCAATAACTAGGTGGGCTCAACCCACTCGACTGCTTGAGGGTTATTACATTTACATATATAACAGTGGATTGAGATGGAGAGAGCATTTATGAGACTATTTGGCTTTTACTTTTTGCAGGGCTGGGGTAACTTCTCTTGGGATTGGGTGAACTCCCCAGGTCACCATGATTGCCCAGCCTCTAGCAATTGGCGTGTCTCCCCTGTTGGAGTATTATTACTCCTAATAAATGGGGGTCCTGATGAGCATGTTCGAGCCCTGTTCCATCCAACGCAAAAAAAAGTCCAACTCCCTTTGCACTATTTACCTGCTTTTCTGAGAGAGAATCAGGTATCAAACGCGAGATTTGTTGGACTTAATTGACATCTCTTTGTCTTCTTAATTTTTCAGTTTCTTGATGTTAAGCTGAAAGCTCAGGATGACATCCTTAAGAGGTTTCCTTGTCCTAGTGATTAGAAGGTTGCCTTGTCCTAGTGATTAGAAAGTTGCCATATGACATTCTGTTCCTTTTATAACTTTTTCAGCACCACATTTTGTCTCTTGGAGATGCTTGCAATTACCAACAAGGGTTTGTTAATGTATGTCCATATGCAAATTCTTTACCCATTAGGTTGTGCTTTGCATACCAACTTTTTCTGTTCAGTTTTATATCCAAAATCCTCTTTTGTTACAGATAACTGCACTTAAAATTTGAAGAATATTCTCTGGCATTGTAAATTGTTGAATGCATGGGTCCGGCAGCCATTGATGAGCTTTCAACAACTTGGCTCAAGGAGGAAGTGATATAAATGCTGTCATTTTTGTTGAAGTTGTTTGTACTTTTACATTTCGGGAATATTTGATCTGAATACCATAGAGTATGCACACACCTTGCATGAGGGATACTGTGATTTTCTGGTTATTTGCATGTGAAGAGCTCTTTTGGGAAGTTTCTTGACTACAGCCACATGCAATAGAGAGGGAAATAGCTTTATGCCCTATTGGAGGTGTGAATCTTATTTTTTTTTATTTCTTTGATCTCTATTATGAGTCTAATAACCATAATTTTTTAATGAAAATTTGGCTGGTGGTTGCCAGCCAAGTTATGATAATTTAGATGTAGCATTGAGAATATAATATGGGGTAGTTGTGCCAAAATACATATGCATATGGAGGGAATTACTGCCACTAAGTTGAAGCAATGGAGTTGAGATATGTGCAATGCAAGTTGGGCCCTTGGATGAATTTTGTTTTTCAGGTGATGCAATTGTTCATGTCATGTATGCTCAATTTGAGATGAAAATTTACATTGCTACACAATAACCACAATGCTCGAATTCAATGAATTATCTTTGAATGATGTTACACCCATTTTAACCAGTGTTATGTGGGGATGTGTCCCCTAGGTTTTGGTGACATCCTGGACATTTCGGGGACTTGTGGACTTGGAGGGGATGCCCCCAATTTTTAAATTTTTTCTGATGCTTTTACTATAAAAAAAACATCGCCCCCTTCCCCCGCCTCCAAATAAAAAGCTGTTTTTTTAACAAAAGATTGAACCCTAATCCCAACAGTACCTTGAAAAACATTAAATAAAGTTTAAATCCCTAAATTTCATTGAATAAAGTTGAATATTTGAATAATATTCTTTATATATTATTTTAATATCCCTCCCCCCCTGCCATCCCCAAATTTGGGTTCTTTTTGGCCGTCGGGGAAACCATCGCTGAGACTTACGTAATTATGATTTTGATCTACCATGGCCATCAAGGAAGCGCTGACCTTTAAATATAAAGGATTTTAAGAAAGAACCAAGCACAACTGAAACCTTATAGACAAAGAATAAAACATCAAACCATGTGGAACTCCCATATAAAACATGCATGTTAGTGATACATACATGATACAACAAAGAATGGAATACCTATCTCCTCATCTTTTGCATAAGAGTACCCTGAATCTGTTTGAGAATACCATCTATGGTGGTTGCATGTATGATTGCTGTAAGTAGTTAAGGATCCAAAGATTTAGATGCCTCCCTTCTAAACTTAAACTTCTTTGAGAATACACAGAGAGAAAGATATGTTCCTCTTAATATTCAATACCAATCTTCAAGATTGAGGAAAATGAGTTGTACTGGTCTAGTCAGAAATCTGTACTGTGCATCAGTGAAAAGGGTACGGTTGATCTCCCCGCCTTTTAGTAGCATTATCAGTGTATCGAGCAAGAGTTCTAGCACGATAATATTCACTTAGCAGTTGAGATTCTTTTTGTTAAAAGTAACAGACTGAGAAAACCATAAGATTTCAACATGTTGATAGGAGAACTTGCATGGTTTTGGAAAGGAAAGATGCTTCAGATTACAAGAAATATACTTAACAAAGATTTATTGATAAAAGAATGTGGCTCTTATCGAACAGTGTTACAGATCTTGAGAACCAATACATCTGGGTGATGGCTAAAAAATTGGTAGAGAACAATAAAAATTTGGTACATGAGTTGAGTATTATATAACTTTTAGATTCACTGGACTTGAAATACCAGTATGTACCAAATTTATTATGTATTTTATCAAAGGCAGATGTTGATAGAATAAGTTTCAGAGAATGTCCATCTATAAATTACAAGACTTGGAGAAGTATGGGTACCCCAAGGCTATCCATATTTTTTTCATTGATCGTGCAAATTTTGTATTTAGGTTTTTTTGGGGAAGAAAGGTAGACATTTAAAGGGTACAAATTATTCATATGGATTGAATTTCGCTAATAATTTAGTCTTTCTCAGAAAGAGTATTTAGCATGGTTCATAACATTTTTAAGAGTTTTGATAAGATTTACCCATGTAGCTGTTTCAGCCAGTGGCCTAACCTCCAAGACTTGTCACTTTATTCAATAGATATTTAGCCTCCTTCATGAAGTCTGAACAGTAGATGCTGGAAACCCAACTCTAAGTAAATTGAACTGGCAAATTTAAGAACGAGCCCAGATAGATTAACCCAAGGTATATTTAATATTTTGTTCAGTGTATTGCATGTATTACATATCATAATTTTGTTAAGCGTGATTCTTATCGTAGAAAGATTAAAAATGTGGTCTCTGAAGGGGTTTCCCAGGAACACCATATTGATGTAAAAACAGGTTTAGACTTTTAGGTCAGTCTGTTCATGAACTCCTTTGAAGAGATACACTATTAGAGCCTTTTTGGACATCTATGAGAATGACAAGGAAAGTGGAACATATGAGAATAGCAACAAAGGTTTTTAATGCTTCTATTGGTCTCTACGTGTAATTTCAACTTTTAGTTGAACAAGCTTCTTTGCTGCATTTACTGTTTTTGTTGGAGCATACCACCTGCATTGTATTTTTATGTTTTTTTCATTATTTTCCTTAATTTACCCGTCTCTTAAGTTATCTTAATTTTTTAGCTCTGTTTCCCGGTTCTGCATGGACATTGAAAATACTGAATAAACTTATTCAATGGTGATCTAATATATATGTATATACCGTATCTTCTGGCAGTTAATCAGGCTTATTTGTTCATCACATTTCTGTAAAAGCTTTTTCATCTTGATCTTATTTTGGATACGCAATTAGGGAACATTTATGTTGCCCAAGTATTATTTTCTGCCACATTTTCTCTAATCTCTTAAACTTTTTATTTGGCTGTGTGCATCTCTTCACTCCATATCAGTCTTTTGTGCAGTGCTTTAGTTACCCTCTTTTCTGCTTTACATTCCGTTTCCTCGGACAGCTTTCTAGTATTTGATATTCTCTGTAATATAACCTTAAAGTGGTTTTCTTTTATGTGATAAATTGATAATATGGTTAACAGCCCCACTGTGGTCAACACCATATAATCATAATCTACCATTTGTCCCTGAATTCTGTAATTATTCCATGGTCATCTTTATACTGGTCTGAGGGTCTCACTGATAACAGATTGTTTTGTTTTTTCACGAGTTTTCTGGTCATACCCATCTCCACATCTATAATATTTGAATGTGATATCGCCGTACTCTTATTCATATACACTGATATCTTATTTTTAAACGACATCCACACCCGTATCATATTTCAAAATGACATCCCCTTACTGGTATTGGTGACTATGCTTATAATACTGGCAACTCCCATCTTAGAATAGTTTGGTCAAACAGGTGACACTTATCATTACATTTAACAGATTTCTGTCAGACCATTGGCAGCATATTTGTTATAAAAGCAAATTTCTGGACCCTATATTTATTGGTGTAATTCTTAAAATAATTGATGGTCAAAAGATTTGTTACGTAAAAGATTCTTTGGTGTTTGTTTTTGTTTGAAATTTGACTGTATTCTGATTTATTATACGGTTTAAACAGTCCTCTCTGAATTGACCTGACCATATGTATTATATAGTAGTATATTATTTGTTTGCGTGTGTTTTCATTATGTAGTTGGTGGGAAGCATTTAATATACTTTTCGTCCATTAACCTCTACATATTCATCCATTTTTTGTTAATTATTTATTAATGACATAATATCAAGGGAAGTTCATTAAATTTGTGCAATTTAAATTAAGAATTCTTGGCCTTTATAGAAAATCACTGTGGGTGACATTAGTAACAAAATATGGTTTAAACAGCCCTCTCTGAATTGACCTGATCATATTTATTTTATATTAGTATATTATTTGTATGCGTGTGTTCATTATCTAGTTGTTGAGAAACATTTAATATGCTTTTTGTGCATTAACCTTTACATATTCATCCATTTTTTATTAATTATAAATGACATAATATCAAGGGAAGTTGATTTAATTTGTGCAATCTAAATTTTAAGAATTCTTGGTCTTTATAGAAAGTCACTGTGGGTGACATTAGTATCAAACTGATGTTTTGCTTTGTGATGATTATTGCAATCTACAAAGTTTGTGCTTCCTGTGCCTCATCTATAGAGGAATAACAATCTCTAATCTCTATGAATAGATAGAATGAGAAGTTAAACATGCTTTCCAAGGTTAAAGCAGCAGGATGATAAGGAAATTTATCATGCTTCTTGTTTCTACCATTTCTTGAGACTCTTATTATTTAATACATTATCTTGTGGTCTCCGTAACTTGATTCTACTAAATATATTTTGACTGCAGCTTGTTTCTACTATTTGCTAGCTGATTTATATATTCTATTTATTTTCATAATTATCGAAGTGAGATACTGACATATGTTATTTATAGATTGTGTGAAACATTGTAGTATCGTAGCTTTAAATATCAGACAACATTTGGAATTGTAAACAGCCATTTCTAAATTAATCTAATCCAATAAGCATTTATTTTTTGTTATTCTTGGTAGGAATTATTTTTCTTAGCCTCTCAATTATGCATCCATCTCTTTTTCTGGTGTGAAACTTTGTAGCATCGTTCGTAGCTTTAAATATCAGTCAACATTTGGAATTGTAGACAGCGATTTCTAAATTAACCTAATCCAATAAGCATTTATGTAGGAATTATTTTTCTTAGCTTCTCAATTATGCATCCATCTCTTTTACTGGTAACATAATTTACACGGGAAGTCTATTTAACTTAACCAAATCAAATATCCACTAGATTTTAGAGAATGCCATTGAGTGAATGAGACATGAGGTGTTCATCTTTTAATATGGTAATTACAGAATTTATTCTTGTTAGAACCAAATGGGATTCAATCTCCTTGGTTGTCAATGAATAAAGGTAAATAATAGACCACGAAGTCGATAATTGGAGCACTTAAAGTCAAGAATAAGGAGTTTTTTAAGTTGCAAAATTGTATAAACAAAATTGACACTTTAAACCATGCCTTGGGATTCTCCCTAAAAAAACACAAAACAAACCATACCTGTATTCACACCACCAACATAACCTCCAAAGAAGGGCCTTGAAATTGCAAAAGCAATCGACATTTTGGAAATAGGGGAAGGAGTTGAGCCATATTATCAGTGTTAACTTTGGAGGTTGGCTGTTTCAATTGATGTACCGCTGTCATTATGAACAGCGGGATCACCATGGTTCCTTGACTATTAATGATATGGTTAAAAATTGTAAATGAAGCTAAATAATACCCACCATTGGTTTTGTTTTCCCCAAAAATAAAATAAAATTGGCTGCCAGTCCTCCCTCTCATGTCAGCCTTAGCCTTGGTCTTCGCCATGACCCTGCCTTCAAGTGCTTTCTTAGTGGTGAAGCTCCAAGTAGTTCTGTCCAGGGTGTAGGATTCAACATTTGTTGTGACAAGTTCTTTCTTGAGGCCTCTTTGTAAGATAAAGCTCATACAACCATCCCTTCTTCTTTGGTAGGAGCAGTTCTGTTCGCAGCCACCTGGTTCAAAATCATGCCTTTTGTTCTCATAGACGCACTGTTTGCAAACATATTGGCCCCCCACCTAGACATTTATTCTCTCTAGGCCCTTCACATTGTAGTTTTCTTACTCTCATCCCGACCCCTGCCCCCATGCCCACCCTCGGCTTCGGCTACAATTCCCTTCCCATCACTACTCGCTCCCACCATCCTTTCTTCCCTCAATCTTGGGTCCTCCCCACTCGCTTCCGCTGTCATCTCTAAGCCCAACCACAACCGTTTGGGCTCTAGATCTAGTTGGGTTGGCTTGTTCGGCCTTCCCTTGTTCCTTTGGGCTCCTCCTTGGTGATTCCTCCCTTGCTTGCCTCCCATCCCTCGTAGGGGTTTATGCTTCCTATTCCCTGCAAATCTCTCTCTTTGCATTGAAGATTCTCTTCTACTTGAAGCAAGAACACTAGAGAAAACCATTATTATTTTGTGTTTTGTTGGATTATGGCATGCAATCTCGTCTCTTAAACTTTGGATTCATTTTTCATGGAAATATTTTGGAATTTTTGTATTAAAATCCTTCCTAAAAGATTCTTTCAAGTCTCTTTTGCCTCTGAAGACCTTTGCTTTGTAGTATTCTCTAAGGGCCCTTGGTTTTTTAAGAGCATTGGTCTTTGTCTTCAGCCTTGGGAACCACATTTTGACTCAATGAAAGTGGAGCATTTCTGCATTCTGGTTTGGATAAGGGTGTATGGGCTCCCCACTATTTATTTGAAGCCCTCTATTCTAGAATGCATTGGCTCATGTATTGGTGACTTTGTCTCATTGGATCAAGAGAACCCACATGTCGTCGCATTTGTGTCAAGCTAAATATTTCCAAACCCCTCTAGAAGAATATTCTTCTTAGTTCTTCTCTTTGCACTTGGGAGCAACCTTTTGATTTCGAAGGGCTTCCCTTTAGATGTTACAAATGTCACATAATGGGGCATCTAGGGAAATTTTGTCCTTGTTTGGACTGCACACCCCGTCCTTGCTCTTCTTTTCCCCTCCCATTCGCTTTTCCTCTCCTCACCATCCCCGCCCTCTCCCCCTCCCCCTGGTTGGTTGGCCTCCCCGTTGGATCCTCTTCCCTTGTCTTCTCCTCTCCTCACTCCTCTTCCCCTCATTCCCTATCCCTTCCTTCCCACCCATCCTCCCCTTTGTGTCTCAATCACCCTTCCCCTTTGGAAGTTCCATCTTGTGCTTGAGCTTGTCGGGAGCTATGCTTCTACGAGACTTCTGTTTTTGATTCGAAAACACCTTCGACCTCTCTACCCTTGGCCCCTTTTGGCATCTTTTTCTCTCCCAATTCTAATATAGTACCTAATGTAAAAAAAAGCACTCGGTAGAAAGACAAATCTTCACAGATACAAAGACAAGCTAGAGATCTAATGTAGGGGTGTGCAAAAAGCACATTCTTACTTCTTACATCGGAGGGGGAAGAACCCTCCACACTATTCGAAGGAAGTGTTTACCTTAGAATGTTTAAGAGGCTTAAATGTTTCTAACAACAAATGTTGGTCAAGTGTCAACTTCTGTATCTACACCCATATGTGCTAATTTTGCAGGTAACAAATATGCAAAGTCCTAATTTGTCTTCGTTTATAAAAAATCATTTACAGTTTTGGGAATCTCATGACACAAATGTTGAAGGTGCCTTTGGGCATTGGGCTTCTTATGGGATCCATGAAGAATCAAATGTTAATTAGTTTTTGAGCAAAAATTGGATATGTTACGATATATGTAGTTTCAGTAAGCCTATTTAGATTAGAATGATTAATGTGTATGGTGCAAATTGTGTGGGCCTAAAAAAACAGGACTTGGGGTGAAATCCATGCTTGTTTAGATCTTCAAGATATATGCAATCAAAAGATTATTCTACCTGACTTAATTTGAGGGTTCTTCAAAGGTAGCGAAATCTTACATGGTGTGCCCCTAGCTCATGAAACTAAGCCTTCTCTAGCTATTTCTAAATTAAGAGGAATGCTTATCAAACTTTGCAAGGCCTTCGATCATATCAATTGGGAATTTATTTTGAGAGTACTAGGCAAGTTTGGCTTCTCCCAAGAATGGTGTCAGCATTTTGGAAGTTGGATCTATTCAGATTTTTTTTTTTTTTTTTTGTATTAGTTAATGGGAGTCCAACAATTTTTTCTTGTCTCCAAAGGATTAAGACAAGGGGACTTTCTCTTCCCATATCTCTCATCCTACTCAGTGAAGCTCTCAATTGGTTAATTCGAAGAGCTACTATGGAAGATAAGCTAAAAGGTCTCAAATAGCCAAAGATGCTCCTAATGTCACTCGATCTTATGTTTGCTTTTGGCACTCTCTTGCTAAGCACAACTTGTAATATGAAGCAAAGACTTTCAAAGAAATTCTCACATCCTACTCATCCCTCTTAGGTCAACATATTAGCGAAAACAAATTCAGGGTTTTCTTTCTCAATACCCCACCACATCTCCAACAAAAGCTGGCAAAGATATGGGGATTCCCTATTTGCTCACTTGCCCCAAAAGACCTTGGGATACCTTTCTTCTAAAGCATGGGAAATAAATAATTGTGGGAGGACATAATCAAGAAAGTATACTCTAGCCTATCCTCATGGAAAGGAAAATCACATTATTAAATTTTTTTCTTATGTTCGCCCAATTTAACTCATGTTAGTTTTAAAAGCGTCAGCAAATGGTATCACCATTCTCAATCAAAAAATGAAAAACTTTTTTTCGCAAGGCACCTATCAAAATCATAAAACCCCATCAATGAGTTGGAAGAAAACATGTCTCCCCAAATAGTCAATAGGAGTAGTTTTTAACAAATATCTAGACCCAAAACCTAGCTTTGGGAGCCAAACTACTTTGGTGTATGTTCTCCAATCTGAATCAACTATGGAGTGAGGCTCTAAGATGCAAATCCTTGGATTCCGTTAGTTTGGACAAACTTTTTACTATAGTTGTTTTATCCAAAGTCTCCTATATTTGGAACTTTATATCTTCTTGCAAGAAAGTATTGCTTGAACAACTCAATCAGAATATTGGTAGTGGGGGAAAAGCCTTATTTTGGGAAGACTCGTGGATGGGTAACCCTCCATTTTTAGACCAACAAGAAATAAGTGATATTAAGGCATCGACAAAGGCAAATTGGGGATCAAGGTTACAAGAAACTATCTACAAGAAGTCATCCCAAAGACACTCTTACCATATAAATGGAACGATTAGTGACAACTTAGAGGTTCCCATGCTCAAGCATAATTGGAGTCTGTCACCTAAGAAAAAATATTCTACCCATCTCTAGAGGAGAATGCACTCAAATGGGCTCCTTCCCTTCGGGTTCCTACCAAGTCAAAATTGATTGAGTTGTTTTCTAGGCAAGACAACATTCCAAACCACAACTGTCCAAGTTCAATAATTTGGTTACATTGGAATCTTCTAAAACCTAATGCATTTATTCAGTTATCCACTCAGGGCAAAATTCTAAATATGCTAAATTCCAAGTCAAAGGTTTCCATGGCCCTAGTAGATGCATTTTTTGTAAAGTAAGCTCAGAAAATGCGAAACATCTTTTGTTTTGTCCATTGGGGAGAAGGGTGTGGATTGGGTTGGTTAATCAATTCTCCTATCATTAGGCCTACCCTCTTCCATACAATCTCTATCACCCATTGGCCACACCCCCAGTGTTTGTAGTTTTGTCTAATGGAACACTGCTCCGTCTTTGATTTTGTGGAATTTATGGTTAGAGCACAACATGGGGATCTTTCAAGGGATGGCCCTGACTTGGGAAAGACTCATTCATAGAATTGAAATAGGAATATTTGAATGGGCTTCTTCCAAGCTATGTCAGTGCAATAAGCCTCTCTTTGTGCAAGATTACTTCTTTCTTCACAATCTCTTATCAAATTTCTCCTTGTTAATGGGGCAAGAGTAAATACTTAAATTAGGCACCTTATTGCCTAGAAAGTTAGTCAACCATGTTGGTCCAAATTAAATTTTGATGGTGCTTCGAAGGGTAATCCAGGGCAGGTGAGACTTGGTTGCATTCTTTGTTCTCACACGGGGTCTTTCATTGCAGCCTTCACCTCATTCTTATCTTGAGCTATTAGCAACGAGGCAAAAATTCAAGCTCTTATTTCAAGGCTTAATCTTTCCAAGTCACTGTTAGAGGTACAATCACTGAGAGATGGGGGTGAATCAGTGAGCCCATATAATCCAACTTCAATTTCAAACCTTTCAAAAACTCTTAATCAATTACCACACGCATTCATGAAGCATACACATCATTCATAGCAATGAACAAAAGAGACAATGCAAGATTAAACACATAACACAAGACATATGTGAGAAACCCTCTTGGGAAAGAAAACCCATTGGACCCTGCAATTGGACTACTGTCTTATAATAACAAGAACCAATTTAGACCAGCTGCAACTGATCAAGGAACTATCATCCCTTATTTTAGTGAGATTGCAATTTCACAAGGAGCTACTACACCTATCTAGTTGAGCTACCACAACAACTAGACCTTTAACAAGTTTCACATTGCAAGGAGGCTGCAACCCCTAGATGTTGCGCTGTCACAACAATGCCTATGAACACATCCCTTGAACACTGATTGCCTGCTAATCTGACAGAGATACAAAGTATGTCTGCTCTCTTCAACTCTACACACTCAAAGCATCCAAATCATCCTTTTGGATCACCTTAGACCTCTTCGCTCATCTTCAACTTGCAAGAGCACTATTCTAACATTAGAACCATGACCCACAAGTCATACACATAGTCCTTAATCTGCTCTGCGCGTCAACTCATCTATTGGGCACTCTCCCTTTGCTTTGCTCCACAACTCTCACCTACACATTCCTCTTTCAAGTCTCACACAAGTCTACAAACCATCTCATTTGGTTTCACTATTTATAGAGTCTTCATGATTATCAACATCTTGGTCAGCCATTAAGCATGCCTTAACCCTTAAAGCATCTTACATGGGTCACACTTAAGCACAACTCTCTTTCAAATAAGCCTAAGTCACCTTTGAAGTCTTATGATGATCCATTCACATTTTTGACACATCTTCAAGCAAACTAGTAACACTTTCCAACTCATGGACCCATGCCACATGATCTATAGGTCCCCTTTAAGTACCAACATACATCATAGTACTTTTTTGCTAACCCCCAATTAGCTCAAACACTTCTTTGTACACATAGTCATTATGAACGAAAACACAATCAACTTATAACCCGTTGTTCATACCTCATATGATTGGTCAAACCTTCATAATGCACATATATGGTCCTCATGGAGTTTACAACATACTCCAATAACTAGTTCGCCTTTAAACATCGAGATACCAACAAGCAAAGCTCAAATACCCTTCTCAGGTTACTTGCAAAATATGTACGAACACACAGTCAACTTTGAAGCTCAATGTCTTTGACTGTACACACTTTTAGATCTTCAAATCTAATAATCTTTTAGATCTTCAAATCTATATTATTAGATGCGCCTTGGAGTCCTCTACAAATTCATTTTTTACGCCATGAGAAAATTCTGCATAAATCAAAAGATATAGCACCAAAATTGAGCACTGGTTTTGCCTTTGCAAATTTGAATATTTAAATCCAAATGGTCACAATTAAATTTCGGTCACTTAAAATGCATCTCGTGCCCTCACTACTTAGATCAATCACAAACCGTCGATCTTCTTCGAAATTTAATTCATAGTGCGCCACTACCCAAATGTTAAACTTCGAACACTTGGCATCATCTCGCTTCTTCTTGATTTCTTGGATCAAACATGCTCCGTCGATCTCCTGTACAATAGCTCGATCTTTATCTGTGTCAAACATTGGACACTTTGAACTTTTTTCACTCAATACGCTCTGTTGATCTTGATTAGGACCTCTTACACATTCTCAAATCACCATACTCATCCTTGAACATCTCTAACCAAACAAACTCTGAAGATCAACCAAGCCTCCTTCAAGCATACTAGGACAAACACATTGCACACTTTGTCATTGTCACTTAGACTATCAAGACACTTCATCCTCTCACCAGAACACCTCCATGACATCACCATGACATCATCGACAACTCTCCAACAATTTCCCCTTTTGTCATTGATGTCAACACTCACCAATATACAACTCACATTTCTTCTCTCTTTTCAAACACTTTCACAATAGGAACTTTCTCTCCATTTGACACAATGACAAAGTGGGCACCAATTGATCTTGAGGACCTGAAAAGACTCCAATAAGGGAAGACCATCTTGGAAAGATAGTACAAACTTCCTCTCACCTTGAACCTACCTTTTCTTGCCTTGACAACTTCCTCTTGCTATATGCCAACATTCTTCTTCAACCAAACATTGCAATCAATGAAGAACACACAAAACACTGAAATCTGATGGAACTCACCAAAAAACCTATGAGAGGGACTCCCCCTAAGATCTCTAAGCCGTTGCATCATTCGAGCATCTTCAGATCTCCATACACCATGAAGAATCACCACACAAGCTTACTAGCCTCTTCTCTCAAACCACCTCAAGGACTACCAACAGAACTTCATGCCATTCACCAAATAGGAAACATGGTCTAAACCAACCCAAGAACTCACCTTAAAACACTCATGCCTTGCTCTTTTGGAGAAACTGAGCAAAAATATCACATCATTATTAGGCCTATCTAGACTCCTATAACCCACAACTTTTAGTAGACGCACCTTCAAGACTTGAAACTTCATATTTGGAGCACTCTCATATGCCCCATCAAGTACACCAATTTGCAAAACCTAGCTCAACCTTTGCAACATATTTCCTTCACAAACCAACTTGCTAGTTAAGCTTCCATCTTGACAAAAACATGAATAATTTGAAAACCACAAACCTTCAAATCTTTGTGAAGCTTGATTTGACAACCCATTTGGCCCATTCAGCGTATTAAGAAGCCTCAGACCTCAACTCATAAGGCATACCACTTTTCTAGCATAGCCCAAAACCCGAGAAACTTAAAACAAACAAGGTCAAAAAACTTCCATCTGGTCAACACATCCCTCTGAGACTTCTTGCACACCTGGAGACAACCATCACACACTTTTGGACCAAGTTTTGAGCTTCCACACCTTTGGGAACCTTGACTTCTTATACATGGATTTTGGCTTGCAACAAGACATATAAGCTCAGAAGCACATGGAAACTTCCTAAAAAGCACAAACAAGATCATCGAGACATAGAACCACCTGGAAACATCCATTGTGACCCTGTACTATAGCTCCACAAATCTATGGAGCAAGCTCATGAACTTGTTGCTCCCTTTTAACCAATGACCTTCTAAGATCAGCACAAGTCTCTGTACATATTGACGTTATGATCTTGAACACACTTGCTTTTCCGCAAGAAAGATGTCTCTTAAGAAGCATAGGCAGAGAGATCCTACTTCACAATGTTCTAAAACAATGTGAAACCAGGAGTTGCTCACAATTCCTCATATCGCTTATCTTCCTTGGTCATTTGATGCTTTTAGTTCTTCTTCTTCTTCTTAGGCTTAAGAGAAACAACATGCTCATCCACTACAATATTATCCTTCTTTTCTATGATTGGATTGACAATACATGGAGACAACATAGATTCATGACATACCTTTTCCTCTGTAGAATCTTCCTTACAGCTTGGAACCTCATCACTAGGTACTGATAGTTGATGTTTTTTGAACGATATTTGCTCAACAATAGCATGATGTTCACTTGGATCCATACACATCTTAGAACTAACCTTACCCAGTACCTTGGTCTTCTTCTTGAAATTGGTCTCTTCATTCACAATATGAGCAGATAACGAGAGCCCTTGGCACTCTTCAACTTCCGAAGCATTCTCCACCATAGCAAACATATTACTTGGACCTGCAGACTCATCATGACTCACACTCACCACCTTTGGTTTCCATGAGTTAACTTGTCTTCTTGTACTCTGAGAACTTGATTGAATTTATTTTGACTTAATGGCCTTTGCTTGCAGAACTGAGTAATGTGGCCAATCTTCTCATAGTTGTAGCAAACAATACTCCTTGATGGAAACACAGTTTGTCTTGCCTTGTTTGGACAAAAACTTGCAATGTGTCATATGTCATGAAAAATGAAACAACCTCCTCTTTTTGAAGAGGACTCACCTTGTCTAACCTTATGTGGACAATGGTTTGCAAAGTGTCCCACATCAAGATAGTTGAAGCACTTAACTTTGTTCACATTTTTTTTATTGATGACCCCTATCATAGTTCTATGCAAATTCATTTCCAACAGATCTCTTGCATTCTCTAGCTTTATGCCCAAATTGATTACATGTGAAACATTAACCATTGAAACTTGCATACCTCATGGCATTTGACTGTTTGATTTGATTTGTTTTCATTCTTCCAACACCTTCATTCCTTGTCTAATGATTTGTTTTCAAAGTATGATTGTCCTTGTTCATATTAGTCTTCATCTTGTCTTGAGTTGCATTCTTTTATTCTTTTTCATATCCAAGATCAGTTCTATCACTAGCATGCTTTTGACCATTTATAATATTGTCTAGATCACTTGAGCTCTTTTCAAATCTCACAGATGATTTCACTTTACTAGATGTCTTCCTTAACTCAAATTTCAATGACTAATTTTCAATTACATACCTTGAACATTCATCTTCTTTAGCTTTTAGGGTTGTAGATAGAGTTTTCAATTGACAATTGAGATGCTAGACTATATCTTCATGCTCCTTGGTGTCTTCATTTATTCTTGCCTCATACACACTGAATTGCTCCTCATAGTTTTTGAGTTGAGACTTCTTTTTGTTAATCTTGTTAATCTTCAGTTCTTCAAGAGCATTTGTTAATGCAGTCTCATAGTCCACCTCATCTTTATCATCCTCTGAATCACTCCAAGTAGACTCCTTTTGATGTGAGTAACTTCCTTCCTCAGTCATGGAGAGGGATTCATCTTCAACAGGGCCATCATCTATGATCATATTCAGAGTCACTGTTTTCACTCTCATCTAATAAGCTACAATCTTCTTTGGTGTAAAGACTTTTCTTATTCTTGAAGGACTTTTTCTTATTATACTTTATGAATCCTTTCTTCCTGTATGTCTTCTTGTCTTCATCTTGTCCTTCACAATGCTCTTCATCATCATTCTTCTCATGTTTATGAGGGCATTTATGAACAAAATGTCATATCTCTCCATAATTGAAATATTTGAAGGGTAGTTTACCCTTATACTTCCATGAACTTGTTTTTAATTTTCTAATAATCAAAGCAATTAGTTCATCCTCATCAATGTCAAATATCTCATCTTCTTTGGGTTTCTTATCTTGGAACTTCTTCTTTGGCTTCATTTTTGTCTTGAATGTTGCTTCTTTCTTTGGTGGTATATCATCATTTTACTCTCATCTCATAGACAGTAAAGGTGTTATGCAATTGATTTATCTTCAATTGAGTAAGATCATGACTTTCTTCTATAGTAGATACTTTTGGATCAAACTTGAGAGACAAAGACCTTAATACCTTTTGACCTACAATAGCCTCTTCAAGGTTCTCTCCAAGATCTTTGATGATATTCACAATCTCATCAACTCTCTACAAAAAGGATGCTACAAAATCTTCTTCTTTCATTTTAAGACTCTCAAATTGTCTTCGGTGAGTCTGCAACTTTGCCAACTTAACCTTTGAATCTCCTTCATGAATGATCTACAATTTGTCCCAAGTCTCTTTAGCGGATTTACACTGGATTACTTTGGTGAACTTAGTGTCTGTAAGACCACAGGTAATGGCATTCATTGCCTTAGAATTATTTTCATTCAACGTCTTATCTACAACACTAGATAGAGTAGTATGAACAACATAACCATCCACAACAGATTGCCATACATCAAGCCCTAAGGATATAATGTATGTCCTCATCCTTGCACTCCAAAAAGCATAATTGAATCCATTGAATATTGGTGTTTGCTTAGTAGAGAAACCTTCTTGATGACTACCCATATTGTACCTTAGATCACCTTTAAGCTATCAAGCTTTTACCAAAGGACCTACTTTGATACCAATTGTTAGAGGTATAATCACTAAGAGGGGGTGAATCAGTGAGCCTAGATAATCCAACTTCAATTTCAAACCTTTCAAAAACTCTTAATCAATTATCACAAGCATTCATGAAGCATGCACATCATTCATAACAATGAACAAAAGAGACAATGTAAGATCAAACACATAACACAAGACATGTGAGAAACTCTCTTGGGGGAGAAAACCCACTAGAACCTGCAATTGGACTATTGTCCTATAATAATAAGAATCAATTTAGATCAGCTGCAACTGATCAAGGAACTATCATCCCTTATTTTAGTGAGACTGCAATTTCAGAAGGAGCTACTACACCTGTCTAGTCGAGCTGCCACACCAACTAAACCTTTAGCAAATTTCACCTTGTAATGAGGCTATAACCCCCTAGATGTTGTGCTGCGACAAGAACACTTATGAACACGTCCCCTGAACACTGATTGCCTACTAATTTGATGGAGATACAAAGTATATCAGCTCTCTTCAACTCTGCACACTCAAAGCATCTAAATCATCCTTTTGGATCACCCTAGACTTCTCCGCTCATCCTCAACTTGAAAGAGCACTATTTTGATATCAGAACCATGACCCGCAGGTCATACATAGTCCTCAATTTGCTCTGCTCATCAACTCATCTATTAAACATTCTCCCTTTGCTTCACAACTCTCACATACGCATTCCTCTTTCAAGTCTCACACATTTAAAAATTATCTCATTTGGTTTCACTATTTATAGAGCCTTCATAATTATCATCTTGGTTGGCCATTAGGCATGCCTTAACCCTTAAGACATCTTACATGGGTCACACTTAAGCACAATTCTCTTTCAAATAAGCGTAAGTCACCTTTTAGGGACTGTGATGACCCATTCACCTTTTTGACACATTTTTGAGCAAACTAGGAACACATGAACACTTTCCAACTTATGGACCCATGCCACATGATCTATAGGTCCTTTTAAGTGCCAACATCTATCATAGTACTCTTTTACTAACCCCCAATTAGCTCAAACACTTCTCTATACACATTCATTATGAACGAAAACACAGTCGAATTTTAACCCTTTAATCATACTGCATATGATTGGTCAAAACTTCATAATGCACACAAATGGTCCTCATGGAGTTTACAACATACTCCAATAGCTAGTTCACCTTTAAACATCGAGATACCAACAAACACAACTCAAATACCCTTCTCGGGTTACTTGTAGAATATGCACGAACACATAGTCAACTTTGAACCTCAATATCTTTGATTATACACACTTTCAGATCTTTAAATCTATATTGTCAGATGCACCTTGGAGTCATCTACAAATTCGCTTTTTACACCACGAGCAAATTCTACATAAATCAAAAGATATAGCACAAAAACTGAGCACTGGTTTTTTCTTTCGCAAATTTGAATACTTAAATCCAAATGATCACAGTTGAACTTTGGTCATTAAAATGCATCTTGTGTCCTTGCCGCTTAGATCAATCACACATTGTCAATCTTCTTCGAACTTTAATTCATAGTGCACCACTATCCAAACGTTAAACTTTGAACACTTGGCATCATCTCGCTTCTTCTTGACATCTTGGAATATACATGCTTCATTGATCTCCTGTATGTAACTCGATTTTTATCTGTGTGAAAAATTGGACACTTTGAACTCATTTCACTCAATACGCTTCGTTGATCTTGATTAGTACGAACACTTACTCGTCGTCAGATCTTAGAAGTAGCTCGCTTTTTACCTCTGCCTATCGTTAAGAAACTTTCACTTTGACCTCTTTGACTTGATATATGTGGTTAGATCAATCTGTATGATCGCCCCGCAAATCATTAGATCTTTCATTTGGTCCTGAGCTTTATCTCTTGCAAAATCGACTATGGGAACCATTGCAATCTGCGTGGAATGTCAATTTTGGACTTCAATAATATTTGATGCGCTTAGACACATGATTTGAAATTTGGACCATATGATCTCCTCACATAGGAGAATCAAACCATATATCAATCTACTCCTATAACCCTCATGCGTGCGAGATATAACACCATTACTCTGCTTACTCAAAAATTTCTATCACAGAGCCAACTATGTCAAAAACTACCTGGAAAGGCAACTTTGAACATGTATATCTTTTATCGCGCTTCATTGCATGACCTAAAATTTAGTGCATATCAACTAGGCATAAAACTAAACAAACCCATATGATCAACTTTTCCTGAAATCTTCACACATGCAAAATATAACACCATCAAAATGCCTACTCAACTTTTCTTGCCACATTGCAAATTTGGCTAAGTATGAGAAAACACTATCAAACTTCCTAGGAGCCCAACTTTGCACTTGCATATTTTATGTTGAGTTTTGTTGCATGACTTGAAATTTAGTGCATATTAAATGTGATCACAACCATATGACCAACTCCCCTTCACTCATTTACACATGGCAATGGTGACGTCAACAAATTGTCTACTCAGATTTTTTGCCATTAGACTCAAAATGTCTAGATGAAAACAATGATCAACTAGATGAAATTCACTCATGCACACAAGCACTCAAAGCATATAAAACCTCTTATAGGACCTCTTACACATCCTCAAATCACCATACTCATCGTTGAACATCTCTAACCAGACAAACTCTAAAGATCAATCAAGTCTCCTTTAAGCATACTAGGAAAAACACATTGCACACTTTGTCATTGTCACTTAGACTATCAAGACATTTCATCCTCTCACCAAGACACCTCCATGACATCATTGACAACTCTCCAACAGTCACATGGACTTCGTAACTTGGAAATTGAAGACAATTCACATGTGATCATTAGAACTCTTGCCAAAAGACAAATACCTAGATGGAAACTCAATTCCTTCATGAATCATTGTTTTAAAGTTATTGCAATATTTTTCTCACTTCACCATCTCTCATTGCCACCATGAGGCTAACCAAACAATTGATATTCTGGCGAATGTGGGAGTGAACCTCATATTTTTCTCCAAGATAGAGAGTATGCAATCCTAGGATTTTGAAAGTTTAGACAATATATTGTTGTATGAATATTTACTAGGATAATTGCATGCTTCCTCGACCCCCTCTACCACACTCATTAATCATTAACCATCCATTAACCATCCTATCCCCTATTTTTCACGCTCATAATCACTAACTATCCCCTCGTCCCTTGTGTATCTTCTCACACCCTTTCTCGAGGAGGTAAATCTAGCCGCCTAATCCAAACCATGACATCAGTTATTGCAGAGCTCCCTATCACATCTTTATCTTCTCTTTCTTCTTGTGTATACACTTTACATACTTGTTTCTACCATTCACTCCCTGTTGGCAACCTTAAATTTGATGTACATTTGATTGTCATACAAGAGTTTTTCTTCTTGCTTAGATAAGGCAATCGAAAAATCATGATATCCTGGCCATATGATAGAGTTTGGAGCCAATTTTTTTTTCTAGAAAGATTTTTTTCAAGTCAACCACAGTGGTGTAGCTAAATTGAGGCCATTTGTCACTAGTCAACAAAAAAATTGTGATGAAGATAATAATTTTTTTAATCAGTGTCATATGTGTCAAATCCAAGATAGGCACATCAAAATTGACATCTCTATTGTTTTTCAAATAAATATATTGAGATATCCGTACTATTCATATTTCACTATATTGCTAACTACGGATACAATAATGATGGGATTATCTTATTTTTCTTAGATTAAGATCGAGTTTAATTCTTATAAAAGTCACAATAACAAAATAAAAAATTTCTTGTTATTTAATCGTAAGGCAAGGAGACCCACTTTAACATACAAGTACACAAGCCTTGGAGTTGGCAAGAAAAGCTCCAGAACACCGATATCTAAAGTGGCCAAAGTGGTTAGTGCACGAGATCTATAACCATCTCTATGGGATATTTTATATAGAACTTAAGGAGCATATGTATGCTTAAATGGCCATCTACATTTTTGGACAAAGGAGAAATCTAGGACATATACAAACATGGATTGTTAATCACATTAATAAGCTTTAGGAAATGAATGAAAATTGGATGTGAGCACTGGATGACTACCTATTATAGTTATTAGTATATCCACCTACACCTATCGGGAGGAGGCCGAGTATCAATTTGTGCGAAACACAAGGATTGTTCATCTCGCACAAGGATTGTTCATCTTTCAATTCCTAAGAAGAATGTTGGTAGATTTGGGTTTTGAGGCGCTGTATATGGAGAGCTAAACAATCTCCGTGTATCGATGTAGTGGTAACGAGATGGTAGGATTGCATAGGAAGGGGATCTAAAACTAAAATGAAGGATCAAGGTGAATGGGAGGAAAGGTTGCCCAGATATTGGGAAAATAGTCCGGCAATTGTCTAGTCAAAAGACAACATGAATTGGGGGGTCACATCTAGAGGATGTTGAATTGTCCCATTGAATCATTTTATTCATACTTGGATTTATTTTTGCAGGATTCATATTCCAAAGTTTCTGTTGAACTCATTTTTATGTAATGCTAAAGTAATTTGTCTTTCCTTTGTTGTTTCTTGTAATTGAAAAGAAGAAGATTGAATTTATTTTTGTGCAATTCGTATCATTAAGTATTTTCTGAACTCAGCATTATTTAGTGCTAATGTAAATTGTGTAATCATTGTGCATTCCTATAAGTGAAATTCTGATCTGATTACATAATGTGGTTAACATTTATTTAAAATGATCTCTGAACTTGTTTTACGCTGTCATTGATCACGTACATGAGAAATTTATTTTAAAACTTACCATTTTTTTTCGGATTTATCAATGATTTGAGCGAAGTTAGTGTGGCAATCTACTTCAGTGATTGTGAATTTTGAAGGTCAGGAAAATCATGGAGGAGTTCACTAGATTGGCAACTACTTTACTAACTTGTAAGAAAAATTGTTCTCAGAAGAGCATCGACAATTTTGGGATGTAATGGAAGAAATTTGTTGCTCTACATATGAATTACAAACTTCCTTGGATGCACATCTATTTGTTTCACTCGGAATTCCCACTAGTTATGCATATGGTTGATGGTGTGAATAACCTGGTTATTGTTCGTATTGAGTAGGTTCCTAAACCTACCATTAGGTGTATTCAAGTTTAATCCTCTCATATGCGATGATTCAATACACTGTAATATACACACAGTAATTAAAAAGGATGATCAATTGAATTCCCAAACTTGATTACCGTTTGAGTTACCATTTCAAAAGATGAAACTGTCACCTTTAAGCAAATGATAAAACTTTGAAATATTTTAAGCAAATGCAAACTGCAATTGTGAAGCCAAAACCTGTGATTTTTTTATTGCAAATACAATCAGTGGGTGTAAAGCAAAACACAACAAATGTTGAATTGGGTTTTGACTCTAGAATAACCTTGTTCATTATTACACTCTAAAGAATCAAATTTCAAAACCAAAACAACAAACTCTGCTACCATATTCACATTATCTGTCAAAATGGTAGCCTCAGAATAGAATATGGATATCCATCAAAATGTAATTAAGAGTGGATTTCTATTTGGGGTTGTAGTAATAGAGTACCTTGAAAGCTATATATGAAAATTTTGGAAGCTCCCAAAAATCATATGAATTGTTTGAAAAAATGCCTAAAAAAATTATATATTCTCATATTGGGTGCCGATATGATAGCTTTGGAATAAAATACAGAGATCCATCAAAATGTATAATTGAAAGTGGATCTATATCTAGTGTTGTAGTTATGAGTATCTTGATAGACATGTATGCAAATTTTGGAATCCTCCAAAAACCATGCAAATTGTTTCGAAAAATGCCTCAACAAAAATTATTAGTAATTAAATTTCATTACCTTTTAGAAATGAAGTGACTTCAGATGATGACCATTTAAATTGTGTCATCCTTAACCATGAATTTAACCAGCGTGATGATTGTTTGATGATCATGATTTTGATATCCACCTTAACTGGTATAACAATAATCTTTTTCATTCTTGCAAGAAACAGCGATTTCTTTTATAGAGTTGAATTGAGCAATATACCAAATTCCATAATCTCTTTCCTCAACATTTCTAACTCCTGGAGGTTTATCTACAGAACAATAAATTGCAGTTGACATTATTTTTCACCACTCTACTCGACATAATGCTTTCGTTGAAAATGGTCATCCAAGGAACAACTAGTATAGGAAAATCATACCTCATCAACAACATCAAGCTTACATTGGCCTCACATGTAGGTCAAAACAACTCACCATTATTATTTCTTGCTCCCACTGGGGTTGTATCCTTCAACATTCATGCATCAACTGTACATGAAAGCATGCATATACCTATAATATAAATAAATCCACTAGGGCCAACACTTGCAACTTTTTCAGAATTTATGAAGCATGTATATTGCATTTTCATTGACGATGTGAGCTTTATAGGCCCAAAATTGTTATCCCATATTTTTCCAAATTTACGCAAGGCTTTCTCATGCACATATAACTATCCCATTTGGATGGAGATTAATTATTCGTAGAGGCGACTTGGGGAAGCTACCTCTAATTAAGGACGTCTCCAAAAACAGAGCTTTCATTTTTGGGACAACTTATGAACTATTTTGGCCCTGTAGGATCGAAATAGTCTTTCCCCTTCTCAAAAAATTGTTCTGAGCCTCCAAATGCTTCATTATTTAACCTTTTTATATATTATATAGAGTCCACAGATTCAAAACTACTGACTCTGCAGGGTTGAAATTTGCTGGTTCAACGGGTTCGACAGTTCCAAGGTTCAACGCGCAGGGTTTTCATTTTGCGCGGGTTTTGTCTAAGTCTCAGAGTCAAGCAGAAGCTACCAAATGTCATCTACTGGGGCACATTATAGTTTGTTTCTAAAAGCGTAGCAGAACACACCATGTGCCATCGTCCATGTGATTGACTAAACTAAGCGAATCGTGCCATGTGTCCCATTGTAACTCAGCGAAATGCGATAAGTGTCGGCGTCCACGTTTCTAGGTTTTAATAAGTTTCAAATCTTCTTTCAATAAGCATCTCTCAGAGTCCCGTGGAAAGTGCCAAGTGGCAACAACGAAAAGTTGTAATTTGTTTTAAGAAGCTACGAAAGTTGCCACGTGTCCCTGGTAAAACCTAGTGGAAAGTGCCAAGTGTCGACATCCGCAGCTTCTCCCTTTTGCTTCATTATTGAGTAAGAACTGTGGTGGGCCCCAGGTGATTTGCTAAAGTCAAATAGAAGTTTTCAAGTGTCATCTTTCAGGACAGTTTTTAATGAAGTTTCAAAGCAGTGGAACGTGCCACACGTCCCGTTATAGCTCAGCGGAGCATGACAAGTGTCAGCGTCTGCACTTCCAGGTTCTAATAAGTTTCGAACTTATTTCAATAGGCTTTTCTCTCAGTCCTGTGGAAGCTATCAAGTGTCATCTACTGAGACCCATTGTAATTTGCTTCTAAATGCAACGGAAGATGCCACATGTCCTTTGTAAAGCTCAACGAAAATTGCCACATGTCATTTTTCGTAGGACTCTCAAAAGGTAGCTAAAGCTTCTGTAGTTTAAGCGGATGCTGCCAAGTGTCCTCACCTGTTTAGGGTGAAAGCCGTCGCGTGTCACTTGTTGAGATTAGCGGAAAGCGCCACCTGTCCCCGTTCCCCTTTTGAAACGGCAAAAGCCAAAAAAAATTTCCTCCTTTGGACATTTTGTCCAAAACCCTGAAGGCCCCCTGAAAGATTCCGAAGGGTAGGTACCCTTGCGAGGGGCATTCGACACCAAAAAAAGGACCTTTTTCAAAAACCCGAAGGGACACTTTCCCTTTGGGGTGTTCCAAAAGCAAACAAAAAGGATACAAAGGAATTGCTAAGGAGGATGACGGGCTCCCATCCGTCAAATTAGGGACAATCAATTAGCCATTTGCTTTCAAATGATGACGGATTCGAAGACGTCAAATTTGTGGCAATAAAATCACTGTTGATCTTTGCAGGGTTAAACGCGGACCCGAATGCTTTCAAAGGCATTCAAAGATCTTTAGGGTGAAAGGAAGAACTGCCAAGAGGAAGGAACCAAAAGAATCAGAAAGAGGGAAAAGCCAAAATATCTATGTAGTAGTTATTCCAGTAGGTGGAATAGTCTGCAAGGTGGATTTTTGAGCCCTTAAACATTGATGACATGATCTATTTGTCCCCTTGGGAGTAAAGACAAAATGGACAGCTGCGCAGACACTAGATGACTCAGGGTCAGGGGAATACATTCAAAATGAATCAATACGCCACAGTTAAGGTAGTCACCCGATTTTAGCATGGCCCTCTTTGACAAAACTGAAAATGCATTCAAGGCATTGAATGCAGCATAGGTCGTTCCATGGAACAAAGCACCAGACCTTTTTTCGCTGCTATATAATGTAATCTCTTTATTTATTTTAGAAGAGATCTTCCCGTTATAATAAGCAAAACTCTGTTCAAATTGGCAGCATGGGTCGTTCCATGGAACAAAGCATCAAAACTTTTTTCGCTGCTATATAATTTAATCTCTTTATTTATTTTAGAAGAGATCTTCTCGTTATAATAAACAAAACTCTGTCCAAATTGAAAGACATTATTGGGACTTTGAGCTCAGATTGTTCATCATATTTCTTTTTTTGAATCAGAAAATAATTTACTTTCAGACTTTGTGCTGTTATAGCTTGTATCATTCTAGGAGATTGTTCTTATGTCTATTTCTTAAATGTATTCTTGTTTATGCAATTTAACACGCAGAGCTAGTGGAAGTGATAAGGAAGGTGTCTTGAAGCCAGTTACTTTCAGACTTTGCGCTGTCATAGCTGTCTTCAGTGTGTGTTTGTTTTTTATTCCTGTGTAAAAGATTTTGGGACGACTTTGTGCCCTCATTATCTTTCGTATTTCACTCTTGTGCAGTCGAGGTGGAGACTTTGTGCTACATCTCAGTCTGCTGGTTACTACGCTTTTGGTTATCAATTACTTATCCTACCTGAAATAACTGTTACTATTTTTTGTAAGACCAATTCTGAAAGAAGAGAAGTGCCTTCAATGTCTTCATCAAGATTTCTCTTTTATGTGTGAGCATCATCTCTGAAAAAAGAGAGATGGATGGTGATACCCTACTCCTGAGTGTTATTTTCTGCTTATATCTATAGTATATAGTCCCTTCATACTTATAGGGAACCTCCCCTTGATGAGAGGAGAGATTTATCCCCTTTGGATGTGGTAAACCTGCAACTTTAGACGATCAATCTCCCTTGTTGTGGATGATCAAATCTATTTTGCTCATCAGTATACTGGTGACAAAATATTCATCCAACAGTATTTTTGACGACTCTGCTGGGGATGTTACATGCACGCTGAAGCCTCAAGCCTCAGATTGAAGCAGTTTCTATCCTTATCCATTGTAGACTCTGGGGACTTTCATCTAAGTCTTACCCATTATCCATTTATAGCCTTATCCATTCCCATTATTTAATCTGGTCTGCAAACTAGATCCGCTGGAGAAGAACAATAGTTTGAAGTCTCAAGCTTCAAGCTGAAGCAGGACCTGTTCTTTCTCATTTTTATCTTACAATCTAGCAACTCCACGATATACCAGAAGTCAGATAACCCAAGGTGTTGTTGACCCAGTTTTTGAGTTGTTGCAGCAAATAAATTTTGATTTGCTTCCTCTACAACCTCAAGTTCAACGATCCAGGAGTGTTCCTCCCATCTGTACCAGGTCACCAATACAAGGTAGAGTTTTTTTTTTTGCTGTCACTAGAGCTTTATCTACACATACACCACCTATATTTGTTATCCACCTTTTTCATAATCCAATCATAGTAGTTCAAGGCCCCTAGGGTAACTCTTTTGGTCCACTAAATATCACTCCACCTCTACATGAACTCCCATACAGCTCAAGAAAGAATTTCTCCAAATTATTTAGTGATGAGAAAGTTCACCCTGATGAACATATCGCTGCCTTCAGCATAGCCCGTGGTGTAATTGGAGTGGAGTATGAAGACAACAGTCTTGCTATTTGTGGAAACACTACAAGGCGTTGCTGCGGACTAGTTCTACCACCTGCAGGGTCGGTCAGTGACTGACTGAGACACTCTCAAAGCTAAATTTGAAGTTAGGTTCAAGCCTACAGAAGATGCACATGCCTTACTAACCCAGCTCACACAGATGAAGGAGCCTCATGAACCCATGAGGGATTTCATTTCTAAGTTCGACAAGTTGAGAAACAAGATTCCCATTATTGCCCAGTTGACACCTGAGAATCTCAAGTGTTTCTTCATTAACTCATAGTTTTTTGAAGTGAGCTTCTTGTTAAGACGCGCTGGACACATAGACCTTGAGGCTGCTCAAGACTTGGCTATTGAGGTAGAAGATGACTTTATCTTGGCAGAAAAGATAAGGAGAGATCCAAACATAAGTAAACCCTCATCTTTTAGATACTCACCTACAACCACCACTGATCCAATGGTGCAGAAGCTAGCCAATGAGTTACTTGCCCTCAGAAAATAAATGCCATAAGGGATGCCATCCACTCCTACATATAGAGATATGCCAAGGAGAACATTTCAGAATCAGGGATACCAGGGCAATGCTACCAGGAATCAAGTGCAAACAAATTCATCTTCTTCTTCCATAGAAGAACCTTGCCCTTGAAGCGCCTCCAACCAATTTAGCGATTGGATAACTTGAAACTGAATCAAATTTCTCTTTCTAGCCTGAATTGAACTCTAAAAATGATGCTAATCTCTTCACTGAGAAAGAAGAAAAATTAGCTGGCGACTCCAACATTAATTTCTTGAATTATCAAAATGAACCTAGAAGTAAAGGTAAAGCAGCTAAAAGATCGTACACTATTTTCACACGGTATAAGAACCAGTCAGCCCAACAAGCTGATAAAGAAAAGATAGAGGAGCACCCACAATCAGTAGTTTTAATTGCTAAACAGGGAACCACTCTACCTTTCCAGCTAAAAGACCCAGTAATTGAAAGAAAAATAAGTACACTAAATATCCCTACGCCTTCTACTTCAAATTCATAGTCTAGTCCTCCCCCTCCTAAAAATTAAAAGAATGAACTCCCATCCTCTGTTCTTAGTTCATTTCAAACATTTGACATTATTGATTATATAAAGAAAATTAAAATGTAAATGTCTGCATTTGAATTTTTGCAGTCCAATCCTGAGCAATTGAACAAATTGGTTCAATATGTGAAGAATCAAACCATCTCTACAAGACAAAAAGCTAAGAAGGTAACTCATGATCTCCCAAGGAACATGTTTATTCTAAACAACCTTGTCATTACTCCTACTGCCCTTAGAAAAATAGATCTTTTCTATGTTTCTCTATTAATAAATAATCACACACTGAGCAATTGCATCATTGATTTTGGAGTTTCAGACAATATCATGCCTTCCAAAGTGGTAGAATCCCTTAGCCTCACTTTGACTAAGACATTTGGTAGATGTTTCTTCATAGAGAACAAATAAGTGCCACTGTTGGGACAAATCAAGGACGCCTAATTTGCATTTGCAGCGTTCTCAGACAAAAAAATCAAGATGACTATCCTAGTGGCTAACGTTCCAGCATCATACATCTTTTTTGGCTGAAATTTTTGCAAGGACGTTGGAGGTGAGTTGAGCATGGACTTATCCGAGATTAGGATTCCAATCAAAAGTGTTATGAAAAGATTGCTTCTTGAAAATGAAGCAAAATATGTGGTCACCCAATCATCAGCATGGATAACTACTTTCTGTCCACGAAAGAAGTTCATGAAGTCCCTGTTGAAGCTCTTGAAGGTGTCAACTTGGAAATACCTTCAGTTGAAACAATAGAAAGGGTGGTAGAATGTAGTACAAATGCAGAGGAATTTCCCCTTCCAAGCAAAGAGGAGTGTAAAGAAAATTTAGTATCAAATGAGGTATAGATTTTGGAATTTGATGGTAGCTATTCTACTGGTTCGGGAGCTAGGGTTGTGCTGATATCTCCTTAAAGAGATATTTTTATTTCATCTTACAAGTTGCAGTTCAACAACACTAATAACACAGCTGAGTATGAATCTCTATTACTTAGATTAAGCGCTGCTCGAGACAAAGGTATTAAGCTTCTTCATGCCAAAAGATATGCTGAACTAGTGGTTTGTCAAGTAAGAACCCTGTATCAAACTAAAAATGAGAGATTGTGCCACTACCGTAATTTAGTCTGAGATCAACTTGAAAATTTTGATGCTTTCAACATCTCTGTAGTTTCTAGAAAATTCAATGATAGCGCTGATGCATTCGCTGTTTCAACAACTCCTCTGATTTCTCACCCAGACTTCAAAGGAGATAGGTACACTATTGAGCTGGTCTTTTAGCCAAGTGTGCCTGATAATGCCAATCATTGGTAGGTGTTTAACAATGACAACCAAATCATTGCCTTCTTGGAGTAAAAAGACAACTTTGAATAGCTACATTTTGAAGGCAGTGAACTTCAAAACCCTGAACCGGCCTCTGAATTAAGTTCAAGCACGAATAAAGGGTTCCTACAATTTAAAGGGAATAAGATTCTCAAAAGCTTGGTTTTCTTTGAGAAATTGTTTGACAAACATGACAGGGTTGTCAAACAGTAGCAAACGGATTCAAGCTCTTTTCAAGAGTTTGATCAAGTAAATCCGGGAACCAAGGAAGATCTCAAGATGGTGAACATTGGAAAATACTGTACTCCTGAGGAGAGGTTCAAGTTCACTACTTTGCTCGACCAGTACATGGACGTCTTGGCTTCCTCATATGATGACCTAAAGTTACTCTGACCTGATGAAATTTGACATGACATTCCTCTTAATGTTGATTTGACGCCTTATAAGCGAAATTCCAGGCAATATAATCCAAAAATATCAGGTACCATTTTGTCTTAGATATAAAAAATGCTAAACGTCAAGATAATCTTCCCAATTCATCATTCCACATGGATTGCCAATAAAGTGCCTGTGAGGAAGAATGAAAAAATTCATCTCTGTGTGAATTTCAAGAATTTGAATCAGTCATCCTTAAAGGATAACTATCCTTTACCAATCATGGATCAAGTGCTTCAAACAGTCACTGGTTCAGAGATGTTATCAATGCTATACGGATTTTCAAAATATAATCAGGTTGAAGTTGGTGAGGTAGACCAGTATAAGACTGTGTTCACCACACCTTGGGGCACGTTTGCATATAAAAAGATGTTTTTCGATTTGATAAATGCTGGCACCACCTTCCAAAGAGCAATGGACCTTGCCTTCAAAGATGAAATTGGTAAGTTCATTGTAGTTTATCTTGATGACTTGACCATCTTTTTTAAGCATCGCCCAGATCATATACGCCATTTACAACAAGTGCTGGAATGCTATCGCCAAAATGGCATTTCCTTAAACTCCAAGAAGTTAGTTTTTGGAGTAAGAGAGAAAACTTTTCGGACACATTATGTCCAAAAGAGGCATAAAGATTGACTCAAACAGAGTCAAGTCTATCCAATAGCTTACCTTACCCACAAGTAAGACTGTTGTTCACTCTTTCTTTGAAAAAGTGAATTTCTTACGGAGGTTCATCCCTGAGTTTGTTGAGAAGACTAGACATATTATAAACATGATGAAGAGAAAGGCCACCTTCAGCTGGACTGAAAAAGGCAAGTCAACATTTGAGCATATCAAGACTGCCATTGCCCACGCTCTAATTCTGGTTTGTCCAGACTATAACAAAGAGTTCACCATATACAGTTATGCTTCAGAACACACGTTTTCAGTAATTCTGGTTCAACAAAATAAAGAAGGTATGGAATCTCCCATTTTCTTCATGAGCTATTCTCTCAAAATCTATGAGCTGAAGTACTCGAACATGGAAAAGCATGCTTATGCAGTGGTGAAGGCAGTAAAGCATTTTCACTTCTACATGTAGAATTCACACACTACTGCCTTGGTCCCTGACACCACGGTCAAATCCATACTAACTCAACATGAGTTTGGGATGAAAAGAGGGAATTGGGTTGCAAAGATTCAGGAGTTTGATCTGGTCATCAAGCCAACAAAGTTGGTATGAAAAAAAGACTTATGCCAATTAATTGCTGATAACAAACCAGAAGGAATAGAGCATAAAGAATTAGAAGAAAAAGACATGCTAACAGTCCTTTTTGTCTCCACTATGAATGAGTGGTATTTAGGTATTACTCATTTCCTTACTTATAGTGAATGTTCTGCTCACGTATCTTATAAGAAAATGAGGACTATCAAGTTGAAAGCTACCAGTTTTGTCCTCTGGAATAACGACCTGTATAAGAGGAGCCTTGATGGAGTGTTCCTTTGCTGCGTGGACAAGGAGCAACAAAGCCAACTTTTAAAATCCTTTCATAATCTAGCCTATGGAGGACATTTTTCTAGCCCTATGACTGCCCATAAGATCCCGTGAGCTAGGTATTACTAGCCAACTCTCTTTCAAGATGCATATAAGTGGGTTAGAAAATGTGAACTATGCCAACAGTTTGTTGGAAGACTCAAGTTGGCTGCCCTGCCTCTCAAGCTAGTAGTGATAGAAGAGCCATTTCATCAATGGGGCATCAATTTCATTGGTGCTATAAACCCATCTTCAAGTGCTGGACATGACTATGTCTTTACAGCCACAGATTACTTCACCAAGTGGGTGGAGGCTATCCCAACCAAGCATGCTACTTCATAAGTAGTGTGCAATTTTCTCAAGGAGAATATCATTTTCAGGTTTGGGGTCCCACCAAGATTGTCACTGATAATGTAGCTTATTTCACTTCTCAGGAGATCACTCAATTTTGTTTCTACTATGGGATTACACTCTCTCACTCTTCTGATTACTTTCCACAAGGGAATGGACACGCTGAATCAAGAAATAAGAATTTAGTGACTATCATCAAGAAGCTGGTAGATGACAACCAAAGGACATGACATAAAATATTGGTTGATAGAATTACTCTAAAAAAGGCAATTGGTATGTCTCCTTTCCAACTTCTTTATGGGCTCAATGCTGAGATACCAATCACCTTAGAATTGTCAACATTGAAATTGGCTAATGTAATTGAGGATCAAACTTATGAAAGCTCCATTGATAAGAGAATCATGTGCTTGACTGAGCTGGATGAGCAGTGAACTATGGTAGTGGACCGAATTGCGCAGCATCAAAGTCTAGTGAAGAAGGTCTTCGACCAAAAAACAAAAAATTGAGATTTTCAGATTGGAGATCAAGTCCTGCTGTGAGACAAGAGAAGAGAACCAAAGGGAATGCATGAGAAATTTGATTCTCTTTGAAGAGGCCATTTCAATATTCATCAGCTCAACAGTGAAAACAATTTCCTGTTGAAGTATCAATATGACACTCTCTTTTCTCTGCCTCACAATGAGCAACATCTGAAGCACTTCAATTCTTGAAGTATCAAATAAGTTTTCCTGTACATATGTATATTTGTATAGCCTTTGTTTCTGTTGTGTGTTGTTCGTTTTCATTTTTTGGAGCCTTTCTTTTTGGGTAGCATGACTCTATAGCCCAATGACATACTTCAAGGCACTGGAGATTCTAGTTTTTACTCTCCTTAGCTATTCCAAGTTTTCATCTGAAAGAAGTTTCCCAACTGGTGCCCGCTGTTGTCTCCAAAAACAAACCTTTCATTTTTGGGACAACTTATGAACTATTTTGGCCCTACAGGACCAAAATAGTCTCTCCCCTTCTCAAAAAATTGTTTTGAGCCTCCAAATGCTTCATTATTCAAGCCTTTTCAGATATTCTACAGACTCTACAGATTCATAGCTACTGACTCTGCAGGCTTGAAATTAGCTAGTTCAACGGGTTCGATAGTTCCAAGGTTCAATGCGTGGGTTTTTCATTTTGTGCAGGTTTTATCTAAGTCTCAAAGTCAAGCAGAAGCTGCAACATGTCATCTGTCGGGGCACATTATAGTTTGTTTCTAAAAGAGTAGCAGAATGCGCCATGTGTCATTGTTTGTGTGATTGACTAAACTAAGCAGACTGTGCCACGTGTCCCATTGTAACTCAGCTGAACGTGACAAGTGTCGGCATCCACATTTCCAGGTTCTAATAAGTTTCAAAGCTTCTTTTAATAAGCCTCTCTCAGAGCCCTGCAAAAAGTGCCAAGTGGTAACAATGAAAAGTTATAATTTGTTTTTAAGAATCTACAGAAGTTGCCACGTGTCCTTGGTAAAACCCTGTGGAAAGCGCCAAGTGTCGACATCCGCAGCGTTTTCCTTTTGCTTCATTATCGAGTAAGTACTGTGGTGGGCCTCAAGGGATTTGCTAAAGTCAAACGAAAGCTTCCAAGTGTCATCTTTCGGGGGACAGTTTCTAATGAAGTTTCAAAGCAGCGAAACGTGCCATGCATCCCGTTATAGCTCAGTAGAGCGTGACAAGTGTCGGCATCTGCACTTCCAAGTTATAATAAGTTTCAAAGCTTAATTAAATAAGCTTTTCTCTCAGTCCTGCAAAAGCTGCCAAGTGTCATCTACTGAGACCCATTGTAATTTGCTTTTAAATTTAGTGAAAGACACCACGTGTCCCTTATAAAGCTCAGTATAAATTGCCACGTGTCATTTTCTGTAGGACTCTCAAAAGGTAGCTAAAGCTTCTATAGTTTAAGTGAATGCTGCCAAGTGTCCTCCCCTGTTTAGGATAGAAGCTGCCACATGTCACTTGTTGAGATCAGCGGAAAGCGCCACCTGTCCCCATTCCTCTTTTGAAGCAGCGAAAGCCAAGGAATATTTCCTTCAGACAAATTGTCTGAAGGAATTCCTTCGAACATTTTGTCCAAAGGAAAAAAGAAACAAAAGCCCGAAGGTTGCCCAAAAGATCCCAAAGGGTAGGTACCCTTGCGCGGGGCATTGGACACCCAGAAAATGACCTTTTCCAAAGCCCCGAAGGGACACTTTCCCTTCGGGGTGTTCTAAAAGCAAATGGAAAGGATACGAAGGAATTGCTAAGGAGGATGACGGCCCTGCAGCTATCAAATTAGGGACAATCAACTAGCCGTTTGCTTTCAAACAAAGACGGATTTGAAGATGTCAAATTTGTGGCAATAAAATAGCTGTTGATCTTTGCAGGCTTAAGTGCGGACCTGAATGCTTTCAAAGGCATTTAAAGACCTTCAAGGTGAAAGAAAACACTGCCAAGAGGAAGGAACCAAAAGAATCAGAAAGAGGGAAAGACCAAAATATCTATGCAGTAGTTATTTCAGTAGGTGGAACAGTCTGCAAGGTGGATTTTTGAGCCCTTAAACATTGATGACACGACCTGTTTGTCCCGTTGGGAGTAAAGACAAAATGGACAGTTGTGTAGACACTAGATGACTCAGGCTCAGGAGAAGACATTCAAGATGAATCAACACGCCACAGTTAAGGCAGTCGCCCAGTTCCAACATGGCCCTCCTTGAGAAAATTGAAAATGCATTCAAGGCATTGAATGCAGCATGGGTCGTTCCATGGAACAAAGCACCATACCTTTCTTGGCTGCTATATAATGTAATCTCTTTGTTTATTTTAGGAGAGATCTTCCTGTTATCAGAAGCAAAACTCTATCCAAATTGAAAGACATTACTGAAACTTTGAGCTCAGATTGTTCATCATATTTCTTTGTTTGAATCAGAAAATAAGTTACTTTTAGACTTTGTGCTGTTATAGCTTATATTATTCTAAGATATTGTTTTTATGTCTATTTCCTAAATGTATTCTTATTTATGCAATTTAACAATCAGAGCTAGTGGAAGTGATAAGGAAGGTGTCCTGAAGCTAGTTACTTTTAGACTTTGTGCTATCATAGCTGTTTTCAGTGTGTGTTTGTTTTCTATTTATGTGTAAAGGATCTTGGGACGACTTTGTGCCCTCATTATGCTTCATATTTCACTCTTGTGCAATCAAGATGGAGACTTTGTGCTACATCTCAGTCTGCTGGTTACTACGTCTTTGGTTCCCAGTTATTTATCCCACCTGAAAGAACTCTTGCTGTTTCATGTAAGACCACTTCTGAAAGAAGAGAAGTGCCTTCAGTGTCTTCACCAAAATTTATCTTTTGTGTGTGAGTATCATCTCTGAAAAAAGAGAGATGGATGGTGATACCCTACCTCTAAGTGTTGTTTTTTTGTTTATATCTATAGTATATAGCCCCTTCATACTTTTAGGGAACCTCCCCTTGATGAGAGGAGAGATTTGTTCCCTTTGGATGTGGTAAACCTGAAACTTTGGATGACCAATCTCTCTTGCTGTGGATGATCAGACCTATTTTGCTCATCAGTACGCTAATGACAAAATATTCACCCAATAGGACATATCAATGTATGCAATAACATCATATGGCTCAACCCTTTGGTAAAGCTTTAACATTGCTACTGGATTAAACAAAGTCTTTCGATAGAAGGGTTCTAACCCATGCTGGCTAGCTTTTTGCATCCTTTTACTCAAATATTAGAAATGTTGAACCAAAAATTGAGGATAGTGAGCTAGCTTCTCATGTCTAGAACAAATGCATCATTTTCTCAAGAATTTTTTATATTTCAATATTCAATACATCTATACGCAACAAATACTTTTGTTGACATCTATAATAAAGACATTTAAAAATAATTGAATGTGTGAATTGCATGTATCAATGTAGAGCATATACGGCCAAAAACATAATACACCCTAATGATTAATTAGAGGCTAACATGATTTTATGTAAAGGACAACAAACTATTCTTACTACCAATTTATGTGTTGAGGTTAGACTGGTCAATGGTGCTTTTGGTGAAGTCCAAGCTATCGTATACAAAACTAGGAAAAATCCCCCTAACTTGCCAATGTTTGTGGTTATTCAATTCATAAAATACACTGACCCAACACATGTTAACAAACCAAAACATGTACCAATGTATCCCATTTCCTATGGTAATCATAAATAATTTCCTCTAAATATGACTTATGTTTTAATAATACAAAAATCACAAGGTCTAACATTACAAAAGGCAACAATTGACATCAAAAACATTGATCAACAAGGTATAGCTTTTACCGCTATCTCAAGAGTGTGTTCATTGCAGGGCCTTTGTATCGTCCCTACTTTCTCTTTTCAATGACACATGAGAATGTAAAACAATGCCTATGTTCAGATCAAAAAGAAAGAAGATGAAGACTTCATTCCATGACACTTCCTTTGCCCCTAATTTCTTCTCTTATAAATTACAAGAATTTTACCTTTTTTTCACACAATATATGTAATTAAACATTAATTTATTCAATTTTTAAAAATTTATTTCCTTAAATCTATATTTATGCTTTCACTTTATTTCCTATCAATGTGATTATTGCAACTTTGAATGCAATTTCTAGTTTAGTTTAGGTTTACTTCGTTGTTTCTTTTAGGGTTTGCATTATCTTATCCTCTCTCTTAACTCTTAACTTGTACCTTATTTATTTCTGGGAAGGAGAATATATTCATTATTATATTTACATGGTCCATATTTAGTCAAGAAAAACTTAGCTTTATACAACACAAACATCACACACCTGTACAAGAAGTTGACCTAGGCCCCCTTAGCTCATATTGTATCTTTTATTTCCTTCACCTTTTAATCCTTGTACTTGATAATTTCATTTTTTATATAATTTAATATAAATACCTCATTATTAAGAAATGTCTCTATTCACACACAATTGAATTTGTGCGTAGTTACAAATATTCTCTTTGATCACTTCAAATGTAAGTATCGAGATATTCTCATCAATAATCAACATTTAACACACAATAGTCACGTAAGTTGGATTTTAAGCTCTTTCAACTTTTTGGAGCTCACAATTAATTTAAATAACAATGATTACGAGATTTATAACTATTTACCTTATTGTTGAACCTAGGCAATTTGAAATTCAATTTCTTTGGTGTACTCCAACTATCGTAACACAACCATTTGGACATGCTACTAGAGAAATTTAATCAAGCCTCTCTAAATTTAAAAATTAGGGAAATATGGGCAAGGTAAGGTTCATAACCACCTAGGGAGGTAAAATATACCCATTTATTTTCAAAAAATATTTTTTCTCATAATATAAATTGTCAAAGCCTTAGATCATTAATAAAGTATAATAAAGGTTTTTATGAAATAATTTGAATTAAGAAGAAACTATGAAACATAAAATGCATTTGACATTTCAAAATAAATAATTAAGAGAACTTATTTTCGCTGACTGCATGGTAAAGAAAGCCTCGAGGATTTCCTTTCTCACCTCAAAAAATTTGTGATGACTTTAAAATTCATTAAGAAGTTAGAGGAAAATGGATCTCTACCTTTCCTCGATGTATTGTTAACAAGGAAAAAGGATGGTCCACTAGCTTGATGGGTATATAACAAGCAAAAACTAATCTATTTATCTAAACCTCACCACATTGCCATCCATGCCCAGAAGACAAGTGTCCTCAAACTACTCACAACTAGAATTTTAAGATTGTAGATGAAGAACACAGAACAAGAAACAATATTTTTGACAATGGTATTCAGAAAGATTGGCTACAAGATGACACATGTATCTAATATACATAAATATTGAGAAAAACATAGTTAGAGAAACATGCTTCAAACCAAACTTTTTGGTCCATCATCAAGTAATTGTTATGATTTCAATCAATTTAATCTCCTTGTATAGATAATCCAAAATATATGAATAGATAGTTTTAATTACTAATAATTAATGTTTCATAGACATTATTAAATAAATGTCAATAACACACTAATTATTTACAAAAATCTCATTAAATATTTTCAAAATGTTTTTTGAGAAAATGAACGATAGGCTTATAAGAGTCAGTTAAATTCCTTCATCCTTGTTGAAGTTATTTCAATGCTTACCAATCTCTATAGCCTCTCTTGTTTCCTTTTCATATAATGTTCCTTAACCAATATTTTTTCTTTTTGTAAGCAAATGCCATGAGATGTAACATGAGCATGATCTGTTAGTGTTGAGCTCTTGACACACTCATAATTAATGTTAGAATCATATTCCTTGAACCTTTATTGGAAATAATATATTTCCATACCAAGTTCAATATGATACCAAGGGTATTCCAAAGGCATTTCTACTATATAATCAGGGATTAAAATAAAATAGCAATTTTTGAAGGAATAACATAAAATCCATTTTTATACTATTGATGTATTGAAATGTCCATTTAATACAACTTGCATTAAAACACAATATGGGAAGTCTACTCAGTGGGGGACTTCTCTTTGTAGACAACCTATATAAACAGATGGTTTTGTTCCCTATCCTAACTCCAATCTACCTAAACTAACAACTATTCTAATACATGAAAGAAAGATTGACATGGAACAATAAAGAGAGACACATTAAAATAAAATGACAATTCACCAAAACATAAATGGGTTTAATTACTATTTGAATAAACACATAACTAATTTGATATGCAAGAAAGGAAAATGAACATGGTGCAAAATGAAAGAATCAAAGAGATCTAACCCAATATGGGAATGGGATTAGAGGAAACAAGACAAAAGCATAAGGATGCTCATTTATAGTTACGAATACCTTCATCAAGTGCAATAAATTCACACAAATTACATCAAAGAAAATCATGCATAACATTAGTAGAGGCTTTATATTTGATTTATAGGAAAATAGGGACTTGGCTAGTCTAATGAATACACCTTTGCTCAGAATGAACTCATTACAATATATAGAAGAAGATGAGAAGGAGAGGAAAAAAATTAATTGTCAGTTTTGCATGTACAAAAGCTTTTAGTTTTGCCCATATTTCATCCAGATTTTTCTATTTTTGGTTTACTACAAATTCTTTTTTCATTTAGTGGTTGAAAAAATATACCCAAATGCTCATGCACATGCTTCCTTGCTGTATTGTGTGCTTCTCATCGACTTTATCTTGATTTTAAATATAATTTTTTTGTGGGCTCCCCCTTTTCTATTTGTGAATGATATTTTTATTAAATCTTTGGCTCATGGGCTCTTATTTAAATAAAATATATTTTTTAGCTTTTTTATATTTCCATAACTCTCTTTTTAAGCTAGATTTTCTCTAATTAATATGAGCTTTTATACTTGAATATAAGCTTTTAGTTCTCAATAATAAAACTCTTTTAGCCAAGAGAATTTAGTTGAGCCTTTAACCTAGATAATTATTAGGAAAATAAAGCTAAGGATAATTAAAGCACGGTACGGAAAATTCTCAACATATACCTCAAAAGAAAAAAAAGTAGCATGTTCAAAAATACAAAAATCCCAACTATCTAAAGGCAAATAGTTTCCTTTTGTAGCCATCCTTACATCAATGAAATATGAAGAGTTATTAATTAGAGAAGCAAAGAACACTTTGAAGACATTCATCATTGCCACATAAAGAGCTCAACTAAAGAAAACTATTCTTATACATCCATAGATAAAATTTCATAGTGGCACAAATTCTAATAAAAGAAAATGATTTCATGAAAAGGAAATCAAGGGGATCACAATAATGATATATGATTAATGAATAAATAAATCTAATTATTGTTTTATGGAAGATAATGAATGCATAGAAAAACACAAATTTAATTACATTTGATATACATTAATTATATCAATTATGATATTTGTAGAGGGTTCTCACTTTATATTATGTTTGGAGTTATTTATATAAGGAATTCCAATCTATAATTTTTCATTATTTATTTTGATGATGGGTTATAAATTATGGATTGAAATATTTATTTAATTATTTTTTACATGTTTTTTTACAGAGTAGAATTAATAGAAAAAAATAAATTGCAATATTAGAAATGGATTTCATCTAATTAATAGTCCACAACATATGTAAAAAAAGAACAATGCCTAATTAATTATGATAATTAAAGATAGAAACATGGAAATACAAGGCTCTTATCTAATTATGCTTAATCATAAATTCATATTTGTAATTTATACCTGTAAATGCAAAACCAATACTATTATATTAGCTACCTGAAAATGTAAGTAGGTTCTAGATAAGATCATAGGATTATCCAAATGCTCTTGGTAGTTTGTTAGGACTGTACAACACTCCTAATGGGTGAGTACTAGCTTAATTCTATTTTTTTGGATTTGTTCGCCCACTTCTTCCCTTTACTTCCTTGTCCTAATTTTATGTGTTATGACTCCTATATTCATGTAATGAGCTAAATATAAATTTTTAAGAGTGTTAAGGAAAATAATGTTTTGGGCCTTACATTAGGGTTTGGATGATTATTTGTAACTAACTTGCCCTATAATAACCATACCCCTTAGATGAGGACATAGATGCCCATAAACATAATTTGCACAATATACATAACTTTAAATTTTGTGTCAAAAGTGCTTCACAATATAATGCTATCCCAAACAATGACAAGTGTTATAATTATTTCTTAATTTATTAAATGAACTACAAGACTTTTCAATTTATAGGTGACTTGAATTCATATTCAACAATATTGGCACACATACTGACTTCTTATGGCTAAAACCTAAAGAGGAGGAAAGGGGAATATAGGTGCCCCTGAATTAGACATGAGATAAAGAAAAAGATAAGCACATGATAAGCTATGTGATGAATACTTTTTTAAATTAAAAATTAATAAGAGGAAACATATTTTATAATTTGAACTAAACTACTCATACATAGACTAATGTGCCAACATTCATTAAAATAATTCCAAATAAAGGATAAGGTGACATTTTGAGGTGCCTACATTTTCCCCCAATTCGAGGTGTATGCTTATATACAAAATAGATGGTATAAGCACACACTTAAAAATTAATTAACATATAAAAGGATACAAAAAGTATATTGCATATTTAGATCTTTAGGTCTCTAGTCACCAACTCTTGGAACCTATAAAACAATTTATCTTTCATGCACAAACACAGGTAAATGAAAAAAAATAGATGATGAATGCAAACATAATTAATATAAAAATAAATCCCTTTATCTCATTATGTAGTAAAAGTCCCATAATTTCATCACATCATTGAAGAAAATATAAATATGGAGTGGATTTAGAACCCTATACATCTTCAAGTGATAAACCACCACATCCGAAAATAAATTTGAATCATTTGGTCACAAAACATTTTGAATTGAAGTTGGAATTGTGAATTTATTTGGATATTACCTTAATCACATATCATCATGAATAATACGTGTACACTGAGACATGAGAAACATTAAAATATAGCTAGTAATAAATATAAAATATGCTTCCCCCATGAGATATCAATTGAGAAAATGGAATATAAAAATACACATACCTTGAGGAAAATAAAATTCCTCGACAATTAGTGATATGAACAATATTATTAGTATATTTTTCCCCATGTAGGCTCACAAGATACAAGAAAGTAAATTCAGTATAACATAAAATATAACAATTATAAAATATCATTAAATAACATAGTAAATAAAGATGTAGTATATGATAACATGTACTAAGACATTATTCTCACATGTATTTAATATATACAAATTATAACTATAAAGAATTGGATATATTATAAAATCGAGTAACTAGTCCACAAAGATATATAAATGAGGATTGTGAGAAAGGCACAGGATTTTTATCCAATACATACATATGATAAGGATAATGAAAACATAGTAAAATTTTTTTTATTTAATGTAAATTATGGAAACATAACAAAACATGAGGAAATAACGAACGTGATAAATAACATAATAAATACACAAGCATATCAAGCTCATAAGCATGATTAACATGATAAGAAATACCAAAACATAAATATGATGGAAATGATAAGCAACATGACAACATAATAAGCACATAAGTAAAATTGGAAACATAACAAGTGCATAAACACAATGACAAGTAAGTCACAAGAAAAAAATATGAAATAAATTATGAATTGGTGTATATATAAATCAATAACTTAAGTATAAATGAAACAAGCTAAGGCTAAGCAAGATGATACTAAAAAAGAATTTGAAGCAACAAAAATAAAACCAAGGAAATCAAGAGATAATACAAAAATAAAAATAGGTTTTGGAGAGGTACACACTAATATGATGGTGGAAAGTCATACCCTAAAGGTAAATTCTAATCTTTATGTGTACATGTTGTAACATCATCCACATACCCCACTCAATATTTGATGTTTATTGTTCTTGGAGATGTTTTGTTTTAATTTTTAACCATGCATATTCTTTTTGGGATAGACTTTTGAAGTTTCACTTTGTTATTTCTTGCCTTAAACATTTGTTTTGATTTTTTAACCCTTTGAATTTTAATTGGTTCTTCTTTTTCCTCAACTTGTTCAAAATTTGCTACAAATTATTGTTCCACTTTACATTTAGAAAAATTATTGTATCTTTGAATATTTATGACTTTTCCTTCATGTTCAAATTTCATACATTGATACAAAGTTGAAGAAGTTAATTTTATTTGATGTATCCAATGTCTTCCAAATAACATATTACAAGGTCCATGGCTAGGCACTATGTGCAACAAACTTTGATTTTTCTTCAGATCCACTTAAATAGGAATTAATTTTTTTATGTCACAAATTTTTAATATATCATCATAACCTTTAATAAAAATTTATTTAAATGCAATATCATCTTCACAAAATCCAAGGCAATAAATAAATTCACTTGTATATAAATTTAAGTATGCACCATTATTTATCATCGCACTATATTTTTATTTACCCCTTATGAAATATTTGATAGACAAAGGACTATTTTATGAGATATCACTTGCAATTTAATTATTATCATATAAAATTTAGATCAATGCTCTATTCTTTATAGTTGATTCGATTCTACATATAAATCTATTAAATGCATGAGATCTATACTAAAAAACCACTTTATTATAGCTCTTATTTTTCCCATCAATCACATTAAAATTCACATTTCTATATTGCCAATGGTTTTGATTTGGAATATGATCTATAAAAATATTCAAATATTGATTTGGAGTAGCTACTAATCTATTCACATTGTGTGTGGTATTATTTATTCCTTCTATTTGGATTTTATTTCTCTCAACAAGAGCTTGAATATTAGGCTTTAATATGCATCTATTTTTTGAATATCCTTGAACTCTAGATAATCAAAAAATACATTTGGATACAAATATCTTGGAAAAGGTCATGGATCATCTAATTCTCTTGCTTGAGGAAGAGTGATCATGTCCTTAAGTATTTTCTTCAAAAGTTGTTGGAATTCCTATTTTTAAGTCCAATAATTTCTTTTCTTTATCTTTTTAAAACTAAGATAACCCTATAAGATGGTTATTATATAGAAGTATCACATTCTTAGAGTCATTCTTAATTGGAAATGCACCATCCAACTGATCATATTCTTAAAAATTTGACTTGTTTAGAAATTATGAAGAATTGGGAGGATCATTGGACCTTGTTTTACCTTAATTTGGTTTAAGGCGATGAAATTAATCTAAATAAGATATAATTTTAAAATAGTTCAAATATTAAGATATGACATTCAAGCATAAATATAAATGTAAAATACTGAGATTGATTCTTTTCATTTGAAAAATGGTATATGTTAAATATGTGTAGATACTAAAACTAAATATTTATAATATCTTAGTCTTGTATATTTAAAAATAACTAAGGATCTACCCTTCATTTCTAGACCCCCTACTACTAAAAATCTCATATTCAACATCTCATTGTGTATAAATGACTATCTCTTAGTCTGACCCAGGTCTCCTACACTATAAAGAAAGCTAAAAACTTGATGAACATCATTCATTATCAATTTTATATCCATACCTATTTTATAACCTTCTAGACACTACCAACCACAAAGAGACACTACCACTGATGGTAGTATCTAGATCATTATCTAGTGTCTAGTATATAAAATTCATCCAAATTAAAAAATGATTGAAACCCATGGGATAACCTAATTGTATTTTGAATCCTACCATGAGATATTTTTAAAAGGTGTGGTATAAATATAAGTCTAAGACTTTTAATTCATCATCTAGAAAACACCAAGTAAACACATACTAAAGAAAAATCAATCACCTACACAAGAACTCTATTATGTCCTACTCATCCCTAAGCTTAGGATCAATCATATCACATGTATAAAAAATTCAAAGAGCATCCCATAAATGATATTTGTCAAATTATAAGCTAGATCACTACATGCATCTTCATATACTATGTTACACCATTGTTCACACATTTAAACACATTGGGGAGAACTACAAGTGTGAGGCCCTCCTTGAAATATTGGGGATATAGGCAATGCCCATTGACAAAGAGTTCTTTGGGATAACTCGACTCTATGAGCCCACTAACCCATTTTTAAATCAAACTCAATCCAAGGGTGAAGAGGGGTGAAGAGCTAGGGTTTGAGTAATCAATGAAGAGTGACAACATGTATCCCATATCTGAATACATCAATAGAAAGGTGACATAAAATTTAGAACAATAAAGTTGGTCGCATTTAGACCCAATCATTATTCCATACTAGACACTTCATCACATCAAACACTAGCATTGATCATAGTGTCCAAATCCAATAGTAGTGTCCATAACCTCAAATGTGCAATTTATAGAATCTGACAACTGATCCAAAATACTAATCATGTATACTTTACACCTATTTAAAATCCATATATATGCTTGTGTACAATAAACCAACTAAATACCCTTATTTCTTATTTATTGAAATATCTTTCAATAATTGTACTTTACTATTTTTATCAATCTTAATTGTATAAATTTACAATATTGTTTATCTAATTTTTTATTAATTGGCTTGCTATAGATTAGTTTATCACTATTATGTTATAACTACTTCTATATTCTAAACACTATCCCCCACATATCTAAAAATTTAGGTTTAAAAATTATGGTTAACCCAACCATTGGTTTCAAAACATTAGTTGGCATAGGGTTTTATATTTTCCTATAAATTTTTGATTTTTGATTTCAAAATATTCAAAAATTTAAAAATCTGAAATTTATTTTCTTAAAAATCATGTATAATATGGATGTATCTACTAGGTATTACCTTGGTTTATATATGATAGTCATACTTTTTTTTATTTATCATATATGGTCCAATCAATCCATAATGAAATAAGTTGGAGACCACACATTGGTCAAATCAATAAGAGTGATCTACCAAAAGATAAAAACCCAACCTCTTTTTTCCAATCTTTTTGGAAATACTATTGGCCATGTGTAGTAAGTTTGTCTTAAGCCTAATATAGTAACAAACTCTAATTATTAAATTATTATTGATCAGTTACAAAATACACATGATCAAATTTCAATCTGTGAGTTTTTAAAATATTCAACCATATATAAAGATATCTTATATGATGAATTATGCAACACAAAGGTATCAATCGACACACCATCAAATTATTTTAAGGATATCATGTAATATATAATAAGCAATGAAAATCTTATTACTTTTGATAGTAAATATCTACCATCAAATTATATCATCAATCAAGACTTACCTTTATCCATACAAATACATATTTAACCTACAAGAATCCAAAGGGAGTGCATGCAATCATTATCAATGGTATCTAATCTTGGGACTCACTCCAATGATGTTAGATCACTTTTTTGATTTTTAACTCAAGTCTCCTTGATACAATCATACTTTTTAAAAATCTTTACATACCACAACCTTACCCAACATTGTAAAACTACCATATGTGGCCTCTTTCATAAGCTCAATCAAATGAAAAAATCATAATGTCTCTCTTGAAAAGAAAGATTACCACCCCAAAATACCAATGAGAACTAGTGTGCCATGTATATATTAAAATATTTATTAATTCAAATATGGATGCCAAGGTTAAAATAGAGACAACAACACCAATCTATCCTATGTTACAATAACTCAATAGGAACATTTTATCCAATGCACTCAAGAGATAATTTACATGATTACCTACAATAACTCAATAGGAACATTTTATCCAATGCACTCAAGAGATAATTTACATGATTACCCAAGTCTTGAAATTATTTACTACAAAAGCTTGTGAAATGTCATCTCATATATCTCTATACTCCCATAGAGGTTGATATGAGTCAACCTCTACACAAAGGATATGATGTTAACACATATTGTGAATATCACCAAGTCCCTAGGCATTCTACGAACAAATGTTATACCTTTAAGGATAAGATATAATACCTTATTGAGGACCAAAATTTTATATTAGATGATCCTCCAAAGGATCTAGATTCACAACATGGTGATTGTAATTATCAAAAAATATTTAATAATTCTTTGCAAGACCATTCGAATAAAACTTCAAAAGTGCACATGGCATTTCATGAAAATTCTCCTCCACTATAATATAAGAACCCATTAGATGGGCATATTGGTATACTTTAGTATATAACTTATCTTATAACTCAAAATCCTTATATCAAAGTCATCTAAATTCCATATGAACATCCACTTGAACAAGAAAAGTTTATTCCAAGACAACTAATTATAAAACATACTAAGGTTAATCCTCCATAAAAGGGCAAGCAACAATAAATCCCCTTTCCTAGGTGACCCATACTTGAAAGGCCTTTGTATAAGAGATGCACAAGGGATTCTATGGAATATTCATCTACACCTACATAACATACTTAATTACCTAGAGAAACTAAACACGTTCTAATTATAGTTACTCCAAATAAACCACATATCCCTTAATGATGGGTTTTATGAACCCCATCTCCTATTGTTTCTTCAAGACCATAGAAGCCTATTGCTCATACACAAAGTACCATAGATTCTGTAGATCTAAATTTGACACCTATGCATGCTCCTTGGGAGTACCACACATAACACATACCATATTCTGAGCTTGGAGTTACCTATGAGCATCCATTGGATGGGATCATAAGACAAATTTTTTTCTTATCAAATATTCAAAAAACTACAAAAACATTCAAATAATTCAAAAATAAAAATAAAATTCAACATTCCCATATTTTACTAGCTCCTTGGCATTTATGTTATTTACTTTATGTTAGTATATAATATATCATTTAATTCATATATACACATGTTTCATGCATATTTAAGTGTGATATAGGCATACCAAGATCCATGATCTATGCACTTTTAGTTCTTGGACCTTTCTTCTACTCATGTCATATAGTACATTGGGGGCATCTGCTTATTTGATCATGATTGATACATGCTACATATATTTTATGAACCTTTTCACATTATCATATTTGAGCTTATATTTCTAACACATGTATATATCCATGTTCATATATTTCATAGTGTACTTGATATGTTATACTACATAACATTTTTTACTAACACATATATGCACGGACTAGTATGATATGCTTATGCTGGTTGCTTATGCTTTACTTATTTTTCACTTCCTTGAGTATATTACATTACTTTATATTTTTTTTCTTGTGGAAATTTTGTATATGGTCATTTACCTTTGGCCTTGTGACATTGTATGTTGATTTAAAATTTGAATATGTCATTCTATGTTGATTGGACATTTCTATTATGCTCTAACACACACACAAACCCCATTTTAAAATTTTAAAATATGGGCCTAATATTAATTGAACATACTATTGATATATTATAAATTAGAAGTATATGATTCATAACTTTTAAAATCACGAGTTCAAGGAATTTATTTGATACTTAAGAAATTTACTTTACTATCTTATTTTCTAGTTATTTGCTTAACGTAATCCACATGTTTCATCTCATTATTTGCAAGGTATTTTTGAAGATAAAAAGAATCAAATTTGTATTTAAGACATAATATGTTTCAATATTTGCCTTTAATTTCATTTAAGTGCTTATTTTGGGGTTTTGATTTGTGATTTAAATGGCTAACCAGACTAATGTGTTATCCTATTTAGTAGGTTCTTTATCTTTATCACATTTTAAATAGGTTATTTCATACTTATGCATTTATCACACCATTCTAGAGTTCAACCTTACCATGCATCATATTTATATTCATCTATAGATCCAATTTGAAAGTATAAGTCACTCAACAACTTGTAGGTGATGTTAGTAGAATTATTTGTACAAAAACTCTTGGGCTAGTGGAGTAGCGAGAGCCATCTACATGTCATCATCCTGCTCGCCTAGAGGTGATGTTAGCCAAACCTTTTGTAAAGATGATCCTAAAAAAGTGGATTGGTGAGAGCTATCCATGTACCATCATCTTGGTATCTCAAAGGTGATTTCATCAAAGCATTTTGTGTAAACAATCCTGAACAAGTAGATAAATAAGAGCCATCCACATGTCATGATTTGACTAACCTAGAGGTGTTGTCATCATGGAACTTTCTATGGATGATCTCAAGAAATTAGATAAGTGAGAGTTATCCACGTGTCATCATCCCACTAACCTAGGGCTCAAAGGGTAAAGTAAAATAAATCACACCTTAGCCATTAGTGGAATAGTGACATGTACACACATGTCCTTCACAGACATGTGAGCAAACATCAAAGACACCTTTGTTAAGTTTAAAATATTAGAAAAGATACATTTGTCATATTTAGATGACTAAGAATTCAAGAACATGTGAAAAAACACACATGGCATTAGACGCTGTGGAAGTCAATTTTTATGAATTTCAAATGAAAAGACTAGGAAGGGAAAAATAACCAAAGCCATTAAAACCATTAATTCACACCAAGAAATGGATTGATGTATTAAATTCTCAAAGAAAAAATAACTAAAGATATATATTTCAAATTGTGAAATCTAATTAATTACATTTATTTCAAACATCCAAGTGCACACTGTGAATCTAGAACTCTCTTGCTATGAATAAATTTATGACTTTTCACATAACAAAGGATTTTCAAAGTAGAGATTCAATGGAAGCTATGGATCGCATTCCAATTTCCTTTAAATAATTTATTTTAGGGATGACTAAATTTATAGATATAACCTTTGATTTGATAGCCCTGAACCATGAATTTAAGCATTATTCTACCATTTGGGATGTGGTCGAAATAACCAAGCCTTATAAAGTTGATTACTAGCTATCCACCTTCACACAGAGATACACAGATGACTTGCTAGCCATTCAATCAATGGGTCTTCACAATGTAGCATCCAAGCCAAAGGTAATGCCATGCATAGACCTCTTGTTTGATTTATTTATGAATGGAATTTTTTTTGGAAAGATACTACACTTTAGGCTAATAAAAACAATGATAATGGCTTTAAGAAGCACTCAAGTCTTCCAGTGCCTAAGATGTCATATAGGCAAGATATAATCAACACATGGTTTCTAAATAATAGTGTTAATAATAAGTTTTAGGAATTGGTCATTATTCTAAGTAATTTCATAGTCTAGGGATGCATCTCTACTATTCCTATCATTGTCTTCAGGCTAGGGGTAAGAACTGCTATGACCCTTTTGAATAGGATATATGTTTTTTTAACCATTAAATATGTTAATGAGATATGGGTCCCTTTGTTAGACTTTATTCTAAAATATAAGAAGGTCCTAGAAATTAGAGAGATCATTATCTCCAAATTCATTCTTAGAATCAACAATCATGGAAGTTTTCAAGATGACAACTTTTATATGATGTCATACATAGTGGATCCTATAACTATAATGGTCCACTCACCATTTTAAGGACCCTAGAAACCATCCATTGAGTATCCTAAAAACATAATATGTGATGAATTTAATGTTATCCATATCCATAGATTTAGGAAAAACATGAAAAGTCTAATTGAATCCTTTTAATCCATGGTATGAGAAGAATATGCCTAAGTTGTCTGATCAAATAAAGAAGTCCATTCAAAAAATGGATGTTTACTAGTTGTACCCTAAGCGCACAATAATCATAATAGAAAACACTAGAACACATCATCTATACCAACCAAAGATTGTGCCTGATAAGGTTTCTAAGAAAAAAATTAGTGCTCAATTGGTAGAAAGTGTTGACATTGAGCTAAGGAAAGCAAAACAAGTAACTGTCCATCCCACCCCTCTCAGTATTGGCAGAATGTAATACATAAGGTGAGATCACCTATAAATTATTGGGAAAATTAGGATACATTATGGCTTCACATGGGTTCCCGAAAGATAATGGGACCATAGAGGGAATGTTAGAGCACATCTCAATAAATATGAAATAAAAATCAAGATCACATATGGGTACCAGACTTATGACCATGAAAACATTTTTATGAATATAGAAGATGGATATGAAGTGGCTATTAGGATACCATGTCCATGATTATGGTGTATGGGGTCCAATATGATCCTATTATAACCAAGGAAGATGCTAAAAGGATTGAGAAACAATAATGGGTTTCAAAACCCATTCATGGACCCCCTCCTCAAGAAGAACCATGAACACAAGAAGAAGCTAGCCCATCTAGGGTAGCTCATACTAAGGAGAGAGAGGGGAGTATTATATATTCCCTTGTACATACAATTATTACTTCTTCCCCATAACACAAAGTTGAGGAAGAAAAGACTGTAAGTCCAAGTAGAGCAACTAATGTATTTTCTATGTTGCCTTTGCCTCCACTGACTATATCATAAAATGTAACTCTCCCTACATTATTATCTCATGTTTTATTATTTTTAGAAACATGCACCCATAGATGGTTAGCCATAAAGGAATGTTTTACGTTAGGGTTCATAATGTGAATGCCTTGTGTAGGGTGCAAAAGTGTTCAACACTAGGCAAAGAAGTGTTATCACTCACCTATGCATGTGGAGCATCGGTTGTCTCATCACAATGATGGAAACTATAGAGATGTAATCCAAGTGAGTTAGATCAAGCATTAATTAATAAAACTCAAGAAAAATTCATAAGAACATATCTAAGCTAACTCTTTTGATGGGGTTTTGCAAATGATAATTAAGATCTATTGAAAGAAAGCACATACACAATACCTTCCCAAGAGCATCCCATCATCTAAATGTGTCTTAAAACATAATTTTCCCCTTGATTTGGTGCTCAAATATTTAGCAATGATACAAGGCAAAACTCCTCCATCATTGCAAGTGCACCAATGAAACTAGGATCATGATATTTGAATCAATGTTATGCCTATATTGAAACTATCCTATTACAAATTAAGCATTATAGAACTACACAAAAATGAATTGTGGAGAGAATCAGGCATAATAAGTTTACATAAATGAAGCTTAAAAATGGTGGTCTTGGCCCTTCTATTTATAGATTTTTAAATTTGATCAGGATTAACCATGACCATCCATATTGAGATCAAGATGTGTGGCCATGGATTAATCTCATTCTGTATAAATAATCCATAAATACCCTCATAAATATTTGGGAGGAAGGGGCATTAAAGAGACATGGGAGGCCTTAAACCTAATATTTGTTGCATTTATAGCTTATGCATGACATCCCAAACATAATTTCATTTGATGATATAGATATTAAGAATCAATCTCTAACTAAAATATGTTTAATAACTTCAATGGATTTTCCAATTAATCCTTTGATTTAGATTAATTTACCGAAGTAAGATTAATTAATTTTTATGCAATTCTTTGGAAATTGGTTGCACACTATTAATCAAACTGGTCAGAATGTCATATTATTGGGTCATAATTTGATTGGAGTGGAATTAGAAGAAGATGTTAGTTGTGTATGGACCAATATCCCATTTAGGACATTATTGACATGAAATAATACATGCACATGTCATGTGCTTCTAAATTAGAGGAATTTAGTCATTTAGAGGGTCAAATTACATTTTCATCATTTTGACTCGAAATGATTTGAGAAAAGTTAATAATCACATAAAATGCATTGTCCCATTTAGGTATACATTAGCCTAAATCAACACTTGTATATGACAAACTTGAACCGATTAGTGCATTTAAGTGATTTTAGCCCAAATCATACATTTGAGTGCATGTTGAGTAAGATTGATAATTTTAACACAAATGATGTTAGGAATTGGATGTCTACATTTTAACCCTATTTGAAAAGGCATGGTAAGACATTCAGGGAAAGCAACATATTTTCAAAGAAAGATTTGTCAAGAAGAATTTGAAAGGAAATGACCCATGATGCCCCCTTGAGAGGATACATGAGGATGAAAGAGAAGGATGGACTCTCAAAAAGAGAAAGAAAGTGAAATTAACCTATGGGACAAATTAAATCCAGACGAGCTAATGCTTGCATGCATTGATTCATTAATAATCAAAATATAATAGACTAGAATAGGCCCCACAGATGGGGGGAATGGGAAGAATACAATTCCAAAAATATAAGTGACACATTTTGAACACACCTAAAGCTAGGGTACAAGCTGCATGCTTAGGGAATGATCAATCTTGAGACAAGTTGCACACTAAAAACATTGACATAACGAGGGAAAAAGTCCATAGAGATTGGAATTAGAAGAAATAGGAGAACATTACTCTAAATAAATGAAATAATAATGTGCCCCATTAGAGTAGTTTTGATTGATTGATAAATTAAGTTTGCCCTAATAAGGTGAATTTTGATCACTGATAATTAATAGGTACCCCAATAAGGCAAATTTGATTTGGCAATGGGTTTAATGGTTGTGTCTCATTAGGAAAAATTTTCAATCATACCTCAAGGATATAACCAAATGCATATATTAAAATAGTAGTGGGCACAAATGTAGATACGAGGGTCTTAATAATTGAAACTATATACACATAATATTTTTAACTTTTATTGATTACTAGCACTTTATATTTTGTAGTAACCTGTTCAATCTCAATCTCTCTGAGTGCATGCCTTAAGGAGTGCACCGAGAAAGAGGTGGATAGACCATCAGTGCTTCATAATATTTTTACTTCTTTTTCCACTTGCCATCCACACTCTATCTTCTTGAAACCATTGAACCCAAGTGTATTCTTCTTAGTTTTACCTATTCTTATCATTTTCTATGTTTTATCCTTTATTTATTACCTTAAAACCCTTTTGACTTTGCAGTTGTGATAGGTCGACCAACTCAACCTAACATAATTTAAGGACTTTTTCTCTCTTTTGGTTTTTTGGACTCTTGGCCAACCTAGCACAAACCTAGAAAGTTAGACCCAAAAACATGCTAGGTCTACTGGGTCGACCTAGGACAACTGACGTTCCTAAAATATTTTAAGGTAAGATACTACTATATATAAAAGGTCATTTATCACCATTTATAAGAGTGAAGAATTAAGTGAATAAGCGTGAATTAACATCTGCCTATTGACCATTCTAATTGGGGAATAAATCTTTAGGGTTCAATAATTTCTTTGGAGCTCTTATCTCATCTTATGGATAAGTATTTTGGATGCTTGGATAGGTTGTGTAGCCTAGAGCTAATTTATCTTAGTTATCCTTACATACCATGCCAATCTCTTACAAATCACCTTGGCTAAGGGGGATATTGAGGCTCAATGGATTCATCTTTGAAGGTAAGTATTCTTAACTTTATTCTTTCTTTGTAAGAGTAGATAGATAATACATTTGTATTCTTCTCTTCCATATATTAGGATTTTGTATCTATTGATGTGAGTATATGTCTTCTATAATTTTTTAGTTTAGTTATTTAATTATTTTATTTCTAACCCCCACTTTGTGCCACAAGATTTGGTGTGTACTAAATTAGATTTACTTTTTTTGTTATTAGATTAGTAAAATATTAAATCATAGGACTCTTTTAGGGTTGTTAAGCAATTATGTTAGACTATAGGCTTTGGAACCCTATCTCACATGGTGTGTTGTGAAAAGTTATCCCCTAATCAGATCTAATAGATCCTCACATTGGTCATGCTCTTGCTTAATAATTATATGCTCCCCAATTGGAAGTGTAGGTGTGCTCTATCCCATCTGACCTAGGATTGATTTGTAGACATAATGCATTTCCAATTGCATAAATTCTAGTGAGCCCAATGTGAATCAAAACCTTGTAGGATTTATTTCACTTATTTCATTTATATTCATAATTATTTTTATATATATTTACTATGATGGATTGACCTTGTCAACCCAATTATTTATCTTTGTGCATAGGTTTTTAGGAACAAGTAACTAGCTCAACCAACTCGACCTAGTATAGGTTTTAGAACTTGAAAATTTTTGTTTAGATAACTGTATCGATTAGATCAACCTAGTACATATTTTTTATGTTTTTAGAATTCTTATTTAGCTTACTAGGTTGATTAGGTTGACCTTTTGCATTTTCAACACTTTTTTAACAAGCTCCTATATTGCTTGATCAACCAACTTGACCCAATTTATAGTTTTTTGATAATTTTATCCAAGGTTATTAATCATTAATATTCTCATTTTCATCTTTAAACCATTCAGATCAGTTTTTATTCCATTATATCTTTCTATTTTTGTACTTTCCTTTCATAGTTTATAATCTTTAAAACTACCCCTACATAGTCAACTAGGTCAACTCTATGGACCTAGTTTTGTGTTCTATGTTTTTTGAAATAACTAGATCAACCTAACCAACCTAATTCACTTTCAGACTTTGCACCCTTAATATAGGTTTGACCCTATCTACCCTATTCTGTATGATTGTATATATAGTTTTTAAACTATACCTTGTTTCAAAGTTGGAATGAACCATATATGTTAATCACATCTTTATTTTTAGTTGTTTGCATGCTTAGAATAGTTCACATAGTATAATAAGGGGATTTTAAATTAATCAATTAGTTTCACTATTTATATTTTATGCACACATGGCCAAACTGCATAAACATCAAAAAACATTTAAACATTTGACTACCTAGACCAACCTACTTGAAGTTCATCACCAAGGGGGAAATTGGCTTGATACTATGGTCAAATATAAAGTGTGGTTAATGGTATATTTTGGCTAAGCACCCATTACCTTTATTTCTATGGTGTGTGAAGTGAGGGGGTAGGCCCTAATATCAAGACTATATCATTTCCACTATAGTCCCTTTCATCCTAAACTTACCTAAAAGTATCCTTAGATTGCTATATAGTACCTTGATTATAGCCAATCTCCCTTTACAAGTAAAATCATTCTTAATAAACTAATCAACATTCTAGATTGACCAAGTATCTAACTTTAATTTTAAGTTGTTTGCTTTCTCTTTGATCAATTGTGTGTTCAAAATATTGCATTAGCCAGTGTTAGTAAAAGATTTTGCTTTGTGTGCATCAATTGTATTAGCCAATATCAATTCAATTAGACATTTATTTCTCTATCAGTACTTAATACTTTCTTACATTTCATACAAATATCTTGCTTCAATTCATAGCTTGTTATCAGCTCTCTTTTCTTCCTTATCTACTATACTAGGTCAAACCTATCAACCTAGTATCCTTTTTAGCCCTTGTACACTATACTAGGTCAACCTGATTGACCTAGTACTATTTTTACCATCTTTACCTCTTTCTTCCAATCAATATTCACTTAACTGGTTCAATCCTATGGACCCAATATAGTTTTATAGTCCTTGTTTTACACTAGATCGACTAGGTTAACCTAGTACTATTGTTAGTTACTTACTAATTCTTTGCTTTCTCATCTTGCTTCTTTTCCTTTCATCATGGAATTTTTGTTTGGTGATAACAATGAAGTTCAGTCAATAGACATGATGGAATTTACCAATCCTAATAGGGTCTCCTATAGACAAAGTAGGGTTCCTTTCGTGAATGCTAGTAATGTTCATATTAAAACCCACATGATGGACTATGGGATCCCTCCTCATACCTCTTTGCAGAAAAACCCTCCTCTTCTCTTAGAGAATCAACTTCAGTTAGAGTATACTCCTAAAATTCTTTTCTTTATCATGGAATTCCTTTAACATAGAGGGTGGAATTCCTTTAACATAGAGGAAAGTATCCTTCCACCATATATAAGCTCATGATTAGCCATCAAGTTGAAGAACCTCATTCTCTTATTCCCACTTTCTCAACTAGATTGGGGGTATTGAATTCTTTGATTTTCAACCTCTTCCTTCATTCTTGACTCCTTATACAATGACATCTTATTATTTAACTTCTTCCACCTCCATGCCTAGTATCTCAACTAACATGGTAGGTTATACATTTAGTGGGCCTCTCATAAGATCCACTATCCTTAATCCTTCCACTAGTTCATCATTTACTACCCAAAGCACTCATGCTTCTAGTGCTTTTTCCTCTCAACCATCTACTAGTTCATATTTTTCTTCACAAGCAAATTTTTCCACTAGTGCCTCAAATTATCATAGCTCTTCTCAAGCTCATATCAATGCTAATAGTGGTACTCAAGCCACTAACACCAACACAAACACCAATACTACTTATTCTAATAACACTAATCAAAATCATTAACTATTATTAAAAAATCGCAATAAAATGAATACATTCAAAGCTCATAATATGAATCAAATGATGAGAATGCAAAACCACCTTCTTAATCTTCAATCCAATCCTTAACCAATGAATTGGGGCACACATAACCAAAGTGTTCCTCCTCCTCCTTCTTGAGATTCTCAAGGTACTGTCATTCTTCAATATATATCAGTCAACAAAGTCATTAAGCATTTAAAAAATGAACCTTTTACCACCTAAATTTCTAACATTGAAATTGGAGGTATAACACCTACAATTTCTTACAATGGATCAACTGATCCTACCCTTTATCTCAAGACATTTGGAAACCTTTACAAGGATTAGGTCAAGTTAAATAAATTTTTTAATACCAAAATCTTAGCCAAAACCCTCATGAGTGATGCTTTGGATTGGTATAATCAACTTAGAACACACTCTATCACTAGTTTGGAGGACTTAGTAAATGCTTTAGTGCAAGAATTTCAAGCTAGTGATCTTTAAGAGAACAATTTGGCCCATTTCATAAATTACAAACAAAATGAAACTTCCTAAGCCTTTGTTAAGCGATGGAAGACTTTATAAAATAAATGTGAACATAACATGGTAGATGATAATATATTTCATCTCTTTAAAAATGCTTTATTTCCTAAATTACAATATCAATTTTATACACTTTCTCCATGTACTTTAGAGGAAGCTATTGATCAAGACAAAATATAATATTTCCTCATGCATCAATTCGAGCTGCCCCAACCTTCCATGGGTCCTCACCTATTAGTGAAAAATAAAAACTACAATATTACTAATGATGGTATTACCGATTCATATGATACCATTCACATTGTTTAAGCTATCATTTTTACCCCTTCTTTGGAACTAACTCCTCAATAATACACTAATCCTCATGTCTCAACAAACAACATTAATGTCTATAAGCCTTTATCCTTGGTTGAATTTCTTAAACATATACCTAGGCCTCTCCCTTGAGATCTTGACCCTACGTGACCTATGAAATCATGGTATAATCATAATAAGTTTTGTTGGTTTCATGATAGCTAGGGTCACTCTCACAAGACTTGTACATAGCTCTGCAATTTATCCATGGAATTTATTCTTGGCCTAAATTTTGATCTTGGTTCTATTATTCATAAGTATTAACAAGCCTATGAGGTTGATTTCAAAGACTACAAATAACATGATAAAACCCAAGCCTTAAATCAAGCAAATGTTCATTTATTTATCTATAAATACCCTTTACGTAATCATCAACCAATCCAAGAAGGTTAAGACAAACCTACCTCTTCTACCAATAACATATAAAGTCTCATTGAACCAAATTTTGAAGAGAATGTGGTTAACATGACTAATATGTGAATAGTGGTGGCTTTCATTTATTCACAACCTATCTACACTCCTCATTCCCATAAGACATATTGTGTTATTCAAAATTCTTCTCCAACTCATTTAAATGAGTTGGGGCAAGAAGATATCATTTCTTTTTATGATTCAATTTATGATTCTACCTTGGATGACACATCTCATACTATTTATACTTCTCTCCCATCATCTTATAATACTAATAACAATCCAATTTTTACTAAAACTTCTTCTTCCAAATTTCAAGATCAATCTAAAATAACTACTTCTTCATCACCAAACAATTTACAACCTTCTTCTCAACATTCTCATTCTCATCAACATAAATTTCAATGCTCTTTACATCCACCTTCTGAAGATCTTCTTAATCATTACACACCTATATATAAAAATCTCCTTATGGGTTATGATGAGTGGGATCACATTGCAAAACTTACTAATCTTCCATCCCAAATACCTTTTCTTGAAATCATAAGGACATCTCCACATCATAGAAATTACCTCATGAAACTCTTATTTGAGATGAATATCCCTCACCCTCCTCTAGTAGGATGGGATGATACTTTATTTGGATTAGAGGATAGTATCTTATAGTAATGTGAAGAGATGTCCATTAAAATTGATGAAACTATAAACATTTCTCTTTCTTTACGATTTCCTATCATATCTATGATTTCAGATGAGATTATACTTCATACAGATGATCCTCCATTATTTATTAACATCCAAATCAATGATATCCAAGTTAAGTGAGATTTTATTGAGAAGGGTTCTAACACCTACATCGCTTCCCTTGATTTCATTAAGACTCTTCGGTATTCTGAATGTAATCTCAAGTCTACATGTAGAACATGCCAAGGATATGATAGAAGGTAAATACCTCCTTTAGGGTGTGTGTGGCTTCCCATTATCATCCCACCTATCATTATTCATGTGAAGGTGATGATCTTCAACTTTCCCCTTTCATATAATATCTTGCTTAGTAGGCCATGGACTCATTGTATATGAGCTGTTGCATCTTCTACTTGCCAATGCATTAAATTTCCTCATAATATAACCATTTAAAAGATTCAAGGAGACACTAACCTTTAGAATTTCAAATAATTACAAGATTATGGTGCCTTCAAAATTATTACTCTTGAGCCTTTTCCTAGTGTTCTATTATATGAGTCACAACGTCTCAACTTTCCTATCAACTCAACTAGAGGTTACAATGGGCATCTTGAGATAATTGGTAACATTCCTCCTAACCTTTTAGATTTCAATGATGATGATCTCAATGAGATTAAATTAAAGATAAAAAAATTCTGATCTCTAACCTCATCTCATCTTGTAGCTTCCTACCTCCTTATAGCCTTGTTGTCGCAAGCCTCCTTATGATGACATTCTTGTAGTCTTAACCAAGACTAGGCACTTTATTCACCAAGATTCCTTTGATGACAAGATCATCCTGACCTATGTCATCAATATTCACACTCCAGATTATGATGATGGTTATTCTTTAGATGATCCTCTTTTAGGCAGCCTTGTTCAAGCCCATGATGCTGAGATTACTCATTACCACACATCTTTACTTGAGTCTTATCATGCATCTTGTCATTCTCTTTCATTTATAGTTATTGATTTTTGTATTTTTCTTCTTTATCGTAGGGTAGAGATGACACTGATACCTCTAGTTTCTAAGGAGCCACTTAGGACCATGCTCTTGGATAATCCTATAACTAGACCTTATCACTTTACCACACCTAGGGTAGTCCTCTTTAGACCTTATACAAATCCTGCCCCTCCTTCAGTAGGGCCAACTATAGTTAAGCCTATTCTTTTTTCCACTTTAGTTGAACTTGTTTCCTCTCCTATTATTTCTAAGCCTCTTCTTACTTCTTATCCTAGTGCTCCTCCTACTGATCCTAGTTCCAATTTTTCCCCATCATCACCTTCCATTGAAGATGGTTTGCTTCCACTACCTAAGATGGCTCATTTCCCCACCAAATGGGCCAATGAGTCCTCTTCAACTTCTTATACTCTTATTTCACCTCCTTTTATGAGTGCGCTCCTAAAACCACTCAAAAATGTATCTATTACTTCCTTGGGATAGATAATCACTCTTCCAACCATTCTCATAAGTTGCAATAATACCTTGATACCTTGCATCTTTATTCCCCATCATCAGACAGATCCATACCTCCCTCAAAGGTACTTACTAAATATTTACCTAAGTATGGTGAGGTATATTGTTTATGGCACCTATGTGGCATGCATCACACTGATCATTGCCACATTCTTGAAAAATATCTTATAAATCACCTTATAGACATCCCTGAACCTTCTACCATTCCTCCCATAGGTCATTCTTACAAGAAGGCTCCTCTTTCTTCTCCCATGGCTCCACCTCCAATGGTTCCATCACCTCCTAGGGTCCCTTCACTACCTTCTGTGCCTCCACATATGATTCCTTCACCTATGGACCTTTCCTCACCTATGGATCCTTCTCTACTCATGAGTCCTTCACCCATGGATCCTTATCCACTTGTGATTTCTTCTTCTCCTATAAATCCTATTTCCATGCATTATCCTAACTAGTCTTTGCCTAACTTCCCTCCTCATCATGATCCTTTGAGCATTATTACTTTTTTAGTTTTGGAGATCATAAAATAAGTATTTTCCCAATATACACTGAAGATTGATGAGACCTTAGGAGTATTTCAATTACAATTTCATAAAGACTTATCTAATATATTGGATAATGTGTGTGGATAAGATTTACCAATATTTATGAGCACATGCATGGTGTTTTATCATTTATCTTTGGATTGGAAATGTGCTCCAATCTTATTTATATTTGGTTATTTCATTTGAATCTATGTTAAATTCTCTGTTATCTTATACCATGTTTTTCCTTCTTGTTGTACTATAGTTAGCTTATGTTATCATTTTACATTTCACATATACTTGTCTTTTCCTTATCATTGTTATTTTTCCTTTATCATTACTTTATTTTCTTTTATATTTTTTCTCAAAACTCTTCCCTTGTATCTTTATGATTTTTTGCTTTCTTATCTTTATTTTTTGTAGATAGTTTTCATGGTGACTTGGTTACATTTACCCTCTTCCCTTTGGTTACTATCTCCTATTACCATGTGACCAGTTTGTAAGAAATATTTCTCATTATTATTTATTTTCACCTATCCTCCATTGGATATCCTTTTTACCTTCTTCCTTTTTCCAAAAACTAAGTATATACATGGTTGAGACTTGAGATCACATACTCAGTTCATTGTCAAGCCTAAATGTTCTAGTCAATCTTTTATCTTGGGTTACTTAGCTTACTTTAGCCTGAGCCTACAACTCATTCATGTGTATCAATATCTCTCTCATGGTTTTTCATTCCAAATCCATATGGAGGAGGAATATTAAAAATTATTCAAAATAAAGTTTAAAGGTAAATCATTTAAACAAAAGGCAATTGTATCAAAAGGCAAAAAATATTAAATATTATTAAAAATCTAATCACACTAAAAGACATGATTCAAAACACATCTCCTTCTTCTAGTTGAAGCTCAAACTCCAAAGTTAGCTTCACAGTAGAGCTGAGGTCCTTTAGGGTGTAATAGGCTAGTAGATTAGAAGAGGAGAATAAAAAAAGCTTTTAGTGATACCTACTTTCTCACATAAGTACCCAATATTTGTAGTAGACCAATGACTCTGTAAGAGATCCTTAAGAGTGGGGAACACTTCATGGGAAGGTAGGTCTATTTTAATTTTCCTTGTACCAATCTACCATCATGAGTTGATCTTAGTAGCACACCTATTTGCCTACAAATCTTTGTGTCTATAAAAATCAGGTTTCCTTTTTACATAGATGAACACTAGTCACTTAGAGCCTTATCATGTCCTTAGTATGCCTCTTGCCTCCTAAAGTCCTCTCATAAGAAGCCTAAGTATTGCTTCTTACACTCCCTTTTCATTCCTTTCCTTTATATTTACTCTTGGAAAATATTATTTTTCTTACCAATCACTCCCCATGGGATATCATTTGTGAGTTGCTTTGTAAGACCATGGATAGGACCCAACATCCATTATAAATTACCATCTTTTCCATTCTATTACCCACATCCTTGATTTACCATTCCTTATCCTTCTACTTACCAATTCTTGATTTGGTACCCCTTTGGTTTTTCTTTTGTGAATTGTACTGTAAGACCATGGATAGGACCCAACCCTCTTCACAAAATTTTCCAATAAGCAAGTCACCATCTAAAATTACATGTGTCAAATATGCGATAAGATTCGATTGATTATAAGATTACACATCATTGACACACTTCCCATCTTAATATTTAGTATGTTTTATGCTTACTTCATTTTTATTTTGCCTTTTATTTTCTTATTTCTGAGTACATGTAAGATTACAACCATTTATTAAATTTCTCATACCTCCAAACTTGAATTAGTATGATAATTTTAAGATCAAAATTTTCCAAACTTTTTTTTTATTTTATACTTCTCATCGTGAAATAGTATTGTAGACTAATCGTACTAGATGTTGAAATGCCTCGGGATACCTTAGGGACCACCTAACCCTTCTTGACCCACTAAACAACCTATCAGACCTTGGGTTTAGTTAGTTACCTAGTTAACTAGACTCAATAACTTAATAACAAACCTTAACCCAACCCTTTTAACTTACCTTAACCCTTTACCTATAGACACTTGACCATCAACAGTCAGCTTAACCATTGATAGTTAACCTGACCATCGATGATCAGGTCCTTAGTCTTCTAACACATCATCAATTATGTGTGAGATAATGAGGCATAATTAAATATGTTCAACTTATATGGTGCTAATGAACTTCCAGGCATCAAAATCAGTGAGCCAACCTGCTAGGGAAACTTCTATTCTCCATCTCTCTTTGCCTATAAAAGGAGGGGAGTAGGAGGTGAAATGGATCATCACAAGCATTCTTGTATACAAGAATTCAATATCTCTAGTCACCTAGTCTTCTTCTAGTGATTTAGCAATAATAATAGATATTTGAACCTCTACCAAAATTGATCTTAAGGAAAAGAACTATTACTTTTCCAAAATTTCTCTAGCCATCAACCATTTAGTAGGCAACATGTATATTTATACTTCTATTTTGCTATTTTGGTTTCTAACTTCTAGACCTAAATCAAACCTTTCTGCACCTATCTTCTAACCTCCTATTTCTAACTAGACCCTTAAATAGATGCTTACCTAATCATTGATCCATTCAATAATTATTTTCTAAATGATTCCAAAAATCCACAAACAATCATCAAAAATTAACAAAATCACTGATGGTCACCTCCAATCATCAATGGTTACCCAACTATTGATGATCTAGTCAACCACCAAAAATCAACAACCACCAACGGTCACTATGGAATGAAATAACTACAATTTATTTTTGACCCCTTACCTCCAATGAAATCTAACTTTCTGTGTCCTTGCTTGTTCATAGACCCCTATCTAACTTTCTAAATCTGACCCCATCCACTTTAGCACTAGTATTGACCCACTTTTACTATATTTAGTCATTTTCTCTATCAAGCATTTATTTACTTTTTGTATTTCATTTTAGTACTTTCTATTATTTGATGCAAGTATATTTATTTTATCATTTCCAACTTAATTCTTATTAAAAAGTGGACTGATAGCCTCCTAGTAAGCTCACACTTCTTGGATATAGCTCATGCTAGGTAATCTACATAACTATCTTGCTAACAACCCCTTTTGTTAGAGATTTTTTATTTATAGATTATTCCTTCCAAGATAAAGAGGAGCTCTCTATACTCATTTGGATTACGCATGCATCAACAACCATGTATTTATACCAAACCCTTATTACTAGTTTCTTATCTTTTTCCAAAATTAATAAATGAATATAAATTAAGAGAAACGTTTTGGCACACCTGGTGGGACCCTAACATCATCTAGGTGCCCCTTTCTTCCTTTATTCTTTGCTCATACAATGAAATCTGAAATTTATTTTGGGCTTAAAATAAACTTTTCTTACATTAATTGCTTTCTCATTTTTAGTTCATCTAGTTAAATTAAAATCAAAGTAATTAATCATAGTTTCACTCTTGTTATCAAACACTTTACCAAACCACATAATCAATCAACACATCAAAACAAACTTGAGACAAGGCCTAACTAGGATTTCATCACCTAGCAATAAACTTACCCTTTCTTGACAATCCTACTTGGAGGTCATTACCAAGGGGAGAACCAACTTAACTCTCTAGTTGAGTATAATCTCTAAAATTCAGTATATCTTGGCTAAGCACTTGACACACTTATTAATGTGGAGTGTAAAGTGAAGGGTGTAGGCCTCAATATTAAGCCATGTACTGATGTTTAATATAGATTCTTTTTGAGAGCCTTTAATACCTGAAACCAACCTTAGATTTCCTCTTTAGTACCTAATCTACAAACTAAATTTCCTCTTCACACTTTCTAAGGCATAATCCAAAAGTGATCTAAAAAGAATCCTAAGTTTTAAATGCAATTTAGTGTATGTTTCAATTGCCTTGAGATTATTTCCTTTTTCTTGCTTTATGTTTGAGTTAGATTTTCATCATTTCTTTTCTATTCCTCACATGGTCTTTACTAGACAATAATTGAGGAATCAAACCAACCAAAAACCACCATCTTCTACTTCCTCTTCTTCTATAGAGTATACTTCAGATGTTGAGAGTTCTCCTCATATTTCTCCCCCTCCTACCATGCCTCAAATAGTTATCGAGGGTGATGCATATTTTTCTACCTTCCTCGATAATAAACCTATGGCCCTCTGACATTACCTTAACACCCTAACTCACTGCACCCCTATTACTTCAATTCCTCCTACTGATCCACTCTATAGTATGCCTCCCCATATTATGGTGGGTGATACCTCTACCCAACCTATGATCACTCAATCATATTCTTCTAGAAATATCCCATCCAATACCACCACCCAAATCCAATCCAACATCTCAACCAATATCCAAACACCCCAACACCAACTAACACCTCCAATATAAGAGAAACCTCACCTCTTGTTACCCATACCTCATCCACCATGGGGGTATCTTCTACCCCTATTTTCACCATTCCTCTTATCATCACCAACCCACCAATTTTCACCCCACTTCAAAATTTGGTGCTTTCCATACCTCCTACCCTTCCACCTATTATCACAAGAGTTACCACTCAACCCCAACCAAATACCAACCCATCCATACCACTAAATTTACCCACATAAATCCCATAACAAATACCCATGACATACTACCAATATATTCCTAATCCACAAGGATACATAACACCTTCTACCCAACCTTTTGTGCCCATCAACCCTTATGTGGCACCATTTCAACCTTCAATGACCACATACCAATATGTGGTATCTTCTCAACCCTCTACCTCTTATCCATATATTTCTACCACCCAACCTTAACCAAAATTACCATCTAATTATGGAGCTTCCCAACCTCAAATAGATTTGGTCAAAATGTTAATGGACAAAATAACCAACCTAGAGTCATTTATTTTTGGGGCTCATAACCTTTTATCTTATGATCAAATATGCAAAAAACCTATCCATCCATCCATCCCTATCCGATCCTATCCTCCTCAATGAGAACTACCCAAGTTTTCCAAGTTCTAAATCAAGGAGGACCCCCAACAACACTTAAGAATTTTTTTTCATTCTTGCTATTTGATTGCATATGATGATGCTCTTTTCCTTCATACATTTCCCATGTCTTTATCTATACCATCCTTAGATTGGTATAGTGATCTCACTAAACACTCCATCTTTTCATTTTCTCAACTTGACCAAGTCTTTTTAGATCATTTCTCAGTCAATATATCTAAAAAGGTCTATATTATTGATTTCTATTCCTTTAGGCAATTTGATGACGAATCAATTGCCGATCTCATAGCTAGATGGAGAGGTCTTATCAACTAACTTTATTTCTCCTTAACCTAACCCAAATTAATTAAAATATTATCTTAGGGTTATGAAAAACACATTTCACCTACTCTTCAAGTTCAAACTTTCCAAACTTTTGATGAGGCTTTCACCATGGCATGAAAATTAGAAATTCAAGCCATTAATGAGGGAAAATTAAAACTACAGAACAAAAATTATAGCTTTAAATCCAATGATCCTTCCTCAACCAAAAACACCAATAAATCTAACTATCCCAATACCAAACCAAAGGCATCCACCAACTCAATTGTCCTTAAAACTACTCCACCACCAACTATCAACCAACCCAACCCAACCAATTCCTCTAATTATTTTAACCAACAAAATTGAAGCCAAAATTGAGTTTCCCCAAAACAATATACTCTGATAGGGGAGTTTTATGCTTTAGTTTTGGATAAATTACTCATAGAAAACATTATACAACTTCTTCCCATTAAACCTCCCTAATAATTTTATGCCTATCACCCTACACCTGGTTGGTACAATGAGAGTGATCTATGTGCTTTCCACCATGTCATTGGAAATGATGTTAGTAGGTGAAATACCTTTAAAACTATTATCCAAAACATGATTGATAAGGGTGAACTTGTATTTGATAATCCTAATGCACCTCCAAATTAGTCCCTTGACATCTTTCATAAACCTTTTCCCAACCATGCCCCTTCTACCAACTATGATGATAATTAACTAGAATCATCTCACGCTAGTGAGGTCTATATGGTTAATGTCATTATTAGTGAACCTATCATTGAGGAAACCATTACCTCATATAACCCTTCCTCCATTATACTCATTGAAGTGGTGGACTCACTCTCTATTCCTTTAGACACCCAAATAGAGGAAGCAACCACCCCTCTTTCCTTACTTAAGGAGACCATAGACTTATCCACATATCCTTTGATAGAAATACCAAAGGAGGCAACCATTGATACAACCACCTCTTTACCCACTCCATCTATTGAAATTGTTAAATTACCATCCATTCCTTTAGACACCCAACAAAGGAAACAACCATCTACATCCCTTCACTTAAGGCCATCAAACCTTCCTCCCCTATCCTAGAATCACCCATTCTCTCTTTGGGAACCATCCCAAAAGATGAGATCACCCTACCACACCTTCTATAAAGGAGACATCCTCCAAATCTTGGAACCTTACACTAAGAAGATAGGTGAAAAAACCATTCCCACACCTCCACCTATGGGCTTAACCTTTGAAACCAATGACCAAGGAATCAAACCCATTTATAAGTCCTTTTCTAGATTAGTCCAAAATCTAGAGTTAACTTCTCAACCTAGCCTATATAGAGCCACATTTTGGCACTGTCTTGGGATCTTATACCAAAACAAACTTAAACATTCAACCTCACTTACATACACTATCAAGCCTATCACTACCTCAACCCCATCCTCAAACACCTCTTCATCCAAAACCATACGAGAACCATCCAACCCACCTCCATCTAAAATTGTCAAATCACCTTATACCTCTCTAACCAAACCCATCAATAATCTAGGAATACTACCTACACCTAGCCTTACTCACCAATATTTGAAGTTGGACTTAACCCCATCTAGTCTACTAAAGAAAACCCCAACCAAACCAACTAACAAAGTAGAATCACCCACGCCACCTAGAACTAGACCTATATCACCTCCTTCCCTCTTACCATCTATCTTAAGACCTCATCCTTCTACCATCTAAGGAGCTCATCATTTTAACAAGAAGATGAACCCTCCCACAACTACCTATTCATCATCTAGTAAACCTTCTCCTTTTTCTAGACCTAAACCTACCTCCACCAGAACATCAAACTCTCCATCATTCCTAACTAACCTATCCACCTCTACCTTCCCATCTATCACCAAACCCTCATCATCCACCTCTAAATCTTCCATCTCCAAACCAACCATAACCAAATAATCCCAACCAAAACCACCCACCAAAACCATTCCACCACCTATTACTTCTATAATGAAGCTTACTTTTAAGAAGGATCCTACTCCTAAAACCAAAAACCCAACAACCTCAATGCTTTTGATTGAATCTTATTCGACCATTATACAAAGGTTGTTGCAAACCTCTTCCTTAACCCTACCACCCATCAAACTTTTTTAGCCTTCACATCCTAAACCATCATGGTTTAATGATAATTTGATTTGATCATACCATAGGACTCTTGGCTATGACATGAAAAACTAAAAATCTCTCCAAACACTTATCCATAGCTTATGGTATGAGGATGATCTATTATTAGATGAGCCTCCCTTGATCCCATTACCAACCCAACCACCAACTTAACCCATCCAAAATTTACTTATTCCTCCACTCTCATTTTAAAGTGATGAGGAATTGAAGCAACCATCTAACCTAATACCTCCCTTAATCCACACTATCCATTAAACATTGAACCTCTTATTCTCATTCCCCTTAATGGTGAACATCTTCCCCTTTCCTTCAAACTTGATTTTGAGTGCACCAACGATGTGGCTGAGTATAAAGCCCTAGTGATAGGTCTCCAAACCACTCTATCCTTCATAATTATGACCATTAGTGTCTTTAACAATTTACAAATTATGGTAGATTTACTCTTAGTGTCATTTTATCATTACCTTATCTAGTCTATCCCATGATCTATAAAAAATTTTATGAACACAATGGCTTCCCTTGATTCCCACATCCCATCTCAACCTTATAACTCTAAACTCTTTGTCACCATTTATCATTTTATCACCCCATCTTACATCCATTCTGAACCTCCTACCATTTGTAATGTGGAAGTATCTCCATCAGACATTTGGTACAAGCAAACTTGTGATTACCTTAACATAGGTATAATTCCTCCCAACCTCTCTAAGAATGCCCGAAGTGATTTTGTTTAGAGTACCTCTCATTATATCATACTAGGGGGAATCCTTTATAAGCATAGTTTTGATAGTCTTCTTCTCTATTGTCTTTGCAATTATGAAGCTTCCCATGCCATTAAGGAAACACATGACATAATCTATGGGGGATACTTTAGTGGTTTAGATGTCACTAAACATATCCTTCACCTTGGTTACTATTGGCCCACCATTAACCAAGACTATTATGATTATATAAATAAGTGTGTTAAATGTCTCCAACACACCAATTTACATCATGCACCTACCCATGGCCTATAAGTATCTAAATACTATTGGACCTTATCATAATAGGGACTCGATCTCATCGAGGAATTTAACCCTCATTATTCACAATGACACCAATCCATCATCACCACCATTAAGTATTTCACCAAATGGGTGGAAGCTATTCCTCTCATCTCGACCAAAGTCGACAAGATAATTGACTTCATCAATCATCATATCATCTATAATTTCAATGTTCCTCATAAGATCATCACCAATAATGGAAAATATTTCAAACACAAGCAAGTCTAAGGTCTCTATGATGTATTTGGCATCAAGTTAAGCTTTTTCTTGCCTTACCATCAAAAAGAAAATGGATAGGAAAAAGCCTCTAACAAAACCCTTAACAAAATGTTGATCAAAGTAGTCAGTGCTTCAAGTCAAGAGTGGCACTTGCACATCCTTTTTGTTTTATAAGCCTATCACACTAGTATTTAAACCTCTATGGGTGATACTCCCTTCTCTCTAGTATTCAAGGCAGAGGCCATATTACCTCTTAAAGTCTAGATTCCTTATTTTCACATATCCTTGTAAGACATCATTTTTGAGAGAAACTATCATCAAGAACATCTAGCTTGAATTGAGCTACTTGATGAGCATCACCTCACAACGCTTAACCATCTTCATGTTTACCAAGAGTGAATCAAGCATGCCTATAATAAACACTTGAAAGAATGAGAATTTAATATCGAAGACCTCATCCTAAAGGAAAACTAACATGTAACCAATATGGAAAAAAAAGAGGTAAGTTTGATTTCAATTGGTTTGGACCCTACATAATAACCCATAAGTATGGATCATGAGCTTACCATTTGTCCTCTCTTGAAGGCAAACCAGAACTTGAGCCTCTCAATGATTCATATCTACATCCTTTCTTTTGTTAAATAGGGATCAAACTCACCTTCTTGTCTAAATTAAGATCATCCCTTGATTTATGAGATTTTCACCCTCACACCTTCCTCCTATCCCTTTGACGATAATCCATTATAACATAGAAACATGTGATTTACCATCATAGTTATAGCCTAATCTTAAATGTGGGTACCATGGATCTACCCATAGCATGGTTCTAATGGATAATTTTCCTTTCTAATTAGATGGAATCCTATGATCATTGTCTCTCAAAACTATCCCTTTCACCTATCATTAACCTCTCGTGTTAAAGTTTTTCCCTCATAGAGGTAAACCTCTAAACCTATAAAAACAAGTACATGTATAAGCCTAACATTAAAACAACTTGGGGTAACAAAATTTCACTTGGGTCACATGTCTCTAGCATTACAGATTATTCTTTAGAAGGATAGTTACCTAAAAAAATAATAAAAGATAGACTGCTCCCTAGAAGGATAGATACCAAATAAACAAACCCAAACCTAGACCACTTCATTGAAGGATGGCTAAGTCAAATGGGTCAAAATCAATCATTTAAAACTTTCAACATTGATTAGCTTCACCAATAATTACCTCTACAACATTAACAAAAGACCTTATATCAAAATTAGAACAAGCTATCCTAAGAAATTTACAATCGGGTTTCATTAGTAGACTTCCCACATCAACCAGTCTTCACCTTAAATAAAGACATGGACTTATCTAATACAATTCTTAGGTCACCTATGGAAGGGGTAAACTAACCCACATAAGGTTACCTTACCTATCAACCAATTTACCTATCAAACCATCACTTACCCCCCTTATACCTTCTACAAATCAAGAGATTATGAGCTCACTTGATATAATGTGATCAAGACACCTATTTGTCAACCAAATGATGCTCATGTGAAGCATTCAAAAGGATTAGGTTCCCTAAGCTAATCTAAATTAATTTTTTTTTGTCCTCACCAATGAAAAAACATCATGATATTTTTCTTATCCTCTCATCATTGGTTCATGTAGAGATATGTCTCATGATTCTCATCTCTTTTCTCACATTTAGTATCTAACTTACTTTCTATGCTAAACATCATAACCATAAACAAAACATTACATACATAACCATACACATCAAATCACATCATATAAAATCATGTAAATCATATAAATAACCATAATCAAACCATACATAAATCATAAACATCATTTCCATGAACACAACAAAAACATCATCTATAATCATCACATGCCTAAAAGCTAATGAGTCCACATCTCATAAGCATAAGGCATAAAACATCAAAAACATGTAAATCATGAACCATGAACATAAAAAATATGTATATATCATAATTAGCATCATATAAATCATATCTATCATAAATAATACATGTAATAATGTATAAATCTCTTTCTGAAAGCATGTACATCTCACTATATCAGCATACAGGCTGGTATCAAAATCATGTACATATATACCTATACAACATATCATATATCATGCCCCTAGGAAAAAACTACCAATGGCCCCTCCTAAACTTACACTACCACTACCATCTAGTGCTAGTCCTCTTAAGATGCCTACCTATCCACTCACTGACATAACCCACTGACCTGGAGTAACCATGGCTGCCCACTTACTAAAATAGCTCTATACTCACCCTATCAGGGTTACTTAGGACAATGTGCCAACACTAAAGCCTTATAATACCTCAACACCTCCACTATGGCCAAGCACCACATCATCAATATAGTACTTGGTGGTCTTGCTAGTGCTACCACTACTCCTACCCTCTATCTCAAGGTATCCCTCTCCTAGGTCACCAAACTAGGGAGGTCCTCACTTGATATCTCTCAGTAGTAATAGTGGTAATATAACATTGTAAATTTATAATATGGCCTTTTAATGTGGCCACTTATCCCTATAATCCTATGATCTATGCATGTGTAGTAACTAGTGCTATTTCTACCTATCCACCTTGCACCTATACTTGTGAACCTCCACCAATTGGATCCACATCTATGGCCTATCGGCCCCTATCATCCCATCCAAAATTGACCACTACATAAATGGCTTGGTAACATGCCACATATCTAATGATAACATTGACATCATCAACCCCTACTCTAACTAGTATCTCCTTATGATCTAGGACCACTTCTTTTAGCTGTGGCTTGGGTAACAAAAACTCAACATCCTCCCTCCTGTACCTTGGGAATAGACCTATAATCCCCTATACTAGTCCAAACTAACCTTGAAATCTATTAAAAATGATGAGCTTAGTCTCACCCTATTTCCTCCCATAAATCCATCTCTAGGCTTACAAATATAATATATGATGGCTATAGAAGGCCCACCTCAAAAAGCTAACATATGACTTCCACACCACATCACCCACAACCAAACCCTCCAATGCATCTCTAAAGGAGTCAATATCTCTCACCCCTCCTCCATATCCTATCAATGCATAGTCTCCCCTCCATCACATTAAACCCACTCTAAAATCCATTTTGGCATAGCCCTCCCATGGTAAACCCAATAGTCTTAGGACCCTAATATGCTCATATGCCCAATAATGGAGAATAAACCCCATGCTGATCTCATACCTCCTATGAGCTCAAAATGCCTAGAGCTCCCTACATATTTAAACCAACAAAATTTGTGCCCACTTGAAAACTATCCTCCTGAGCAACATCTCTACCAACACTCCTAGTAGTAGATAAGTAAATCACCCACTAATTGAATCTAGAAATGCAAAATAGGACATTGCCATCATCATCATAGTCATCAAATGCCTCTCATTTAGAGCCCTCTAGTATAATTTTTATAACCAAAACCACTTGGCAAAGGGTTGCTCCTCACCATATAAGAGTTCCATATGCTCAACCCTCTCCTCACTCTCAATATGGTAAATAGGCTCCCCTCAAATAGGTAGCTGTTTAATCCTATGAACATCTTCTAGTAGGATGGTCATCTCTCCTATCAACAATAGGAAAGTGATCATGGCCAGATCCCATCTCTTGATAAGGGCCATAATTGTCACCATATTTCATGGAAAGAATTGATAATATCTCATATCCCTAAGGTTAACCTCCCCCATATGTGTATAATCTTCCTCAATCATCCCTCCATGAACCTCCATAAAGATCCTAGGAACCTGATCCCTCATCTAGATCTGATCTCATGCCTACAAAAATTCAAGTTAGCATGTACACTTAGTTTTCCATTGCCATTTCTCATTTCCATTCATTTTAATCATTCGACCTACATCAACCTCTTAATCAACCTACATCCACCTATATCAACCTATTTCCAAACTAACACATAACCATTACCTCTACAAAATTACCTCTAGCACTTGCAAATGACCCTTACCCCTAACCAATTTCAACACCTAATGCTTCTATAAAAAAAACATCTACCCTACCCCACAAAATTTTCATACACCTTACCTAAATCTACCAAACTAACACCTAAATATATCCAACAATAATCTCAACTACCCTAACCTATCACTCCTTCTTGAACATCACCGATCCTAACTTACACTTTTTAACTATCCCACACCCCCTTACAACACTTTTCCTATATATTTATATTAAAACCCAACTTCCTTAATCAATAAATCACTGACAGTCCTAACAACCATTGATGGTCAAGTGAGATTCTTCATTCAATGGTTGGTCATCAACATTCAAGCTTGATTATTGATGGTTGGGTGTAATCACTGATGGTCAGTGTGTGTAACTATTGGTGGAAAAATGCCTAACCCTACCCTTATAAAACCAACCAAAACATTAAAATTTAACAAATAAATTATCTAACCTTACCCCTTACCCTATCCCTAACCCAAATCATCCTTCAAATTTAAACTCTATCACCTAATTTTCCCAATTTACCCAAAACATAAAATAGGACCAAACCCCACAAAAAACATCTCTAAACAACCACAAAATAATCAAATTTGACTAAACCACTGACCTAATCAATTAATATACCAATTCAAAACATCACCTACCTCATTCCTCAATCATTATCAAGGATGGAAACTAAATCCTATCGCCCACTCACATCCTCATCCACCCTACATCCTTGACCCCAACTAGCTCAGCTCAACACACACCTCATACTAATCAACATTAGACCCATAATCAATCAACCATCTCATCAACACTACCACCCAAAAATGCTAAATCACTACAAGCACCGTAGTCAGGGAGTCAAATCTTCAAAAATGAAAATGATTTTTGTTTTTCACTTTTTATCTTTGGACTTTTAGGGTTTCCCTTTGATCATTGATGGTCAGGGTGATTATCGATTATCAACCTTAGGGACCCTTGACTGTTAATGTTCAAGAGAGCCCACCTTTTACAAAATTTTAAGGCACTCATACCTAGGTGACAAATTTTTAGGAGATGATATTTATCCCCCAAACCAAAACCTAAACTTTTGGAGATTACCCTTTTTTGACCAACTATTAGACCATGTCCACCTTGATGTTGGCCATTTTTGACCTAAACAATCACATATTTTTTGACAACCTTGCTTGGTCTTTTTTACCACAGTAAAAAATCTTGCCATGTTAAACATTTGAATTTACCCTACCTAGTGCACAACCAGACCATTTGTGTTTTTCAAATGAACACTTCTTACCTTAGATACCTACAAAAAATTAACCTTATCTAGGGGACTTATAGAGTAACCTGACCAGTTATGACTAATGTTTTGGACCAATTACCCTATCACTTGTACTTTTAAGACCGACTTTATTTTTACCAACATCAACAACCTTAGTCTATGTGTGATCTTGGCTATTGCACTTAGTCATATTTTATACGCATGTTAGTATTTCAAATGCCTAACCACCTTTGACACCAAACTTGTGACTCACCATAAACCACTTATCAAACCCTGACTTGATTTTGGTTTCACCTCATTGACTCTTAATTTGAGGGGGAACACCTCCTCCTATACTCAAGGCAAGTAGACCTTTGACCAAAAAATCCATTTTTGTTTTACATCTTGTTGATTCAAAGATACATAATAAAAATGGGAAAAATATAGACACTAGATAACTGTACTAGATGTCAAAATGCCTTGAGATACCTTAGGGACTACCTAAACCTTCTTGACCCACTGACTAACCTATCAAACCTTGGGTCTAGTTAGCTACCTAGTTAACTAGACTCAATAACTTACTAATGAAACTTAACCCACCCATTTTAATTTACGTTAACCCTTTGCTTCTTGACACTCAACCAACAATGGTTAATTTAACCACCAATGGTTAGTTTAACCATCAATGGTTAGCCTGACCATCAATAACCAGGTCCTTACCCTTCTAACACATCACTAACTATGTGCAAGCTAACAAGGCACAATTAAATATGTTCACCTTATTCAGTGAGAAAAAACTCCCAAGCATCAAAATCAATGAGCTAACCTACTAGGGAACCTTCTATTCTCCATCTCTCTTTTTTATAAAAGGAGGGGAGTAGGAGGTGAAATGGATCATCACAAGCATTCTTGCACATAGGTATTCAAGCTCTCTAACTACCTAGTATTCTTCTAATGATTTATAAAAAAATAGAGATCTGAACTTCGATCAAAATTACTCTTAAGGCAAAGTACTATTACTTTATTTAAATTACTCTAGCCATCATCCATCAACCATTTAACAAATAACAAGTATATTTGTACTTTTGTTTTATTATTTGAGTTTTTAACTTTCAAACTTGAATAAGACCTTTCCACACTTATCTTCCAACCTCATAGTTCTGATCAAACCCTTAAATATACCCTTACATGATCATTGATCTAGTTTGTAATTCTTTTTTGAACACTTCCAAAAATCTATAGATAACTATTGATGGTTAACACAATCGCCAATGGTCACCCCCAACCATCGATGGTTACCTAATTGCCAATGGTTAGCTCAACCATAGATGGTAAGCCCAATCACTGATGGTCACTGTGGCATGGAATAATAGTAAGTTATTTTTGACCCCTTACCTCCAACTAAATCTAACTTTTTGTGTCCCTACCTATTCACATCCCCCTACTTGATTTATTGAATCTGATCCCATCCACTTCAGGACTAGTATTGACCCACTTTTGTTATATTTAGTCATTTTCTCTATCAAGCATTCATCTACTTCTATTATTTCATTTTAGTGCTTTATATTATTTTATGCAAGCATCTTTCTTTTATCATTTCCAAATTAATTGTTATCAAAGAGTGGATTGACAACCTCTTAGTAAGTTCATGCTTCTTGGATATAGCTCATGCTAGGTAGTCCACCTAACTATCTTAATAACAACCCCTTTTGTTAGTTCTTTCTTATCTACAGGTTATTCCTTCTAAGATAAAGAGGAGCTCTCTATACTCATCTAGATTATGCATGTATCAACAACTAGGTATTTCTACCACACCCTTTACTATTTTCATATCTTCTTTCAAAATTAAGAAATGAGCAAAAATTAAGAGAAACAAGTATAATTGATTAACTTAATTTTGATTTGTTTTTATTACCATTTTTGACCTTTTACATACCTTCCACTTTATTACATTATTTATCATACTTACCAACACGATATTTAGTATGATTTTACTTGTTTTAATTTGGTTGAAACATCTTTAACATTGGTTTAACAATAAATTCCCTTTTACCATCTTATTTTCCATTTTCTTGGATTTTTATATTGTCATTTTTTGTTATTACACATTTCCCAACTTGAACTACTGTGTAGTACATTTCTTTGATTGATTATATCTTTCCAAGTCCTTTTTCACCTATTTAATTTTAACCATGAATGTATACTCCATAATGATAGAAAAAAAACCATACCACATATATTTCTTATAGCATATAAAACAAAGCTAAATACATGTGCTAGAAATAAATATATCTAAAAGCATCCAAAAACACAACTATCATAAAGACAACATACATAACCAACACCAATAATATAAAATGATATATCATATATATACCATGAGTTTTATTTAATATATACAACCATATACAAAGCCTTAACACTACGGCTAGGTTCTACCCTATCTATCTTGTGGCCTACCCACGTTGCCTACTAAGGCCTTGATCTGACTCCTCTGAATGGTATGATCTAATGAGGTAGTTTGATATCTCAATCTCTCTACCTATCCATATAGGCATGATATCTACAATCATGTCTACACCAAATTAGCTTGGGTCAATATATGTGCCTATATCAACTAAGTCTGCATCACTATATATAACTGCATCATCTATGTCACTATTTTTAGATGTAAAACTCTCTCATCACCTACCAAGTTTGTCTCTTGCCTACACCCATCTCTACTGGTGGTTTCACCCTCTCTATTCATGTATCTATCTCACTACCTCAATAGCTAATTTAAACCAAAAATCCTAAGCTAAGGTAGATGGTACACTTAGATTCTCTAGTGTCTTAGGGTTATATGGCTATAGAGTCTCATATAGGATGTCATGAAGTGCTCCCATCACTAGGGACCCCCATCTCTCCTCATCTTTAGGTATACTTGTAAAATCACAATAGATGGATATTAGATCACTATTATATCTCATAATATCTATCTATACCTCTCTACTACCAAATAAAAACTTAATAAATAATTTAACCAACTTCATACCTATCTATGTCTCAGCTCCTATGATATCATCATCTAGATAATTGCCTAACATAGTCTCCCCATCTGTGTGGCCTCCTAATACCTCCTTGGTAGGTTACCTCTTCAACTTGAAACTAAATCCATCTCAACCTCCATTTGAGTGGTCTCTCTATCGTCTCCTCTATATAATCTATGGGATCATCTGAGATGTCTATAGTCTCCACTCTCTCCTATGTCCATCACCACCATGTCCTCGATGGTCACTATGTGTCTCTGATCCATAAACTAGCATGAATTTGTGTGTAAAAAGTTTACCTTGGATCCTTTAGTCAAATCACACAATTTCTCAAAACCTTTAAGGAAATAAAACTAAATTTGACCTTTTAATAAATATTTATTTCAAACCTCTAATTGCTTAATTTTTCATTAATATGTCAAATTTGACTAATTATGCATTTAATAATTATTAATAAACAAAATTAATCAAAATGCACAAATAAAATCAACTCATGACAAGCACTTGATAATAGATTTTGGTAATGCCTATATCTTTGGGTTCACTTATAGTACAAACCAATCCATTTCCTTGAAAAGTGAGTACATGGCCAACCCTCAAAATTGTTAAATGGATACTCTAAGACTACATACAAATCAACAATAGATCTTTAAAAAGTTTTGAAATCCATAGGTAGACCTTCCACCTTATTGTTGTCAATGCAATCTCGTAATCCTATAGATTTTAGCCAAACAATCAAAAATGGACTTACAAAATGGACTTGAAAAAAATTTCATAGGAAATTCAACATATCATTGAATTCATCTTAGAGTCTAGTACAATTCCCTAGTTTACACTGAGAAGTGAAAACCTCTCCAAGTCTCTCAAAACTTGGGATTTCACAAACTGGTCTATTATGGCCTATATACAGTCTGTTAAAGCTTCACTTTGAGGAATTAAAAACTACATCAAATTACCTCATATCTAGGCACTCAGCATATAGTTGGAATCATCTTGGAGTCTATAATAAATCTCTAGTTTACTCTAAAGTCTAGAAATGCATCTAGGTACCTCAAAACTAAGGAAACATGCAAGCTAGTCCTTATGACTACCTTATCTCCATGGAAATACCTTGTCTTCAAATACACATTCATGCACTTTATATAGTGCTTGAGAGTACATGTATAATAGTGAGGATGCTATCCTTTTACTTAGAATGACATGGTTTGAGTCCCGTGGCATTGCTTTTGTTTGTTATCCATATCCGTGGTTCTATTTTGGGATTTATCTTATCCCACATAATGTTTTACCTTTTTTATAAAGGTAGGTCTGTGGCATTTCTAATGCCTATGGCATGGTATTTGGCATACATGGATATATTTTTTAAGACTTTAAAAGACATAGTTCATGTTAAAGTTTATGGCTTAGGCCACGTACCACCTTTTATTAAGTCCACTCACAAATGTTGGCATGGTGATGAGGCATTAACATGGGCTATTTGGAATGTTTAGTTGGCTTGTTGACTTGTCTTGGTTGTGGCATAAAACCTTCTTGGTGTCATGGCATGGAACATTTGAGCATGGCAAATAATTAATCACATAATATTATAAAGTGATTATTAAATAAAATTTCACTATGGAAATAGATAAGTAGTGGAAAGCTATGTGGTGGCTTGAGGACCCACCATGTGGACCATTCTCCATTCAACAATTATTGACGTCCAACTAGATGTTCCATAGATCTATCGGTTAAAGGGTCCCCCTCCAAGATAAAAATAGACTACACCAACTACAGTCCTTATAGCCAACCTTTTACTGAATATGCCTATCAAAGATGAAGATGAGAAACCAAAGCCAATATTTTTTCATGAAATGACTTCCACATGTCACATTCTCATTGGTACACATTTTTTCCATGTCATCACTTTTACTAAGTTTGACCAAAACTTTGACTGGCCATAACTTGTACATACATACTCAAAATTAGTTCATTTAAAATGTGTTAGAAAGATTACAATGAGCTCTACATAGTGGTATTATTTTTTAATTATTCCATAATGGTCAATTTCTATAGTTTGACCATCTTTGACTTGTTTTGACTAATTTGACTAGAACTTTGATTGACTGCACAATGAGCATATGAGCTCCATTTATCATGTTCTACATACTATTAAAATGGTCTCAATAGGCCTTACATGATGGTACAATTGTTAGTCTACTTTAATATCTTTTTGAAATTGACCTCCAAATCAGTCCTCCCACTAAGAGGGCTTTTGGTCAACCAAAAAATGGTACCCAACTTGATCCTTTGAAATGTAGGTCAATTTTGAAGAATTCCAATAGGTATTTTATTGGTCTACTCAGGTTTCAAAACTACACCTAAAATGCTTAGAATAATCACATCTTCTACAAACCCTCTACTAGTACATGACCATCAATAGCCTCTACATAGAAGTAGGATGTGATGATTTCTTCTTCTTTATGGCTTCACAAGAGCCTCTACACAAAAAATCCTAGTGATATCCTCTACTATTAGTAAATGTTCTTCTACAACATATCAAGTATAAAATCCAAATCATAACATAGAGATAATAGTGTCAAAATATGATTCATAACTCAAAACTGTAAAAGGCCTTAAATAAGGCATGAGTTACATTGAATCCTACAACTTCCAATAAGGTTACAATATATCAAAATGTCTTCCCACTATGACATCTTGTAAGCAGTGAACTATTAAACAATAAAACAATAACCTATGCAATTACAAGACAAGTTTGTCAATGTAAACAAAATATAATATTGGTTGTGACCATGTCACATATATTACCCTAATGGGTGTTATCATGCATCGAATCACAAATATGCCAAAAATAGATGCATTCTAGAATAACAATTATTCTGATACAAGTACTATAGGAAAACCAAATCTTATCCAACAATTTGTGTAACTATTGTCAATCCCCTAGCTAATTAATGATGTATATTCCTTAATAATTCAATAGGAAACTCATAAAGCTAATACTAGAGATTCCAAAAATAGATCTTTTCAAAACATAAGTGTGAGAATTAACAACTTTGCATGATGAACCTATCTCGAAGTGTTCCCACAATAGTAGCTCCAAAATGCCTATATCAAAGCATGGGTAAATGTCTTTTGTCAACATACAACAAGAATCCCAAAATTGCTTTGCCACATAAATGCATTATCAATCCACTAATCATGATAGCGTGAAATTAAGAAACTATTTACTAGCCCTCTTAATCAAATTCTCTTATTTAGGGTGTTTAATTTCCTTAGTGGATTTATTGACATTTGCATGGGTTGATTGAATAAAAACTTCATTAATTACCTTATCAACAGGTTTATAAACCATCTCTTCTTACCATTACCAAGATGGTGGGATGGTTGAAGTTTTTAACACTTCTCAATCTGATGTCCACTCACGTGACAATGAGTGCAAACATCACTCTTCTTAGGTAAGGTCACCCAATTTTCATTTCTTGCTTTTCCAGTATGAGAATGGTCTTTATCACCTACAAGCTGCTTCAATAAATCTTGTCTTTTTCAACAATATGTGGCACAATGGTTATTCAATTCATTTAATATACAAGGAAAATAATGCAACATATTCTAAATATCAAAACTAAATTTCTTAAATGAAAAAAGTGATTTATAAGTTTTGGAATTCACATTCCTATTGGTTTCATTTCTAGTGTAAGAATGAGGAGGTGGAATCTCAATACCTCTTTTACCTAATTTATTACACTGCTCATCATTCCTTCATAGGGAGGAATTATGCTCTACTAGTGGCCTTAGATATTGGATGTTAAAAGTTTATCCTCTTTCAACAATAGAGGAACTCTCTCTAACATCCACTTTCTCACTATAATAACCCAATCTTGCATGGCGAAATCTATGCTCTACCTATATTGGGTTAGCAATTACTTAGCCATTCTTACCAAGACCCCTTCCATAAAATCCCATTTTGAATAATAATTTAGATCCAATGCCCTTAGTGTGTTTCTCAAAACTACCAAAAAAAATATCTAAAACTAAATGAAAGGAATTATGAAATGAATAAATTATAGTGTACTCATCAGTCATAGTGTTTGCATCTGTAGTGGAAGGAAATTGATGAAGATAGTGTTTCTCTTCATCCTGCATCTATGCCAAGAGCTCATCCTTGGCTTGACACTTTGATTTTAAGTGGGAAATATCCTCTTCTAGAGAGTAAAAATGAGCTCTCAAGAAATAATTCTCTTCTTGGACCTATCAATTAATTGCTTTAAGATCATTAAGCCTCTCTCTTTTCAAGGCTTTGCCCATGGATTCCTATTCCCTACAAACAACCTAATTCCACACACTACAAATGGAATATTAATAGGCCCAAATACTCTACAATAATATTGGAAACCAACTGATATCAAATCTACACAATCAAAAGCTAAACCAATATACTAAATGCTTTGATACCAAACCTGATCCATAAACTAGCACTAATTTATGTGAAAAAAGTTTACCTTGGATCCTTTAGTCAAATCACACAATTTCTTGAAACCTTCAAGGAAATAAAACTAAATTTAACCTTTTAATACATATTTATTTCAAACCCTGAAGTGCTCAATTTTTTGTTAATATGTCAAATTTTACTAATTATGTATTTAATAATAATTAATAAACAAAATTAATCATAATATATAAAAATAATGCACAAATACAATAAACTCATGATAAGCACTTGATAATGGAGTTTGACAATACCTGTCTCTAGGTTCACTTATAACATGAACCGGTCCATTTCCTTGAAAAGTGAGTACACATCCAACCATCACAATTGTCAAATGGATACTCTAAGACTTCATACAAATCATAAATAGAACTTTATAAAGTCTCGAAACCCATAGATAGACCTTCTACCTTACTGTCATTAATGCAATTTTATAATCCTATAGATTTTAGCCAATATTTTTGAAAATGGACTTATAAAATGGCTTTAAAAAAATCATCATAGGTAATTCAAAATATCATTGAATTCATCTTGGAGTCTAGGATAATTCCCTAGTTTACACCGAGAAGTGAAAACCTCTCCAAGTCTCTCAAAACTTGGGATTTCACAAACTAGTCTATTATGGCCTATACACAATCTACTAAAGCTTCACTTTGAGGAATTAAAAATAACATCAAATGAACTCATATATAGACACTCGACATATGGTTGTAATCATATTAGAGTCTATAAAAAATCTCTAGTTTATTCTGAAGTCTGGAAATGCCTTTAGGTACCTCAAAACTGAGGAAACATGCAAGCTAATCCTTATACCTACCTTTGTTCCACAAAAATAACTTGCCTTAAAATACACATTCATGCACTTTATATAGTGCTTGAGACCATGGGTATAATAGTGAGGACATTATCCTTTTACCTAGAATGGCATGGTTCAAGTCCCATGACATTACTTTTATTTTTTATCCATATCCATGGTTTTGTTTTGGGATTTATCTTATCCCACATACATAAAATATGATATGTTTTACCTTTTTTATAAAGGTAGGTCCATGTCATTTGTCATACATGGATATATTTTTTAAGCCTTTAAAAGACATAGTCCATGTTAAATTTTGTGGCTTAGGCCATGTACCACCTTTTATTAAGCCCACTTGCCAATGTTGGCATGGTGATGAGGCATTAATGTGGGCTATTTGGAATGTTCAATTGGCTTGTTGACTTGTCTTAGTCATGACATAGAACCTTCTTGGTGTCATGGAATGGAACATTCAAGCATGGTAAATAATTAATCACACAAGATTATAATGTGATTAAATAAAATTTAACTATGGAAATAGATAGGTGGTAGCAAGCCATGTGGTGGTTTGAGGACCCACCATATAGACCATTTTCCATTCAAAACTTGTTGACATCCAACTGGATGCTCCATAGTTATTTCGATGATAGGTTCCCTTCTAAGACAAAAGTAGACTCTATTGGATATGGTCCTCATAGTTAGACTTTGGTCAAATACACCTATCAAAGATGAAGACATGAAATCAAAACCAATATTTTTGCATGAACTGACTACCACGTGTCACATTCTCATTAGTCCACATTTTTGACATGTCATCACTTTGACCAAGTTTGACCAAAACTTTTATTGGCCATACCTTGCACATATGGACTCATAATTAGTCCATTCAAAATGCATCAAAAATCTTGTAATGAGCTCTACATAGTGGTACTATTTTTGAATTGTTCTATAATGGTCAATTTCTATAGTTTGACTAGCTTTGACTTTATTTGACCATTTTGATTAGAAATTTGATCAAATACATAAAGAGTATACAAGACCCATTTCTTATGTTCTTTATACCATTGGAAAGGTCTCAATAGGCCCTATGTAATGGTGCAAGTTTTAGTCTACTTCAAGATCTTTTTCGAATTAACCTCTAGATTAGTCTCATTTTGGGTTGGTAGTGATACATATAGTATCTCTATCTCCTCCACCTTATCTTTTATCACTCATTTCACTTGAACAATCCATGGTCACTCCTAACATGGCATCAATGTTAGCCTCATTATCAGCGGTTCAAGTCCCGTCTTCCCTCATGGCTGCCTCACATGCTGAGCCCACTGGTCAAACATCATTATTGATGTCACCGAATGAGGTAGGCCCATATGTCTTGGCACCCATGATATCAGATGTGGTTCTCTCCACCATATATATTGTCTAATCACCTTTCTCCTCTCTAGTTATAGTGCAACTATGTGCCAACTTGCCCATGTAGCTGTTATGTGCCCATACAACTACCACATGATGTCTGCACATCTCACTGATTATAACACTAGCACGTGGGGCATGGATTATGCTACCTACTCCCCCCTCTATATCCACACTTGAGGTAACCCATAATCATCCACATGGTGAAACTCAATTAGTCAATACATGGGGAATATCTCATATATCCATACTATCAATAGTATGATTAGTCCCATAGTATTTTGCCCTCTAACCAACATCTTGAATATATCATATATGAGCTAGACCCAGATGACAAAGTCTAAATCATATAATAATCCTTTTATTATTTGTATTTTCACCCTTTTAGGAGATGTGTTAACTCTGCTAATCCAAGTGGCACAATTAAAACACCTCTAGGCTTGTGGGTAGCTTATGAATAAGGTGAATCTCTAGATAGTGTTAGGTCCCTTGACGTACCACTTTAGATCACTACTACACCTAAACTTTGTGAGGGAAAAGGGAGAGAAAAATATGAAATCAAATTATTATAAGGGAGGTGATACACCAAATAAGTTGATGACTTATAACCAGCTGCATGTTACATATGAGAACAAGCTACTAACCAAACATACACTTTTCCAATTTGAATGTTCTCACATAAATGTTTCATTATGAGGTTATGGATGAAAGTTTAGGATATGAGGTCTAGACAAGAGGCCTTGAATGTCACTAGTGAATAAGCTAACTCAAACTTGCTTACTATCCTCTTCCTTATGCATTTTCCACATTCATAGTCCTCAAACTTGCTCACTATTTGTCCCAGTCAAACATAGTCAAATGTGTTGGGACAAATAAGATCTTGTTGGTGACTTTATCCTTGAAACTTGTAAGACATGTATTATGATCCATTTGAGGTATTTTAGGAGTAAATTTCACTATCAATGTTTATGTTTCCATGTTTAGAATCACTTTTTGAATGGTGCAGGAGTTAAAATCTATTGTAGGTGAACAATCTTGGAGAATAAAAGCCTATAGGTGAATATTAGACATAAAACAAAGTATATTATCTCATTTTGATGATATTTTAGGTCATATATGCTACCTTAAACTATTTTTCACTCCTCCAACATGGTCACATGGTTTAGGATACCAACTTAGAGCACAAAGGTCCCTCAAAGCTTATAATCCTATAAATAATAATGAAGTAATTCGGTGTTTAAATGGTAACTTTGGGGCCTTTAACAACCAAACTCCATCAACTCTCTACCCTTTAAACTTTGCCAAGTCCTTGTCCTATATGGAGGATTCAATATAAGGTAATAAATATGAATAAAAGTTCTTTGTAACCCTGTTATGAGATATCAACAAAATCTTAAGGTACTCTATTTTACTCTTTTGGGGATTTGATCCTTGAATCAATTATTTGACCTTACAACATGTTTTCCAACCTTAATTTGTCAATATATCTTCTAAAAATAGTTTTCCATACTCAACACCAAATTATATGACTTCAAAGAAGGTTCATTAACTTGTTTCCATGCACCAATATAACTCCTTAGCTCTCTATTAAGCTACTTATAGGTGGCCATTTGCACATACAAGTAGTGAGGATGAATAGTTGGTAGAAAAAATGACTTGTGAGATTCAAATGAGTTTTGATCTCTTTCAATGTTTCTAAATAGAATATTTTCATATATCAAACACCTTGCCTAGATTAGACACTTATTTTAAACATAATTGGCTTCTAAGAAGGCACCTGTAGGTGCATATTAAGTTGCTTACAGGTAGTGAACATAATTATGAGTCATACACAAGGTGTATAAATATTTAAAAGTAATTGTATCTACCTAAAATGTTAAAAATGATCCCTTAAAACCTATGAAGACTTAGATCAAGTCAATAAATATTCATTTCAATGTGTTACTCTTCCTCCATGGCACCTGCAAATGTATATCCATGGTTTTTTAGACTATATATGTTGCATATGACTACAATTCCATAGAGATTGCTTGAAGAATTAACTTGAGAAGGTAAAGGGAATAAATATCACATTTAAAACATATAAAATGACCTATCAAAACCATCTTAAGTCATTTTCAAAGCATGAAGATCTCAAAATGGTAAAAATAGGCCTGTCATCCCAAAAAAACTAGTCCACAAACCTAAGATGATTTGCCCATAAAAACACCTTAGAACACTAAAAAATGAATGGTAAATATTAAAATATTTATTAAAAATCTTATGGAATCAAACTTAGTAAATAGATTATATGAAATCATCCAAATAAGAACAAAACCTATAGGGTGCACAGATTAGCAAGCAAAAAAACATAGTCAACTTCATGAGGATGGTTAATAAAGAAAAAACAACCATTATTTTAAATTTTATTATGAAAATTAATATATAAAAGTGTGATTTTACCTCTCAAAGGTGTTTGATCTAGAATTTCACCAACTATTTGTACCAAGCATAAACCTACTGATTGGTTCTATGTGTTTAGAAGGGTGAAGAAGGAGTAGAATAGTTTTAGCTCAATTTTTAAACTTAAAAAGTAATTAAATCATGTAAATATATTTTATAAATCTTAATATTCATCTCATGACCTTACCCCATGTGTCATCATCCCCCATGGGCTGTACAAGTTCCAAACTCTTCTCTTTTCCTAAGAAAATTACTCTTTCTTCTAAGGAACCTATCACTTTCAATTATGAATAGTTGATTAAGGAATAATAATACACATGGAACATTAAATCACAATTTTTACACCTTAATTTTTCCCAAAGAGGCCATATAACTCATTTAATGCTCATCTTGACCCTCAAAATGATTTCAAAAAGACTTATTGACTAATAAGACTAATGACCAAGGCTAATATGACACTAAAATCCATAAAATAACCTATAATACACCTTATAACCAAATATTAAACCTATTAAAACATATAATAATTAAATTTTTACCTATAGGGGTCCCAATTTGACCTGCAAGGTTAAATTTGGTGAACAAATTAGTGACTCATAGGGGTAGCATTGCTGCTATGCTAACTAGAATAGTAGCCTTATCAATCCATTGGGCTTAGGAAGTCATCTAAATTTTGAAACAAAACAAGGATAAATTTTACCATTAAACAAGATAAGAAAACTAATTACCTCAACCACATAAAACAAAGGACACACACAAGCAAAGCAAACACACTTACAATACACACACATGTGCTCAAAACACTTAGAAAAAGTAGAAAGCAAACAACTATGTATAATAACAATTAAGCATACCTCCCTCATAGGTCAAAATGGAAGTTTGAAACCTTCCTTGCTTTATGACATGAAGGATTTAGTGAGACATGTAGCATTTTGTCCTTTAGCATTGATGCCTCCATCTTCTTTATGGTGTTTGCCAACTTCATTAACATTAGGTTTAATGAGAACTATGTAGCTCCATATAGATTTAATATGGAAATAGACTCTTTATGTATCCAAATAGTCTCAACCTTCTCATGTACTTAGCCCTTAATGTGAAATTTTGAAAAATATAATAGTCCTTTTAGCCTTTCTCTCCTCCTTGACATAATGTGCTTGATGTTTAGAAGCACCAAGCTTTCCTTCACCATGTTACCACATCCTTGAGTGTGGTTTTACCTTATATGGATCTCTTGACTATATTTTAGGTACAAAAATATCTTCCTTGACATCATTATCTATGTATACAACTTGATGTACACTAGCATCATCAAATGGCTTCTTGACAATAGGTTCTTGACTAGTATAAAGACCTTCATCTTTATGTTTGATTGAACACTCAAGATCACATTCATTAGACTCATCAACAAACTTGAGATCAAATATGTAATCTTTTGGATAAGAAAAATCCTTTCCCAACTTATCAAATTCCTTGCATGTGGCATTAAACTTCTATTATAAATATTCTTCCTCATGAATGTCATCTTCAAGAGCTATTTCCTCTACCTTGGTCTCATGAGACTCTCTTAGGACTGCCACTTATTGAGGGATGACTTGAAATTGTTCTCTATGCTTGATAGCACATTACACTTCATTCTTGAGATGGTCATCCAAAAATTCATGATTAGACATGGAGTTTTCTTAAAATACCTCTCTCTTCAAGTCTTGGCCACATTCCTCATGGATACACATCCCATAAAAAATGTAGGCATTAGAGTCTTCTTCATGGACACACATCCCTTTAAATATGGAGGAAAAATATTGTGGATTTTCCTTTTGTTCACTAAGGGGAGTGCCTATGATAATTTTTTCCTCATAATCACTCATGAGATCTTCTTGATCAACCATGAATTCAGTTTTCTCTTCTTCACTAGCTTCTCTCAAGATAGGCTCTTCTTAAAGAAGCGGTGAGGTGGAATGTTTATGGATAGGCTCACATGAAGGAGATGGAATGTGAGGTGTTTATGAAGGTTGATGAGTTGGATATGGAGTGTGGGATGAAGGAGAAGGCTTATGAGTGGATTTGGGAAAGATAAAAGCAATAATAAGCTCATAGGGAAGTGAATTCTTGGGCTAATTAGAAGGAGAGACATCTACATGAGAAAGAACTGCATCTTGACAATAATATATTTGTGTATAATCCATGGAATCATCTAATTTCATATGACAAAACTCATAGGATTACTCTTGAGGCTAATAAGAATCATGGTATGAATGATATGGCTCATATTGGGACTGATAGAGAGGTGTTTCTTAATAGGTTTCTTGGTAACCTTCCTTATAGGGTTGTCTAACAGCATGGTGTCCATATGGAGAGGGAAATAAAGGGATATATGGCTGCCATGTATCATAGGATTGATATCCATTTTGATAGGACTATTGAGGAGTAAAAGGTGATTTATAGAAAGACTGATAAGAAGGTTCATGATTGGAGTATTGGCCATAGCTATCCATATCAACCTCATATGTTAAAGGAAACACAAAAACTAATCAAAAATTTCAAATAGATATACATAGGATGCTTACAACTAGAATTTATCATTTAGAGTCACCATTGGTGTTAACTTACTTGCTTCCAAAAGCTAATTAGAGGAAATACACACTAACAATATTTTCACTCTCTTGGACCTTGAACCCACTAGGCATGCCAAAAAATATTGTCACTTAGATTTTCAACCTTTGAGGATATGTCTTATCTCTCCTCATCCAAGTGGCATAATTGAAACACCTCTAGGCTTGTGGGTAGCCTATGAATGAGGTGAATATTTAGATAGGGCTAGCTACCTTGATGTACCACTTTGGATCACTACTACACCTAAAATTTTTGAAGAAAAATGGAGAGAGAAAACTAAAAGAAAACTATTCTAACGGAGGTGATACACCAAATATATTGATGAATTCTAACCAACTGCATGTTACACATGAGAATAAGGGACTAACCAAACATACACTTTTCCAATTTCAATTTTCTCACATAAATGTTTCATTATGAGGTTATGGATGAATGTTTATGTTAGGAGGGATATAAAAAATGCCTTTAATGACACTAATGAATAGGATAACTCACTTAACCTTGACACTTCCTAAAACACTTCTCATGACCTGCAAGAAGAAGCTGTAAATAGGTGAGAGAATGAGACAACATGCTAAGGAATCCATAGTATTCACTAAGAAAGATCCATCATTCAAGTAAAAACACTATGAAAAGTTATGGAAGAAGTAAAAATAAATAATATTATTTATCAAATGGAATGAAAATGAGTATGGATTTACCATACTCAAGTGGAACATAGTTTATAAAGGCCAAAATGGTTAGTCCTTATAAAAATTAAGAGAGAGGAAAAGAGAGAAGTCTAAATGTCACAAGAAAATTCATAAATCTAAGAAAAGGAGTTACATATGCATGAGGAGAAGAATTTAAATTAACAATACAAATTATAGAAGTATAAGTGCCCATACAAGTCATGAAACTCATGAAAAGTGGCTTGAAATTCCCTTTGCCAGCTCAAAAAATTGCCTTCATTATTCACTTATATTAAAACATCCTAAAACTAACTAGGGATAGGTATGATTATTGGAATGAGAGGTAATTATTTCATACATGCCTCTCCATGCATTGGTTTTAGTCTTAGTCATCTAAAATCATCTGGGAATGAGCCATCACCATCTGTAGTCTAAGAAAACTCCTCTTCCACACACCTTGCACACTTGGCTTTCAAAAAGCATCAATTTTCCATGAAAATTAATAAAATTTAGTGGATGAAACTTTTAAATACCCTAAATATCCTTAGAGACATTAGACATACCTTAAAATCATCTCACTTGGAGTTTTCCACCCTTCTCACTAGCTTAGTCACTATGCTAGTTTTGACTGGCTGAGATGAACTAACTAGTTGAGGCACTTAGGAGTTGTTCCAAGGAATGAATTTGATATGGGGAGTTATATTAAGACATAATATTCCTTTCCATCTGATTTTAATCTCTTGTAACCTCTAATAACCTACACAACACACAAAATAGTTAAAAATACCCTATTTTGTACTCCATCCATATAGCTATTTACAACTCAAAAGGATGGGAAGGACCCTGAAAGAGCCCTATACAATGTTAAATAAATTTCATGGTAAAAATAGACCATAATATTATCTTTCCTTCTCCATTTCTTTCATTAGGTCCTTATCCAAGGGTTTACAAGGGTTTAGGTCTACTTACCCTCTTAAGATTTATTCATGCAGGTTAGACATTAGAGTTTCAAAAAAATTGAACAATAATGATCTTCACTACCCCTGATAACACCTATGAAACTCTTAGATCTCCATGAAAATCAATAAAATATATATGAGCTTCCAAACATCTCCTATCGAGCTTATTCTTCCACTTTGCATAGGTCTAATGTAGCTCTGAGCCTAAAGTGACTTTCTCAAGGGTTTATCTACATTCCAAAAGCTTGTAAACATATTAAATGACCATAAAATCATTCCCATATGGATTATAAATATCATCTCAAGGTGGAAGTAGAATGACTCTCCATTTGGCTTCTAGGCTTAAACGCTACTTGATATACTTGACTGCAACACTAAAGGTTTAGAGAATTATTTTTAGTTTCTCCCCTCTTTGTAAGGTTTTCCATATTGGTATGGATGTGTTACAACAATAAAAACCTCTCTTTATTTCTCAATCAATCTTTATCTCACCTCTTTACCTTCCTTTTCCAGTACTACAAGGTTTTGCTCATAAAGGGAATGCTCTTTATCTAAGACAAAACTGTAGTCATATAGAATGTCAAAATTGGTAGATTGAGTGTGGATTATGAAACATAACCCATAGGTACATCTTACATACTATCATGACCCTTATAGACACCTTTTTTCTTGTTTTCAGTCATCTATAGACTTTTAAGACCTAATTCTAGCTCAGTCAGATTACATTTCCCATGCTAGTTCCATGACCCTAGGTCTTGAACCTATAGAATAGGAGTACTGGGGTTAGAATATAGTGTTAGACCATATGGTGTCCTATTTATAATTCTCCTATCTAATCACATTTCAATACTAGATGACCATTACTTTCTAATTCCTCTTCCTCATTGTGTCAGCCTAAAACAAATACATTTAATCCATGACCAATAGATCTCTAAAAAAGCCCATTAAAAGTTCATTTAGAAGGGGTTGGAAAATATTACAAAATAAATAAAGAATAAAATCAATACCACTAAGACAAATTTCCCTATTTTCTGCATACATCTATCTAATACAACTATGAACATATTCAAACCCTCACACTAGTCCCTAATCACCTCAAGCATACCCAATTTGACATTTTTTCATCTACATAATATTATTGCATAAAGCACATCAAGTGGAAAAACTACATATGGATTGATCCATCTTCGAAGTATTGGTATATAGGTAGTGTGCCCACACAAGGGGTGTGGATACATGTTCAGTGCATCTTACACACACTAACCCCCCCTCTTTCTCAAGTTTCATTCAAGAATAATGGAGATCTAGGGTTTGAAGATTAAATTTGATCTAAAAATATCTCCATCAACATTCAAGACTCAAAATTTCACATGCAAGCTCATACAAGGATAGAAAACAAAACCTAGAAAACTCATATCTCTGTGACTAGTTTAGATAATAGTGGTAGGACATGGACTATAGTTTTAGACCTTGAAGTGTCTTATTTTTTGTGCTCGTATCCTTTAAATGAATGAAATCCATATCCAAATTCATGATACTATCCCAGTCCTACACAACCGGTATCAACCTCTGTTTTGGCTATATCAGTCCTATTTTAAGATAAGTTATATTTCTCCTCTTTAATTACTATTTTTATAAATCTACGAAGGTCAAATAAATAATAGAAATTAGTAGTTAAATTGTTTTAATATTATTTACTTATTTATTCAACTCAGACCTTTAACTAAATTAGGAATAAGAATCCAATATTCCCAAAATAGTTAAATCATTTGGTAAACCTGACTTACTTCATTTGTGCACAAAAACCTTAAAAATCCTAGGGTAAATTCCTTGCTAATTTTTTAAATAATTTTTATGATTTTTTACTTACATATTTAAATCATAAATTAACATTAATTTTTTAAAATTTAATAGTAATTTAAAAAAATTATTTTCTTCCAAACCCTAGTTACATATACTAGGTCCCTTTAAATCAAGAATTTTTCCAATATTTTCTAATTTTTTACCTACATATTTAAATAAGAAATTAGAATTAATTTTTAAAATTTCATAGTAATTTAAAAAAAAAAAAATTCTTCTAAAACCTAGTTGCATATACTAGGTCCCTTTAAATCAATAATTTTTCCAATATTTTCTTGATTTTTACATGCATATTTAAATAAAAAATTTGCATTAATTTTTAAAATTCAATAGTAATTTAAAAAAAAAAAATTTCAAACCCCAATTGCATATACTAGGTCCCATTAATTTTGAGGTATCACCTTACATGTTTGTGAGCTTCATATCCTTTTTATGTATTTTCCAGTTTGCTGATTTTAGGACTTTAAATTTCCTATATTTAGTATTTTCCTTGCATAACACTTTGGTTATTAAAAATTATTACAAAAAAAATAATCCATTTTCAATATGTTTTATTACATTAACAATGGCCCAATATACCAGTTTTGATGAAACTGATAAGAGGGAAATTCAATACCTTTGAACTAAACATCTTGATATTTAGTATGACATGCTTAAAATACTACAAAAAAAAAAAAAGTGAACAAGGGTTACTCTTTTCAAAATACAGAGTAACCAGTTATAAATGACACTATGGGGGTAACTATGTCTCAACAAACCCCTATAGCAGCCCAACCTTCCTATGATGCACCACCAATTATGGCTAGTACATATTTGTTTCCTAATGTGGCTACCCTTGTGTAAGAGATAAAATTTCTTCAATCCAAGGTGCTATATCTTGAGCAAGGTGCTTATAGACTAATGCAGGGTTTGGATTCTTTTACTCTACTTCATACACCATTAGCACATCATATTGCTTTTACACCCTTGCCACCAAGTTTTGTTCAACCCAAGCTCTCTCTATATGATGGCAAGGGTGATCTAGAGACACACTTGTGAGATTTTCACATAGCATTCTTGGACCATGTTCCATATGACTTGCTACTAACCAAGTTATTTCCATGGAGTCTAAAGGATTATGATTTATAATGGATCTATAGTCTACCAAATCATTTGGTCAATGTAATTAATCCTCTAGCTGACATGTTTCTAGCTCATTTCAGCATTAGCATTGGTAATAAGGTTTTCTATGCCCAAGTTTCATAATAGAAACAAAGGTCAAATGAGTATCTCATAGATTATGTTCTTCAATATAAGACTATCTTGGCTAAGATGACTAGCCCCATGGCCAATGAAGAGTTACAAGATCTCTTCAAATAGAGTCTTCTACCAGCCTTGTATGAATCAATAATGTTTAAAAATTCTCTTCCTTCACCGAGTTATGTCATACGCTCAAGGAAAGGGAGGTCAAACTAATTTCAATGGGCAAACTTAAGTATACAAGTATATCAAAAATAAAAAACAAGAGTAACAAAAAAGTCCCATACAAAGTAAAGGTCAATGATAGCAAAAGTCAAAATCAACCAATAGTTAATACAACTTTAGAGCCCCCTCAATGAGTGGTTTTATTAGCAAATCCTTGATGAAATTTTATCAATCTACAAATATCTATAGCCAAAGTTTTAAAGTAGTTATTGGAATGTAATATCATATTTCTTCCTCTTATTCAAGAAGTTAATCCAACAAAGCCTCTTCCATGGGGATATGATTAGAATGCATTTTGTGATTTTCACAGAGCACCATGCTACACAACATATGAATGAATCAATTTGAAATATAATATATAAGACTTGATAGATGATAATGTCATTAATTTTAGCACTCTAGTAGAGCCTCCTCAAGTAAAACAAACATAGGACAAAGTTTTAAAAATCTTCTCAGATCCTTTCCCAAGACATTATAAATAAGAGATAGGGAATACATCAGGTGTTCACCATGAATATCTTGCACATCCACCACTAGCTACATATAGGGCACCTTCAGTTGAGTCACATCCTTTGAGTAACATGATTGGCATGTATAATTCTAGGGTTCTAGCTAGACCTTCAATCTCCTTCTCAAGCAGGAGATAGTTAAGGATGATTCAAATTATCATGCACTCTTTATTAGAGCTTATATTCATAATCATCCTATTCATAGTGTTCTCATAGGTAATGGATCTAACGTGAACATGTGCACTATGACATTACTATAGCATTTGGGATATTTAGAGTTGGATATTACCTCAATAGATGTAATTATCAATGGATTCAATGGGCACATATAGAGTTCATTGGGTGAGATTTTAATTACTCTACAAATTTTTCTAACACATTTAGCCACACCATTTACAATTGTTCTCAGTTTAGGAGTTTTTGATATGTTACTTGGTCAACCATGGACTCAAAAACTTTGAGAAATACCTTCTATAGTTCATAGATGCATGAGATTCATTCATGATAATTAAGTTGTTATAGTTGGTGGAGTTACATATGAGTTACCACTCTCCACTTTAGAGCCATCTACTATTTTGCAATCATCAGTTTCAATTTCTCCACTAGTTTTAGTTATTCCTTACATTCAGATTCAGACACAATTGAGGCCTTCCTCGCTAGCACAAAGAGTTCATACACCTACATAGAGACCTATTTTAGAGCAGCCATAGTTTCAAGACTCTAGATAGTTAACAACTATAGTGTTCACACCTAGGGTAGTATCATTGAGGTATCATGTCTCTACTCATAGAGCACATGTACAGAGAAGTTCTCTTATTACCAGATGAGTCCCCAAGAGCCCTATAGTTGTATCCACTTATCAAAGTTATAGGTGGACCCCATAGTTGGTTTACACTATAGGTATTTTATATAATTTTCAACATACACATCTTTTAGATCCATAATCTCAGCCCTTCCATTGTGCTTCATGATCATGCATGATCCCTTTCTTTGATATATGACAACATGATAGGAAGTCTTTCATGAGACTCATCGGTTAATATCATTTATTATTAGATTAATTTTATATAGATTTTATTCAATTTATTTTACATATTATCCTCATGCTTTATTGTACATAGATTGTATCAAAAATACAAAAACATTTAAAAAATTCAAAAACCCAAAAAAATTTCAATTGTATGCATTATCCATGCTTTACATTTCTACTACCATGCTAGACTTACATTTGCTATTCTATGCTATGATTTGTTGATTTATCTACATTACCATGCTTCTTTTGATCTTTTTTGAGTGTGTGTAGTGACTTCCAGAACCATGATAACTTCACTCTACCCATTGAGGGGGCATCCTAATTCATACATTCAAGACACATATTGATATATCTACCCACTAGAGGCATATTCTACATGACTAGACCATCCAAGTTATGTCATTCCTACACAACAAAATATAATTATCATGTTGATGTACATTACTTACTAACTCATATAGATTACTCTATCGACATTCACTAGTATATAGCACTCGTGTATTTCTTAGCATATACCTAGTCTTGTACTCCATGTCTTACATACTTTCACTTCTTGTTTTGATTAGTTAAATGTGATAGTATTTCAAAAATTTACATGCTTTCCTTTCTTTTCATAGATATATATGATTGCATTTCTTAGTTCCTATTCTATGTCTTGTGTGTGCCTAAAAACATTTGCCAATGTCCTTTACTTATACTCTTCTATGTGCCTATGGCTCTAGTGCCAACCTTGCTTGTTTTCAATTGTGTGTATATGTGGCATTTGAACATGCCTTGTATGCTTGTTTTCAAATTTGAGTGACATGTGCCCATGTCCTTTATTTTCTTGGCCCCTTGGCCACTTTTATATGATTTTTGATTCTTACCTTGTGTGCTTATTGCTTATTTGCTTCCCATTATTTGCAATGCCATGATCCACATCATGCATTTTATTACTATTTTGGATGCCATGATGGACATCATGCTCCATCCCTCCTTAACAACTAATAACTAAAACTAACATTTTAAATTTTAGTTCAATACATTACACATGCTATAACATTATTATATCTATCTAGGCATACCCATGCTGATCTAATAATCTCCAATACAAAATATGCTATATCTTGAGACATCATTTTGATTATCATTACTATATCATGTATTTTGTAGCATAACACACTTTTAAGGCTCTTTTTTTTGAATAAAGTCATTACAGGGTTTTCATTCCTACCCTCAAAAGAGGGGGTAGTAATTAGGGGTTTTGTCACAAAGATCAGAGCTCCTACTAATCAAAAAATCAATTTTTAGAACACTCCAGAAAAATAGACTAAAAAAATAGTCATGATTATAGAACAATCATCTATTTCAATAAAGGATAATAGTGCTGGACATGGACAATAACATCACACAATAGGGTGTCCTATTTTTAGTGATCCTATCTAAATAATAAAAAACCCATATTTTATAGAAATAGGTAGAAAGGTCAACTCAACTACAGTTTTGTCAGATATAGATTAGTTTAGATTTAGTAGTTTTAGTACAATTTTTCTCAGAGAATCTAGATATATAGGCATCATGCATAGCATGATGGATCTTGCTTCTAGTTTTAGATTAGGTAGTTGATATAACTTCTAGATCATAATCCATGTTATAGACACTATTGATTGGGGGTAATGTGCACAACACAATTGACTTCTTTTATTTCCAAGTTTAGTATATTACCCAAGAATTCTTAGTAGTTGCATGCCTTACTCCATCTACATGTGGTTGACATCATTTTAGAGTGGCTTTCATACAAGACTAACCTCCAAATTCTTGAGTGGTTTCCATATAAGTTTAGTTTCCAATTTTGGAGTAGCTTTCATACAAGTCTAATCTCCTCCTTCCAAAGTGTCCAATATTGGCCTAATTTCTAGTACACATTCAACTATTCATGTCATATTGTTAGATTATAGAGCATTCATGGGCTTTAGGAGCCATCTCATATGACACACATTCATACTAGTATCATTTCATACTTACACTTAATGGGCAAAGATGGAGCTAAAGGACTAGCTAGCCTTTGTATTCTTGAGCCACCTATTAAGAGGGATTGGAAATATAGTCCAAACATAGATTAACACATGCATGATCACATAGCTTCATGTAATGGATAATGATGGAGCCAAAAGTCTAACCTTTGCATTCTTAAGCCACTCGTAGGGAATTGAGTACTTAGAATTGTTTGTGATATTACTCTTAGTAAAACACATATATAGAATATCCAACATCATCCAACATTACTCATCATCACAATAAGTTTTGTATTGATCCACGTACCCAGTGAGGTGTATTTGTTCATTTCTCTTCCTCTCTTTTTATCAACTTTTGTACATTCTTATTTTAGATATAGTGTATCTAGTAAGAATTGATCTACTCTTTTTTTTTTCTTGCAGATTTACATTTCACAATGTGCTCTCTCTATGCACACCCAACATCACTCAACTTCATGGGCTTCACCTTTATATGTAAGTTTAGGTATGCTTTCTACTTTTCCTTTATCCTAGTATTTCACTTTGCTATATCACTAGAATAAAGGGGGTAAATATATTCATATAAAATGTCAAAACTAGTAGATTTAGTGTGGCTTGTGACACCCAACCCATAAGTACCTATTACATGATTTCATGACCCTTATAGACACCTTTTTTTTTATTCCCAATCATTTATAAACTTTCAATACCTAATTTTAGCTCAACCAAGATATATTTCATATGCTAGTTTTATCCTTCTAGGTCCCAAACTTGTAAGATAGGAGCACTAGGGTTAAACTATAGCACTGGACCCTAGGGTGTCCCATTTATAGTTCTCCTATCCAATCACATTTTGAGCCTAGATGACCATTTCCTTTCAATTCCTCTTCCTCATTATGTCGAATTAGTGTGAATACATTTAACCTATGACTAATATATCTCTATAAAAGCACATTCAAAGTTCATTTAGAAAGAGTTGGAAAATATTAAAAAATCAAGAAAGAATACAATAAAAACACTAAGGCAAATTTACCTATTCTCTACATATAACCATTCAATATAGCCACCAACATATTCAAACCCTCACACTAGTCCCTAGTCACCTCAAACACACCCAATTTAGCATTTTTGCATCTGCATAACACCATTACACAAAGCAAATCAAGTGGAAGAACTACTTATGGATTGATCCCTCTTTAGAGTATTTGTATTTAGGCATTATTCCCACACAAGGGGTATGGATACAAGTTTAGTGCATTTTACACACATTAACCCCCTCTCTTTCTTAAGCTTAATTCAAGCATAATGGAGGTCTAGTGTTTGAATATTAAATATGCTCTACATGGAGATCTATCGATATTAGGACTTGAAATTTCATAGATAGGCTCACACAGGGACATAAAATAAAACCCCAAAAACTTATATCTTTATGACTAGTTTGGACAATAGTAGTAGGACCTAGACTATAGTATCAGACCTTAAATTGTCTTATTTTTAATGCTCCTATCCTTTCATCGAATGAAATCCAGATCTAGATTCATGACACTATCCTAATCCTATACAGATGGTATTAGCTTATATCTTAGTTGTATCAACCTAGTTTTAAGATAAATTATATTTCTCCTCTTCATTACTATTTTTAGGAAGCTACGAAGGTCAAATAAATCATATAAATTAGTGGTTAAATTATTGCAATATTATTTACTAATTTGGTCAAATCAGACCTTTAACTAAATTAGGAATAAGAATCTAATATTCTCAAAATAGTTAAATCAAAAATAGAGGGCACTCTCCTATTTTATTAGATAATGATGACTATTATAGGAGATTATCCAAGACACAAACATGTTATGTACCAATTTTTAGCCCTTGGTCTGAGGGTTTGACCTCCCAAATTCTCAAAGACCCAAGACAAACTATTTAAAGGCAAATTGTGTGACCATTCAACCATATGGACAGTGTATTGTAGTATTAGGGATCTCTCTCTACTTGATTTAATATAATAGGACCCTATTTAAAATTTTCTAATCATGATGGGTCTATTTACAATCCACTCATCATTTTAAACTTTAATGTACCCCTACACACACCTTGAGCTTCTCAAAACAAAGTGTATTCCCTGATTATGTCTCTTCAAAACACTGTTCCTATAGATGACTTGCATGATTGGAATTTAGATGGAGTATTACAAGACCTTACTTGGGTATTCACATCCATTTAATCATTTTTTTTTCTAAATTCACATTATTTACCTATAATTTCAACTTCAAAAATGCTAACCTTTATTCACTGTCTTACCAGTCACTTACAATTGGCTATAAGTACATATTTCCACTTTAAGGGACACTTGTAGGTGTAGATATGCATGGTTAGACCTATAAAATAGTGTTTCAAGACCTCATTTAATCCTTCCAAGTAGTTTGTAAATGAATTGAATCAATTTTCCTCTTCCTTTTGCATTTTCCGCATTCACAGTCCTCAAACTTGGTCATTGTCTATCCCAATCAAATACAGTCAACTATGTTGGGACAAATAGGATCTTATAGGTGACTTTATCCTTGAAACCTATAAGCCATGGAATATGATCCATTTGAGGTATTTTAGGAGCAATTTTCACTAATAGGATTTATGTTAACATGTTTAGACTCACTTTATGAATGGCGTGGGAGTTGAAATTTGTTGTAGGTGAATAATCTTGGAGAATAAAAGCTTGTAGGTGAATATTAGACCTAAAACATATTATATTATCTACTTATGATGATATTTTAGGTCATAGATGATACATTCAAATATTTGGCACTCATCTAACATGGTGACATGGTTTAGGCTACCAAATTGGACCATAAAGGTCCCTCAAAGCTTCTAATCCTATAGATAATAGTGAAGCAATTCAATGTCTAAATGACAACTTTGGGGCCTCTAACAACTAAACTGCATCAACCCTCTACCCTAAAAACTTTTCCAAGTACTTTTCCTATATGGAGGATTCAAGATAAGGTCATCAAGATGCATAAAATGTCTTTTTAACCCCATTATGAGATATCAACAAAATCTCAAGGTACTCTATTTTTCTCTTTTAGGGATTTGATCCCTGAATTAGTTATTTAACCTTAGAACATGTTTTCCAACTTCCATTTATCAATATATCTTCTTAAAAAGGTCTACCATGCTAAAAAAAAAATGTTATGACTTCAAGGAAGGTTCCATCACTTGTTTCCATGCTTCAATATAACTCCTTAGCTCTCTGTTAAGCCACCTATAGGTGGGCATTTACACATACAGGTAGTGAGGACGAATAGTTGAAAAAAAACATAACTTATGAGATTCAAATGAGTTTTGAGATATTTAAATTTTTCCAAATAGACTCTTTTCCTCAAGCAAACACTTTGCCCAGCTTAAACACTTATTTTCAACATAATTGGTTTCTAGGAAGGCACCTGTAGGTGCATATTAAGTTGCTTACAGGTAGTGAACATAATTATGAATCATACACAAGGTGTATGAACCTTAAAAAATAATTTAATCTCCCTAAAATGTTAAAAATTATCCCTTAAAACCTATTAAGACTTATTCAAGTCAAGACATCTTCATTTTAATGTGGTAGTCTTCCTCCATGGCACCTGTAGATGTACATCTATGGTTGCTAGACTGTATATGTTGCATATGACTATAATTTCATGGATATTTATATAAGAATGAATTTAATAAGGTAAAGGGAATAAAGATAACATTAAAAACATATAAAAGGACCTATCACAACTATTTTAAGTCATTTTTAAAGCATGAATATTTAGAAATGGTGAAAATAGGCCTATCATCCCAAAAAGACTAGTCTACAAACCTGAGATGATTTTCCAATTAAAAAACATTAGAAAGCTTTAAAAATAATGGGAAACATTATAGGAGGGATTAAAAATCCTATGGAATAAAACTCAACAACTAGATTGTATGGAATCATCCAAACAAATACAAAGTTTATAGGGTGCACAAATTAGTAAGCAAAAAAACACAATCAATTTCATGAGGACGGTTTATAAAGCACAAGCCATAAATATTTTTATGTAAATTAATATATTTTAGTTTAATTTAAACTCATAAATTAATTTGAATTGGAAGTTCTCTAACTATTCGTACCAAGCATAAACCTGCTGATTGGTTTTGTGTGTCTAAAAGGGTGAAGAAGGAGCATAGTAGTTTTAGCTTAATTTTGACACTTATGGAGTAATTAAAGAATATAAATGGATATAAATAATTTTAATATTCATATCATGACCTTAGCCCATGCATCATCTCCTCCCATGGGCCGTACAAGTGCCAAACTCTTCTCTTTTCCTAAGAAAATTGCTCTTTCTTCTAAAAAACCTATCACTTTCAATTATGAACATTTGATTAAGGAATAATAAGAAACATGTAATGTTAAATCACCATTATTACATCGTAGAAATTCCTAAGGATGTTGTATAACTCATTTAATGCTTATCTTAACCCTCAAAATGACTTCATAAGGACATATTGACTAATAAGACTAATGACCAAGGCTAATATGACATTAAATTCCATAAAATGACCTATAATACACTTTATGAAAAAATATTAGACCCCTTAAAACATATAAAAATAAAAATTTTACCTATAAGGGTCCTAATTTGATCTGTAGGGTCAAATTTGGTCAATAACTCCCTCTTCTAGCATCATCCTACTCAAGGCTACCATGAATAATGGTACTTTGCCATATGACTTATGATAGATCACCCATTGTGTCACATGGAATATCACCACTTTATAGAGGTTTAGAATCTATGATATATACACATCATCCATACTAACTCTTCATCCTCTTAATATCATCTCTAAGCTTATAGCCCATATGACTAAGGCTATCCTCTCTTCTAAGCTATTTGGTATCCCTGTGGTCATTGATGTTCTTAATATGGGTAGCTTGATGATGTAATGGACATCCTCTAGTGTGATACCCACCTCTATCACATCCTCATCCACCTCCCATCTGAAGGTGTTAGTTAATCATTCCTAGCATCCCAGGAACATGACTAATAGGTCAGTGCTAAGGGGAACCTGTACATCTCAGATATACCTCCTAGACCCATGGATATTATTATATCTCAATCTCCATCTGATAATCTATCTAACAAATATAGTAACAAAGAGACATCCACCAACCTCCAGAATCTTGGTTGTCTCTATAACTAAGAAGCAACAAAGTATGTATTAGTTCCTCCACGTCATGTATAATCATAATACATTCTTTACACATTATTTTTACAAATTTTTAAATTAAAAAACAAGCCTAATTACCATTAGCTTATTCATTTTATTCATTTTTATCCTATTACTAGCTTGCTTGGTCCCTCTTTCCCTCTTTTAGTCATTTTGAGCCATTCTAACACTCTTTTAGCTTTTTGCATACTTTTTTGTGCTTATTTTGGTTCTTTGGTCAACCTAGTTTGACCTAAATTTCCCTATTTTTATCATAGTTGACTTCAAATTCCAAGTCAACCCTCTTATTTTACCATCCCTAGTACTAAGTTTTCATTATGACCTATTCAGACTAGTTTATCACTCCATTTTAGCTTTTTAGCCTATAGATTACACTAGGTCAACCCATACCTACTAGGTTGACCATATGGATTTTGTCCTATTTCATCCTATTAGGTCAACCTGGTTGACCTAGTACATTCTATGTACTGACCTAGTATATTTTTCCTAAAATGTGCATTTTGTCAATTTTTTCCTAAACCCTCCAACCCATTTATTATCTTCCTATTTACTACCCTCAGAATCTAAGTTTGTTCAATTTCAACATATATAAATGCACAGAATAAAATTTTATCAAAAATTCACTTAATTCAATACAAATTTCAGAAATTGGTTTGAGATCTGTAGTTGCATACCTATAATGCACCTCCTACTACCTCTAGGTGTCCTCATTTAGAATGCTCCCTCACCATCCTAACCTTGTTTAGTCTCAGAGCTCTCTTTTCACTTTTTCACAATTCAGAATTCCAAATGAATTCTCCTTTTCCCTATTTAAAACTACTTTTTAGCAACTTAATTCTTTCATTTATTTTTAGGCAGATTCTTTGTTTTGCCTCTATTTTTGTTTTTGCTCATCCATATTTCAAACTATAAAATGCATTAGAATCATGATGACATAGAGATTATTTTTCACTATCATATGTCTATCTTCCAAAAATTTCAATATTTGGCTATTTTTTGCACTAACTTCTATTGGTTTGCCTAGTGTACTCTACATTAGACACCTTCAAATTTCTTTCCATCTACTTCTTTACCTATGACACTAAGGTAAGTTAAAGGTATGTGTTTTTCAATTCAATATTTTCATTTATCTTATTTACTACTTACTACACCATATTTAGCACCAACATTGTGTGTTATCATGTTTTCTTTCGAAGCACCATCCTATGTTACACTTATGTGACACGTGATGAGCTTTAGTTGGGGCATATGTATACACATAATATTTTTAAATTTTAATGATTACTAATACTTTGTATCTTGTAGGAAGCTATCGAGTCTCAATCTCTTTGAGTGCTTACCTTAAGGGGTGTATTGAGAAAGGGGTGTGAAAACCATTGGTGCTTCATAAGATTGTCATTCCTTTTGACACTTTCCATCCACACTCTAGCTTTTTGAAACCATTGAACCTAAGCTTAGTCTTCTTAGTTCTACCTATTCCTATCATTTTCTATGTTTTATCCTTAATTTCTTTCCTTAACACCTTTTTTACCTATTAGTTGTGTTAGGTCGACCAGATTAACTTAGCATAGTTTAGGGAATTTTTCTCTCTTTTGGTTTGTTGGCCTTGTGGCTGACCTAACACAAACCTAAAGAGTTAAACTCGAAAATGTGCTAGGTTGACTGGATTGACCTAGCAGAAGTAACATTATTTAAAATATTTTAGAGTAAGATACTACTATATATACAAGGTCATTTACCACCATTTATAAGAGCAAAGAATTAAGTGAAGAAGTGCAAATGAACATCTCCCTATTGACTATTCTATTTAGGGAATAAAGCTTTAAGGTTCAATACTTTCTTTAGATCTTTGATCTCATCTTATGGATAAGTATTTTGGATGCTTGAATAGGTTGTGTTTCCTAGAGATGATTTATCTTAGTTTTCCTTACATACCATGATAATCTCATGTGAATCACCTTGGCCAAGGGGGAGATTGAGGCTCGATGGGTTCTTCTTCAAAGGTAAGTATTCTTAATTTTATTCTTCCTTTATAAGAGTAGATAGATAGTGCATTTTTATTCTTCTCCTCCATGTATTAAGATTTTGTATACATTGAAATGCATATATGTCTTCTATACATGTTTATTTTAGTTGTTTATTTATTTATTTCTAACCCCCACTTTGTGCCACAAGCTTGGTGCTCAATAGATTAGATTTAATTTTCTTATTATTAGATTAGTGAATATTAAATCATAGGAATCTATTAGGGTTGCTATACGATTGTGTTAGACTATAGGATTTAGAACCCTATCTCACATGGTGTGTTATGACAAGTGATCCCCTAATCAGGTCTATCAGATCCTCACATTGGTCATGTTTCCACTTAAATATTATATGCTCGCTAATTGAAAGTGTAGGTGTGATTTATCCCATTTGATCTTAGATTGATTTATGGACATGATGCATTTCTAATTAAATACATAAACAACCATAAAACTTGGCATATGAGGATACAAAAAATGATGAAAGAGATGATTGGAAGAATGAAGGTGGTTGAGCTGACCTGAGATATGTCATGTATCCAAGCACTACCTACATAGTCCAAATGGACCTCAAGCCAATGTAGTTTACCCAAAATTAGGGGAAAATGGAATGAGGAATTAAGAATAGAATAAAAATGGACCATTATTCACTTAGAATTATGATGTATGCCAAAATATGCACATATTACATAGAGTCTTGTGTGAGATAAGCCATTGGTATCTAGTTTCATTAGTGCACTTAAGAGCTGATCTTCATAGCTACATTGCTTTTGAGACTTGGATAGAAAGAACTTGGTGCTTTGTTGTAGAAAAGTTCACTAGGTTGGCTTTGTACTAGGTCAAGTGCTTATCTATCAAACTAAGTTGGTTATACTTGGTGGAGCTAAGTGTGAGCATAGTAAGGTCTAAAACATAACATTTAATCATGTTATGGTATTGGCATTAGTTTGACATAAGGTACAAGCCTTGTGTGCTCACCTAAAGCACAAAAATGAAGGGACCAGGTCTATGTTGGGATAGTTGCAACATGGTGTAACTTGGGGTTCAAAAGGACTTAATCATTAGCTAGAGGAGTTCAGGTAGCCTTTTGATGCTAGTTATTTAGGGGAAGGTCACTAGGCACAAGCTTTCTTGGGGACATAGGTCCTAAGGTGCAAGTCCATTTTTAGCTATACTAAGCCTTCAGAGGTGCAAGCTATTGAATAGTAGGATATATGTCATTTGGCTACTTATTAAATTCATAGGGATCAATTAGGTTCAAGTAGTAATTCTCAAGGTAGCACTTAGGCATGAGTTTTAGGGCCTTGGCACAATTTAGTTCTAACACTAAGCCTATTTAGGTAGACTAAAGTCACTAGATGACACAAGGATGTCATTAGTAGTCAGGGTTGAACCTCTATATCATGATACTCTTGAGTAATGAACTATAGCATTATTATTATATAATTAAGACATCACATGACAAGATTATATCTATATTAAAATAATCAACACATCATTTCATCAACCACATTCTTTATTGCTTCATATTTCATTATAAAAAGTTCAAGTATATAACATAATCTCTACTATTTCTAATATTACCATGCCCAACAACTCACAGGTGAGCTTGGGCTATACATTCAAATGCTAATCTAATATATATAGAATATGAGATACTAATGTTAAGCACGGGATATACTGAGAGTGGGGGGGGGGTGAATCAGTATATCATAAATCTTTTAAACTTTTCCTTAATCAAATTCCACTTTAACATACATTTAAGATATGCAATAAAATTGAAATAATAAACACCACACAAGATAGAGACAGATACCAGATTTAACATGGAAACCCAATGTGGAAAAAACCATGGAGACAATCTCAAGTATATGAATGAACACCAACTCAAACTATAATATTCGTAAGCATCAACTTGTAGGAGCACCAAACCCTTTGCTGAGTACCAACATAACAACTATTTGTGAGAACCAACCCACAAGAGCACCAACCCCTTTGCTGAGCACCAACATAGGAATAATTCATGAGCACCAACCCCTTCGTTGAGCACCAACACATCAACAATTTGTGAGCACCAACCCACATGAGCACCAATCCCTTTGTTGAGCACCAACACAATAATAATTTATGAGTACCAACCCACAGGAGCACTAACCCCTTTTGTGTATACCACACAACTCTCTCTCAATGTTGCTATCTCAACAAATGATAGTTCATTACAATATCTCTTTCCTTTCTCTCCTCTGCTCTTCTAATCTAGATACAACAAATACAAATCATACTCTCTCTCACACATTACAAATGGCTTCTCAAGCCTTTATTTATAGCTTTCCAAATGACCTTTGTCCTTCCCCCTTTGTGACCCTTCAATCCTAATGGAAAATGGTGCCAAACTTGCATGACCCTTCGTATCCTTGTATTTGAAAAGTCATGTGGTGACCCTCCACAAGAAAAAGCACCCTTTCCTCTTTTGTCCTTATCTTGGTGACTTTTCATATTCCTCAAAGTGTCCCTTCATGAGAAATTGCACCCTTCTTATTTTGTCTTCACATGACAAGATTATATCTATATTAAAATAATCAACACATCATTTCATCAACCACATTCTTTATTGCTTCATATTTCATTATAAAAAGTTCAAGTATATAACATAATCTCTACTATTTCTAATATTACCATGCCCAACAACTCACAGGTGAGCTTGGGCTATACATTCAAATGCTAATCTAATATATATAGAATATGAGATACTAATGTTAAGCACGAGATATACTGAGAGTGGGGGGGGGTGAATCCGTATATCATAAATATTTTAAACTTTTCCTTAATAAAATTCCACTTTAACATAAATTTAAGATATGAAATAAAATTGAAATAATAAACACCACACAAGATAGAGAGAGACACCAGATTTAACATGGAAACCCAATGTGGAAAAAACCATGGAGAACAATCTCAAGTATATGAATGAACACCAAATCAAACTATAATATTCGTAAGCATCAACTTGCAGGAGCACCAAACCCTTTGCTGAGTACCAATATAACAACTATTTGTGAGAACCAACCCATAGGAGCACCAACCCCTTTGCCAAGCACCAACATAGCAATAATTCATGAGCACCAACCCATTCATTGAGCACCAACACATCAACAATTTGTGAGCACCAACCCACATGAGCACCAATCCCTTTGTTGAGCACCAACACAATAATAATTTATGAGCACCAACCCACAGGAGCACTAACCCCTTTTGTGTATACCACACAACTCTCTCTTAATGTTGCTATCTCAACAAATGATAGTTCATTACAATATCTCTTTCCTTTCTCTCCTCTGCTCTTCTAATCTAGATACAACAAATACAAATCATACTCTCTCACACACATTACAAATGGCTTCTCAAGCCTTTATTTATAGATTTCCAAATGACCTTTGTCCTTCCCCCTTTGTGACCCTTCAATCCTAATGGAAAATGGTGCCAAATTGCATGACCCTTCATATCCTTACATTTGAAAAGTCATGTGGTGACCCTTCATAAGAAAAATCACCCTTTCCTCTTTTTTCCTTATCTTGGTGACTTTTCATATTCCTCAAAGTGTCCCTTCATGATAAATTGCACCCTTCCTCTTTTTTCTTCACTTGGTGACTCTTGGAATTCCCCAAGATGACTTTTCATGGGAAAATGCATCCCATTCTTCTTTTGTCTTTACCTTGTGACTCTTTGACTTCTCCATGGGTCCTTATTTTGTCTTATATGCAACCAAAAATATATTTGTTAAGATTAAATAAGTATTAACACACATTAGCCAAGATATAACTATTATAAACATCATTAAATACAATGGGGCCTTTATCACCAATAATACTAGACCTTTGACATCAATGACAATATTTTCAACAACTAATGGAGGCTCTCTATTTCACTAGAGCTCTTTTATACTTCATTTCCTCCCATTTTATCTTGAAAAGTGAGTCTTATTTTATAGGAGGTTGTGAGTCTCTTGTTAGGTTAGACGAGCACGTGCTAAGTGATGAGCTATTGTGAGCTTATCAACTCTAGTACTTTACCTAGGTTGGATGAGTGCATGCCATATGCTAAGTTATCACTTGAGGGGGGTCACTATCTGACCTATTCCACTCTCTTACATTGATTCTTCTTGACCTCCCATGTAGAAGTCCTAGCAGGGATGTCCCCTAAAAGTTGGCACCACACACCACATGCTAGCTGGTACAAGATCCTTGGGTACTCCTCCAGTTGGCACCAAAATGTAGAAAAGGGGATCAACCAATCCAAAAGTTTCCTTACATTGAGATAAGTCCAATTGGCATGATCCACATTATTACCATAAAAGGAGGCCCAAAATTACCCCATACAAAATTGCTAGTCCTCTTTAGACTAGTCTTTTAATGCCTTAGGTGCACAAAACTTGTGCATACCTTAATCTAAGTCTGCTTTAAAATTCTCAAATACTTAGATGTACCCTTAAGTTATTAAATAGAACCATATGATTTTGTGGATTTAGCCTCAAGAACAAGCATGTTCATGCTTTATAGCTCTTTCTTAAAGGCTTCAAGCCTTTCTTTTGTGCACTTTACCCCATCATCCAAAATCTCACCTACTCACTGGCCTTCATTTGGAAGGTATGAAAGACTACCTACAAGTTTTGCTCTTGAGTCTTCAATTAAGTGTTAAGGGAGTTGACCTTGGCCATTACTTACATGTGCTCATTATTGGTTACCATGAAAGAGTATTGGAATAAAGCATCCTTCTCCTCCTTTGCCTTCTTGAGGTGTGCATCGATGACTATGTCTTGGTTGGTGAAGTTGTAAAATATTGCATCTACTTCCTCTATGCCCTACTTAAGTTTGGTGAATATGTCTTTTACCACATCCATATTTTTATTCAACTCCTTCCTTAGGGCCTCATAAGGGTCCTCTTGGTCTTTGAGTGCTGGACTCATTCTAGGGAGCATCTGCTCCACAAGCATGTAGAATTGGTCAAATTCACTCTTCTTTGAGGTATCCACTTCATCTAGGAGGGATGGTTTTACCTCTCCTATGTACTCAATAAGATGTTTCAGCTTGAGCTTGGTTTCCTTGAGATCCTTCTTAGCCTTCTTCACTATTTTCTTCTAGCTATAGATGTGAACATCATTGATGATGTTCTTCCATGTAATAGTGGATGCCATATTGATTAAAGCATTAGCTGAGCACATGGGGTTCATGTCATAAGGATTTAAGAGTTGGTAATCATGACCTTCCTCTAACTTCTTGGTACTCTAAATTACCTTTGTTGGAACTTCAAATTTAGGCTCATCTATATATCAATCTAGTGCCCAAGAAACCTGGTGGTTTGTAAGGGTTGTGGTAGATTTTATAGGCATGCACTCCATCAAGTAGAGGTTTTCATTCTCCTTAAACTCCTACTACACCCTTTCTCTGTTGCCCATCACAAACTCCTCATCCTCTCCTAGCTCTTCCTCCTCACTTGTGTTGGTGCTTGAGCTAGTGCCTTCTTCTATGAATTTTTTTTCTCCTTATTATTCTTCCTCTTCTTATTATTCTTCTTCATAAGGTTATTTATTGAAATTCTCCCCCATGTCCACTTATCCTCTTTCTTTGGTGCTTAACTCACTATCATGTTCTTCCTATAGGGGTTATTCTATGGACTTTTCCCCTTCATCAATTTTTTTGGCAGTGGCTCTATAACACAAACTTGCATTATGCCATATCTCTCTTTCCTTATCCCTAATGAGGCTTCAACCTCCTTCCTTATTTGCTTCTCCAAGGTATTATTATAACCTTTTTATCTCCATACACCCATTTAGAACTAGGGTGTGCTTGTTGTGTATCCTCTCATCCTATACTGGTGGGGGTACTTGCTGTATTTTTTGATGTTTTCTCTTTAATTGATCTTGCACTTGTGATGAACTTCTTCTCCTCTTTCTCTTTCAACATCTTGGCCCTTTCTACCTAGGCTGTTTCTTCCTCCCTTTCCTTTTTCTTGGAATTTATTTCTACCTCTTCATTCTTGGCTCTTTCTTTCTTGGCCTTCTTTTATGTGGCTTGTGTTATGCATTTATTTTCTCACTCTCTTATTTCCTCAGTCTTTAGTTGATTGATTTTAGCTTAGGACATACCCTTGTATTTTATCTCCTCATACATCTGGTGTAATTTTAACACTACATAAATAGATTCTTGGTTAAGGCCCATGTCCTTCTATTACCACTGTAGTTCCTATTCTATTGATATACTTGATTAGGTCATTTCTTCAATCTCCTTGCCTTTTTCTCCTTCCTAGCTTCCTTCTTCCATCAAAACTTGGTGCTACTCCTCTTTTATCTACTCTTTATTCTCCACCATCTCAATTACTTCCTTTGGCACCCATGCCTTAATCATTTCTTCTTTTTAATCCCATAACTCTTGTGCCCTCTATATTTTAGCTTCACTGAAGTTAAGTTTTCTCAATCTCTTTTTGCACTTCTCTGGCTCAGTCTGAAGTGGTGGGAAGGGGGTCCCTTTAATTGGTGAGGACTCAATATCCTTGAGAAAAATATAGGTTCCCATCACACATTCTTCCTCTAATTCCTCTACTTCTTCCTCTATGTTGGAGAGGACTATCTTTGCCACCAAAATTCAAGCCTTCCCCTTCTTTATGCTAGGGTAGGTCTTCAACACAAACTTGATGTGCTTCTTGCAAGAGCCAAAAGAGGATGATTCCTTTTTCAAGGTGGTTTTTATCTTTAGGTGCTCTTCTATTTCCTCCAAAATTTCCCCTCTCTTCTTCTGAGGAGAATTTTTCTTCTTAGTGGGCATAGGAGTTCCTTCATCTCCAACTAGTACTAGTGTGTCTTCTTTTTGCTTGACACTTGACTTGGTGATGGAATCCTTATTCCTTGGTTTCATCTCATAGTAAAGTCTATGGATGAAGCCAAGGATGGTCACCTCCTAAATTGGATTGATGTCTATTCAATCTGAGGTATCTTATTCATATTCTATTGCTATTCCATTCACATGGGGAAACTTGCACCTCAACTTCCTTCTTTATGCATCTAGTTCCTTAATTGGAATGTCCATTAATTGCACATTTAGTATCTTATATAGCATGTACCTAAATTATTCTACTAAGAAGATGAAGGGAAGATTTATCCAACATGACCTATTCCCATCCTTTAGTACCAAGTGCACAATGTAGTAGTGTTGCATCATGGTAAAAGTTGCCATCCCAAACATACTTTGGGGAAGTAATAATCACACTAGTGTATTACATGAGTCTTATATTTTGGGTTGAAAGTGGTGGGGAAAGTGTAGTAATTATACTTCTACATGGGGGATTTATGGTGTTCTAAGAACACTCACAAGTTTTGTTCACTTCCATCAAGGATCAAGATGAGGATGGAGCCCCATCTAAAGGTCCCCTTAACACTATGGCATTCTATCACATTCTTGATCAACTATTCAATAGTGAACTATATGATATTAAACTATATGCCCTATGCCATATGATATGTAACATAGAGGTACACCTTAAACACATCTATCCAATGGCTGCCTGGGCATAACTTAAAGCTCATGAGGTATGTTTTCACCCTCATGCCAGGGCCCTCACACTTGTTAATGGGGAATGTGAAACCCCCTTATAGTATCTAAGGAACTTTGTGATGTGCCCCACCTCCTTGATATCATCCATCATCTAATGGATGTCCTATCTAGCATTTGTTAGCTCAATTATCCTCTTGATTAGTTATGGCAAGATCTTCATGCATTTACCTACAAAATAGAAGCAATCCTCATGGATGTGTGAGAGTAGGAACTAGATGAGTTTATATGGCTTTTTGAAGTAGGGAAACTCATAGAGTTGAGTTTCACTTATATCCTTCAACTTATCTTGAATCAAGACATCAAACAAGGCATCACCCTCCAACATCTTGCACCCTGTATCTACCATCTAGTCTTATGTTAAGTCATACAAATGACATGACATCTAATGGTTATAATTTTTCAACTAATTGTTATGCATGAAAGAGCACCTACTTTCCCATACATGAACCTCTAAGGGATACTACATATACTGATAAGATATCTTGGTTAGCACCTTAGTATCAATATCCATGATGCTAACTACCTCAACTGACTACACCTTAGTTTTGGTGGCCATCACTTCCTCTACAATCTTAACCCTCTTGACTTTTATTTGTGCCTCTACAAAGCTTGATACCTTTAATTTCTTCACCATTTTAAATTTACTTGTGTTTATTCTAGGAAGATGTGGCTTTCCAAAGCCTCTAATGGTGTTCAATACTCCTATAGTCATATGATCTATGATTATATATTTGGCTCTGAGATTTTTTAGTCATTAATGGTGACTTGGGTGACAAATTATCATTTTCCTTAGCTCCATACACTAATTCTCTCTGTTAAAACCTTCACACTATATTCACTTGTGAATGCACTTCATTTTTATGTGCTTCCTTTCACTTTTGGTGCCTTACTTGTTTGAATTCTCATTTTAGTGAAGTTTTATATCTTTAGCTCTTTGGTTTCTTGCTTTTTTTCACTAAGTCTTAGAGTTAGCTTAAACTTGGCAACCTAAGCAAGTCTACCACTTGCTAATTTATAGCCTTATCTTATCAACCACTATTATTAATGTAGGTTTAATGGCATAGGTACCTTAATTTCTTGAAAAACATGAAAATATATGAAATCATCAAAAATGTCTTATCTTGTATGAATTAAATGTATATCTTTATGCCACCATTGCCACCTCATTGAATGTTCCTAATTTTTTTTTGGGTGAAGTGACATGTGGTTCAAATGGATACTCCCCACTCCTTTTTTGGTGGATGTTAGCTATCTTAGATATTCTCCTTATATGCATATATCCTTTGGCATGACCTTTGCCTTCCTTGTGGAAACTTGGGTATAACACCTCACATGCACATAATTCAACCTTATCAGTTCTAATATCTTCTAGATGAGATCCTATTTCAAATGCACTTCTCTATCTTGGTTAATTTCTTGTATGTCATCTTGCCTTATCCTATCCTACGCCATAAAAATCCCTTGTGATAGTCTTCTAGTGATTTACTTCTCTTTTGGTTCTCTTATGAACTATTAGATTGTGAATCTTAATTCTACCTTGCACTCAACTAAATTGAGCATCTTCACTTCCTACCTTATGCTCAATTATGTTGAGTATCTCCACTTACCTCCTAGGTCTCTGGTGCTAGATTAATTGATGCACCTTCTAGTAATTTTGGTGCAAAGGTAGCACTAGAGTGGTTTGTTCTTGGGCCTTCATATGCCCTACAATAATTATTTTACACATATATATCTTTTCCTACTTCTACTTGTGCTTGTTGAGATTCATGCACCCACTACTTAGATGTCTAGCCGCATGTGATTATGGGCACAGGTGCTTGACTCACTTGATTAGAATTATGTGTGAATTGTTGACACAAAAGTTCTTATGGCCACTGCGTACTACTCACTGCCTTCATACATAATACAAGGGATAAAAAATTAAATAAAATAATGGTTTGGCTAGTGCCAAAATTTATTCTAGTTAGCTCAACTTCAATTTGACTAGTGACTAAGAAGTCAGAGTGTTCATGGCACAAGCACTAGCCTACTGGACTATAGGGATTTAGTCAATTTTCATTGAAATTCCTAGAGAGTATTTTGCTAGATAATTTGTGTAACTTACATACACCTATTTCCATGATGTATTAGATGATGTAGGGATTCATCGATCATATTTACAACTTTTTTGGGTGCTTGAACTACTTGGAATCATAGAGCAACACCAATCTCCTTCAGTTAGCTCCTTATACTTGATGTACTTATCATGCCAATGATTCTAACATGCCTTCTCAATCTACTAACTCCACTTGGATTGGGAACACTTATTATCAAAGTGCTCCAAGTCTTCTAACCTTATGCTTGATGATTTTTGGTCATCTAACCAACCAATCTATATAATGCGTAAGGAGGGTACCATGAATTCCATGGATAGAACTCCTTTAGTGCCAAACACTAGTTAAAATGGTGTAGCCTTATTCAGGTGCTTTTAGGTCATGTAGTATGCCCAAATTACCACTAAAACATGATCATCCCAATCTTTGTGACTAATATTGTATATCTTTGTCAGGCACATTCCTAGAATTTTGTTAAAGGTTTTAGCCATGCCATTAGCTTGGGGATGATATGGGGTGGTCTTGTGGTGCACCACGATGTATTTAGTTAGAAGGATGTGTACCATATCATTAATGAAATGAGTGCCCCTATGATTGGTGAGACTTAATAGGAACCCATACTTGCTTATGATGTTCTCCCATATAAAGTGCATGGCTATCATAACTATGTAGTCTTTGGTTGGTGTGGATTCAACCCACTTGGTGAAATAGTCAGTGGCTACTAAGAAATATCTAACATGTATGCATCATGATACAAGAGTGATTGACCAAACAAAGTCAATGACCCATTTATTGAATAAAACTTGGGAAAGAATGGATAGGAGAGGAATCTCATCCTAGTGGTTTAGATTTTTGGTGTGCTAGCATAAATCACATGCCTTAGTTTACTCCTTAAAATCTTGAAACATGCTTGACCACCATAATCCTGACTACAATGCCTTATGTACCATTACATCTCTAGCATAATGAACTCTTACAATCCCTTTGTGTGATTCCTATAAGATGGAGTGTCATTTATGTTTCAAAACACACTAGAACATGACCTCATCCCTATTTAATTTGTATAACTCCCCCTCAATGAGTTGGAAGGGAGTAGTGTGGACTATGAGTTATTTCATCTCCTTAGTCAACAAAGTTTGGGGTATAAGCCCAAATGTTAGAAAAGTGATAATCATCACCAAGTCTTCAAAGATGCACTGGCCTCAATATAGATATGAATTTGGCATGTCATCCTTAATTGACACTACTAAATTACCAAAATTGATGTGAGATAAATGGTCTAACCCCAGGTTTTGCTTCCCAAGTTTGATGATAAAGGAGAAATAGAAATATTGGAAGAGAATAATACATCTGCATATGTACCCATGTAAAATATGATTGTTCATGAGGTACTTAAGTGACTCATAATCTATGAAAAATATGAATGAGGTTGCTAATAGATACTACCTAAATTTTTATAAGGTATAAACTATTGCTTGTGCCTTACACTTGGTGGTGGTGTAATTTTTCTTTACTTGTGTCAATTTCTTGCTTGTGAAGGATATGGGGTGGTCTATCTTACATTCACCTAGTTGTGCCAATATGGTGTTAATGGCAGAGCCTAAAGCATCAATGTGGACATTGAAAGGAGTAGTCTAGTCTAAAATTTATAGAATTGGCATGCTAGCCAAATTTATCTTTAGTGTTTCAAAGGCCTACACTTACTCCTTACCCTAGTAGAATGGGATATCCTAATGAAAGAGCTTCTATAGAGCCACTATGATCTTTGCATAACTCTGAATAAACTTCTTGTAGTAGACATGATGGCCTAGAAAGGTATGAACATCCTTTTGCATTGAGGGGGTATGGAACTAGATTATGATTATGATATTCATCAAAGCAATAAGCAAACCATCCTTAAAAATGATATTCCTGAGCAATTTCCCAAATAGAGTTGTGAATATGCACTTCTTTAGATTTAAAGAGATCTAGATTTGCCTGCACCACTCAAACATGAGATGTAAATTGCCATAGAGGTATTTTTAAGATCATATACAATCTAATCATCGAGATACACTTGGTGAAACTTATGGATAAAGTCCTTGAAGGTGGTGATCACTACCCTAGAGAATATAGTTGACACATTATTGAGTCCAAAAGACATCACATTATAGGAAAAATAAACCCATTTAGTTGCAAAGGTTATTTTGAGCTTATCCTCCTTGATATGCACCTAATGGTAGCTTAAAAACCCATCAGTGAAAGTGTAGATTTTGTAACCTATGAATCCATCTAGGACCTCATTGGTGAATGAGGTTGAGAATGGATCATTGACACAAGCAGCATTCAACATCTTGTAGCTAACACAAATCCATATGTACCCATCATTCTTTATGATGATGAATATTAGGCTCACCCATTTAGATTATTACGATGGGTAGATGATGCTATCCATCAACATTCCAATAATCTCCATTTTTACCTTGGCATGGAGATTAGGATTCATTTAATATGGGTGCTTCTTGACTAGGCATGCACCATCCATGAGTTTTATGCTCATTTTACTAAAAGAAGGGTGAGTGCATTTCATGTCCTGGTAGCTACATGGGAATAGGTCCTAAAATTCCTTCAAGAGGTCTACAATTCATGTCATCTTTAGCTCAGACTAATCAGTGCCTATAGTGGTAATCTTTGGTTCACCTTCTATGCTGATGTCTGCTTTAGTGGTCTTGAGTGGCGTGTGTTAGGGATCATTCTTCTCCTAATGAATATATTCAACTTGTTGGGTCCCCTTAATTATTTCAATTTGAAGATGCATCAGATCATATTCATTTTGGGCATTATCATACACTACCCATCAATGAGTAATAGTGCACTTAAAGGTATGCATAAGTGCAACCATTATATCTATTCCTTAGGGATGTCATATTCAATATCATAGACTTACCTTTTTATAGGATAGCTCCCTTCATACTTTGAAAGCACTACAAGCTTCCCTTTACTTACCTAGAACACCATTTTCTCCATCCTTTAGGCATGGGGAACCCACTTCTTCTTAGGGTGCTCAATCCTAACTAGTCCTATCTTAGCTAGCCAAGGCTTGGTTGCATGCACCAGGTAGCACCTTCAGCTAGTGACCTCATAGGCCTCTTCAACCCATTGCTCATAGGCTATATCAATTATATCAGAGGTTGATTCTACATCCTCCTATTCAAGCATTCCTTGGTCACTAGGGTTGAGATTCTTAGTTTCTTGTGTCATTAAGTTATAGATGTGGTTGATATCATCCTCAAGGTCAACACTTTCCATATATGGGGGCCCTTGGTCACTTGATAGAGGGATTAACACCCTCTCTTTTCCATTATCAAAAGTCATGTAGCACTTCTTAAAGTGCATGTTTGCATTATTAACATAACACTAGGGCCTTCTTAAGAGCACTAGATAGTTATCCTATTTTACCAACTTCATGACCTTGAAGTTGGCTTAGAATTCAATACCCATGATATCTACAGTGGCACCCTTCAAGATATTGATTGGTAACACTTGGGTATTTTTATCCATGAACAACATATGAGGTGAAGGCCTCAAGGGTGGCCACCCCATCTTTTATCAGGCATTTTTGTTAGAATATTAACCTTGGAACTCATATCTACCAAGACTTCATAAACCAACCATCCATTGATGGTAGTGTCTATCAATAATTCTTGGTCATACTTAGTGTTCTAAGTATGCCTTACTTCATAAACCTACTCTATATGTGGTACTATAACTTCTATCATTTGAGATGCAACTTATTGTGCTAGTTCTTTCCCTACATGCTTCAGAAGCAAGTCTTATAGTAGTGGTAGCATCCCTTCAGTTTGTAAGAGGCATAATATCTCAGTTAATTCCTGTACTTCATCTTCCTAGTGATCTTACATTTTATGCAAAGTGGTGACATGTGCCTCTAAATCTCTAGCCAACTAAAGTTCACCTTGTAAGTTCTATATCATGCTCATGGATTATTGTAAGATGTCCTATCATGTAGGTTTAGGATAGGGTATAGATTTTAGATTAGACCACATTATGAACTCAATGTATCTTGAATCACTATACTCTAAGCATTATTCTTGTGTTGGTGTAGTAGGTGGTTGAGTGGGAAAACTACTTTGAGTTGTGATCTACACCTTATGTGGCTCTTTTCAAGTCTATTATGACTTGGGATCCCAAATTTAATCTTTGGATTTGTGTCTCACCATTTTTGTATCTCTATCTATGCTAGGCTAACCTTGAATCATCTTTTTATACAATTTTAGGCATTTCTTGAACGTATGTGGTCCTCGATAATACCCACACATTGGGTGTATGGGGAAATCAAATTGATAATGCTTAGTCGACCCATACTTGTAACATGATCATGGTGGAAATCTTCCTCCACCACATCTTCCTCTTTACCTATGTGTACCTTGCTGATTACCATAACCCATATTGTTCTAACCATAACCTTCATTTCCTTGACCTGCCTGATCACTACTTGATGTCATTGCCTACCTTTTACCTTTTTCCATGTTTTCATGCATCTCATAAATAAATCTATAGTCCACTATTGAATGCATATAAGCATCACACATTTTCTATTATATGGTGGTGTATACTTGGATAGTGCGCTATAATAGGGGATAGTTTTGAGAGTCATATAGGACATGAAAAAATTCATATTTGAGGAGGAGGGCATGAATATTTTTTCATGGGAAATTTTTCTTGTTATTCCCCTCTATCTCATAGTCGATGTACCATAACCCACTATGAGTGTCATGTGCCAAACCAACAATCAACTTCTATAGCTAGGAGGCCATTCATGTGATCTATGCCTTCATGAATGGGCTGATGTTGGTATTAAAATTACCAACTGCCTTAGCCCATAGCATGGATTCAATCACTTCATAAAATTCCATGAAGGTCTTCATGGATAACACCCTTATACATAGTACTAATAGGCCTCTAACAAACCATTATATCTGTTAAGAGGGGTGAATGCCACATAAAAGCTTAGAGAGATGAGTTTTAAATTATGCATCATATAGGTACATGCTATAAAATAACCCTTGGATTATTTCCTTGAGTACTGTAATGCTCTGCTACTCAAAATTAGGGATATCAAACTCTTTCAACAAGGATTCCTTTAGTGCATTGTGGTCAAACATAGCTTAGTTTGGATTAAAATTTTGATACCAAGTATGGGAATGATCTAGTTGGGTGGTTATGAATTGGATTAACTTGTGATCAAGCTGAGTTATGCCCTGAGTGTGCCATTATAACTCACACTTTAGCACATGCTCCATAGCATTCTCCACATCATGATACTCGAGCTAGTACATTCCTATCTCATAATATACCTATTGGTGGGTGGTGCTACGTTCTAAAGAGATTTTTTCCCCTTGTATTTGCATTATAGGTGGCCCTATAATGACTCCAACTATTGGTTAGGGTGTTAATATTAATGTTATTGGCTATGTTTTCAAACTTATCAGTGTAGTACCACTCACTTATGGCACTGTGCCACTCCCTACAAGCTATTTCCTAATTGGCATAGCTAACATTATCTACATAATGATTCTTGTGCCTATGTTCATGTTTCATGGATTGGTACTTTATAATTTTTTTTATCCTCACTTAGTTATTCTTAGGGAATCACTTACTCGATAACACACTCTTGATCCAAATGTTGAATCCTATCAAAGTCAACATTGATAACAAGTTCAATTACTATTCTTCTATTTTATAGTGGGGAGTCTAACACACGAGCTTGCTCTTCAAGTTCAAATGGGGGAGGTGCTTTTGGTGCTTCCTCAGTCACCACATCTTGTAGGAACCCACTAGATCCTACACTGAACTACTGAGCCTAGCTTCTTACTTCTTCCTCTCTCTTTTTATGTTGTTGTAAATGAAGGGATCCTTTCCTATGCCCTTCCCACTCATTTTGGGTCCTCTCGACACTTCTAGGTTCTAGATCCTCCATCAACTTACATTTTTTATTACTATAATTTAGCCTCTAGATCTCTCAAGTGTTAGGTTATTGTTACTCCTCCATCACATCTTACCTACACTTCCCCTTCTTACCTTCTATGCTTGTCCATATGCATAATGACTTTAGCCTTCCATTCTTACAATTTCTATATTGTAATCCACTAGAAGCTTCTTTAGTTTAGTGTTAATCCATCTTATCAACACACCCCTCATTTCATAAAGAAACTTGTTCTCTACTTCTTCAGGTCATGAGAAGGTTGACACTATGAACTCTAACACATAGCTATTCAATATGCCATTCTACCACTTATCCATAACATGCATTCAAATTTCATCCGAGATTTTTAGCCGCTCTATGTGATCTATGGTCCACTTAAGGAATTAGCTATAGATACACCTTATACTAGTAGTGTAGGAAACTAATGACTAATACACATGCTCATGTAGATCGTAAAATAACACCTCATATAGATCATCATATAGTTTGGATTACACCCTTTTCTTAGCTCCTATTATTTTCACGTGGGATGCTTCTACATGAAAATATATTCCAGTTTATTTAGCTATCACTTAATGTTCTTGAGAGATAGTCAAAGCAACACTCTATTGCACCATTGTAGCAATAAAATTCAACACATGTCTTGGCAATGAAACCAAAATACTGTAAAAAAGTTCACTAGGTTAGTTTTGCACTATGTCAAACACTTAGATATCAAACTAAGTTGGTTCTAGACTTGGTGAATCTAGGCATGAACATAGAAAGGTTTTGTGCACAACATTTAATCATGCCATGGTATTGACATCATTTTCACACAAGGCAAAAGCCTTGTGTGCTCACTTGAAGTGTAACAGTGAAGGGATTGGCCTGCATTAAGATGGTTATGACATGGTGAAACTTGGGGTTCAAAGGGACTTAGTCATTAGATAGAGGGGTTTAGGTAGCCTTCTAGTGCTAGTTATTTGGGGAAGGTCAATAGGTGTAAGCCTTCTTGGAGACATAGGTCCTAAGGTACAAGTCCATTTCTAACTAGACTGAGCATTCATAGGTGCAAGCTATTGAATAGTAGGTTAAGGGTCATTCAAATACTTATGTAAGTCATAAGGATGGATTGGGTTCAAGTAGTCATTCTCAAGGTAGTGCTTAAGCATGAGTCTTAGGGCTTTGGCATAATCTGGTTCCAACACTTAACCTATTTAGGTAGATCAAAGTTGCTAAATGGCATAAGGACACTATTAATGACCAAGGTTGAACCTCCATATCATTATAATCTTTAGTAAAAAACTATAGCATTATTATTAGATAACTAAGACATCATATGGCAAGATGCTATCTATATTGTAAGAATCAACACATCATTTCATCAACCACATTCTTCATTATTTAATAGTTCATTATATAAAGTTCAAGTATATAACAAAATCTATACTATTTATAATATTACTCATGCTCAATGGTTCACAGGTGAGCTTTGGGTATACATTCAAATGCTAATCTACTATAAGTAGAATATGAAATACTAATGGAAGATCTCTTTTTTTCCAGAGCTCTACTATACTTCATTGCCTCCCGTTTCATCTTCAAAATCAAGTCTTATTTTATAGGAGGTTGTGAGTCTCCTGTTAGGTCAGATGGGCACATGCCAAGTGATGAGCTATCATGAATTTTTTAACTCTAATACACTATCCAAGTTAGATAAGTACACACTGTATTCTAAGAATTCACTTGGGGGGTTGCTATCTCACTTTCTCCACTCTTTGACATCTGTGCTTCTTAAGCCACCACATACAAGTCTTGGTAGGGATGTCCCTTAAAATTTGATACCATTCAACCACCTGATAGCTAGCATGAGATCCTTGGATACTCCTCTAGCTAATGCCAAAATGTATAAAAAGGGAGCAACCACTCCACAAGTTACCTCATGTTGAGATAGGTCCAATTGGCATAGTCCCATTTTATTTCCACAAAATGGGGCCCAACATGCTTACTATATCAAAATGAAATTATGGATCATAATTTTGAACAACTTACAATGACATTTAATTTCAATTATGATGAGCTAGTTCAAATGTGAATATTTATTAATAAGGATAATTATAATAACTATCAAGACCAGAGTTATAACTATTTACATTTTAAAAAAAACAAAGAAAAGTAAAGAAGGAAAACACACAAATGTAACCTAACTTAAAATCAAGATATGAATAATCAAGACTTAAGTAATAACAAGAATGTATATAAAAGTAAAGAAAGAACAACTTTAAGAAACAACATGAAAGCAAGGTATGAATAATCAAGCTCCATGTGCACTATCAAAATGTACTTAAAAAAATAAGAAAGAACAAGACCAAATGGTAAAAAAAATATCAAGAAGAAACAATAAAATAATGGAATAAATAAAGAGATAATAAAGATCAACAAAACACCAATAAAAATCAAATAAACACACACAAACAAGAGTTAGTCATAGTGTTAGTGCAGTTTGAAAATAATCGTTCAAGTACATGTAGTAGAGGTGCTACATTATAAAATAGTATAATAATAAAAAAGGACACAAAGTTTCCTCCAAGAAATATGGAAATAACACAAAATAAAATGGGGGTAAGAGAATAAAAGGAATAAGGTGGCCAAGTTGAGTCCAGATTTACAAGACAAATGGATGCTGCCTACATAGTTACATGGATGTGAGGTCCAACATGAAATTTAGGCCAAATGAAGTTTTCCCAAGAAATGGGATAGAATAAAGGTGATGATAAGAAAACATGATTGATTTTGTAGTGGAAATAAGGAAAATGAACTCGTAAAATGGTGAGAGTGTTCAAATTAGTGCTTATAAAATGGCAAGAGCGTGTAAATCATAATAAACAAAAGTATAAGATAATGTTTTTGTTTGTTTTGTCTATAATTTTATAATGTTTTTGTGTTTTTGAGAATAATAAATAGAAATGAAATATTAACAAAAGGTTCAGGGTACTACCTAGCTGAGGAGTTGCACGTCCATAGGTAAGAGTTTAAGCTGCAAATAAATTGACTACAATAGGGATCATGGATATAAAAAATAGAACAATGAACTAACTAATAAATGAGATGTAAATCCAAGAGTATAAGTTCATATAATAGATAAATCCAATTGTAATGTCCCTACTCAAAAATCAGTGATAGTGAGATCTTGTTAAGGCAACAATGCCTACCAAACAACAACAAAGTAATAATAAAACAATATACAACACTATATAAATCTGAAAAACCATTCAATAAGAAAAACCATGAGCTGATGTATCCATGTTCACTTTTCTATAAAAAAAAGTTGCAAAAATACTATCCATGTTGAATTAATTTGTAGAACTATCATTGAATGTGTTTGTGAATGTCTATGAATCATAATCAGGATCATAATTGGTCAAGGGTAAAATTATCTAGATTAGAACAACCCATGATATAAAAACAATATGGTTATAAATAGAATGGTCAGAAATGAATAAAATCCAAAATAAGATGGTCCAGGGTAGGATAAAATGAGTCAAGATGGAATATAAATGATATAGAGTGCCAATGGTCCAAAGATTCAACTGTCCAAAGTCATAAAAGAATGTGGTTCTCATAAAAATAGTCTAGGATAATTTAAAATGAATATGGTCAAAAAGAGGATGGTCCAATATATAATGGTAGGATAAAATAACTTCATCACAAGTTTCCCCTAAGTGAGGGGTCTTGTAGATAATGGTTAAAAATCTATCAAGCATAAAATTGCTTGAGATGCACAATGTTCATGGGATTTGGAAGTTCCTCACCACCTAGAATAGCCAGTCGATATGCCCCTAATCCATAATTTGTTATGATAATATAGGGTCCAAGCTAATTAGGTAGAAACTTACCCTTTTTCTTAAATTTAGAATTTGTGTTCTTTTGTTTCTCTTTCAAGAAAAAATCACCAACTTTAATCTCGTGAGGGAGAATGTGCTTGTTGTAGCTTCTATGCATCTATACTTATAGGCTTGTAAGTTTTCTAGGGCAGCCAAACCCTATCATCAAGGATTTATAGTTATTATAACTTTGAGACTCTATAATCTTTGTTATCTTTAATATGTTAGAGGTATAATCAATGAGAAGGGGGGGGGGGTGAATCAGTGATCCCAGATATTTCAATTATAATTTTAGTACTTTTGAACTATTAATCAATCAACATATATCAACTTTATCAAGAAACATAACAAGAGTTCTCATTCATTCAATGCATACATAAGAATAAACACATAAAAAAAAGTTCTTGAGGGAAAACCTCATATGGAATAAAACCCAATCTCAAGCCTACAACACAATGGACTACTATCCTATAAGAAATTACACACAAGAGACTGATCAACTCCTTTAGACCAACAAACTTTGATCATATCCACTTGACCAAAGGTATTTATTAAAACACATGTTTCATAAGGAACAACTACCCCTAAGGAAGAATAAGTACTTTAGACCCTCATTTGAACACCCCAACCTTAGAAATGATGTCTTCACCACCTGATGATGTATCTCTATTTTCTAACCTCTACATAATCTCTCTCTATCTCAAACAAGCCTCCCACATAGGTGTGTCACAAATTCTTTCCTTCTTCACTCAAACTATCCTCATATGCACACTCAAACCTTTTTACATATCTTTAAAATAAAATATCACTTATATAACATTAGAAATATGACCTAGAGGTCATAACATAGTCAATAATCTGCTTTACTTCTTAATCCATCCATTGGGCACATCTACTTTTCCTTTACTCCATCTCTCTCAGATACACACTTTGCACTCTCTCACAAAGCATTCTAAAAGCATAGAAATCATCTCATATAGTTCCACAATTTATAGAGAATAATGAATTTAAAATATCACAATATTTCCTTATTATACACAAAACATGCTTTCACCCTTAAGACATCTCACATGGGTCACACTTAATCATAATCCACTTTCAAATAGGCCTAAGTCACTTTTAGGTCATATGGAGACCTATTTAGCTCTTTGACACTTCCTCAAGAAAAATAAAATACAAGAATAATTTTTAAATGCATGGAATAATTTATTATTATCTATAGGTCCTCCTTAAGTGCCAACAATAATCATAGTACCCTTTTGTTTAAGCATAATTTGCTCAAACAACTCTCTATACACAGTCATTATGAGCAAACACATAGCCACCTTTTGAGTCTTTTTTTTATATTACATATGATTTTTAAATACTTAATAATGAAAAAAAAAGTCCTTATGGAGTATATAATGATCCCATATATCTAATTCATCAAGAGATATTGAAACAACATCAAAATGAGCTCAAATATCTTTTTTGGGTCACTTGCAGAACATATATGAAAATAGTCAAATTTGGAGCTCAATATATTTGTATATACAAAATTTAAGATCTTAAAATTAGGTGAATTATATGTAACATGCATTCCTCTCCATATTTTATTTTTATATCATAAGCAAATTTTTTCTAGATCAAAAGTTATAGCCAAAATACACAGACTAGTTTTTCCCTTTGTTAAAATTCAAATATTTATATGTCAATGATCATAATTAAACTTCAAACACTAAGCTCACATATCATGTCCTCTATACTTAGATAAAATTTTAATCATTTATATTTTTAAAAATTTAATGCATATATTCTGATTTTGAAATGTTAAACCTCAGTCACTTTGACCTCATCTCGTGCAATCTTGTAATGTTGACTCATCATGCACTGTCGATCTCTCTGGATCAACCAAGTATTTAATATGAAACATGCACCATTAGATAAACCTATATGAACAATATATCATGATTATATATTTATCCTTTACCTTTTATTATTCATTAAAAAACATGCACTTGGAACCATCATGTTGCATCCTAACATCTTGGAATAAACACGCTTTGTTGATCTTTTTATAAGGAGCTTGATCTTTACCCAGTTTAAGCATCAAACAATTTGAATTATTTAAATTTATACACATCATAAATATATATTTATGAAATATTTCACACCATTTTATCTCCATTTTGTCTTAAACTTTAACTTCATGTAAATTTGGCTTAGTATGGGAACCATTGCAATATGCCTGGAAGGCCAACTTTGGACCACAATAACTTTTGCCTCGCTCACTCTCATGATATAAAATTTGGACCATATTATATCATAAAATTTGAGAATCCAACCATGTTTAAAATTAATCTTAAAACCTTTAGTCATATGAGATATAACACAATTAATTTTCTCACTCATATTTCTTTCTACCACAGAGCCAACTTTGTCAAGAACTAGTCTGGAAGGCTAACTTTGAACATGCACATCTTTGGACGTGCTTTAATTATTATTCTAAAATTTAACACAAATAAAATTGGATAGAAAATTAACAAACCCATATGATCACCTTCTCCTAAAACATCCACATGTATGAGATATTCCACCATCAAAATTATTACTTGGCTCTTCTTGCCATTTTCCAAATTTGGCTAAGTATGGGAAAACATTGTCAAAATGCTTGTGAGCCCAAATTTTCACCCACATATTTTTGACTATGCTTAGGCACGTGACCTAATATTTAGTGAATATAAAATATTTAATAATTTTATCACAACCATAGGACCAACTCCCCCTAACTCATCTACATGTGGAAATGATGATGTCAACAAACTACCTACTTAGATTTTATACCACTAAACCCAAACTATCTAGATGAAAACTATGGACTACCAGATGAATTCCTCTCATGCACACAAGCTATAAAATCATCCTTGACTAATTATATGACCCATTTCACATGTTAAAATCACCATACTCATCCTTAAACATCTCTAATCAAGCCAAAACTAAAGATCAACCAAGGTAACTTCAAGCACACTAGGACACACATATTGTACATTTTGTCATTGTTACTTATGTTATGAAAGCACTTCATCCACTCACTAGGACACCTCCATGACATCACCCTAACATAATTGAAAAATATCCAATAATTTTCCCCTTTTTAATTTATGTTAACAAACATCATTCAAGTCACCTTATTTCTATTTAAGCACTCTCACAATAAGAAAATTTTGCCCCTTTGACACAATGACAAAGTGGGCATCGATCTAATCCTAAGGACATAACAATACCATAAAATAGTAGAGTACCATATTATAAATATGATACAAACTCCCCCTTACCTTTAGCCTAACTCTTCCTACCTTGACACCTTCCTCTTGTTCCATACTAATACTCTCTTCTATCAAGCACTGCAACTAATGAAGAAAGAACACACAAAATATTAAAATCTAATGGAACTCACCAAGAGACATATAATAGGGAATCACCCGAATATTTTTGATCCATTTCACAATTTTATCATTTTCATATTTTCATACATATGAGAAACCACCATGCAAGCTTACTATCCTTCTCTCTCAAGACACTTCCATGACCACCAACTCTACATCTACACTATAGCTACTTTACAAACCCTTGGAGCAAGCTCATGAAATTGTTGCTCATCCTTAATCAAATACCATCTATTTATTCATATAGAAAGAAATGACACCCAATATTTGTCTTAGATACTCAAATGTAGCTTTTGATAATGGTTTAGCGATAATATCTACAAGCTACTCTTTTGTAAGCACATACTCCAACTTAACACTTTGATTATTCACTTATTCTCTCAAGAGATGATATATAATAGGAATGTGCTTTGTTTTTGAGTGCATAATAAGATTTTTTGAGATACTGATTAAACTAGTGTTGTCACAATGGATAGAACAAGGTCCATTTTATCTTACCTTATAATCTTCTAAAGTTTATTTCATCCACATGACTTGCATAGAATAAAAAGTAACTACTATATATTTAGCTTTTATAGTTGATAGAGATGATGAGGCTTGATTCTTGCTTAGATAAAACACTGAGCATTCCCCCATGAAGAAGACCCCACCAATGGTACTTCTCTTATCATCCACACAAATTACCCAATCTACATCAGTATAAGATTTCAAAGAGAATTCTTTACTCCTAAGATACCTTAAACTATGCTCTATGGTGCCTTTGAGATATCTCAAGATATTTTTGACTAATTTTAAGTGAGATTATATACAGTTAGCTTGAAGCCTTCCTAAAAGACCCACTTATTTCATGATATTAATCCTAAAAGAAATAGAGTACAAAATACTTCTAATCATAGATCTATACAAAGTTTGATCAAATTTTGGTGAGTCATCTAGTTTACTTAACTTGCACCCTGTGATCATTGGAGTACCCATTAGCTTAAAATCCATCATGTCAAACTTCCTTACCATGTAATTGATGTATTTAGCTTGTGAAATGAATATCCTTGCATCAATTTGATTAATCTATAATCCTAAGAAGAAAGATAGTTCTCCCAACATTGACATTTTAAACTCAGTCTTCATAATATTTGCAAATTCTCTTCTTATTTTATCATTATCAGATCCAAAAAATATGTCATTAACATACGCAACAACAATTAATTAATGATTTACTTATATCTTAATGTAAAAATTACTATTAGCTACCCCATTTTTAGAACCTTAACTCAAAAGATACTTATCCAACCTATCATACCAAGATCTAAGAGATTGTTTAAGACCATACAAAGCCTTCTTCAATTTACACATAAAATATTGATTAATTAAAATGAAGTATCCTTTAGGTAACTCAATGTAGATTTATTATTTTAATTTTCCATTCAATAATGCATATTTCACATCCATTTGATATACCTTAAAAACCTTTAAGCTTGCATATGCTAAGAAGAGTCTAATTACTTCCAATCTTGCCATGGGAGCAAAAGTCTCATCAAAATCTATTCCTTCAACCTGAGCATATCCTTTACACACCAATATAGCCTTGTGACTTCTCCTTTCTCATTCATCTTATTTTTGAAAACCCACTTGGTACCTATCACATTTTTATCTTTTGGTTTAGGAAATAAGTCCCATATTTCATTCCTTTCTATTTGATCAATTTCTTCATCTATTGCATCATTCCAACTTTCATCTTTGCTAGATTCCATGAATGTTTTGGGTTCAATCAAGGAAAATAGAGTTGAGTCTTATTAATTTTGACTGATCAAAATTCTCTTTCTATTCTGCAACCTTACACCAACATTTCCAATAATTTGAGAGATTGGATGATCTTTCTAAATTCTTCTAGATGGAGCGTTAGAATCTTGTCTTTCTTCATCTTCTTCATCTTCATCATCTATTTGAATAGATAACTCATCATTGTTTGCAATAGAATTTTGAATTAAATCACTTACCTATACTTTTGTCTTCTTGACTCTACTTGTCTCATCTACCCTTACATTTGAACTTTCAATAATCTTGTGAAGTCTCTTGTTGAAGCACCTATAGGTAGTACTAATATAAGAATAACCTATAAATATGCCTTCATCAGATCTTGAATCAAATTTGCTAATAAAGCACCTACTCCCAAACACTCTAAAATGATTGACCTTAGTTTCTCTATTCTTTAATAACTCATAATGAGATTTATTACCATTTATTATAATTTGACACCTATTTAGGATGTAAATAAAAGTGTTGGATGCTTCTTCCCAATAGCCATCTAATAATTTTGCATCTTGAATCATGGTTCTACCCATCAAAAAAATAGTCCTATTCTTCCTTTCAACCACACCATTCTATTTTAGTGTTTTAGAAATAGAATATTGTCTTTTTATCCCATGTTATTCACAAAAATCATCAAACTTATGAGACCAAAACTCACCTCTTTTTTCACACTTGATCTTTGAACCTTTATCATTTTCCATAAGATCTTTGAATCCTTGTAAAATCTTTTGGTTTTTTTTTAAAGAAAGAATATCCAAGTCATCCTAGTAAAATGATCAATGAGAAGCATGAAGTAGCTATTAAATTCAATACTTTGGGTTCTCATAGGTCCACATAGATCAGTGTGGTTCAACTCTAATGGATTTATAGTCAAGAACTCCTTGGATTTGTATCTTTTTTTGGCTTGCTTCCCATGAAGACATGCCTTGCAAAGAGAATGAGGAATCTTAGAAGTCTTAGGCTTATACCTTATTGACCCCTTTGAACTAATCTTTACCATGTTATCAAAATTTATATATCCAAGCCTTCTATGCCAAATCCAACTTTCTTCCAATTAACTCATGAAGCACTCATATTTCTTAGATTCATGGAATACATACATGTTATTATCTATTTTATACACATTTGCAACTAATTTTCCAACCTTTCTTACTTCAAACATCATCATGAAAAGTTAAAACATTTCCTTATTTACACATTTGGCTCACAATTAAAAGATTATGTTTTAAACCTTCTACATTTAAGACATTTTATATCCTACAATAACCATTATCTAAACTCATAGTACCTTTGCCAATTATGTTAGTAGATTTATTTTCACCAAATCTTATTGAACCAGTGTTGGTCTTCCTAAAAGAGAACTTGATCTTGTCTCTTATCAAATGATTTGAGCATCCACTATCTACAAACCATCTCTTGTTCCCATCTTCTTGATTATGAAAGGATTCTTGAACAAACATTGATTCTTCCTTTGGTGGACCACTTGAATTTAGTTTCTTTTTTTCTTCAGTCTTAGATTTAGTGTTTTTAAACCATTTGATGATGTCAATGACTTGTATATCCTTTGTTGGTTATAATTGTATCATATAAGACTCCTTTTAATCTCTGGAGATAAAGCATAATCCCTATATCTATGACCAAATTGACTATAGGAGATATATTATCCATTAAAAACATCACTAAAATTTGACCTACCTTTCTCTTGATCATTACATGTTTATGAATTTTAATTCTTGATCCTTTTGGTGGAGCTAAAATCCCTTTTGTCCTTGGATAAGAGCATATTTGATTAAGCGATGACTTTATTTTCACATTGTTCCATCCTTGGATTGAAACATTTATTCACCAAGACCTATATATTTTTTACTATTGCCTTTAGATATTGTACTTATATCTTCACATCATCCATGCTTGCATTAACATTTGATAAAACACATACTAGTTTGTCTTGAAGATAAGCCACAGTCTCTTTATCGTCCATTGTACCTTTGATCACCTTCAAGCAGTTAAACTTTCAAGAAGGACCTAATCTAATACCAATTATTAGGGGTACAATCACTAAGAGGGGGGTGAATAAATGAGCCTAGATATTTCAATTTCAATTACAGTCTTTTTAAACTATTAAGCAATCAACACATATCAACTTGATCAATCAACATTAACAAGAGAGCTCATTCATTTAATACATACACAAGATCAAACACACAACACAAAGTTCCTATGGGAAAACCTCACAGGGAATAAAACCCACTCTCAAGCCTGCAACACAATGGACTACTATCCTATAATAAATTAAAAATAAGAGACTAATCAAATCCTTTAAACCAATCAACCTTGATCATATCTTCCTAAGCAAAGGTATTTAGTGAAATACCTATTTCACAAAGAGAAACTACACCTAAAGAAGACCAAGTCCTTTAGACCCTCCTTTGAACACCTAAACCTTAGAAATGATGTCTTCAACACTTGATGATGGATATATATTTTCTAACCTCTGCATAAACTCTCTCTCTATCTCAAATAGGCCTCTCACATAGGCATGCCACAAAATCTTTCCTTCTTCACTCAAACTACCCTCATATACACTCTCAGACCTCTTTGCATATATTAAAACTATAAGATCAATTATATAACATCAAAAATATGACATATAGTTCATACACAGTAAATTTTTTTCTCTAATTCTCAACCCATCCACTGGGCACATCTACTTCTCCTTTGCTCCACCACTCTCACATACACACCTTGCACTCTCTCACAAAGCCTTCCACAAGCCTAGAAACCATCTAATTTGGTTCCATAATTTATAGAGAAATCATGAATTAAAAATATTCTAATATTTAATTATCAACAAAAAAACATGCCTTCACCCTTAAGGCATCTCACATGGGTCAGACTTAAGCACAATCCACTTCCAAATAGGCCTAAATCAGTTTTAGGTCCTATAGAGACCCATTCAGCTCTTTGATACCTCTTCAAGAAAAATAAAAGATAGGAACACTTTAAAAATTCATGGAATCATTCAAAATTATCTATAAGTACTCTTTAAGTTCCAATAATCATCACAGTACCCTTTTGCTTAAGCACAATTTGCTCAAAAAACTCTTTATACACACAGTCATTATGAGCGAACACACAATCACATTCTGAGTCTTTGTTCATACTAAATATGATTGTTTAATAATTAATAATTCACATATAAGATCATAATGGAGTATAAAAAAATATTGTATATCTAATTCATTAAGAGATTGAAAAAATCAAAACGAGCTCGAATATCCTTTGTGGGTCACTTGCAAAACATATACAAAAACATAGTCAAATTTAGAGATAAATATATTTGTTTATAAAAACTTATGTATCTTAAAATTAGGTTAATTATATGAATCATGGATTCATATTCATATTTTATTTTTACATCATGATCAAAGTTTTCCTAGATCAAAAGTTATAGCCAAAATACATAGACTAGTTTTTCCATTTATTAAAATTCAAATATTTAAATGTCAATGGTCACATTTAAAATTCAAATAATGAAATTACATCTCATGTCATTGATACACAAATAAATTATTAAAAATTTATTTTATATTAAATTTAATGCATAAGTGCTAATTCTCTAACTTTAAACCTCAGTCACTTTATCCTCATCTCATGTAATCTTACAATGTTGACTCATTATGTACCATCGATCTCTATAGATCCAGTAGGTCTTTGATATGCAACACACACAATTTGATAAAATTTTATGAAAAATTGATCATAATTATATATTTATACTTTAAATTTTCTTAGTTATTAAATAATGTGCAATTGGCACCATCTCACTGCATCTTGATGTCTCAGAATAAACATGCTCCATCGATCCTTTTGTAAGGAGCTTGATCTTTACCTAGTTTAAGCATCAAACACTTTAAATTGTTTGAATTGATGTGAACCATAGATATATATGTATGAAATAATATGTATTTTTAGATATACATTTGGTCCTAAGCTTTAACTTCATGCATATTTGGCTAAATATGGGAACCATTACAATATGCCTGGAAGGCCAACTTTGGACCACAATAAATTTTACCTCGCTCAATCGCATGATCTAAAATTTGGACCATATGATATCCTCATATAGGAGAATATAAAAATGTGTAAAAATTATCATGAAACATTTTATCATGTGAGATATAACTCCTTTAATTTACTCACTCATATTTTTTTTGCCATAGAGCCAACTTTGTCAAGTAATGGTCTAGAAGGTCAACTTTAAACATGCATATATTTTGATGCACTTCAACGCATGATATAAAATTTTAAAAAAATAAACCAAGATGAAAATAAACAAACCCATATGATCAAATTATTATGAAATTTACACATGTGAAATATTCTACCATAAAAATGCTTACTTGGCTCTTCTTACCAATTTGTAAATTTGGCTAAGTATGGGAAAACATTATCAAAATGCCTGTGAGCCAAAATTTGCACTCTCATATCTTTGACTAAGCTTGGGTGAATTGCATAATATTTATAATTTATTAATGAGGTATAAATATGATCATTACCATATGAATAACTCCCCCTAACTCATCCACACATGGTAATGGTGATGTTAGGAAACTGCTTACTCAGATTTTTTGCCACTAAACCCAAACTATCTAGATGAAAACTATGGACTACCAGATTAATTAAAATAATGAAAAAAAAATATATAATTATCCTTAACCAATTATAGGACCCATTTAACATGATTAAATCACCATATTCATCCCTAAACATCTCTAATTGAGCCAAAACTAAAGATCAACCAAGCCAACTTCAAAAACACTACGATAAGCATATTACACACTTTGTCATTGTTGTTTAGATTATCAAAGAACTTAATAAATGCACTAGGACACCTCCATGACATTGGAATGCCATAATTTACAAATACCCAACATAATATTATCCAAAGATACTCACAATGAAGGTAACTCAATCTCAATCGGGATAATATCTTTTGTACCATAAACAAGGGAGTTTGGAGTGGCTCATGTAGGGGTTCGATGACTAGTTCAATAAGCCCAAAGGGAAAAAAAATTAAAGTGATGATTATATCTAGCATCATTAACAATATTATTAATTATGGCCATAATGGTTTTGTTTTATACCTTAGATTATCTGTTATACTTTAGGTTATATGGTGTGGATTTCTTGTGCTTGATTTTGAACTTTGCACAAAGTTATTTAACATTTTTTTTACAAATGATCTTCCATTATTAGATATAATTCATGCTAGGATGACATATTGATAAATTATATGGTAATGCATAAACTTGGAAATTTGTTTACTAGTGATGTAAGTGAGAGGAATGGCCTCAATCCACTTAGTAAAATACTTGGTAGCAATGAGAATATGTTTATGGCCATATGAAGATGATGGTTTTATTTTCCTAATGAGATCAAGGCCCCATGTAGAAAATGGACATGGTGTAGTGATCGACTGTAGTGGTAATGAAGGCGTGTGTATCAAATTTCCATGTTATTGACAAGGAAGACACTTTCTTACATAATTGCAAGCATCTATCTCCATTTTGGACCAATAGTAACCTATTATGAGAATATTTTTAGCTAAGATCACACCATTAGTGTGGGACCCACACATTCATTCATGAACCTCTCTAAGAGATAGCTTGTATTCTACTGAAGATAAACAATAAATTAGCATTCCATCATAGCCTTTATGATAAAATGTGTTTCCAAAGAGGGTATAACAAGCTATGTAGTGAAGGAAAAGTTTCATTTGATTATTAGAAAGGTCAAGAAAAAACACATGATCATGGAAATAATTATAAAAGTCTTGAAACTAAGGTAGTTCAGGTGTGGGATTGGGACTAGTAATGGTGCATAGCCTTTCTGAATTTAGAAAGACATGAGTAGACTGAAAAATATTTTAAATGAGAAACTGATAATCTTTAGCACTACTTTCAATCTATATCATAAACCCAATTATTTCCATTGTATCAACAGATCTATTTCTACCTCATAGTACTTGTTCAAAATGTATAGATTTAAAATGAGTCTTGAGATTATCCACAATGTGCTTGTAAGGTACAAGCTTGTCATCCATAGTCTAACACTAATCTATGGTTTGATTGATGATCAATTAGGAATCACAATATACCATTAAATGTTGGATATTCCACTATAGTAAAAGATAAAGTCCTATAATAAGTGCTTCATACTTAGCCATATTGTTAGTACAATGAAAATTGATATGAAATGCTTTGGGAATTAGATCCCCTTATGGTGTAATGAATAAAATGTCAACTCTAGATCCATAAAAAGTAAAGGAACCATCAAAATATAGTTTCCATTGTTTAGGTGCATGTTGTGCTTCTTCTACTACCATAATAGAATCATCTGGGAAGTTGAATATGAGTGGTTGAGTATCTATAATAGGGTCTTCTACAAGTTGATCAATAATAACCTACCCCTTAAGAGACTTATGATTTTTTTGATACTCAACATCAAATTTTATTAGGAGCATAACCCATTTGGCCATACATCCTATGACAGACTCTTTAGATAATAAAAATTTGAGATGATCTAATTTAGCAATAATAATGGTTCTATGGTTTATCATATAATATCACAAATTTTGGGAGGAAAATACCATAGATAAACATGCCTTCTCAATAGGCATATAATTGTGTTCATAAGACACTATTATGAAACTTAAATAATAGACTACATGTTCTTTACCTTGATCATCATGTTGGGCTAAAAATGCCCCCATTGCATGATCAGTCACTGATATGTTAAGAATCAATGGTTATTTAGGTTTTGGTAGTCTCAAAATTGGAAGATTAGCCAAATATGTTATAAGATTCACAAATGCTAATTTACACTCATGGTCCCATTGAAACATGACCCCCTTTTTCAAGAGAAGTGTAAATGGGTGGCACTTATCTGCCAATTGAGAAATGAAGTTGTAAATAGTCTAAATTTTTCCTTGTAGGCTTTGAATCTATTTAAAATTTAAAGGTGTTTCAACAATGGCCTCTTATCAGGGTTAAATTTGATCCCTCTTTATGATATAATAAATCCTAGTAATTTTATTGAAGTGACACCAAAGACACACTTTTCAAAGATACTTTATAGAACATTAGGATGTCTAGAACATGTTCTTGATTTAAATAGGATGTCATCAACATAGTCCTCAACAATATCATGTATCATGTCATGGAAGATGATAGTCATAACATACTAATAAGTGGCCTTAACATTCTTAAGGACAAATGGCATGACTTGATAACAAAATTTTCCCCATGACATGGTGAATGTAGTCTTGTGTTGATCTTCTTGGGCTATTTTTATTTGATTGTATCCATAAAATCTATCCATGAGGGATAACATCTCATACCTAGTAGTAGATTTGATAATCATGTCAATGTTGGGTAGAGGAAAATCATATTTAGGGCATGATTTGTTGATATCTCTAAAATTAGTACAAAGACATATACCCTATGGATTTTTGTTGACTGAAACTATGTTTGATATCTATTTATAATAGTCTAGTGGTCTAATAAAACCTACTACTAATAACTTATCCAGTTTGGATTTTACCAATAGAGCGATGCATGAATGCATCTTCCTTAATTTTTAATTGATTGGCCTAAAATATGGATGGAAAACAAGGTGATGCAAAACTAAGTGAGGGTCTAATCCTAGCATATCAGAATATGCTCATGCAAAAATATTAATAAAATCCTTCAAAATGGATATAATTTGTTCTTGCTTCTCATCAGTGAAAGAAGTTCCAAGGTTCATCATATGTTCCAAAGTTCACTTCAACAGTGTTTTTTACAAGGAGTGTGGACTGATCTTCTTGAATAGTAGGAAACATGTGATCATGATCTTCTTCTTCTAATATAATTTCTTGTTGTTCCTCCTAAAGATATAGATAATATGACAAATCTTAATTTTCCAAATCAGGTAATGTCCAACTAGAAAATTTTTAAGAATGTTAAGAGTGAGACACTCAAATACTTATTGTTGTGACATGATGCTAGTGCTGGCTATAGAGCTAGGACTTGATGAAACTTGTACATCCTTTGGGGATGAGTAAACTTTCCCATCTAGGAGTGCCTAAAAAGGTTTTCACTCAAGGGTTTTCCTTTTTCTTTACTTTTCCTTGACCAATGAGTGCCTCAAAGAGGTTTTCACCTAAAGATCTTGATGTTTTATCTTTTTCATGACCAAGAAAATTTTCCTTCTCTCCAAAGTAGGCAAAAGGATCTAATGAAAAATCAAAGCCTTATTTATGATCACCAATTGGTAATCCATCTCTAAGGCCCATATACTCTGCAATAAATTATTCATTTTGGAATTCATCAAGGCATATGACTAAATTTTGCTAGCCCTAATCAATGAGTTTGGGATGGAAAAAATATAGGGAACAATGGGGTGTTAAGGTCATAATGAAATTTGAATCATATAAGTTTGTGTCAGCAAGCTCATCAAAAAGGCTATAATGGGATGCTACATCACTATCAATAGTCTCATCACTAGTCAATTTAGAAAGAATCACTATCAAAAGTCATGAGGTCACCTCGAGGTAGTATAAATCTAAGACCTTGATTCAAGTTAGGTTTAAAAATTAATAAAAGTTCTAGGATTCTTTGTGATCATGGGCTAAGGCCTTTCTTATATAATCAAAATTATCCATGATCCGATTAGGGATAGGATATTTTAGATTCTAAAATTAATGAACATTTTCATCAAAATATAACCAATATCCTTTAGTGGAAGCCTCTGAATATTGTTTTGGCAAAGTAATGGTATAAATACCATGGTGGTTTCTTTGTTTCTTTTTTCTATTGCCAAATCATGTTGGGTCTATTAGGGATTTTGGAAGGTTTGGGTTTACCAAATGCTTTGGGAGACTTGGGAAACATAAAAACATAGAAGACATCCTTAAGATGGTACGTGAAAATGCTCACATATTTTATAACAACTTGATTTATAAGAGTTTCAAGAAATGGATCAACCAAAGTGGAAACAAGGTCACTAGGGTTGATATAATTGGGTTTTGGTGGATGCAAAACTATTGACTTATTATTTTTAATGAATTCAAAATCATGATAATAGTTATAATTATGATATTCATCCTTTAGATGTTTGTAATACTGATAAGGCTATAGATCAACCAAAATGGTGACCTCAATCCCATCATGAGGAAACATAAGGCACTGATGAAAGGTAGATGGAATGATCTATACTTCATAGATCTAAGGATGAATAAGAATTATGTTATAAGGCAACTCAATATCCACAATATATAACAAAGTTTTATGGGACATAAACCTAAAAATGATTGTCCAAAAAATAGTACTAGAAGACTCCCTCTTAATGTTGTCATATGCCATGGTGATCATTGTTGTCCCCAAAAATAGACTTCTCATTTTTTAGACAACATGTGAATTATTTTGGTTAAATAGACCAAAATAGTCTCTTCCATTTTAAAAATTTGTTTTGAGCATTCAAATTCCTCATTTTTCAAGCTTCTCAGAATCTACGAACTCTACAGGCTTGATTTCTATAGACTCAGTAGGCTAGAATACTCTGTAGGAAGGAAAATCTATAGACTCTACAGGCCAAGTTCAACAGACTTCATAGGTTGATTTCTATAGACTATACAAGAAAGAAGCAAGCTCTCAACACTTAGGAGATTTCAAAGTTGGTTCAATGACCAGGTTTAACCAAAACAGTTCATCAGCAAGCTTCTAAGCAAGGATTGAACCATTGAACCGTTGAACCTTGAACCATTTTGGTTTAACAAGTTTAACAGGTTCAAAGATTCAACATCAGTAGCAAAAGTTCAAGAGGTTCAATGGACTAATGGTTCAATAGGTTCAAAGGCTTCTACAAGCAGGTTCAATCAAGGTTCGACAAATTTCTAAGGCGTGAACCATTGAATCGTTGAACCATTGAACCACTTTGGTTTAAAGGTTCAACAGGTTCAAGGTTCAAGAGGTTCAAAACATTTGGTTCAATGAGGATCAAAAGGAATTAGCCAAATCAACAAGAATGAACCAATTAAACTGATGAACCATTTAACCACTTTGGTTCTAAGGTTCAACAGGTTTAAGGTTCAAGGTTCAATAGGTTTAATGAGGCTTGTTCCAAAGAATCTTGGTTCAAGCGGTCAAAGGGAATGAACCATTGAATGATTGAACCAAAGTTGGTTTAACTGGTTAGTTCAATTGATAGGTTTAAGGGGTTGCCCCAAAGTCAAAGGATCAAATACCCTTATGGAGGGCAGGAAGAAGGCACATGGACCAATTGAAAAGACCAAAAGACAAAGGGATTTCCTGTGGGAAAAAGAGTAAGGCAAAGAAATGAATTATTTTAGACTTTTGTCTGAAGGAATTCCTTCAGAAAAAAATTCCAAAGGAATTTAGAAAGGTTGTGGGAGGAAAGCCTGAAGGAATTTCCAAAGGCCAAAGACAAAGAAATAATTCTTACAGAATTTTTGTCTGCAAGAAAATGTCCGTGGAAAAAGTCTGTGGGAAAATGTACATGGGAAAGATCTAAAGGAATCCAAAGATAAAAGGCTACCAAAAAACCCTGAAGGGTAGGTGCCTTTGTGGGGGACTCTTGGATACCAAATTAAAGAACACTTCCCCAAATCCGAAGGGTCACCTTCCCTTTGAGACGATGCAAAACAAGAACTTAGTGACCAGCCGAAAGAAAGAAGCCTGAAGGCCATCTTAAGACCACCTAAAGGGTAGATACCCTTGTGGGGGGATATTCCCAACCCAAAGTAGATCATTTCTCAAGGACTGAGGGGTAGGTCCCCTTTGGGAAAGCTTAAAAGACAAAGCCGAAGGAATTGCTGAGGAAACTGACATGCTTGTGAACGTCAAAATTGTGACAATAAAATAACCATTGATCCTTGTGAGTTTAAATCTATGGACCCAAATGCATTAAAAGGCTTTAAGGCCAAGATAAGTAGGAATTGAATAAGGAATAGAACATCAAATTTAATCTAGGACCTGATTCAATTAACCAAAAAAGGAGGAATGACGAGGAAGGACCAAAAACATTTGTACATCAGATATGTTTCTAGAAGTAAACCACCAGGTGGATATTGAAAGATGCAAACTTTCAATAGCGTGACTTGTTTCTCTGCATTGAGAAAACTAAATGGGTAGATGCCCCTAATTTCTAGCCCATCTTCTTAACAAAATTCAATGCAACATGATGTGTTACTATTCCCGAGTCCGTCTTGAAGAGGCTATATAAGGGACTCTCTTGTTAGTGTAAAATTTCTCTCTCTAACAATCAGAAATAAAACTCTACCCAAATTGGAAGGCATTACTAAGACTTTGAGCTCAGATTGTTGATCATATTTTGTTATTGGAATAAGAAAGCAAGTGAATTTTCAGACTTTGTGCTGTGATATCTTGGTTTTTGGGGAAACTATTCTTATGTCTTTTTCCTTAATATATTTTCTATTCCTTTAATTCAACAAGCAAAATTAATGAAAGTAGTCAGGAAGGTGTCTTGAAGTCAACTGTGGAGAGACTTTGTGCCCCCATAATTGCCTTTAGTGTGTTTTATTTTTGTTTCTATGTAAATGACCTTAGGACAACTTTGTGCCCTCATTGTCCTTTGTATCTCACTCTTGGGTAATTCAGGTGGAGACTTTGTGCTACATCTCATTTTGCTAGTTACCACGTCTTTGGTTACATTATGAAATTACTACCAGGAGTATTCTTGTGGTTTGCTAAATAGTACTTTTGAAAGAAGAGGAGTGCTTTCTATCAATTCCCTTGAGATTTTTCCTTTGATTTGCATGCATCATCTCTAAAGAAAGAGAGATGGATGATTTATCCTACCCTTGAGTATTATTTTATGTTTGTATATATATATCATATCTATAAGGAACCTCCCATTGATGAGAGGAGAGATTAATCCCCTTTTTATGTGGTAAAACTACACATTTGGATGACCAATCTTCCTACTTTGGCTGATCAGACCTATTTTTTTTATCAGTACGCTGATCGACAAAATATTCAACCAACAGTTTTTGGTGACTCTGTTGGGGACATAGTTATGTGCATTCTAAAACCTTAAGTTTTAGATTGAAGCAGTTCCTTTCTTTATCCATTATATAGACTCTAGTGACTCCGTTATGTGTCCTACCCATTATTCATTATATCCTTACCATCTTCCTTCACCTCTTTTATTTTATCTGGTCTACAAAACTAGAGCTATTGGGAAAGAGTGCATAGTTTGAAGCCTCAAGCTGAAGCTGAGCCAGTCTTTTTCCATTTTTGATCTACAATCTGGCTACTCTATCTAGATTTGTTATCTCTATTTTTCTTAGTTAAATTATGGTAGTTCGAGGCCCCTAGGGTAACTCTTTTGGCCCACTCAACTTGACTCAACCTCTGCATGAACTCCCACATAATTCAAGAAAGAATTTCCCCAAATTATTTAGTGATGGGATAGTTCACCCTGATGAACACATTAAAACCTTTAGCATAGCCTATGGTGTTATAGGGGTGGAATTTAAAGACATGTCAGTTAGGATTTTTGTGGAGACACTACAAGGTGCTGCTGCAGATTGGTTCTACCATTTGCAAGCTAGATCAGTGACTGACTGAGATACACTCAAAGATAAGTTCAAATCAAGGTTCAAGCCCAAAAAAGATGCACATGCCTTGCTGGCCTAGCTCACTCAGATGAAGAAAGAGCCTCATGAGCCTATGAGGGATTTTATTGCCAGGTTTGACAAGCTGAGGTATAAGATTCCCATGGTCGCCTATCTGACACCTCAAAACCTCAAATGCTTCTTCATCAACTCACAACTACCTGAAGTGAGTTTTTTGCTAAGATGAGCTGGCCACATAGACCTTGCTACTACTCAAGACCTGGTTACTAAGGTAAAAGTTGACCTTATCTTGGCAAGAAAGATAAGGAGAGACCTAAATAGAGGCAAACCCTCTTCATCTTTTGAATACTCACCCACAATCACCACTGACCCAATGTACAAAAGCTGGCAAATGAATTACTAGCCTTGACAAGGAAAATGGCATAAGGTATGTCTTTTTCTCCTCTATATAAAGGTATACCAAGGAGGACATTCCCTAATCAGCCATATCAAGGCAACGCTGCTAGAAGTCAAGGGCAACCAAATCATCTTCCTCCCCCATAGAGGAATCTTGCCCTTGAAGCACCTCCAACCAACTCAATATTTGGGTATCTAGAAACAAAACATGTTTCCTATTTCCAACCTAAGTTTGAGAAAGAAAATGGCACTGATCTCTTTAAGGAAGATCTAGAAGAATTAGCTAGCAACTCCCACATTGGTTTCCTGAATTTCTAGGATGAACCCAGAAGTGAAGATGAAGCAGTCGAAGGATCATACATAGTATTCACCACGTCTAAGAACCAATCAGCCCAATAGGCTGACAAAGAGAAGACAAAGGAATGACCCCAACCAATAATTTCAATTTCTAAGTAGGGAACCCCTCTTCCTTTTTAGTTAAAGGACCTGGTGATTGCCAAAGAAGTAAGTACATCAAACATCTCTACACCTTCTACTTTAAATTCGTAGATCAGTCCCCCCTCCCAAAAACCAAAAGAATGAACTCCCATCCTCTCTTCCAAGTCTATCTCAGTCATTTGCCATGATTAATCATGTCAAGAAATCCAAAATTTAGATGACTGAGTTTGAATCCCTACAAGCCAATCCTGAGCAATTAAACATTGGTGGAGAACTAAGTGTGGACCTGTCTGAGGCAAAAATTGTGGTCACCTAAATGTCAGCCCCTGTAGCTCAAATTCTATTTGAGCCTTTAGGCAAGGGTAATTACTTCTTGACCACAGAGGATGCTCATGTCTCAACTGATGAAAGTCTCATAGCTAGCAATCCAAGATTTCATCCAAATAAGGCATTAGAAAAATTGGTAGGGCATAGTACAAATCAAGAAGGATCTTCCATCTCCCATGAAGAGAAATCTGATAGAAGATCAACTTTTAATGATGCTTGGATCCTAGAATATGATGGTAGCAATTCTTCCATAGCTGGATGTGGATCTCTGTTGCTTAGATTGAAAATTGCTCAGGGTGAAGAGGTCAAACTCCTTCACACTAAAGGAGATGCTAAGTTGATGGTTTGTCAGGAGTTTGATGCTGACAATGAAAGTATGTGCTGGAGTGAAATAATAGAACAACAAGTTATGGTGGTGGACCATACTATTGTATTCTAAAGTCAATAAAAGGAAATCTTTGCAGAGAGAGCAAGGAGTTATGGTTTTCAGTTTGAAGACCACATCCTGCCATGGGGCAAGAAGAAGAAAAAGCCAAGAGGAAGACACAAAAAATTGGTTTCCTGGTGGAAAGTTCCATTCGCCTGTCACCATTTTTGGGGACAAAATGGTTTCCTATTGGTTTATCAGGATGGTACACCATTTTCATTGTCTCACAATGGGCAAATTTTGAATCACTTCAATTCTTGAAGTATCAGATAAGTTCACCTATACGTATGTACACCTATATAGTCTTTAGTTCTATTTTGTGCTTTTCATTTTCATTTTTTGGAGCCTTTCTTTTTGGATAGTATGAATCTGTATCCCAATGGTACACATGAAGATGTTGGATTCTACTCCCTTCAATTATTTTTTACAATTGATAGAAGTTCCCCAACTAGAGCCAGCTGTTGTCCCCAAAAATAGACTTCTCATTTTTTGGATAACATGTGAATTATTTTGGTTCAATAGACCAAAATAGTCTCTTCCCTTTTCAAAATTTGTTTTGAGCATTAAAATTCCTCATTTTTCAAGCTTCTCAGAATCTATAGACTCTACATGCTTGATTTTTAAGGACTCAACAGGCTAGAATCTATGAACTCAGCATGCTAGAATCTATGAACTCTATAGGCTTGAATCTATAGACTCTGCAAGAAGGAAAATCTATGGACTCTATAGGCCAAGTTTCATGGACTTCACAGGTTGATTTCTATGGTCTCTACAGGAAAGAAGTAAGGTCTCAATACTTAGGTGATTTCAAAGTTGGTTCAATGACCAGGTTCAACCAAAAGAGTTCATCGACAAGCTTCTAAGCAAGGATTGAACCATTGAACTGTTAAACTTTGAACCATTTTGGTTCAAGAGGTTCAACAAGTTTAAAGATTCAACATCAATAGCAAGAGTTCAATAGGTTCAATGGACTAATGGTTTAACAGGTTCAAAGGCTTCTACAAGCAAGTTCAATCAAGGTTCGATAAATTTTTGAGGCTTGAACCATTGAACCGTTGAACCATTAAACCACTTGGTTCAAAGGTTCAACGGGTTCAAGGTTTAATAAGTTTAACACATTTGGTTCAACAAGGATCAAAAGGACTTAGCCAAATCAAAGAGAATGAACCAATTGAACTGATGAACCATTGAACCACTTTGGTTCTAAGGTTCAACGGGTTCAAGGTTCAATGGGTTCAATGAGGCTTGTTTCAAAGAATCTTGGTTCAAGTAGTCAAAGGGAATGAACCATTGAACTTTTGAACCAAAGTTAGTTCAACTAGTTGGTTTAATCGATAGGTTTAAGGGGTTTCCCCAAAGTCAAAGGATCAGATACCCTTGCGGAGGGCAGGAAGAAGGCACATGGACCAATTGAAAAGACTGAAAGACAAAGGGATTTCCTTTAGGAAAAAGACTAAGACAAAGAAATGAATTGTTTCATACTTTTGTCCAAAGGAATTCCTTCAAACAAAAAGTTTGAAGGATTTTAGAAAGGCTGTGGGAGGAAGGCCTGAAGGAATTTCCAAAGGCCAAAGACAAAGCAATAATTCTTGCAGCCTTTTTGTTTGCGGTAAAATGTTCATGGAAAAAGTCTATGGGAAAATGTACATGGGAAAGATTCGAAGGAATCCAAAGATAAAAGGCCGCTGAAAGAACCCAGAGGGTAGGTGCCCTTATGGGGGAATATTGACTGCCAAATTAAAGGACACTTCCCCAAAGCTAAAGGGTCACCTTCCCTTCGAGAGGATGCAAAACAAGAACTTAGCGACTAGCTAGAAGAAATAAGCCCGAAGGCCATCTAAAGATTACCTGAAGGGTAGATACCCTTGCAAGGGGCTCTTCCCAACCTAAAGTAGATCATTTCTCAAGGCCCAAAGGGTAGGTCCCCTCTGGGAAAGCTTAAAAGACAAAGCTGAAGGAATTGTCAAGGAAAGTGACATGCCCACAGACGTCAAAATTACAATAATGAAATAGCTATTGATCCTTGTAATTTTAAATCTATGGACCTGAATGCATTCAAAGGCTTTAAGGCCAAGATCAGTAGGAAACAACTAAAGAATAGAACATCAAATTGAATCTAGGACCTGACTCAATTAACCAAAAAAGAGGAACAATGAAGAAGGACCAAAAAAATTTGCACATTAGATATGTTTCTAAAAGTAGACCACCAAGTGGATATTGAAAGATGCAAAATTTCCATAGCGTGACTTGTTTCTCTGCATTGAGAAAAGCAAATGGGTAGATGCCCCTAAATTCTAGCCTGTCTTCTTAACAAAATTCAATGCAACATGATGTGTTACTATTCCCAAGTCTGTCTTAAAGAGGCTATATAAGGAACTCTCTTGTTAGTGTAAAATATCTCTCTCTGACAATTAGAAACAAAACTTTGCCCAAATTGGAAGGCATTACTAAGACTTTGAGCTTAGATTGTTGATCATATTTTGTTATTAGAATAAGAAAGCAAGTGACTTTTCAGACTTTGTGCTGTGATATCTTGGTTGTTGGTGAAACTGTTCTTATGTCTTTTTCCTTAATATATTTTCTATTCCTTTAATTCAACAAGTATAATTAGTGAAAGTAGTGAAGAAGGTGTCCTAAAGTTAACTGTGGAGAGACTTTGTGCCCCCATAATTGCCTTTAGTGTGTTTTCTTTTTATTTCTGTGTAAAGGACATTAGGACGACTTTATGCCCTCATTGTCCTTTGTATCTCACTCTTGGGCAATTCAAGTGGAGACTTTGTGCTACATCTCAATTTTCTAGTTACCACATCCTTGGTTACATTTTTCAATTACTACCAAGAGTATTCTTATGGTTTGCTGAATAGTAATTTTGAAAGAAGAGGAGTGCTTTCTGTCAGTTCCCTTAAGATTTTTCCTTTGATTTGCGTGCATCATCTCTGAAGAAAGAGAGATGGATGATTTATCCTACCCTTGAGTATTATTTTCTATATATATATATATATATAGCATATATATAACATATCTATAGGGAACCTCCCCTTGATGAGAGGAGAGATTAGTCCCCTTTTGATGTGGTAAACCTACACATTTGGATGACCAATCTTCCTACTTTGGTTGATCAGACCTATTTTGTTTATCAGTACGTTGATCGACAAAATATTCAACCAAAAATCATCTCTAGCTGTATGTAATTTATAATGTTGCCTAATCTTTGTACCAGTTTGAGGGACACTATGTTCAGCCCTGAACCATTGTTTATAAGAAATTACTTGATATTATGGTTTTTAATGATGACCTCAATATAAAAGGGGTTATTATGGCTCGAACCAAGAGTGGACATGTATTTTTAATCAAATATGAGGTATCAAAACAAATACAAATGCACCATAAGTGTTTGGAACTATTCATGACTAATATATTATGGAACAATAGATTGTTGTAAAAGTCTGTTCAAAATAGTATTTTAGACTTTAGATGTATGTAAAAGACCTAAATTATAAATTTTGCATAGGGGATTTACTCAGTTGGTCTAATAGACTATAAGGCTTTTCAATAGTAGGTAAAGAAGGTTTAGCCTTGGTTGGCATAGTGTTTGTCTTTGGATCTGGAGGCACAATGTTCACATAGGGTTTAGTGGTAAAAGAGGGTAAAGTGATTTGAAGAGTAAATCATGAGAATTTAGTTACAATTATAAAATATAGATGTGGCAAGGAGTCATTATAATTAGAAGATGAAGGCAAAGTGCCTTGGAGGGTGATTCATGTGTGTCTAGTTGATTTTGAGCAATTTCAAGTTGATGAGGAGTCATTATAATTAGAAGGCCGAGGTCAAAAAATGTTAACCTATTTAAATAGAGGCATAACAAAATTTCATGAACTTGACATGACATTACTTGAAGGAGGGGGTATTAAACCTATAATAATGGGTCTAATAATTTGATAAGTCTGGGATGATTCATAGGTTTTAATAGTAATAGTGGCAATGTGGTTTGCAAAAATGCACCCCACAATATTATTGTAGTTACAAGGCATGCTATTTTAACCTAGTTTATTATAATGGGCATTAGGATCATGATGATGATCATGTTGATTAAAATTTTGACCTTGATTCTAATTTTGTCACTAATTTTGTCCTTAGTTATGATTGTTCCTTGACAGTTGTTGATTATGTTGAGGAAATGGATCTTTTTATATTTTCATATCCTAATCAGTGTCTTATGGAGTGAGTTTGATCTCAACTTCACCACTTTAAATCAAATATTCAATGAGATGTAGTAATTAGATGCAATGATACGCACCATGACCAATGACATGGTGGAAATTACAAAATTTGTTTTCCCAATACCAATCAGGTTTAGGTTGATATTTAGGAAATGGACTTGGTATAGGCCATACAATCAAATTAGCTACTATGATATTTTGGAATACTACCTCAACATGGTCTTTGAATTTGTTGAAGACTCTGTATTTGTCATTAAATGCCCTTCATGGAGGCTACATTTTCAAAGTGGTTGTGGATTAGGTGGAGCTAATTTCACATTTGGAGCTAGTAGAGCTTGCACCATTTGTATGTGTCTTGATTCATTCACTCCATATTTGACCATGTCCTTATTCTTATTAAAATTATTAGGTTTATTTGTTGTAATAGTTTGACTAAGAGATTGGGTATATTAAAGGTACTATCACTGAGAGGGGGGTGAATCAATGAGTCTAGATATTTTAATTTCAATTGCAATCCTTTAAAACTATTAAAAAAGTAGAATATATCAACTTGATCAAACAACATTAACAAGAGATCTCATTCATTTAATACATACACAAGATCAAACACACAACACATATTTCCTATGGGAAACCCTCATGGGGAATAAAACCCACTCTCAAGCTTGAAACACATGGACTACTTGTCCTATAAGAGATTACAAACAAGAGATTGGTCAAATCCTTTAGACCAAAAACCTTGATCAAGTTCTCCTAAGAAAAGGCCTTTAGTGAAACACCTATTTCACAAGGAGCAACTACCCCTAAGGAAGATCAAGTCCTTTAGACCTCCTTTGAAATGAACACCTCCACCTTATAACTAATGTCTTAAACACCTAATGATGGATCTCTAATTTTATAACCCCTTCATAAACTCCCTCTCTATCTCATATAATCCTCTCACTTAAGGATGCCACAATCTCTCTTCTTCATTACTCAAACTATCCTCATATACAAACTCAGACCTCTTTGCATATCTTCAACCTTCAAACTTGCAAGAGTACTTTTCTATCATTAGAATTATGACCTATAAATCATACACATAGTCAAAAAATTTATTTTCTCATTAATTCATCCAACAATCACACTACCTATCCTCTCTTATTCACTTCAATACATACTCCTCTCACATATAAGCCTCTCTCAAGTCTAGAAACCATCATCTTTAGTTTCACTATTTATAGAGAATTTATGATTATCAATACCTTGGTTGGCCATTAGGCATGCCTTAGCCCTTAATGATTATAACATACAAAGACATGACTCAACACAGTCCATATAGGTTGGACATAGCATCTATGGGTCACCCTTAAGTAACTGCACCTTTCAATTAGGCCCTTATAGCTCTTATAGGTATTATGGACACATATTCAACCTTTTAGCACTTCATTGAGAAAAATAAGAGCATAAGAACACTTTCAAACTCATGTACCCATTCCAAATGATATATAGGTCCTCCTTAAGTTCCAACAACCATCATAATATCCTTCTGCTTAAGCACAATTAGCTTAAACACCTCTCTATACACATAATCACCATGAATGAAGACACAATAAACTTGTAAACCTATGTTAATAGCACATATGATTAGTCAAATATTCATAATGCACACAGATGGTCTTCATGGATTCTAAAACACTCCCATATATCTAATTTATCATGAGACATTGAAACAACATCAACACAAGGTCAAACATACTTCTCAGGTTCCTTGCATAACATACATGAACACATAGTTAAATTTTAACCTCAATATATTTTAATATACATAATTTTATATATTTAAATATATATTTATAGATGCACCTTGGAGTCATCTAAAAATTTACTTTTTACACCATGAGCAAATTCTACATAGATCTAAAGATATGGACCAAAAACTAGACATTGGTATTTCATTTATTAAATTAAAATATTTGAATTCAAATGGTCACAGTTAAACTTCAAACATCATGCTATCATATCATGTACTCTCTATTTAGATTAAATACACACCATCGATCTTCTTCTAACTTTAACTCATAGTGTGAAATTGCTCAAATGTTAAAATTTGAACACTTGGCACATCTCACTTCTTCCTGACATCTTGGAACAAAAATGCTCTATCAATCTCCTGTACGTATCTTGATATTTATTCATGTTTAAACATTAGACACTTTGAACTCATTTTTATCAATACACTCTATTTATATTGATTAGTACAATCACCTGCTCATTGTCAAATCTTAGCTCAATCTTTACGTCTGCCTATCTTTAATCAACTATCACTTTGACCTCTTTAACTCGATATGTGCCATTAGATAAATATATATGATCACATATGAACCATTGGATCTTCATTTGGTCCTAATATTTATCTCTTATAAAATTGACTATGGGAACCATTTTAAACTGCCTAGAAGGCCAACTTTGGACCTCAATAAATTTTATTGTGCTTAGATGAATGATCTAAAATTTGGACCATATGATGTCCTCACATAGGGGAATATAAAAATATATAAATATGTAACTATAACCCTTGTGCATGTGAGATATAACACCATTAATATTCTCACTCATATTTTTTTGCCAGAAAGCCAACTATGTCAAGAACTACGTGGAAGGCCAACTTTGCACATGCATATCTTTTGATGCACTTCATCACATGACTTGAAATTTAGTGCATATAAATTAGGAAAAAAATTGAAAAAACCCATATGATCAATATATTTTAAAAATAACACATGTGAAAAATATGACTACATAAATTTTTTTACTCTACTCATCTTACCATATTGCAAATTTGGCTATGGGAAAACACTAACAAATTGACTGGGAGCCCAAATTTACACTAGAATATCTTATGTTTCACTTCATTGCATGACCTAAAATTTAGTGCATATAGACTAAGAATATATTTGATCAAAACCATATGACTAATTACCCCTAAATCATCCACATGTGGTAATGGTGATGTTAGCAAACTGCCTACTCAGATTTTCTGCCACTAGACCCAAAATGTCTAGATGAAAACAATGATCAACCAGATGAAATCCTCTCATGCTCATAAGAAATCAAAGAATAAAAAACCATATTATGACCTATTTCACATAATCAATTCACCATACTCATCCCTAAACATATCTAACCAAATAAACTCTGAAGATCAACCAAGCCTTATTTAAGCATACTAGGACAAGCACATTGCACACTTTGTCATTGTCACTTAGACTATCAAGGAACTTCATCCACTCACTTAGAAACATACATGAAATAAACATAATATCTTTGAGAAATCTCTAATAATATCTCCCTTCCCTTTATCATTGATATCAATAAACATCATATAAAAATATATAACTCATCTTCCTTCTCTCTCTTCAAACACTCCACAATAGGAACTTTCTCCTCCTTTGACACAATGAAAAAGTGGGAACCAAATTATCTTGAGGAACTAAAAATAATACCAATAGGAGAGGACCACATTATAAAGATGATATAAAATCCCCTTTACTTTGAGCCTACCTTTTCATGCCTTGACAACTTCCTCTTTTTCCATGTAAACATTCACATCAACCAAGCACTACAACCAATGAATAAAGAACACACAAAAGTAATGAAATCTAATGAAAAATACTAATAAACATATGATATAGACTCCATATAATATTTTGATTAATTTCACCACTTTATCATCTTCAGATCTTCACACACCATGAAGGACCACAACACAAGCTGACTAGTCTTCTCTCTCAAAGCACATAAAGGATCACCAAAAAAACTTCATGCCACTCACTAAATATAAAAAATTCACTAAACCATCTTGAGAAATTACCTTGAAATACTCATACCTTACTCTTTTGGAGAAATTGAGAAAAAACATCACATCTTCATTACTAGGCCTGTCTAGAATCCTTATAGCCCTACCTAGAACTTACAAAGCCCACAAATTTTTGTAGACACAACATCAAGACCTGAAAATTAATATATAGAGCACTATTATTTTCCCCCTTAATCAAACCAATTTTGAATACCTATCTCAACCTATGTAGTAAAACTCCTTCACAAACTAACTTGTAAATTAGGTCTCCATCTTGGAAAAAACATGAATAATTTGAAAACCACAAACCTTCAAATATATGTGAATCTTAATTTTATAACCCATTTGGCCCATTCATCCCATTAAGAAGTATTATAACTCAAATCATAATGTAGACCACTTTTATAACATAGCCTAAAACCCTAGAAACTAAAAATAAACAAGGTCAACAAACCTCTTTTTGGTCAATGCACACCTCTAATTTTTTTTTCACACGTGGAGACACAAATTACCCACTTATATACCAATATTTTAGCTTATAAACCTTTGGGAACCCATACATCCTATAACCCATTTTAGTCATGCTTGACCTTTAGCTAAAACTAAGAAAACTGAAAACACTCTAAAATCTCCAATTTGACATCAACATACCTTCAAACCACAAAAACACCTAGATCACATCACAAAGAAGTGCCTATAAATTTTTTAGCACAAAATTATTATTGACATTTCATAAATCTCATTATGCCACCTAAAAACATCTATTCTGACCTTGTACTATAGCTCCTTTCCAAACCTTTAGAGCAATCTCATGAACTTGTTGCTCCCCCTTAACCAATGAACTTATAAGATCAACAAAAGTATCTGTGAATATTGGAATTATGATCTTGGGCACAAAAAATTACTTCTCTACAAGAAATATGTCTCTTAAGAAGCATAGGTAGAGACACCCTACTTCACAATGTGCTAGAAAAATCTGAAACCAAGAGTTACCCATAACTCCTCATATTCCTTCTCCTCATTGGTCATCTAATGCTTATAGTTTTTATTATTATTAGGATTAATAAAATTAATGTTATCATACACTATGAAATTCTCCTTATCTTTTATGATTGGATTAATAATACATGGAGACAACATATATTCATGACATACCTTTTCATCTATAAAATCTTCCTTGTAGCTTGGAACCTTATTACTAGGTACTGACAGTTGATTTTATTTGAATGATACTTGATCAACAATAGAAAGATGTTATTTTGGATCCATACATACCTTAGAATTAGCTTCAACCAACACCTTGGTCTTCTCTTTGATCTTGGTCTCTTCATTCACAATATGAGTAGACAATGAGAGCCCTTGGCACTCTTCAACTTCTGAAGCATTCTCCACCATATAAAATATATTACTTGGACTTGTAGACTAATCATGACTCACACTTACCACCTTTGGTTTCTATGAGTTAAATTTCCTTCTTCCTTGCAATCTAAGAGCTTGATTAAGCCTATTCTAATTTGTAGACCTTTGCTTACAAAATCTAGCAATGTGACCTTTCTGTTCATAGTTATAACAAATAATTCTTCTTGAAGTGAACTCAACTTGCCTTAATTTAGATGGAAAATGTTTTTCAAAGTGTCCCACAACACGACAATTGAAACACTCAACCTTGATCACACCTCTTGACTGATGATTTTCATCATAGTTCCATGCAAACTCATTTCTAACAAGTCTTCTACATTCTCTAACTCTATGTGCAAACTAATTACAAGTATAGTAGTAACCATTGAAATTTGCATACCTCATGGAATTTGATTGTCTGAACTGATTTCTCTTCATTATCCCAACATGTTTATTTATTATCTAATGATTTATATTCAAAGTATGATTATCCTTGTTCACATCAGTCTTCATTTTGTCTTGAGTTGCATTCTCTACTTCTTATTTATATCCAAGACTATTTCTATTACTTACATGTTTTTGACCACTCAAGATATTGTCTATATCACTTGATCTCTTTTCAAATATCACAAATGACTTCATCTTACTAGATATCTTCTATAACTGATCTTTTAATGACTCATTTTCAATTACATACCTTGAACATTCATTTTCTTTATGTTTCAGGCTTAAAGATAAGATTTTCAATTGACAACTGAGATGCTTGACTATATATTCATGCTCCTTGGTGACTTTATTCATTATTGCATCATACACATTGAATTAATCCTCATAGTATTTGAGTTGAGATTTCATCTTCTTATTTATCTTCTTCTCAATCTTTAGTTCTTCAAAAACATTTATCAATTTAGTCTCATAGTCCACCTCATCTTCATCATCATCTGAAACACTCCAAGTAGACTCCTTTTGATGTGATCAACTACCTTTTTTATCCATGAATAGGCCTTCATCTTTAATAACACCATCATATTCATGATCATACTCCGAGTCATTGACTTCACTCTCATTTGATGAGCTTCAATCTTATTTGGTGTAGAGACTTTTCTTGTCCTTGAAGTAATTTTTCTTATTGTAAAACCTTTTAAATCTCTTTTTGCTTTTATCATACCTGAATGATCTCTTGCCATCATCATGACCTTGATCATGCTCTTCATCATCATCCTTCTTATACTTATGAGGTCACTTTTTAGTAAAATGTCCAACCTCTCCACAATTAAATAATTTAATGGGTAGTTTAGCCTTATACTTTCCTAAATCTATTTTCAATTTCCTTGAAATAAAAGCAATTAGTTCATCCTTATATATATCAAAAATGTCATCCTCCTTGGGTTTGTTACCTTGAAAATTCTTCTTTGATTTCTTGTCTATCTTGAATCTTGCTTCTTTATTTGGTTGTAAATCATCATTATTCCTCATCTCATAGGTAGTAAGGGTGCCATGTAATTGATCCATCTTCAACTAAGTAAGACTCTGAATTTATTCTATAGTAAATACTTTTAGATTAAACTTGAGGGATAGAGACCTTAATACCTTTTGAACTATGATAAGAATCCAAATGCTACAATATGGAAAATTAGACAAATATGACATATATTAAATATGCATTCCTTTTATAGAAGGAACAAATCCAATCATGAGCCACTTCGAGGGGGCTACCTCATTTAAACTAGACTCAGTTACAAATAATTTTTTTATGTATTGCAATGGCATATACCCTCTTATTTATACTATTCTAATCTATCTAACTCTTCATTCTAATGCATGTGGTACTAAACCACTATTCACTATTCTATTAGTTATTTTTCTATTATACTACTATTATACCCCTCCTTAGGTATATTAAATTCCACCCCCCTTAAAAATGTTTCACTCTCAAAACATGTAAATAATTATGTATAAAAAATATGTACATGACCAAATAGAGACATGTCCATGTGTATTTTTTGCTTCCATTTATTTTTCCTATGCTTAGATATGAATAGGTACATCAACATGGTGAACATGAAAACTATAACTAAAGGTTGAAGTGAAAATTGTACCATGATGATCATATCCTCAAATTGAGATAAAAGGTGCTCAAAATAGTCATCCAAATGAATGAATTGAGGATATGTACCATCCCCCTTATAATTTTTCTTTGAGGGATTGGAAGACTTTATTCCCTACTTGAGAGTTATGATTTTTGGCTTGGGATCATCGAGGACCTACGTGAGCATGGTAATTTCCTAAATGGGCTATTGATGACTTACTCAAGCACTTTAGGTGCTTGCTCAGGGTCTTCAAATGCCTTATTGAACTATTTTGGTGTTTGATCCAATGCTTGAGATACTATTTCAAGCTCAATTGGGCCTATTTGGTCACTTCTATTATTGGCTTAGGTGCTACAGGTGCATGCTCCAATGATTTTATAGTTTGGAGAAGGGGTATTGTTTGGAGATGTTTCTAGTTGATGCAATATTCAAAGATCTTAACCAAGTACTATGCTTCCATCATGGATTGAGGGTGCCACATTTAAACTTATGATCAAATATTATCTTAAATTCCACTAATGAAACAATGTTACAAGAATTCAATAGATAAGCCTACAGTCTGATTCACAAGGTGTTCAAATATTGTTTGATATTCTTAGACCATGCCAGTTTGATAAATTTTAGTCAATGATCTAGATAAACATTTAAAATCCCATGATTAAAATTCATTGGCTATCAGATTCAATTGAAAATACATTCTTACATAAAGACTTCTAGTGACCCTTTTTATTTTTATTTTTTATTTTTTAAATTTATTTTTCACAATAAAGATAGTCACTAAAACTTTGATAACTTAGAAAATAATCAATTAAATTTAAAAATTAAAAATGTTGTGCAAAGTTGAGATAGAGACACACAAAACTTAGAATTTTTTTGATGTGATTCATTATGACATGAGAGCAGTATGCATAAGAACAATCAATTTTTGTTTTTTGTTTTACAAAAGAGGCAATCACAAAAACTATGATAAATTTTAAAATACAAAACAAAAATCAAAACTACAAATTGTTATGGAAAGATAGGAATGAGGCACATATAAATTATAAATGGTTTGATGTGATTATTTATAATTTAAGAGAAGTTTAAATAAAACTAGCCATGATTTTAAGGGTTAAAAAAATAATCTACACTTGCAAATGATAATTTTTTGCTCCAGATTTAGATTTGAACAAGAAATAAAGATATGTATCTTAATTTTAAAAGCTTTCAAGATAAAATAAAGATCCCAAATATGTATCTCCAAAATATGTCTATAATAAGGATCATGATCATGAGAATGGAAATGGTCCTAGAAAGTACTATAATACTAGATGATAGGAACCTAAATGCTATAATATGAAAAAATGGAAAAATACTACATTTATTGAATATGTATTCCTTTTATGGAAGGATCAACTTTGAATCATGGGACACTTCAAGAGGGATACCTCATTTAAGCTAAGCTCAATTATAAATAACTCTTTGATGCATTACAATGGCATATGCCCTTTTATTTACACTATTCTAATCTATCTAACTATTCATTCTAAGAAATGTGGTACTAAACCACTATACACTATTATATTAGTTATCTACTATTATACTACTATTATACCCTTACTTAGGTATATTACAAACTATATTAGAATTTTTAAGGTTCTCTCCAAGACCTTTGATAATGTTTAAAATTTCATCAACTCTCTATAGAAAGGAAGCCACATAATCTTATTCATTCATCTTGAGACTTTCAAATTGCCTTCTGTGAGTCTGTAACTTAGCATGCTTGAATTTGAATCTCATTCATTAATGATTTGAAATTTATCCCATATATTTTTATTATATTTATAATGGATTACCTTGGAGAACTCAATATTTTTAAGACCACAAGTGATGGCATTTATTGCCTTAGAATTATTTTCAAACAACTTATTTACATCATTGAATGGAGGATTAGTAGGATCAACACAACCAACCACAATAGATTGCCATACTTCAAACCCTAGGGACATGATGTAGGTCCTCATGCTTACACTCCAAAAAGAATAATTAGATCCATTTAACATCGGTGCTTACTTAGTAAAGAAACCTCCTTGATGACTACCCATATTATACCTTGAATCACCTTCAAGCTGTCAAGCCTCTACCAAAGGACCTAATTTGATACCAATTATTAGATGTAAAATCACTAAGATGGGGGTGAATCAATGATTTAAGATATTTTAATTTCAATTCTAATCCTTTCAAACTATTAAACAAGTAGCATTTATCAACTTGATCAAGCAACATTAACAAGAGAGATCATTCATTCAATGCATACACAAGATCAAACACACAACACATAGTTCATATGGGAAACCCTCACGGTGAATAAAACTCAATCTCAAGCCTACAACACATGGACTAATTATCCTATGATATATTACAAATAAGATATTGGTCAAGTTTGTTAGACCAAAAACCTTGATCAAGTCCTCCTAACTAAAGGTCTTTAGTGAAACACCTATTTCATAAGGAACAAGTACCCATAAGGAAGATCAAGTCCTTTAGACCCTCATTTGAAGTGAACACCTCCACCTTAGAACTAATATCTTCAACACTTGATGATGGATCTTTAATTTTATAACTACTGCATAAACTCCCTCTCTATATCATACATGTCTCTCACATAGGCATGCCACAATCTCTCTTTTTCATCACTCAAACTATCCTCATATACACACTCAGACCTTTTCACATATCTTCAACCTTAAAAACTACAAGATAAATTTTATGTCATCATATATATGACTTGTAATTCACACACATAGTCAAAAAAACTACTCTACTCATCAATTTATCCAACATGCACACTACTTATCCTCTATTATTCAATTCAACACATACTCCTCTCACATACAAGCATCTCTCAAGTCTAGAAACCATCATCTCTAGTTTCACTATTTATAGAGCATTCATGATTATCAACACCTTGGTTGGCCATTAGGCATGCCTTATCCCTTAAGGATTTTAACATACAAAGACATAGTGCAACACAATCCACATAGGTCATCCATAACATCTATGGGTCACTCTTAAATAGTTACACCTTTCAATTAGGCCCTTGTAACTCTTATAGGTCTTTCTTATAGATACCTATTTAACCATTTAACACTTCATCAAGAAAAATAAGAACATAGTAACACTTTCCAACTCATGGACCCATGCCACATGATCTATATGTCCTCCTTAAGTGCTAATAACCATCACACTACCCTTCTGCTTAAGCATAATTAGTTCAAACACCTTTTTATACACACATTCACCATGAATGAAAACATAGTCAACTTATAACCATTTATTAATAATACAAATGATTAGTCAAACCTTGATAATGCACATAGATGGTCCTCATAGAGTTTACAACACTCTTAAATAGATAAGTCATCATGAGACATCGAAACAACATCAACACAAGCTTAAACATCCTTCTCAAGTTCATTACACAACATGAATGAACACACAGTAAATTTTGAACCTTAAGTATATTTTATTTTACATAATTTTATATCTTTAAATCTATATTGACAAATGTGCCTTGGATTTATCTACAAATTTTCTTTTTACACCATGAGCAAATTCTGCATAGATCAAAAGATATGGCCCAAAAAGAAACTAGTCTTTCCTTTGTTAAATTAAAATATTTGAATTCAAATGGTTACAAAAAAACATCAAATATCATGTTATCATCTCATGTCCTAGTTTCTTAGATTAAATACGTACTGCCAATCTTCTTCAAACTTTAACTCATAATGCATCACTGCTCAAACATTAAACTTTGAAAACTTGGCATCATCTCTCTTCTTCCTAACATACTAGAACAAACATGCTCCATAGATATCCTATAAATATCTCAATATTTATCTATGTTTAAACATTGGATACTTTTAACTCATTTCACTCAATATGCTACATTGATCTTTATTAGTATAAACACCCATTCATCATCAGATCTTAGAAGTAGCTTGATCTTTACCTTTACCTATCATTAACCTATTTGAATTGATATGTTCCATTAGATAAATTTATATGATTTCCCATGAAACATTGCATATTCATTTGGTCCTGATCTTTATCTCTTGCAAAATCAACTATGGGAACCATTGTAAACTTCTTAGAAGGGTAACTTTAGATCTTAATAACTTTTACTATGCTTAGACACATGATCTAAAATTTGGATCATATAATATACTAACATAGGGGATATAACCATATATAAATATGATATTGAAACCCTCATGAGTGTGAGATATAATGCCATTCATTTTCTCACTTAATTTCTTTTGGCACAGAGCCAACTATGTCAAGAACTACCTAGAATGCCAACTTTGCACATGCATATCTTTTGTAACGCTTCAGTGCACAAATTGAAATTTAGTGCATATAAAATAGGAACAAAAATGAATAAACCCATATAATAAAATTATCTTGAAAATACCACACATGTAAAATATGACTACATCAAAATGCTTACTCAGCTCTTCTTGCCATATTACAAATTTGGCTAAGTATGAAAAAACACTAACAAACTACTTAGGAGCCAAACTTTGTAATAACATATATTATGTTAAACTTCATCACATGAACTAAAATTTAATTAATATAAACTAATTTCAAATGTGATCAAAACCATATGACCAACTCTCCCTGACTCATCCACATGTGGTAATGGTGACACCAACAAATTGCCTACTTAGATTTTCTACCACTAGACCCAAAATATCTAGGTGAAAATAATGATCAACTAGATGGAATATAATCATTATCATAATCACTCAAATCATATAAAAAATATTAGAGGACCTTTTTCATATCCTCAAATAATAATACTTATCCTTAAACATCTCTAACTAGACAAACTTTGAAGATTAACCAAACCTCCTTTAAGCATACCAAGACAAACACATTACACACTTTGTCATTGTCATTTAGACTATCAAGGCACTTCATCCACTAAATTGGAAACCTACATGACATCACCATGACATCAATTAAAAAGATTCAATAGGGTTTGATTTGACATTTTACCCTATGAATAAATATTGAAAAGACCTTTAGTGATAAGTGCCTTCTCAATCTACACACCCTTGTCTATAATTTATTCAAATGTGTTCGTATAAACAAGCTATAGATTTTGCACCACCTTAGGGTGTAAATTATATGTAAGTATGCTGGCCAACTGTTTATCTAGAAAATTATGTTGAAAGCATCTAGCTAATGCTCTCTACCACTATATATATGCTGCAAACTTTCTCCATCCTTTTGTTTGGATTTACATAAGTCAATAATAATCAATTCATGTTTAATATTGTATGAGAAATGGTTGATTTTTTTTTGATAGATCATTCTAATCTATAACCAATCCCTTGGATAACTTAAGAAGCCAATCTAAATCTTGTCCAACTAAACTTTGTGGAAATAAATGAAGCAAATAAATGCTACTATAAGCTACCTCTTAGCATAGTACAAAAAATGCATGAATGTGTTCACGAGGGTCACCCTTCCCTTTATTATATTTATTGAATTTGGGTGCCTAAAAATGAGGTAAAAAAGGGACTTGGAGAATACTCAAATCAAATATATATGGACATATCTCATCAAATATGTACTTCTTAATTTAGTTTCTTATTTCCAATCATGACACAATTTATTTCATTGAATTACACTATTACATGTTTGGTGCATTGGTAGGTGGAATGTAATTCTATTGGGGTTCTATGTGCCCTTATTTCATGGATTTATTAGGGATATACACCCTATGATCTATAACTTTGTTTTGATTTACTCCTTGAGTCGAGTAAGTGAGCCATTGATTTTTGGGTTGATAAACATTCCCTAAAGTTAGTCACCTTGAATTATAAATGTTTTGTTGATTTTGAGGAGTTTGTAGTCTATTCACCAAAGTAAATGTTGGTTGAGAGGAACTAGCCAAATTGTTTTGAAAAATCTCGACAATATGCACTAAATATTTTGGTCCTTGATTTTGTGAGGGAACAAGAGGCTATTGAGGATTAAAAAATTTATGCTCTGTGTCTAAAAAATCATGTTGTATAACCTTTTTGAGGCTTAGGTTATACAATTGAGACATCTTGATCCATCATATGTTTGTTATCAATTAGTGTGTTATGTTGGTTCAAATATATTCCCTTGTTCCTTGGAAGAGTATTTGTGTATGGAAGTAACAACTAAAGAGTCCATCAAGTCCACAATAAGTTGTTCTACATATCATTGACTTGTCTTTTTGATCTTGGTGACAAGATCTTGATCATTATATATTAACTCTAAAAGAACTTCCTTTATTTTGCTATAAGAAGCAATTCTTGTTTTTGAAATGTAGGTGAGGGATTGTTCTCTTTATTGTTTTTCTACCCTAACCAAGGTATGTAATTGTTTTATAGGAAATTCTAATGGAAATATAGCACCTGATTCAATCAAATTTAGGAGTGATTCATATTTATCCTCTAAGGTTTGATGTTCAAAGTAATATTCATTACATCCTATAGTTATGAGAATGTCCTCAAATACCATGAAATTATCTTGTCCATCATAAAAGTGCTCTGCCTCATAGCTAGGGCTGTAAGAGACCCATATATGAGTGTACCTTTACATCATGTCTAAAAGGTTTTTCTCTATGTTTGTTAAGATTTGGAAAATGTTTGAAAAAATTAATAAGGTGTGTTTTGATTTTATCCAAACAAGTGATAAGGTAAAAAGAGACTATAATAAAGGTAAGTGGCATAATAACACATAATTAAAATAAATGTTCATGAAATTATTTAACTTTGGTGGGTTATAATCATCAAATTGGAAGTGAGTATGATAAATTTAAAACCTAAAGTGTAAACTAGTACACCAAACATAGGTTCAAAGATACATCAATATTGTAAGATCTAGTTCAACTTCAATGAGTTACTACTAGAAAATTATAAGAGAGTATTTTTGATGAGGAAAGTAATAATGTGAACTAAGAAACTCAAGATATAAAAACATGCAAGAATTACTAAGTATAAAACTAAGACCAAATGGGGAGCATAATGTCACCACATGGTAATAATAAGTATAAAATATGTTCTAAAACTTAGAGCATGAGTGATAATCTAGATAATCTAAGTTCACAATGATTAGAATAGATGATAAGTCTATAAAATAGTTGTCAACCCAAATGAGAAATTGTACCGAAGTTAACTCAAACCAAGTGTAAATGGTAAATCAATTAACACATTAGCCTAGAACTTAGAAAGGGGAGATTCTAAATTTGAATGAAAAATGGACTTAAAGATTTTTGGAAAATGGTTTAAACTCAAATGGGTAGCATAATAACGTTGTTGAGATAATATAAACACAATGTTTCAAATGAGGTTTTGAACAAGGCAAAATATGATTTTGATTTGGTTAGCATAATGCCTCCCTTTTTCAAATAAAATGGTGGGAAAAAATTTATTTGGTTTATGTGTTTTTATTTACAAATAAGTTTTAGAATTAATCAATACCAAATAAGGAAAAGACAAATACCACTAATTATAACATCTAATGCCCTGAACTATCAAGGTTGCTTCATATCTCTGAATTCTATCTAAATACATGCTATTGGGAGGATTTTAAGTGTTAATATAAAAATAAAAGTGCATGAAGTAGTAGGTTTATTAAACCCCCCTTATCCCAAGAGATTATATAGTGAAATAAAACTTTGGCCTACTCGCCCTACATCAACAATATGCCCACAACAAGTGGGTTGTTCTAAAACTTAAATTTTAAACCATATAAATGGTCCTAATTATGGTTTACACTAGGGATACCTTAAATAAATTGATTTCATACCAATTAAATTACTATGTAAGGGCCTATTCCTTCACATAGTGATTCCATTCATGTACTGCTTAGTGGAATCCCCTGGTTAACTAGACCTAACTCACGTTTTCATTATGATTAGAGAGGTTAGTCACTCAATCCTCTAGCAATCATATTATATGTTCCCTAATTTATATAACCCACCATGGATCAGGGTTGAAATAATGTTGGGAGATGAAACCTTGAGTCAAATCTTCCCTAAAGAACTCATGAGGAGGCTATGAAATCCCTCTCACAAACTAAGTTGCTTAAAATAAATGACCAAGTGAAAAGACTTTAAAGGCTGTGTCTAGATTACCCAAAAAATATGAGTTTTGGAGAGAGCCTTAATAACATTATTTTCACACCTTGGACAAAGGCACACTTATAAGGAAGAAATGCTTTTAGTCACTCAATTTCCCTAAAGGGGATAGGGGAGAACATACACACATCCTTCATTTGTGAAAAAAAACTATAAAATGATCTATCATAAAACAAAACACTTTAAATAATTTAAAATTTAAGTGAATGTTTATTTTATGCACCAAATTGAGATGTTTGTGAAGTTTTTGGACCCTTGGCCTTAGTTGTAAACTTTGAAAAACTTTCACAAAAAAAACTAAGTAAAAACCATGTAAATTCATTTTAAGCACCAAATGAGAAGTTCAAGACTTAATCAATGTCAAACTTGTGATATTTTTCAACACATGACCTACAATTTTTAGAGGGTTTCATTCTACTTGGAAGAACAATTATCAATGAAATAAGTAAGATTTGAAAACTTGCTCTCAGGTTTCTGTACTTTTCTTACACAAAAACTAACATCGATCAATAGTGACCAATGTCAGTTATAACAAGATCGATGATAGTCATAAAAGAACCAATGAGAATAAATACAAAATGATGCCAGTTACTTGTGAACCCTTAGGCAAAAAATATTTTGTCAAAAGACATTTTGTCAAAAGACATTTATTTACCCAAGTTAGTACAAAATATACTGAAAAGCCTCTAGATCATGCAATAAAATGTTCAAACAAAGACTTAAAAACTAAAATATCAACTTGTAATCTTTCAAGAAAACTCAAAAATCTAATTTTTATATCATGTTCTTCCCTACACCAGAAGTGATGTCGATTAGACAGGACTGATGCCAGTTATAGAGAACTAATACTAGTCATTGTGTAAATTGTGTGTCAATAAAAACACAAGAACATGGGAAAAATAATGTTAAAAATTGATTTTTATGGATTTTTAAGGACTTTTTAGAAAATCTAAGAGTGATAAGTTGGTATCCTTATATTTAATTTATGGTCCCATTGAGCATGCCAAGATGTAGATATGGAATCGAAAGTGAGTTAGATCAAGCATTAGTCAAGAAAATTCAAGAAAAATGCATAATAATATAACTAGCTAAGATAACTCTTTTGATGGGGTTTTGTAAATGATAATTAAGATTTATTGAAAGAAAGAACATACAAAATACCTTCCCAAGAGTATCCCATCATCCAAATTTGGCTCAAAACATGATTTTCCCCTTGATTTGGTGCTCAAATCTTTCACAATGATGCAAGGCAAAGCTTCTCCATCATCTCAAGTGTACTAATGAAACTAGGTTCATGATATTTGAATCAATGTTATTCCTATATTAAAGCTATCCTATTGCAAATTAAACACTATAAAACTATAAACAAATGAGCTATGGAGAGAATTTTACGTAATAAGTTTACACAAATGAAACTTAAAAATGGTGGTCTTAGCCCTCCTATTTATATATTTTTGAATTTTATTAGGGTTAACCATGACCATCCATCTTGAGATCAATATGTGTGGCCATGGATTTATCCAATTTTGTATAATTAATCCATAAATATCCTCACAAATATTTGAAAGGAAGGGGGTTTAAAGAGGCATGGGAGGCCTTAAACCTAAATTTTGTTGCATTATAATTTATGGATGACACCCCACAAATGATGTCATTTGATGATGTAGATATTAAGAATCAATTTCCAAATAAAAGATATTTAATAGCTTCCATGGATTTTCTGCTTAAGCCTTTGATTTGGATTAATTTTCCTAAGTAAGATTAATCAATTTTTATGCAATTCTTTGGAAATTGGTTGCATACTATTAATCAAACTATCATAATGTCATATTATTGGGTCGTAATTTTATTGGAGTGGAATTACAAGAAGATGTTAGTTGTATATGGACCAATATCCCATTTAGGACATTGTCAACATGAAATAACACATGCACATGTTGTGTGATCTCAAATTAGAGGAATTCTATGGTTTAGAGGATCAAATCATGTTTTTATCATTTTGACTCAAAATGATTTGAGAAAATTCAATAATCACATAGAATTAATTTCCCCATTTAGGGATACATTATAGCCTAAACAAGCACTTGTATATGACAAGCTCAAACCATTTCATGTGTTTAAGTGATTTTGGCCCAAATTATGCATTTAAGTGCATTTTGAGTAAGATTGATAATTTTAATACAAATTATGTTAGGAAGTAAATGTCTAAAAAAACATTCCCAAGGTGTAGGAACCTTGCACTTCTTGGGATGATCCTTCATAATAGGCCATATTCCTTTTATTCTAAGTACACCTAGTTTAGGACTAGTGCACAGACCTAAATAGTAGAAAGGTAAATCTAACACTAATCCAAACCTAATATTTTTGCTGGAAAAGGGATGGAGAAGGTAAGAGAGTAATAGGAAATAAAAAGGCAATACATTGATAATAGAGCAAGTGATCCTACTACCATGAACACACTATAAATTTGTAGGAATAAGACATTGTCACGTAGACTCCATCAAGGTCACTATAAATGCATAAGTATTTTTCATAGAGGCATGAGAAAAAAATGAAACATTGAGAGGGATGAAAAATGATCCATAGATAATGTGTACATAGATTTTAATGCACATAGGATATGTCTTGCAAGTGAGTTATAAGTTCTACATAGAGGTGCTAGGAATGGACAATGATGAGAGGGGTGAACATTAGCCACATACAAGGATAATCAAACACAAGTAACACATAGATCATAATAAGAATAGAGGGAGGTGAACTTAATTCTTATTAACTTAAAAGATTCAACCAATAAAAGTACTCTTAGAGGGCAAATTTTGGTAGCATGAGGTTTCCTAAAATGTGTTGACCCTATTTTATAATTAAGAACAAAGATTTTATAATATTAAGACATTTTAAAATTAATTCACCACTTATGGTAACAAATATAATTTTTAATTCTATTGTGGCACTGCATATATGCTTCTTAAATTCTATTTAGTCGTTTAGATTAAGGAGTTGGTGGTAGGATTATTTTTGGGTCCATGTGTGTGTTTGAGGGTGGAAGATTCTTGGAAAAGTCATAGGGGTGGTATGTACTCATGTTTTGATGTCTTATTTCCACTATTACATTTAATTATTTTGATAAGGATTTGAATGATACTCAACTACTTTTCTAACTACCTCTTTATACTTTGCTACCACATGTCAATATTTTCCCAGGTCTCCCTTAAAGTACCATGTCATTGATTTATATATGGGATCCAAATGTTTGAGAAGTAGTATGCATGCAACATAAATTTTAGTCTATAATGTATGATATTATAGAAGTGAAAATATATGTTTTGATGTGAGAATTCATCATGAAGGTATAAAAAACCATTTAAATAGGAATGCACATGAAGATAAAATATCTTGGGCATACTTATTACAACTTAAAAATATATATTTTGTACCTCTACCTATATTATCTTAATACTGGGGCTCTACATCCTTGAACCTATGTGCCACTTAACTCTTATGACGAAGGATCCAGTGGGGGGGTGTGCATCAAGAATATCTAGTGGGTGTGAATCATCACTTAGTCGATGCACATATCTAAACTACCTAGTTTAGACATGGACACAAATATGAGGCATTTGTGCACAATTTAATTTTAATAACTTAAAAATTTATAAGTGTACAAATCTTTTTTAGGGGCTTTGGTGAGATTTATGTAGGATAGGGGTGACTTAAAAAGTTAACACTTCTGGCAACTTCTATGGGCCACTTGCCTGCTAAAAAAAATCCAAAATAATTTGAAGTAATCCATTGGGCACAAAGTATTTGAAAATTTTGGTTATTACATCTATAAATGCACTAGCTACTCATCCCTAGATTTATAATGAATTAAGAACCTTTGAGTAAAACAAAGAACTATACCAAAGTCACTTAGAGGAAATAAACCTAAACTAAGAGAAACACTATGCACAAGTGCTTAGAGGAAATGAAACTATCCTAAAATAAGGTGCATGAGGCAATTAAGGAAATGGAAAACATCTAATCTACTTATTTACAATTTATACAAGAATCAATAATGATAGTGCTTGAGATGGATCCCATTGACTAGGATAGGCAATTTTTCTTCATTCATTCTAACAAGTTGGAAAGTGTAGGCTTGATTGTTTCTAGTTATGGTATATGGGCCACTCCATATTGTATCAAATTTAGTATTCCTTCAAAATTTTGCTCTGTATACATCCCATTTGAGTGCTAAATCTCCTTTTTATAAACTTATATTACTGGCATTTTTATCAAAATCCTCTTCGTTTGGTCTTGTTAAATTTTCATAGTGTGCACAACTTGCACTCTAATTTCTTCAAGCTATATTATCTCTACTAATATTATTATGAGGGGATCAATTTTGAGAAAATCCAAATCATGGGTAAGTTATAATGAAGGAAAATTAAGAGATGTGGGCCATCTAGCCTCCCTTTCATAGACTAACATGAAGGGTGAATTTACCAACACTTTGTTAACTCGATCAACCTAGAGGGAAGTTCTAAGCTTGGTATGCTAGGCTCAATGATTATCTTACATGGGCCTCTTTATTATACAAATCAAATTATTATTCATGGAATTAGTTAGACCATTACCTTAAGGGTAATAATTTGATGAGGCACTTAGATATATGTTATGCTTGATGGCCCATTCATTGATCCTAATTCAAAGGAAGGTTAATGAATTATTAGAGATGGTGTTTGGGATACTGAATCTTGTTATAATGCCTTTATATAAGATCTAAATGGATGTTTAATTATCCTGCTTGAGTGATACTACTTATTCCCATCTTGTGAAATAGTTTGTGGTTATGAGGATCCATTTATGCCCATCACTTGATGGTGGGTTAATCATGCCTCTGAAATCTAGGCCCCACTATGTAAAGGGTTGATCGATTTGTATTATGAATAATGGTAAAGCTAATATCCTTTATTTACCTATGAAGAAGGCACACTTATTTTATCTTATCACATATGCATGCACATATTTGAATACATCTGGAAAATAATAACCAACTTGCATGATATTTGCATCAGTGGTCTTGGGTGAATAATAACCTCCTATAGGGCTATCATGGAACTCTTGAATAATTCCACTCACATAGTCTAATTCTATGCACATCAAGAGGGCTCCATTGAGGTCCTTTTGGAAAATCACACCACTGATGAGCACATAGGGAATGCCATCTTAAAAGGCATGCACTTAGATTCATTCAAGCCAGAGGGGTATGAACCATTTTTAAGGAAGATCATCATATTCTATGTACAATATATCACAACTTCTTTGCCTATTAACTCTTTTTCATGTGACACCAAGACTATTCTATCTTCAAACTTTTCCACATCAACCAATTGTTCACATAGTTCCTTTCCTAACACCAACTTAGTGATCTAGATGTCCACATCATATTCCATCACTTTTTTAACCCAACCAGTTCTCTTTTCACTAATGTCCTTGCTAAGTAGAAACTATTTGACACCTACATGTGTGACCATGAGTAAGATTTTGTTGTTGGAGATCATATTTATAAAGCTTTTGAGCATTCTCAAAATTATGAGGATGTGCTTCTCCATGCATTTATAACATAGTTCATAACCTTTCAGCACCTAGATGAATAAAGCAATTGGCTACTATAGATGATCATTGTATTGTTACATAAGGATAACATAGATGCCCTTTAACCCACCAAATACATAAAGGATAAAATCCTTACTATAATTTGGATTGATCAATGTCAAAGCCTACATGATATCATGATTAATATCTTCAAAACTATCCCTACCTTCATAAGTCCAGCTGAATACAACATTCTTTTTGAGTATTGTATTGAGGGGTTTGGTTAGGGTGGAAAAATTTGGCATGAATCTCTTGACAAAGTTGATTCTTCCTAAGAAGCTCTAGAGACTCTTCTTGTGACTTAGAAAAGGGAGAGATGAGATATACTTGACTCTCTCTAGATCAATTATGAGTCCTTGAAATAATGTGCCTTAATAGAGCACCTTCATGAACTATGAAGATACACTTGTTAGGGTTCAAAGATATTATGAACTCTTGGTACCTTTCAAAGATTTACTCTAGATGGTCTAAATGATCTTTTGTATGCTTAGAGAATATAGTTATGTCATTAATATAAACCAATATGAAATTATTGATGAGATATTTGAATTCCATATGCATGGATTTTTGGAAGGTCACTCTTATATTTGTCAAACCAAATGACATCAATTGGTATGTGAAGGTTCCTCACTTAGTGGTGAATGCTATTTTATAGAGATCACACTCTTACATGAGAATCTGGCTGCATCCTAAGTAACATTCTAGAAATGAGAATATTTATGCACCTATGAACATTTGTAGGATCTATTTCATTGGTGGGAAGGGATAGTGATATTTAAGGGAATATTTATTCAAATCTTTAAAGTCCACAAATAGACAGATTTCCCCATTATTTTTCCTCATTGGGACTAAGTTGGAAACCCATGAAGAGTGTTTAATTTGAAGTATTATAATAGCTTCAATGATCTTTTATATCTCATTTTTCATTAATGGTTTAAGCTTTAGGTTGATAGGCCTCTACTTTTGGTGAATTAGATGCACACCAGGGTTGATCTCAATTGTGTGTTATGCTAAGCTTAGATCAAAGCCTCTAAGGTTTTTATAGCTCCATGAAAATATATCATCATATCTCTGATTGAGTTCAATGAAGCTCTTAATTTATATTGGCCTTCATTGAACTATTACTCATTTAAAATGTTGCTTTGAAATATTACTCATTTAAAATGTTTGTAGGAACCAACCTATTGGAGACACTAATCCCTAAAATAAAAAACAACTCAGTCAATATGTGAGTACCCACTCATTGGAGACACTAATCCCCTTTTCCAAACACCAACCTAGCTAATTCATGAGCATCGACCCACATGAGCACCAACCCCAAGCCAAATTGATTTCACCATCTATGATTAATTATTCAATCAAATGATATATTTACTTCTCTTGCACTTTTTATCTCATTTATTTTGTTATATAATGTATGCTCTCCTCTCTTTCATAATTTGTAAATGATATTCTTCATGAGAATAAATATTACCTCCACACTTCTTTTCTTAAGAGATATTCTATTTCATTTTTTGCTCTTCCTCTCTTCCTTCTCTCTCACACTTATATGATCTTCAATCAAATTTAATGCATATAATACTTCCACATATATTCTCCCTTATATAACCTTTAAAATGATGCATCCCATCTAAGAATCACCTCTTCACCAAAAGATGTGACTGTTGACATTTACATCGACATTTCTATCAACAATTCTGTTAACATTTCTATTGACATTTTGGTTCACTTTTAACAACATTTCATTCACTTTTGTTAACTCTTCCATTCACTTCTGACAATAATTCATTCACTTCTAGCAACACTTTTTTTCACTTCTAACAACCTTTCCATTTGATATTTCCATTCATATCCATTACAATTACTTTGACAATAATGATAATAATTCTAAAAATCTCCCCCTTTGTCATTGATGGTAATCCCCATGAATTAGTAAATGAACTCCCCCTTGTTGTGGTTCTCCTCCTTTGCTCCCCCTATCTTAAATTCTTCCCCTTTGACATCAATGGCAAAGGGTTGTCCATGGTTATCCTCTTGCTGTAGTGCTCCCCTTTTCTTTTCTCTCTCCCCCTTTGACATTAATGGAAAAGGGTTATATAAACTCTGAAAAGCTCATCCATATATAACCTTATTGATCCTTATACCTAAAAAAATGATCACAAAGATACTCTTTGAATCATCTCACACAAGAAACAATTCCACACTTCACATTCTCCTCAAGGTACTTGAGTTATCTCCCCTTAACTCCATGATCCTCCTAATCACACCACTTAAAACCATAACGCAAAAGATAGTAAACAAAACATGCACAACTTATCACAATATTGACATAGCTCATTTGAATACACCTTCACCCTTACGTAAGCTACCAACATCATATCAATATTTAAACTTATTAGACCCAAGATACCTCTTTCAAAGATCAATACACCTCATATTAAGCTCACCACAACTACTGATCTGATCATCAATAACATGCTCAAAACAACTAGACTTACCTAAATCCATGCTCATAATATCTCTCAAGAAACTACACCATATTAAACTACCTCAAAATAATATACAAACTGATCTATCAACTCACTTTCATAACTTTCTTATCATGAAACACAACCAAGACCCAACAAACATCCACCATGCTTCTTATTTCTGTAAAGTGTCTCCTTGAAGCTTAGAAGAGACACCCCACACAAAGGGTCCTAGAACAAAGTGAACCTAAGAGATGCCCACATATCCTCTATTACTTCTTTGATCCTCTTATAACCATAATACTGATTTTTTCTCTTAGAATCCATTTAGGCATGTCTAGCTTCTTTGACTTACTAACCTCAACATCCATGTTGTTGTTCATCTTCTTAACTCTTACAACTATCTTAACTTCCATTGCGCTATCATTAGAAACTAACAATAGGGAATATTGACAAAGCTCATGCTCAAATGTAATAAGATATTCTCTTTGATCTAAAGGATGCTTATCACTAGTATTAACTATGTTTTATACAAATCTTGATAATAAGAGTTCCACATAGTCCTTCATATCTAATTCTTTATCCACTATAGCAAGTAACCCATTCTTAATCTTAATCTCAATCTGATCAAACTTTACTATCTTAGATCTCCAAACCTGATTTTGGCCCTTCTCATACCTTCTAGGGTCTCCATATCCTTTGATATACCTTGAAGATCTCTTTACTCCATTTGGACATAATTTAGCAATATGGCCAACCTTATGACAATAAAATCAAGAAACATTTCTCATACCTTTTGTTTGAAGGTGACTGAGATCTCCCTTTGACTGATTTATTATCCTTAAACAATCTCTTGCCCTATGACCAACATGATGACAAATAAAAATAACAACCATGAAAAGAATTGGAAATATTAAAATTATTGGGCTGCCTGATTGGATTCTTCAATTTGACCTTAAAAATTTCATCCTTCTTACATTGGATTTATATCTCATAATCTTTCTCAACCTTGATAGGCTCTCATGATTATACTTCAAAAAACCTAACTCAGCCTTCAACTGATCACACTCTTCTTCTCTTGATATCAAACTTGAACATGCAACCTCTAGCTAATTCTTAATATCTTGAATAGACATCTTATCTTATTTTATTTAGAAAGGAAACTTAGAATCCAAGATACATACATTTTCCTTAAGAGGTTTGATCATAGATTTCAACTCTTGATTCTCCTTCCTTAGCTGCTTGGTCATCTTGTGCTTCAAAAAATCTCCTTTAAGCTTGTTAGGCCTATTCCAAAGGACCTAATTTGATACCAATTGTTAAGCACAAGCTTATATTGAGAGGGGGTGAATTAGTATAAGATAATCTTTTAAACTTAATCAACCATAAAAACTATAAACATTTGATATCTAGAATTTAATAACATAAGAGAACACATGATTTATTTGGAAACCCTTTTAGGAGAAAACCATGGAAAAATATTGACTATATATATAACTCTTTTATAATGTTTGTAGGCACCAACATACTAAAGACAACAATCCCCAAACCAAGAACCAACTCAGTCAATTTGTGAGTACCCACCCATTGGAGACATCGATCCCCTTCACAAAGCACCAACCTAGCCAATTCATGAGTTATGAGCCACAAGAGTACCAAACCCTAGAATATGAGGCACCAACCCCAAGTCAAATTTATTTCACCATCTGTGATTACTTCTTTAATTCAATTATGGCTTTGCTTCTCTTAAATTTTTTTATCTCACTAATTTTATTATATAATTTATACTCTCTTCTCTTTCATAATTCTCAAATGATGTTCTTCATTAGAATAAACCTTCCCTTAACACTTCTTTTATTAAGAGATATTCTATTTAATTTTATACTATTCCTCTCTTCCTTCTCTCTCACACTTATATGATCTTTAATCAAATTGAATGCATATAATACTTCCACATCTCTTCTCCCTTATATATCCTTTAAAAGGATGCATCCCATCTAAGAGGCACCTCTTCACTAAAATATGTGACCATTAACATTTCCATCAACATTTTTGTCAATAATTCCATTAACATTTCCATTGACATTTCCATTCACTTTCAACAATAATTCCGTTCACTTCTGGTAAAACTTCCATTCACTTTTAGCAATATTTCCATTCACTTCTAGAAACACTTCTGTTCACTTTTGGAAACAATTCTATTTGACATTTCCATTCATATCCATTAGACATCAATGCTAATTATTCTAACAAGAGTATGGTTCAACATGGATTTTGAAGATAGGTTCAACCTTGATGGTCACTTTAGTCTCATATCTAGTTTTGAGAAATATAGGTGACCAATATGAAGATAGATATCCACCCATCTTTTCCCTGAAGTATTGGGAGAGGTAGATGGAAAAGTAGGGGGTATGTCAATGACCATGATGTCTTATGAAATTGAGAGACTTAGGCATGCATGTAGTATAAGATTCAACTCTTTAATGATTCCCATAGTTTTGAATTTTATGCCATCAATTTAGACCACTCCTTTTAAAATATGGGAATACGCCATTTTTCACATATCCATGATCTTCTTTAGGATCACCAAGCTACTTGTACCTGAGTCGATCATGTAATTATGTACTAGATGTTGGTCGATCATCAAAGAGATGTAGAATGGGTATGGTTTGGTGCTACTATGCACTTGTGTTTCTTCCACTTTGGGCTCGCATAGACTCACATAGATGGAAGGCATAAGATGGGACATGTTACACTCTGGAAGCTTTTTAAAGTGTCTTATAGTAAATTCCTTTGAGATATAATAGTAAGAGCATACCACATGGTTACATTGAGGTTCATCTTCTTCATTTATTTTAATATGTTGAAGGGAATTTGAGATACCTTTGACTATGGTTTATTAATAGTAGTCTCTTCCCACATTTTTGCATTGGTTTAAAGTGGCTCTTCTTTTTATGTAGCTTATTATATACACACTAAAGGTTGCATAGGCATATTGGCTTGTGTACATATATGAGTGATCTAGGGAATTAAAGGCAAAGGTACCAAAGTTAGTATTACCTCTTACATCACTCTCATTTTGAACTTTATATTGAAAGTAATTGGGGTGTTCTCTCCACTTGATGCATCATTCTAATTCATGTAGTTAAAGTCATTCTCTTTTTAATTGATGAGAGTAGACCCATCTCATTACTATAATGGTACTTGAATCTCTCCTTCATGTGGAGCTATGGTATTCATTTATTTTTGAGGCTATGATAAAATTTTCACCATGAGCATTCAGTTCATGATTCCATTTGTGCATGTAGATTGATTATGTGATTGGCCACATGGAAAACATCATTTAGGATTTTGTGCAAGATTTTTTTCATAGGTACAAGGGATCTAAAGACACCAATAACATCTAATTTTTTTGCATAAGGAATTATATTATATGTGATCTAATTTTATGCTTACACACCACCTTGGTAAGGAGGTTTACTTGACTGGTATTACTGAGGGAAGGGTTGAGGAGGCTTGGGGTACTGTGCTTGCTACCGTTTAAAGGTGACAAGCTCATTTACAAAGCTTTTTAGTAGTATTTTAACCTCATGAAATTCATTAGGGGAATATTATATGAAGTTAGTGGGCTCACTATGAAGGGGATAGGTGCTAACATAGGTTATGTATCTTGTTGGCTAGGAGGAGGTTCTACAAATAGAGGCATGGGGGGTTTAGATGTAATTTTCCCTACTTGGATCAAATGATTATCTACTTAAATGATAAATTCATAGGCATCAGATAGTAATGCACCTCCCATGAATTAAATCATCAAAATTATATCACTATTAAGAGATTTTAGAAAATATAAAAATGTAATGTTGGGGGATGGCTTACACAAGGATGGGATCCTATCCTAGACTCTTTGGAACATGAAGTTGAAGTCAACCATCATCTCATATGAGGCTTAATTTATAGTTGTGATATACTCTATCAAGGAAAAGTGATCACTCTAATCCTTAAATTACTTACATAATTCCTCCTTAAGTGCATCCTAGTTGTGAATAGAATTTGGTTTCAAGCCTCGGTACCATTAAAGTGCTTTGCCTTTGAAGGAAGGGGCAAGTAGTTTAAATATGAAATTATCTTTAGTGACATGGTGCACTAATCAAATATTTGTAACATCTTGGATATCCTACATAAAGGAAGCCACATTATTTCCAATAAAGTAGGATAAGATTTTAAGGGCTATGATTGGAATGCCATCATACTAGGAAATAATCAATGGGTTGCCTCCATTGAAATGTATAAACAATTGATTTCTCTGCATAGTCATGAATGGAATAGGGAATAAGTTTCCTATAGGTGTAGGGAATATTTCAAATGGAGGTGTAGTTTTATCTCTAGGGGATGACTACCTTGAAATGATACTTCTTATGATAAGGGATGAAGATGTTCTTACTCTTCTTCTCCTAGAAGGCACTACAAGCTCAATGAAATGGAAATCAATACCCTTTGTAGATGATCTTGTTCTTCTTGGCATGTGGATAGGTGGTTGATATTTATTAACCAAATGAGTGTGTGTAATACTCATTAGCTAAGGGTAGTAATTATTACTTATATTTTCTTTAAATTTGTCCCATTAAGTGTGCCATAAATTGTTGTCATTCAAAATGTGCACTCGTGGATAGTAAACTATGTAGGAATGTTTTTACAGTAGGGCAAAAAGTGAAAATGCTTTTTGAAGGGTGTAAAAGTGTTTAACATTAGGTTCATAAGTGTTATTACTCTCTTGCATGCACAAAACATCTATTTTCTTATCATAATGATGGGAATGTCCCCAAGTTGTGGGACCCTTGTGCTCCTTAGGATGAGCCTCTAGAGTAGGTGGGATTCCTTCTATTCTAAGTGTACCAAGTTTAGGAATAACACAAAAACATAAAGAGAAAAAAGGTAAATCAAATGATAATATAAACCTAATATTTTTGAGGGAAAAGGGAGGGAGAAGGTAAGAGACCAAGAATAGATTGAGTGCTCCTACTACCATGAACACACTACAAATATTTAAGAACAAGACATTATCACATAGAATTTTCCAAGGCCACTCTAAATGCATAAGTATTTTGCATAGAGACATGGGAATTTAGTACAACATTGAGAGGGATGATAAATGATTCACATTAAATGTCTAAATAGACCTGAATGTACATAAGATATGACCTAAAAGTGAGTCCTGAGTTCTACATAGAGTGATGAGAGGGGTGAACATTACCCATAGAAAAGGATCAATAAACATAAATATTACATAGAGCATAAGAAGAATAGAGGGAGGTGAACTTAATTCTTATTAACTTGTAAGATTCAACCAATAAAATTACTCTTGAAGGGAAAATTTTGGTAGTGTGAGGTTGCCTAAAATGTGTTGACCCCTTTTATAATGAAGAACAAGACTTTTATAAGATTAATCCATTTTATAATTAATGTGACACTTGGGGTGGTAGATATAGTTTTTAATTCTATTATAGTGCCACACCCATGTTTATTGAATTCTATTTGGTGGTTTAGAATTAGGAGTTGGTGGCATGATTCTTTTTGGGTCCACATGTGTGTTTAAGGGTGGAAGATTCAAGGAAAAGTTAGAGGGGTGGCATACACTCATGTTATGATATTTTACCACCACTCTTGAATGTACTTATTTTGACAAGAATTTGAATTATACCGAAATAATTTTCTAACTACCTCTCTATACCTTAATACCATGTGTCAATATTTTCTTAGGTTTTCATTGAACTACCATGTTATTGATTTATATATGGGATCCACATGCTTGTGAAGTAGTATGTACATATCATAGATCATAGTCTATGATGCATGAGATTATAGAAGTGAAACTCTATGATTTGGTGTGAGAATTCATCATGAAAGTATAGATACCATTTTGAACAAGAATGTGCATGAAGATAGAAGATCTTGGGCACACTTATTATAACTTGGAACTACTTCTTGTGCATGTTTTCCTATGTTATCTAAATACCAGGGATCTACATCCTTGAATCTATGTGCCATTTGTCTTGTGTGATGAATGATCATATGTGGGGTACACATTAAGAATGGCTACTAGGTGAAAATTATTATTTAGTTGATACATAAATTTATGCTGACTACTTTAAGCATGAGTGAAGATAAAAGGTGTCTGTGCATGATTTGATTTTAATAACTCAACACTTCATAAGTGTTAAATATTATATAGGGTCTTAATGATCTCTATGTAGGTTGGGGGTGACTTAAAAAGTCAATAGTTTTTATTACTTCTCCTCCTTTGTCACAACCATTAGCAATACCCTAGCCTCCCAGGAAATCATTATCACCAACTATCATTCCACTAGTGGTGACTACTCATCCCACTCCATCACCATATGCCACCACTATACTCCATCCATCTCCCATTCCACATTCAACTAGGCCAACCTCTACTACTACTGAAATAATAATCACATAGATAAGGAACCCTAAGACCCCACCTATCTCTCCTAAAAAGGTAGAAGTGAAGGAAGAACCAACATAATCCCCTAAGGAGAGGGAGGATAAAATAAGAGGAACATGAAGATCAAACCCTATCATAATCTATGACAATGAGGAGAAGGATAAGAGATGGAATAATGAGGATGGATGGGCATTAGGCCCTGAAACTGAGGAGTCACGGTCCATCAGTGAGATCATAAAATTATACCCAAAATATGTTGGCTATCTGAGGAAGGTACCCAATTAGGAAGAATAAAGTTGATATAAGGATTTAAAGAGGGAAACCAAAAGGATAATATCTCGATATATACTAAACTATTTTCAGATGGAGAGGGAGATGCAATGGAAGAGGTAGATTCATAATCATAATCCATAGTATAATATTTGCCCTAAACTACCTCTCCAAGTTCTCCACCTTAGATCATAAAAATGTTGATTTTAATAGCTAGTACTCCATCTATTCCTCTTTTGGTTGTATGCTATTTAGGCTCACATTATTTAACAACTTCCTTAATTTATATAATTACAACTATTTTGACAAATTATGCATTATTTACACTCTTTTATTCTAATAACCTAGCCACAAGCTATTTATATACTACAATTTTTCCCACCCCATCCTAACCTACTAATATGGATCCTATGATCACTACTAATAAGAGTGTTAGGGTTACATATACTTCCATTTTTGACTATTTTTAAAATATAGTAAGTACCCCAATGACTTATTACTTCTTTAATGTAACCAACCCTCAATCCCCTAGTCTAAACTAAGGGATGCATTTAAACTCCTAGTATCTACTTTTATTTTTGATCGCAAGTCATTTCTCCTAGGCCATATACATGGATATAAATTCCCATTAGCTGAGCTACATAGATAGAGACACCTATATTATTAGTGCACAAAGTAGAGGGGAATGCTAAATATATCATAGATGCACCAGTCCAAAAGTAGCTTAATGGTTAGAGGAAGATTATTCCTCCTTTTATGGTAATAGGGATATCTTAATGAAAGGCTATGCTGCCTCCAGGGTCATCCCATTTAAATACTTAAGTGAAAAAATCTTAGGGAGCATAATGGAAAACAAAAGAAATAGAGCAACAAGTTGCCTTGAATATTCCTTCATGGATTAGGCAATTACAATAAGAAGAGGGAATTATGAGATAAGACTTGGTGATAACTGAGTAACCCATAATTAAATTCCATTTTGATATGCATATAAGCACTTTAAGAAAAGTCAAGAGGAAAACTATGATTATTAAAGGCCAAAAAATAGAGTTGGAATAAAGAGAAGATATCTTCTCTCTAATAAAGAAAAAAGAAGGTAAATATTTTAGACCCAGATAGGATTAGAGAAAATCGTTAAATTTTTGTGGATGCAACAAGGGTGGTGATAAAAAAAATGTTTAGAATTTTTGATCAAGATGTGAAAAATCAAATAGAGGTAAGAACCATCCAGGCCCCAAAATAAATAGTGGATAATTTATAGGGGATAATGATGAATCTTTTTGATACCATCAACTCAATAAGGTGCATAAAGTCCACCTCCCAATTGAAATGGGGAGATATTCTTAAACTATTTAATAAAAAATAGATATGGATGGAAAATTGTGTTTCATAAGCCAAGAAATAAGAAATAAGTCTTACACCCACCTCAATTTGATGACATAATCTTAGGTTATTAGGGCACAAAATTACATTATTGCAAAAGGGATAATATACTGGAATGGCATTAAGAGATGTGGGCTTTGGTCTAGAAAATTTCCAACTAGGAGAGGGAATTTATTTATAACATAAAAAAATTAAGAGTTGTTCAAATAAGAACTCCACAAGGAAATTAGTGCCAAGCCTATTTTTGAGAATCTTCTATAAGGGACATTAGACATCTTCAGAGTAGAGATTTAGTGCACTATGTATAGAACCAATGATGAGCTACTGTAACTAGTCAATTTTAAGAGATATAATATTATTAAGACCGAGTCAATGCACACTAAGGTTAGAGATGAATTAGATAGACAAAAAAAATTAATGGATAAGATTCCTTATTTATTAAAAATAACTCTACTTGATTTGGAGACCATAGAGATTGACTTCTAGGTGAGTCATGAACTTTATCTTCAGTTAGAGATAGATAAACAAGTAATTGTGGTAGTGGGGGTCATGCCAAATGCACTTCTAATTACTCATATTCCTAAGTATACATTAGTGCACACCTAGACTAGACCAAATTATGTCCCAGTACAACAACCACTTTAGGCTTATCATCAATTCCACTACCTATCTCAATTGTAATTCTAGTTACAAATCTAACTTCATCCATGTTAGATTTTACATCTATTATGTCATAATTGAAATTCTTCCAATAGTGCCACATCAACAGTATATAGTTATATATATGTACTTGCATGGTTTAGTTGAGATGGAACTGTTAGTTCTAATTTTATTTAACATGTATATATTGTATTTTTAGATGAGTAATTTTATTCTGACTGATTAATGTTGTACATGCATGCTTTGCATGAGATTAACATATAATGTTATTTTTAAAATTATATTATTAGATTTATCTTGAGATATTAGGCCTTCCACATCCCAATCCTATTTATACTAGTATCCTCCTATTTCACATGGAGGAGAATTTTGGCTATTGAGATTAACAATTTTTTTTGAGAAGTTATGCTAATTTGATCTTGATGTGAAAATATTATATCTTATCCAATTCTATGGATTGTGTAAGGCATGATATAATTTTAATATCTTAGTTATTTATTTGTGTATGAGTTATATTTATAATACACTTATTCATTTTAAGCTATTGCTTATTTGAATGCCTTTTGCATATAGATTAGAATCCCCCTTTGTATATGTGTAATAACAATCTAACAAATGCAACAACCTTTGGTTATGCATGTTTAAGTTTATTATGTTTTGGTTCCCTTTGAATCCTAACTATGTTTGATAATTGGTGTGATATAATAGCTTGAAATAAACATTGGTCTTTTTATTTCTTGTCTTACCTAAGTTCAAGTGTTGGGCTTGAAAGGTCTCATCTTGTGTGGTCTGCAAACTTCTTTTTTACCTTTCCTTTCCCTATTTTGAGTTTATTTTAAAAGTCCTACCCACCTTAGTTAGAAAAATCATACTTCCACCCACTTTAATTAGATATAGGTTCATCCATAGATGACCCATATATGGTAAACAATATGTTTTGCTCATCGCTATTCTACCAATAGGTTTTTATAAAGCCAAATACCTTGAAACTCATGCCTTAGAGTGAAATCCTTTCACAAATCCAAAAATATTAGAGGCTACCTCCTAAGATCCCTAGTGTGTTCATAAAACCCAAATCAAAATATTTAATATGTCATCCTTTTAAATTGTGTGGAATTTGAATATGCCCCTTGTATGAGGTCTCCTTGGACTCTTCCTTTTTTCATTACATTAAGTGCTTTTTTATGTTTGTTTAATTGCTTGATGAGATTGTATTGTTACCCTTTAGACATAGCCATCATATATATCATACATCTTAGGACTTTATGTAATCACATATTTTAATCTTAATTTATATGTCTACTTCAACATGTTATCCCTATATGCTACATGATTTATGCACATGGTATACAACTACCTTATGCTTTTGAGTTAAGGTACCTACTAGTTTTTATTTCCCTCACCTCAAAAGAGGGGGAATTTTAGTGGGGGCATGTCATATAAGGAAAAACCTATGAATTTTCATATTTTTACATATTACAATGGGGGCATGCCCTCCACATCTCCACATTTACATAATTTTCTAAATTTTAGTTGGGTATGTCAGAAAGGCATGACCTTCACACTTATACATTTTCATAATTTGTAGATTGAAGTAGGGGAATTTCATAATAAAATGACCTCCACACTTATACACTTACTCAATATATCCAAATTTTAGTGGGGTCATGTCATAAGAACATAACCTCCACACTTACACGATCTCCAATTTAGTTCCATGATTTAGATATATACTTGGGTTAGAATTTTATATATTGCACCAATTTTACATAGATTTGAAACACGGTTTTTAGATATCTAACATACATATTCTAATTCAAAAAATTTATAGGTACATATGCCATGCTATTTCACTAGAAATTACAAAACATACCAATTATACTACTCACCTAGAAGCACCAATTACACCAGGATGCATTGTTATAGATCCTTTTTTGTTATAGTCATGTGTCCATTTTATAGGTTGAAGTGATTAAATCATTTAACCTCATCAATTTATATATTGGAGTGATTATATCATTCAATAGTTCTAGATTTATAACATGAGTTGATTAAATCACTCATCCTCATTAGATTATGTAAATTGACACTTGAGTTGTGCAATTGAGCAATAATGATCTCAATGACCATGCCACAACTCATTATTGCACCATATTTGGGGTATAATACCTTCCAATATCCTCTTCAAATTTTTAATGTTCATACCCAAAACTTTTACAACTCCAAGGCTTCATAAGAAATTATATTTACCAAGTCAAAAAATCAAGAGGCAACATGGTTGCATCGACACATTGGGGTACTCCTTACTTTATCTCTTTCATTTCAAACATTTTAATTATTTCAAATTTTAGATTATATGCATTTATTGATGCTATAACATGCTTTTGGTTATAGGTCATACACCATAAAAACACTCAAAGTGGGCTCCAATAAATGCAAGGTGTGTTATACACACCCAAATATGTAATTATTTCCTTTAAACTAATAATTTCATTTGTATGCATTACTAGATTAAGGGGAGAAATGTAGATACCAAAATTGAATATTTATAATAACTCAATCTTGCATATTTGATAAATATCAATTAAGGATCTACCCTTCAGTTCTAAACTTCCATGCTATTGAAAGACATGTATTCACCATCTTATTGTACCTAAATGCTTATCTCTTAATTTGATCCATATCATTTTGATGATCTACTTCTCCTGCACTACATAAAAAACTAGAAACCTTATAAAAATCATTCACTATCAGTTTCAAATCCATACTTATTTTTTATCCTTTTAGACATTACTAGCCATAGAAAGACACTATCACCATGATAGTGTCTAGATCCTTATCTATTATCCAGAAGCTAAAAGTCATATAAATTACAAAATGATCAAAAACCATGGGTTAATCTAATTATCTTATTGAATCCTATCATGAGATATTTTCAAATGGTGTGGCATAAATATAAGTCTAATCCTTCTCATTTATCATCTAGAAAATACCAAGCAAACACATACTAAAGTTAAATCAATCAAGTAAAAAAAAAACTATATTATACCACAATCATCCTTATTTTCATATCAAACATAGGAGCAATCATATCATAGATTTGAAACATTCAAAGAGTATCCCATGAGTGATATTTGTCAAATTATAAGCTATATCATTGTATGCATCTTCATATAATATATTTCACCATTGTGCACACATTTTCACACACATAGGAGAGAAATTCATAAGTCTAAGGCCCTATTTGGAGTATTGGATATGTAGATAGTGTCCATTGATAGAGGGGTATTTGGGAAACTTGATACTATGAGCCTACTAACCCATTTTTTAGAAAACTCATTCTAAGGGTAAAGAGGGGCAAAGAGATAGGGTTTGATTAATAAACAAAGAGTAACCACCTATATCCTATATTTTAATACATTAGTAAAAGGGTCATATAAAACCTAGAATAACTAAGTTAGTCACATTGGAGACCTAGTCATTAATTTGTATTGGATACCTACATCATAGTCAGACACTAGCATCAATGCTAGTGTTTAGGTTTGATCATGGTGTCAAAAAACATAAAAGTATAATTTATAGATCTAAAGACTAATCCAAAATACCAATCCTACATATTTTATTTAGATTTCTATTTGAGATCTACCTATGATCAATAAACTAGTGAAGTACCATTGTTTCTTATTTATTACATATCTTTCAATAGTTGTACTTTAATACTTTTAACAATCTCAATTGTATAAATTAATAATATTGTTTATTTGAGTTTTCAATTAATTAACTTGTTATATATTAGTTTATCACCATTGTGTGAGAACTAATTATATATTATTAACCATATCCCCCACATATTTAAAAATTTATTGTTAAATAATATGGTAAGTACCAAAAAGGGATGAATATTTATCTTTTCTGGTTGACTATTTGACTATGACTATATTCTAGTAGTGAAAATTAGGATAGATTAGGCTTCCAGTTCATTTGGTCTCGGAGTTGATTTTTCTATCTGTGCTAGGTCAGTTCTATGGACTTGGGTCAATATCACCAATCATTATTACCATATTGGTTGATACTTATCTATAAAAAATTAGGGCATAATGAATATATGGTCACCTACACCTATACTTTATTTCTTTGTGTTTATTATTCTAAACCTTGATGATGATCACAACTCCATAAATCAATATTATTTGCCTTGAAAACCTAGTTGTGCTTGTGAGGGATAAATATATGAAAAATGGGGAAAGTGTGATGGGTTGATCTAAACCCAATAATCTATATTTGATTATTGACCAGTACTTATGTATTTAATCTTTTAAGGGAAATTAACCACACATAGTTCTCCCACCTAATGTGATTATGTAATTATACTCCACTATATATATGTAACTATTGATTCAAAATTTGAATCTCAACAATGATTGATTTGACTTAGGTTTGGATTGCTTTAGACTTGGATGATGACTAATACTAGTGGTACATTCATAATTCAAGAAGAACAAGACATTTTTTCATTGTACAATAGTGTATAGATGTATATATGACAAGTGCCAAGTCCTTTTTGAATAAGACCCTGATTTGTTTATATATAGATCTAATTGAATAATTTCTCATGCCAATAATACACTAGGTGATGGGATAAACCTAAAGAAAAGTTTGATTTTAGAAAATATCAAATTTGGTGAAACTAACTTTGTATCGACAGAATAGACTAAGAGTCAAGATATGTCTATGTAGGATGCTTAACACATTTGAAATAGACAATGACATTCTTATAGGCATGTAATAAAAAAATGTAAGGGTTAAATCATAAGATAACATGATAGTGTGACAAAATGGAGGATTAAGGACTTGTTTAGGTGTTAAAGTCACATGTGGTAAATGTGTGTCAAGCTTGTCATTATAATGTACTAAAGACCATACTTTATAATCTGCAAATATGCCTTTTAATTCTAGTAATGTAATTTCTAGAGTAAAAAGATAAAATGTATACATGAGTGTGTACAACACACTATCTTTGGTATGCATCTCCAATTATGAAATTATTTTAATAAAAAAACCTACAATCATGTGTAGTCAATGTCCATATATTGACTATTTTAATTTTAAACTATTTTTTTTAAATTTTAAATAATAAGGGTTATAATACATCTATGTGTTGGTGAAAACCATGTTGTCCTTACAAATTATTGGAGATGATGCTTCTTTGTTGAAGCATTATATAAAATTACACTTCCTTATTTGAATCACATGGAGATTTGGAGTGATTATGCCCCAAATTTATGTAACTATACAAGCTCTTGGGTTGGGAAGGTGATGTGTCGAAACCCTAATAAACATGGTGAAAAGTACATAATTTATTAACCCAAATAACTACACACATAAATGAGAGAACCATCAAGAAATTTTTGTTCAAAGAAAGTGAATCAACCACTGTAGATGTATTATAAATTCAATTATAATGTTTCACTCATGTTCACTCTATGCAAACAAAAATCATGATTGAAAGGGAATGAGCAATGTTCATTCCCCCATTATAAATGTAGGGTTGATTATGTAGTTTTTCTCAATGTAGAATATAATGAATGATCAAAGAAAATGGGAAATAATCATAGATCTAATAAGTGTGAAGTGGAATGACAACTATTTTCCATTAAACTATAAATTATGTTATTATGTATATATGCATGAACTAATATCATTCCCCATAAATTTATCTCAACTAATATAGATCACTATGCATCTATATGTTGAATTTTGAGAACCTATATATATATATATATATATATATATATATATGGAAACCTATAATTTCTATTACTTTATACTATGTGCATATGCCCATGCATATGCACCCAAGTGTGTATGAATATGTGCTCAAGTGTTTTTAAAATGAGTTCATATACATTGGATTTGACCTTGTCATCTGGATCAATGTGCTAATATATATCATATATATGGATCATTCTTAATATATGAAATTTATACTTTGATATGATTTTATGCTCATAGAGGGTAACATATTTGTAACAATCCCAATGTAATTTACCCATTTTGAGAAGAGCGATGTGTCTTGTAAGTCAATTATCTCAAAATAATAGTTAACTACATTAAGTCAAGTATAAATATAATATCATGTGAACATGTCAAAAATATTTCATCATAATAATGCCTATATTGATCAAGGAATGTATGTAATATATGTAATGTAGGGCATGTAGGTGTCCTGTCTAGATAGATTTATGAATGAATCATATAGTATAAGGATATTTGAATAAGAATACATAGAAAAATTGGATGATATAAATCATGTCATCACTCAATGTTAGTAATATCAAAAATCATAAGTGTTAGTGTCACACTACAAAGGACATAAAATGTCACAACAAACAAGGACACACATAATATTTTTTTTTTGTAAACAAGGGAAATCAAGGATGTATCATCAATAAAATCCCAAGGGTCACACACAATAGTCAAACACAAAGTAGCCTATCATGTAAAAGAGTAACAAAATCAATGGAACATAGAATAAGGAACTAGTCTACACCATCCATATATATTAATGTCACATTGTAGTATACTAACATATATATGTATCATTATGTAAGATATGAGTAACTATAAAGGTATGTGTAAGTAATATAGGTATCTAAACATGATACAATGGTAACAAAGAGATATAAACTATAATAGTGAAACACGTGGAATAATATGCCCCTAATATTGATATGACAACTAGGTAGAATGGGGTCCAACATCTATATGTCCATGGGTAATTTATATATCCTACATAACACTCCTATATTGTGAAATTTATCCATGTGTTACAAATATTGTATATACCAAAATTTTTGTAAATAGTTTAATCTAGCTATCATGTCATGCTAAGGTCTTGATTTTATATTTTACATCATTGAATGTTTTTCACTATTCCAATTTTTTTTTGTATTTTTAATTTAATTAGGATTTAGAAAAGCTAATAAATGATCCTATGAATGGAAGGATCATGGGAGGTGCTTATATTAGATGGTGGAGGGGTCCTTTATCATGGATTAGTGGTACCAACTATGGCCAAATTAGGATATGATAAGGATTCATCTAGTGTACCATATATGTTAGGGTCATTGCTTATTTAAAATAGTGTGATGAATAGATCTATATGGTTAAGGAATCTATGGGGTCTATTTTATAGTAGGAGGGTGTTGTACTACATGTGTTCATTATAGAACATGTTGAAATATACCTCTTGCTAATTGAGTATGTACTATAGGATATAGTGACCTTTGTAGATCTTGAGTAACTTTGTGACATGATCTATGTTAAATAGTTAAATATCTATTAGGTCCAACTATGTTCCTCTGAACTAGTTGTATAGATACATACTATATATGTGTAATAACTTACTTTATATATTGATCTTGAATATTTATATAAACCATATATTCATAGTGACCTAGAATAGGTGTAGCAACCATCTTTGTATAATGATACTGAATAGGTGTGATAACAAATCATAATGGTGTTCAAGGTGGGGGAGGAGATATAATTGATTATAGAGGATACTCATACCACAAACCTATAACTATGAATACCTTGTTTGAATGTATATATTTTAGGCATTAGTGCACTATGGAGGGGATTAAATGAATTATATACATCTAATGGCATCTTTAAAACATGTCGAACATGTCATTAATCTATATAACTAGGAATGGTATGGCTAATATGGATGAGCCCACCTAAAGAGGTAATACTATGAATCCCATAGTATTCTATTAATATTTATATAATCCATTAATTACTTTTGATGTATCTTAAATATATTATCATGTGTACCCAAGGGATTAGAGAAGTGTCATCATGTAAAATTTCTCACTTGAACCATTGTCAATCATAACACTATGGATGGGATGGTCATTGATGTAGGTATATATAAACAATACATGAATATTTGAATCATCATTAACTATTTTGGTACCATTTAATGTGATCATGGTATGTTGAGGTGGAATATCGTTAAGTGTACTAATGATACTATCTAGTGGATGATCATATGTCACTGATAGATGATGCATACTGTATGCATAATGTACCTTTGAAGTGTCAGTGTTTATCATCTCATGTTTAAGAAAAGGATAAAAAAATATCTTCAAATTTTTATTTACATTATGTTGTAGTTAAATTCATTTATAGGAGATCCCAAATCAATAAGATTTTTTTCTATAAGATATTGTATCTTATGTCTTAGTTCAAAACATTTATTCATTGAATGCCTTACAATCTAATGATAATCGAAACATGAATTTATTTAATAGTTCCTTATTCTAGGCATATTTGCATCGAAATATTATGGAGAAATGAGTGTGATAAGGTTATACTCAAGTAATATCTTTATTAACACATGAAGAGTTAACGTTAATCTTGAAAATTGCCTCTTTAGTGGAGCTATCAATTGTAACTAGCTTGTAGGTTAAGAAACTACATTGAATGTAATCTTTACCTCATTTTTTTTTTTGATATCTAAGGATTAAAAGAAGACCCTCAATTAATGAAGGGTGACTTATTCCTAGTTCCTTAGGCTAGCATCTACCCCTAAACCATGATGCATCATAGGGTGTTTGGTAGGAATTAAACTCGATACCTAGGTAACTGAAGTCATTGATATTATCCACTTGAGCTAACCCTTAGGGATTATTCACCTCATTATTTTTATCATTTTATTTGACCTTATAAATTGGTTTACTTTAAAAATTTGTTGTTGAGGTATAATTAAGTTTATTTAAATCAGTTAACTTGAATTCTTTATCCTTCACTGTATGACATATATCATCAAATCATTTGAATATCTTGATTATAATTGATTCATGGAGTGGTGCTATAAAAATTATTTGAATATATCTTTTAATTAATTTTCAACCATAACATTGGTAATCTTGGCTATCATGGTCTTGTGTCAAAGTACATGGTCATTGATTGGTTTAATGGACCCTTACTTAAAATTAACAATTTATACATAAGATAAATTATCATCCATGTTTATGGAATAATATGCTAGTAATTGGTTAGACAAGGGGTTAAATTCTCTTATATAATGAATATGGAGGTCATAAAATAATCATAATGCATAGTCTTATAGAGTTATTAGAAATAAGTTGGTCAATAGATTATCATTATATGCATAGTCCAAGTGTGTTTCATGGAATGATATAAGGTGTTTCTCATGATCACCTTTAACTTCATATAATGGGATCACAGGAGCTATGAAGCCTATTGGTGAAGGGTAGGTTTTTATCTCAATGGATAATATGTTATGAAACAAAGTGTTTAAATCCATGGAATGACTTGATCTTGATGCACCTTGATTTATCTACATGACCTTGGTATGCCGAGCTATAATAATATGCTCAAGGGAACTTGCATTAGGTGACATTGGTAATGGAACATGCATAGTCATCATGGGAGGGGTAAAGGTTTATTGCATAATAATAGGTATTAAAATCTATTGAAGGTCTCATTTTCCCCCCCAAACTTTAGGTGTATGTCACATAGGTAAATAAAGACATAAACTTAGGGATAATTCTAGTAGTAGTGGTTTTAATACCTAATTTGTAATCTTGATCCATTTTTTGATCATCTCTTACTATTTATAAAATTTCATCAATATAATGTTGTTTCATGTTGATATATTTAGTGAATTATTTATCATCCATGGCATTTTTTTTGATATTTAGTAGTTGTAGCATCAATATTGATATTCATGATAAGGCCATCAACATGGTGGATAGGATATGATGTATAATCTATAATAGGAGAAAACAAAGGAGTTCAACATGTGATTTATTTTTTGTAGTAACAATAGGCATCTTGGATTAGAATTTATAACAATAGGATTGGAGGAAGGTTTTGGATTGTTCATTGGTAATTTTAGCCATATTAGTGAATTTAGATTTGATCCTTGTTATCCATTTAATTACATAGATAATCCAAATAAGATACACTATCTATGTATAAAAATATGAAAAAGTTCCTTTATTACTTGTGTTAACCAATAATTTTCATTCAACATGGTCATCATTAATGTGTAGTATTAGGGAATATAGAAATTTAAGATTGCAAATAAAACCTCAAGGCTAAAATATGGAACCCTATGAGGATGAAACACTAATGGGGATATAGGGATGAAGGTGAAAGTATATTTTATGTATGGAAATTAAAAATCAAATCAATAAAACCTTGGGACAAAAAGTATGAGACATATTTTTATATGTAAGGTGATAAAAAATGAAACTTGAAACTCTAGGACAAAAAATTTGAAACCTTAGAAGAATAAAACCCCAAATAAAAAAATAGGGTTTTAAACTCTTTGATATGTGTATGGTTTATGAATATTTTCTACCATAATTTGGATTATGGTGATTAAATTAATCTATTTAAGATATAAATTTGAAATGTAATTCAAATATTAAGATATGACATTCAATCATACATCTGAATGTGAAAGACTCAGATTGATTCTCATAATTTGAAAAATGGCATATGATAAATATAGTAATTAAAACAAAGGGATGAATACTTAGATTTTATTAATGTGATTGTATTATAAAAGTGAAAATCAAAATAAAGTAGACATGTGGTTCGTTCGGTTCTAAAATTGATTCATTATTTACATTGGGTCCATTCTGCTGATCTGGGTTAGTATCATCAATTGATAATAACCTAATAGTTGGTACTAACCTATATATAATTATGACACAATGACTATATGGTCACTTGCATTGATATTTTATTGCTCTTTGTTTTGAATCTTAAACCTTGATGATGCAAACAACTCCAAATATTAGTCTCATTTACCTTGAAATATAAGGTGCAATTTTGAGGGGTATAAAATTGTAAAATGGGGAAAGTGTAATGGGTTTAGTTGACCCAAATCACCCCAATTTTATGATTGACAACTACATACTTTTATAAGAGGAATCAAACCACATGTATTTCTCCTACATAGTGTGATTGTGAATTTGTATTTCTTTGCTATATGTATGAAATTAAAAATTTGGCTTTGATAATTAATAATTATTTATTTTAATTGGATTTATAATGATCAAAACTTATCTTGTGATTGATTCTAGTGATATATTTGTAATTTGGGAAGAATAGGATAATATTTTTCAATTTGTAATAGTGTATAGATGTATATTAGACAAGTGTCAAGTCTATTTTGAGAAAGACATTGATTTGTTTATTTATAGATCTAATTGAATAATTTATCATGATAAAAACATGATAGATTGATGGGTCAAAACTAAGGTTATGTTTTATTTTAAAAAAAGTCATTACTAGGAGCAAGTCAATACCAACCATATTAGTTTAGTATCAACTAGTGATATTGATCATATCTGGTGGAATCAAGCTTTATATATACAGACTAAATTGATAATTTAGATATGTATGTGCATGATATTTAACAAGTTTGAAACAAAAAATTAAATTTATATAAGTGTGAAACAATAGAAAGGAAGGGTTGACTCATAAGATATCATACAAGTGTGAGGGAATGGCCGATTAGGGCCTTGTTTGAGTGTTCAAATCACGCATGGTAAATGTATGTCAATTTTATCATTATCAAGTACTAAAGATCATATTTTAGTATATAAAAAACCATACTTAAGAATATTTTCATCATAAAAAATTCAAGATCTCTAATAAAGTGACATAGTTTACTAAGCTATGATATAAATTGAAAATAGTTTCATTATTAATGATTGGAACAAAATTATCAATAAATATGCTTTAGAATTCTTTGTCTAGTGGATCATAAGTTTGGTAACCATTATTTTTAATCTAACTACATAATTACTAATATTTCTAGTTGTACCTTTCTTATTGTAAGCCAATTTAGTAAATGTGACCTTGTTAATATTGGTTTGATAGTGGGTCAAGAAATTATCCATAAAATTGTAAAAAAATGTATAGATCCACATGTAAGAGACTAAAACTAATCAAGGGAATAATCCTTTAGGATTATATGTATTTTTAAACTTAATTTGGATTGAGGAATCCTACTTGGTTAGATAGGGTTAAGGATATAGAAATGACAGGGCACAGGGCTAAATATCATATATACAACATGGCAATTAATGTGTTAAACTCAAATGTACCATTTGTTTAATTTATTAAATTGAGATAGGATATTAATGGAAAGTATAACTGTTATCACCAAATATTTCACCCTATAAGAATTTGTTCAAGATTATTACATATTTGGGTAATATGGGAACATTTTTAGCTATGTGGGTGTACCTATATTGGAAATGAGCCTCTAGATTCAAGGGCTAGCTCCCTAGATGTATCTTGAAATGCTCTTATCTATGCTAACTAATTACTTATGGGAAAATGGTTAGAGATTGAAAGAATAGAACCTACTCTAAAGGAATGTGATGTACCATGATGTTTTTCACAAGACTATCATACTCCATCACAAAGAGACAATGTATATAAAACTAGTTTGAAGAGTCCTAGAATACACTAACATTAGTGTTTCAATATGAAGGTGAAATACATGAATACTATTAAAGGTAGGTGAAACCATAGATTAGTTTCACATACTAAGGATCATTTTAAACTTAAAGATAAATCCATACACTTAACAACACTTTATATGACATACTAGGCTATAATTACTTGCATCAAACATGAAAGGATTGAGAGAAAGCAAGGATAGATGAATATCTATTGACCATTCACTATATATCTATTCACATACTTTGACAAGATGATATATGAACTCAAACTAGATTGATTTTATTATTGTAATGCAAAGTATAATTTCAAAACAAGTAGGGCTTCACCATACATGGGGAGGTATATCTTATAAGGGCCAAAAATGGTAGCTAATTATAGAACTTTAGAGAGAGGAGAAAAGAAAGAAGTTCAAGAGTCAATGGAACACATGTCTAGGCATGAGAGCCAATTACATTGTAGGTACAACTAAGTGTGAAATGGACCATGAATTACTCTTAATAAAATTATCCATATAAATCATGATAAACTCTCCAAAATGGTGCAAATATTCTTTAGCTAGCTTTTATGAAACTATTTTCATCATGGATCATTTCTCGGGCACTTAAAACTAAGCCAAGGGAGTTGACACATATATTATGACAGTCATATGCATTTTCTAAGTTGATAACTATATTCTAGACACTTATATTCACCTTTTACAATCATTCATTACATTCTTGGACCTAATTTTTTACATCTAGTAGTCATTGTTCATCTCAAACCTTGATAGGATTTCATGGTGGCATATGAGTTTGAAGAGCTTATTCTGATATTAAAGGCTTGATCCTACATAGTTATCTAGGTGGCACTCTCTTGCCACATTGCTCATTATGTTCTAAATTATGTCTATAATACTTGCTTATTTTGGTCAAAATGGTTCTTGTTTTGACACCCATCAAAAGTCCTAGGCTCACATTTATTTTAATTGGTCATCAATATATGAATCAACTTATTAACATTTTGACCTATACTCACTCCATTTATCTTATTCTACATGATCAAACACCAACCACCAATCTTGCCCCTTTACTTGTCAACTCTATCTAAACTTATACCATATGGCAACCCCACATTTGATTTTAGGATCTGCTATCAATCCACTATCCCAAAGCCTTTATGCCACATTCAATTTCTCAATATCCTTGAATTTTTAACTCATCTCACCCATTCAATCAATATCTATGATTGAGAGACAACCATTAGATCTACTGGGACCCATTATTTTAAATCAAACATCTACTTCATGAGATTAATTTAATTTTTGTGCTCTCATCAAAAGACATTCATGTGACCATCATTGAACTTTACATGATTATTAAATTTAATCTCAAAAGGATTTGTTTTAATTGAGATTAAAATTGATGTTAACATGAACTTCTTACTATGTAGGTTTAACTTTAGAACCTTGTAACTTGAGCCAAAAAGCTTGCACATGCATGAACATTTTAGAGGATGATTGTAGCATGTAGAACTATGATTGAATGTGATTTGTTGGCTTATAGAGGCTTCTTGAGTAAGATAAAAATTTCACAAAAGAGATAGTTTGTTCACTTTTGGATGACATCCTAAATGACCAGGCTTTTTAGACTTACTAAGTTGAAATTTGAAGGCTTAGATATCGAGATAGAAGGCTCATTGAGATATGAAAATTGTAGAGCATGATCTTGGAACTAAGGATTTGGATTTCATGTGGTCTAATGGTCACATGAGGATTTTTAGGCATATTTAAGAAAAATGTAGAAGAAAGCTATTCCATTTTGGTTTCCATGTAATGTCTTGATGACGATATAGCTTCACAAAGCTTATTATTGAAATTTTGTAGCTCTGAATGATTTTTTGAGGCATATGTGGACTTATCCCTAATCTTAAATTTCATTCATCACTATGAAGACCTATTTAAATCCTTGAAAACCTACCACTTATATATATGGCTCTAAAATGACCACTAAGACACCAAATGACACAAGGACTAAGCTAAAATATAACTAAAGATACAATGGCATATGAAATGACATCAAATAAAGTAAAATAATACCCTATGACATTAAAAAAAGCCCTTATATGAGATCTTTACTATAGGGGGTTGACCCATTTTGACCTATTATAAAAATGGTCAACATTCTTGGTAATTTCCCAAAGGTGGTATGCTTGCTATGCCATGATCAGTTGCCTAATATTGTCCATTGGGTTACAAAGTCAATTTTATACAAGTTTGACACATGAATTGTATTTGACAACACATAATAAGAAGGAAGAAACACAAAACAAAAACAAATATATGTTCAACTAGAACATTTAGGGAACACAACACACACAACAAAAGAAAAACACACACTTAATCTCCTATTTACAAAACTAAACTTTACCACTGAATATCAAGGATATAAATGTATCCCATTCAAAGTAATAGGTAGATATTCTCCATTCATCTTTACTAACTAAAAAGTGTTTCTTTGTTTGCACTTGATGATGATATATGATCCACTCTATAGGGTATTAAATTTGGTGTGTCTCCCTAGTTTTTCTCTATCTTCATCCCATTTTAATACTATGTCACCTTTTTGAAATGATCTTCAAATTACCTTCTTATCAAAATACCTCTTCATCAGCACTTGGTGATTCTCCATAGTTTGCTGAGCTTTATTCCTAGTCTCTTATAACTCATTTAATTCTATCAATCTCACCTCCATTGGAGTGTTCTCAAGTAACTCTAGTTGATGTGATAATTCTAAAGTAGGCAGCTCTTAATAAATAAAGAACCTAGCCTCTCTTCCATAGATAATAATAAAATGAGAATTCCTTATTGACCTCTTGAGAGTTATCTTGTTAGTACATAAGGATGTATTCAATTTGGTGTGCCAAGCCCTCTAATTTTTCTCTAAGGTTTTCTGAATGATTATGATTAGATTCTTGTTAGTAGATTCAACCAACCCATTACCTTGAGGGTAATAGTTAGATAAAGTACTTAAGAATATGCCATTACTATTTACCTAATTAGGTATCTTAGCACCTATAAAATTAGGAAAATTATCTAAAATAATAGTAAAAGGAGTGTCAAACCTTGTTATGATGCTCTCATAGAACTCTAAGATAGTATTTTCATTAGCTTCCTTCAATGCTACTAACTCAACCCATCTTCTAAATTAGTCATTTGCTATGATTATCCATTTATGACTATTGCAAGATGGGGGGTTTATCATACCAATAAGATCAAGACCCCATTGGATGAAAGGTTGGTATACTTTGATAGGCTTCAAAGGAAGAGGTAAAAGATTCTATTTTTTTACAAAGAAAGCACATTGTCCACACATTATCACCTAATCATGGAAATCCTTGAAGAGGATAGGCCAATATTAGCCTACCCTCATGATCTTGGTAGCTATGGTTCTTGGAGATAAATGACCTCATGATATCCCATCATGGAACTTCTCAAGCAACAATCCAAACTAATCATTATCAATTAATCTCAATAACACACCATTAACATCTATTCTAAAGAGAAAAACATTCAAAAAACAAAAGGGAATAGATTGAAACCCAAAATATATCCTTTGTGACCTACTCATACCATTAGGATACTCACCATTCTGAAGGAATTTGATCACATCTTGTGTCTAGCTTTGTGAAATTAAGGAACCAACTAATTGGGGACAATCATGATTGACTAGAGCCTCTTCTTTTAGATCATGAATATCTGAAGACAAATTATCACAAAGGCCTCTACCCTTTATCAAAATTTTCACCTTTATATCAACATTGTATTCTATTAATTTGGTAATGCACCTTACCCTCTTTTCACTAAGATCTTTTCTCAAGAGAATTTTTTTGGTATTAGGATGAGAAACCATAACATGAATCCTATTATTTGAAACCATATGTCTAAACTTATTTAGTCTCATTACAATATCAAGGACTTGTTTCTCTACAAAAGTGTACTTGACTTTATAATCTTATAAACTTTGACTAAATAGTACAATTGGCTATTCCATACCCTCATCATTATTTTTAATCAGTATGGATGCTATAATATCAAGGTTATAAAATGAATACAGCATGAAGTCTTTAGTAAAATCAGGATTCATAAGAGTAGGAAGTTCCATAATTTCCCTCTTAATGGATTCAAAACTATTCTTACCTTCTTTAGTCCAAGAAAATATTTGATTCTTTTTGAGCATGGCTATGATAGGTTTCACCAAAGATGCAAACCAAGGTATGAAACTCCTTAAAAAATTTATCTTTCCTAATAAACTTTGGAGACCTTTATTACACAAGGGAAATGATAGGCCATGAATATCATCTATCCTTTTATAATTAGTAGCCAAACCATATTTGGAAGCAATGTATCCCAAGAGCTTACCTTCATAGATAACAAATATGCACTTCTTTGGATTAAGAGATACTCCATACTACCTGCATCTTTCAAACACTTATATAAAGAGTTGCATATGTTCATTATCATCTTTAGAAAACACTATTATGTCATATAGATAAACCAATAACATCTCATTGATCAAACCTTTTAAGGTCATGCCTATTACTCTTTGAAATATAGCACCAACATTTGACAAACCAAATGACATATTACTATAAGAAAAATTACCCCACTTAGTGGTAAATTATTTCTTAAACTAATCATCTTCATTCACAATAATTTGATTATAACCTGAGTATCCATCTAGAAGAGAGAAACATTGAAAACCTAAAAAAAATGCAAATTCTACTTCATTGAGGGTGAAGGATAGTGATCTTTGAGTGATACCCTATTAAAATCCCTGAAGTCCATACAAATTATTATCTCCCCATTCTTATTTCTAATAGTCACAATATTATCTACCCATGTTGAATGTTTGATGGGGAAGATTATTTTAGATTCGAGTTTAGTGAGTTCTAACCTCATGAGTTGCTTAACCTTGGGATTAGTGGGTCTTTATTTCTATATGATCAGTTTAAATTTAGGTTCCAACTCAATATTATGGTGTGATAGGATAGGATAAAATAATTTTAGGTCCTTATATTCCCAAGAAAAAATATCATGAAACTCTTTACATAACTCAATGAATGCTTATTTCTCTAAAGTAGAACATACTTTACCTAGTTTGAGGAGTTTGTCCTGGAAAATCAAGACCCTTTCATAATTCTCTTATTTTGTAGATATAATAAATTTATTATTATTATTATTTTGATCATTCTCATTTAAGATAATTTCCAAGGTCACCAAAACCTTAGGTATCTTGTTGGTTCTTAACTGTGTAATATGATCACCCAATTTTTTTGGAGTCTCCTTTGATTCCTTCAGGAGAACTCATCTTTATTTTGTAAGAATTATGCAATGTGTTTATCACTATAAAAAATTTACCAAGACACTTAATTATTAGGTATAGAAGGTATGATAATTGTCTTAATGTGAGATTGCTTCCCTTCTTATTTTATGGTAGTTGGAGTATCAAATTGAGCTTCAATGGTAGCTAGTCTATCAACATGATTATTTTGCTCCCTTGGGACTAATTGTATGTTGAATAAATTGAAGTACTCAATAAAATACTATATAATATGATTTTATGAATTGAGAAAAGGGTTATTAGTAGAAACAATTTCTCACTTGACGCATAATCAATTCACTATCTCTATATACTTGCAAGTTCTTGATTCCTTTTTTCCTTTCCCATTGGAGGATATGAATCAGAACTTCATACTCTGCCACATTACAAGGACAACTAAAATGGAATATATATGAAGCATAATATTTATATTTATATGGGGATACCAACATAACACCATATCTTGCATTTATTTTACTTCTTAAACCATCAAAAAACATTTTCCACATCTCATCTTTTTCACCATCTTCTTTGGCAAGTAGAGGTGTCGATATTCCTTCTTCATGTATACAATATACTCCTAGATTAGTTTCCTCCATGAGAGCATAAGGATAATGATAATAAGTGTCATTAACATATATATCAAGAAATAAATCTTAAATTCCTTCAATTTTAGAGGAAGTGCCATCATCTACAATTGAATCCTTTTCCTCATGATTGACATAATTCAAATTAGAACTTGTCTCAATGTAAGGTTCAATATGAAAACTTGTAAGAGGCTGTGTCCTAATTATCACCTTTGAAACATACCTTATTTTGAAAGCTAATAATGACTATTTAGATGAGAGGTAGCCACCTATGTTGGCTATGAATTCCCTTGATAGGTAGATGTCAAAATGGGCTAGGAGATCAATAACAACTATGTCTTGAAAGATGCAGAAACTAAGACAATCATACATGAAAAATTTAAAGTTATTAATTATCCCAAATATATTGATAGGTATACCATCTAATTTAAGGAAACATTTTCTATTTAGCTCATATTTTAGGCTCAACTTGTTAACCACAACTTTGGGTATGACAAAATTTGAAGTTCCATGATCAACTATGCAGTTATGGACCAACTTGTCACCCACTATGAGAGTGAGATAGAATGGAGGACTTTTTTAAACTATGGTTGATGGTTCAATAATGGTATTAGGGATAATTTAAAGGACAAAATGATGTTGAATTTTATTTGAATGAGGGACATTAGTAGGGATAATAGATAACTATTTTTGTAAGAGCTCTTTTTGACTAGGCATATGTAAAACATCCCAAAGGAAAATGGATGTTTAGTACTCTTTAATGAATATATAATGTTTAAATAAGCCATAACTACTTTATCTTAAATTATTTGAGGCAATGAAGTGATCATAACCTGAGAAGTTGGGGTGTCTTGAACTATCTTTCCAATATTCTAGTTTGGAAGATATGTAGAGTTATTTGAGGATACTATACATGTACCCATACCTTGTTTCTTTGTATGAGAATTAAATGAGCCTATAAGTACATTAATATCACCACCTAAAGCCTTTATATTGAATCTAGTGTTATATATAATTGAGGTTCTTTGGTTAATCACAAAAGTGTCCTTAACTAGGAAGTTGGTGAAGATCTCTTTTTGAGGCTACTCACTTTCACTTATCTGCATAATCACTTCATCTTTGGCTAATAAGAGGGGAGTAACCTCTCTTTTTTAAATAAGAGTATTATATCTACCTTCAGTAACATCCATAAATTGGCCTTACTACCAATTCTCACCTTGCACCAAGTTGTTGTGCATAGGTACTATTTCACTTGCATTGGTGGTAGAGTTAGGGCTATATACATTACAAGCCTATTGGAGTTAGGATACCATTGGGATATTCCTCTTCCATAGTGATGTTGACCAAATTGTTGTTGATAAGGGTATGGATTATGATGAATACATTGCTATATATTTCCTTTCTAAATCTTGGCTTCCAACCATTAAATATATGCATCTTTATCCATGGCATTATCTACCTTCTTAGGATCAGATTGAAGCTTGGTATTGGCATTAGGAGTTTTAGCCACATTTGGAGAATTAACAGAAGCATGAGATAATGGAGTCATAAACACTTTAGGTGGTAATATTCCATCTTGGATGAGATTATTTTTAGCTTTGATAACAATCTCATATGATTTAAGGAGGGTAGAATCACCCACGGATTGAAGCATGATAACAATCTCAGTACCAATATCTCTCAAATAGGTTAGGAATACAAAGCTAAGAGGTGGACTCATAGGAGGAGGCAATCTATTCCAAGTCTTTTGTAACCTTTTATTAATATTAGACATTATCTCTTTGGGTCCTCTTTTGATCATGTTATACTGATGTATGAGAGAGGTATGGTCTCTCATTTCCAAATATTGAGGTCAAAATCACTCCAAATTTATCCTACTATGTGATACATCTACCTTTTAGAGTCCTATAGCAATCCAGAGCCTTCCCTCTAAGGGTCATGGTAAGGAGTCTAATGGAAATGTTTTATTGATTAATATTATGAAAAACTCAAATTTTAGAGACATCTCTAGTGTGCTCACTGGGTGTAACATGACTCTCACCATTGAATAGGGGTACACCTTTTATGGCATTAGGAGGAATGGCATCATATGCCTGAAGGCAAATCATATTTTCTTTATTAAATGTAGGGAAAGCATGAGGTCTAAACATTTCTTCTTCAATATATTCAATATCTTCAACTTGTTCACTCTCTTTAATTCCCTCACTATAAAAACCCTCTTGATCTTCAAAGTGAAAATTAAGAGGAGGATATTGAACTATAAGGGGAAGTTCAAGTTGAAGGAGGGGGTCAATGAGATTAAGAACTCCTATAGATAATGACTTAGTGATAACCATGAATTATGAGAGTAATTTAATAACAAAATAATGTCTTTGAACTATATTTACCTCGATGGAATTGCCAAATGCTGATTAGCACACCAATTTATAATTAATGTTATCAAGAATAATATTAAACTTGATAAGTTGTCTTGAAGATAGGTCCCATCAGGCATTCTAGAATTGTTGTCACTAAATCTTGTACCCTAGAATAATTTGTTCAATATTCTTCCATATTTGGGCAACATGGGAACATTTTTAGGTATGTGGGTGTACGTTTATTGGAAATGATCCTCTAGATTCAAGGGCTAGCTCCCTATATGTATCTTGAAATAATCTTATCTATGCTGATTGATTACTTATGGTAAAAGGGATAGAGATTGAAAAAATTGAACCTAATATAAAGGAGTGTGATCCACCAAGATGTTTTCCACAAGACTATCATGTTCCATCACAAAAAGACAAGGCATACAACACTAGTCTAAAGAGTCCTAGAATGCACTAACATTAGTATTTCAATATGAGGGTAATATACATGAAGACTATCAAAGGTAAGTGAAACCATAGGTCATTTGTAGATACTAAGTCTTATTTTACACTTAAATATAGATCCATACACTTAAAAACACTTCATATGACCTTTTAGGCTAGACTCATTTATATCAAGCATGAAAGGACTAAGAGAAAACAAGGATAGATGAATATCTCTTGACCATTCACTATATATCTCTTCACATGCTTTGACAAGATGATATATGAAATCAAAATAGATTTATTTTATTATTCTAAGGTAAATTATAATGTAAAAACTAGTATGGATTTGCCATACATGGGGTGGTATATATTATAAGGGCCAAAAATGGTAGCTACTTATAAAAATTCAAAGAGAGGATAAAAGAAAAAAGTTCAATAGTTAATGGAACACATGTCCAGGCATGATAACTAGTTACGTTTCAAGTGAAACTAAGTGTGAAATGGAAGATGAATGCCTCTTAAGATATTTTTCCATGTAAATCATGATTAATTATCCAAAATGATGCAAATATTCTTCAGATAACTTTTGTGAAACTATTTCCATCATAGATCATTTATCGAGCACTTAAAACTGGGCCAAGGGAGTTGACACATATGTTATGATAGTTGTAGACATTTTATAAGTGATAACTATCTTTTAAACACCTATATTCACCATCTAAAATTGTTCATTGCCTTCTTGGACCTCATTTTTTACATTTAATAGCCACTGTTCATCTCAGACCTCAACTAGGATTTCATGGTGACATATGAGTTTGAAGAGATTGCTCTACTATTGAAGGATTAATCCTACATAATTATCTAGGTGGCACTCTCTTGCCACATTTCTCATTCAATTCTAAATTATGTCTACAATACTTGTTTGTTTTGGTCAAAAATGGCTCTTGTTTCAACTCCCATTGAAAGTCTTGGGCTGTCTTTTATTTTAATTAGCCATTGATATATGACTAATATTATTAACATTTTGACCTATGCTTACTCCATTGATCTTGATATGTACAATCAAGCACCAACCATCGATATTTCCCCTTGACTTGTCAACTTTATCCAAACTTATACCACATGGTAGCCCCATGTTTGATTTTAAGATCCACTATCAGTCTGCCAACCCCAAATGATTATGCCATGTGTCAATATCTTAAACTCTTTGACTATTTGACTCATCTCACACCATTAGATCAAGATGTATGATTGAGTGAGGACCATTAGATATAATTAGACTCACTATTTGAAATCCAATTGGTACTTGATGAGTGTAAATTTGATGTTTGCACTCCCATCAAAAGATGTTTTTGAGATCATCATTGACATTCATGTGACCATAAAATTTAAGCTCAAAAGGATATATTTTACTTGAGATTAAACTTTACATTAGAGTAAATGTATTACTATGTAGGTTTAACTTCATAACCTTGTAGCTTGAGCTAGAAAGCTCATGTGGGTGTTTCAGTGAATTTCAACTTATATTTTAAAAAAAGAAGAAGAAACTAAATAAGGGTATGCTTAAAAAATCTATTTGATTATGTGCATGTTGAATCAAATGATTATGAATAACTCCTATTTGGCTTAGGAGGATGACCTGTAAATAAGACAACACTAAATCAAATGGTTGGTTAGATAGGTAATCGAGTGGATTACCTAATGTTAGCTAGATCATGGAAGTAAGAGCTTCCTCAGGGGCTGTCAATCCACATGTTTTAAATAATTAAGTTTATAAATGGAATATAAAGTACTTGCATCAATCATCAAAAGGTACTGAACTTGAAAATAAAATGCTTGTTTAAAAAAATACTATAAATGACTAATATAGAGATAAACAAGTAAATACTAGTGCTAGATGGTTTGGGTTTATTTTAGAAATCAAGTAGGGGTTTGTGAACAAGAAAGGACATAAAAAAATATATTTGGCTAAGGGTAGGTAGGTGAAAAAAAATTTATATTATTTTATACGATAGTGACCATTAATGGTTGATGTGATCATCAGTGGTTAAAGTGACCATTAGTAGTCAAGCTGACCATCAACAATTGGGAAAATCATTAGTGGTTGAGATAACCATTGATAGTTACTATGGAAAAAAATAATAGAAATTTGTTTTCACCTACCTACCCTCAACAAAATATAGTTTTTTATGTCCTTACTTGATCATAGACCCCTGCTGATTTTTTGAAATAGACCTGAACCATTTAGTATTAGTATTGACTTGTTTATCTCTATATTAGTCATTTATAGTCTATTTCTTTAGTAATCATTCTAGTGTTCAATTTTAGTACCTTTTAATTATTGATTCAAGTACTTTTTATTCTATTTATAAACTTAATTATTTAGAATATGTGGATTGATAGCCCCTAAGGAAGCTCTTCTAGTATCTATGTAACACTAAGAAATCCACTCAACTACCTATCTAACCAACCATTTGATTTAGTGTTGTCTTATTTGTAGTTCATCCTCCCAAGCCAAAGAAGAGTTATTCAAAATCATATGATTCAATGCACATGCAATAAAATAGGTTTTATTAGCCATACCCATATTTAGTTTCTTCTTCTTCCTTTCTAAAATATAAGCTAAAATTATCTGAAACATTCTAGCACACTTGGTGGTTGGGTAGATCATTGATGGTGGAGATAACCATCGATGGTTAATATGTGTAGGTCTGGGTTGGTAAATAGATGATTGATGGGATCACAAGGTTGGATTCTAAGATATGGGTTAGTATTGGGATAAGTATAAAATGCAAATCAAGTAATTAAATACCAAAAATAAACACTTATCTTATAGAAAGTTGATTGGGTGGTTGATTGAGGTAGTTGACTCATTCATAAAGTCTAATGTTATTTTGGTAAAGTAACAATACTTAGAATTTTATTAGAGTTATGGAAGCAAGTTGTCTCTCTGACATGATAGCTAGATCACCGGATTATTAATGATGATTAAACTAAAAAACAAATGAACCCTAGATGCATAAGCTCTTGATAACAATTATATATATATTTCACCTTCCTATTCCTCTCTTCTTATAGTCAAGGCAAAAGAGTTGTAATAAGATTCTAATTGGGCCTTCTAATTATAACTCATATATGCAATGGATCACATGCAAATTGAAACACAATATTTTCAGAAAAGCAAGGTGGATGGTTTGTATGTTGGTGGTTAAGGTGGTACAACCTGATCATTAGTAGTCAAGGTGACCATTGGTGATCATCCTAACCATTGATGGTCAAGAGTGAAGGTAATAAAGTAGGTAAAAAATAGGTTAAGTTAGTTGGGTAAACTGACCATGGGTTAGGCTCAATTAGGGGTTGAAGGGTCAGTTAGGTCCCAAGGGGATCTTAAGGTAATATAGGGGTGTTTTGACACTTGAAATCATGGTGTGTAGATTTTTGGTGTCTACATTTTTCCCCTTTTTGTTATACAACTTTGAATCTATAAGCTATAAAATAAAAATGGATTACTAGTCAAAGGTCTGATTACCCCAAGTATAGGAGGAGATGTTCCCCCTCAAACTAGGAATTGATGAGGCAAAATAGAATTAGGTGAAAGTTTGATAAGGCAATGTGAAGGTGGACATCATGAAGGTGGGTGGAGGTGATGGTGAAGGTAGACACCATGATGATGAGTGATGGGTTGTGCACTAAAACATAAATAGGTGCACAAAGTGTGATAGCCAAGATCATGTATAGACTAGGTTACCATAGTTGGTAAAAATAAAGGTTAGTACTAGAAATATAAGTGGCAAGTGGACTGCATGATTGAATTATGCATGGTGGCTAGGTACACTCATAATTTTAAGTCTTTTAAGTGATGTCTATGTTTTGATGGGTATCCAAGGTAAGAAGTACTCCTATTGAAAACATAAATTGGTCAAGTGTCATAGGTATTTGAGGTAGGAAGTGATCTTGAGAAGACACAAGTGGGTGAGGTAAGTACAAGGTGGCACAAGTTTTAAAAGTGGTGAACATGGAAATGTTTTTATTGGATTCAAAAGAATAGGTAAAAGTCATCATAAAACATGCACTAGTTAGGCCAAAATGGACCAATGGTGAGGTGATGAGGTGGTTAGGGTCGGTGGAGAAGATGGTATCCATGGGTGGATAAATGATTTAGTATTACTAAAAAAATGGCTTCATAGTGGAGGAAGAAAAAAGGTGAGCATCTTGACCATCAGTGGTCAGGGTGATTATGGGAAACCATCGATGGTCACCTTGACCATCAACAGTCAGGGTAAAAACCCTAAAAGTTTAGTGATCAAAAGCGAAAATAGAATTAATTTTGACTTATTATAACTTTTGTTGGTGTTTAATTTGGAGATTTGGATAGTGGTGATTTTTGGAAAAAATATTACTGATGATGATTGTTAAGGAGAAGTTGACAGCTAGCTGAGGTGGAGAGTGGATTGAGGGGACCTAGTGGTACACCAAGATGTAAGGAGCATATGAGTGTGGATGGGAATGAGTAGGTATATGGATGAATCCATAATAGTGATCAAAAAAGGAGGTAGGGGGTGTCCTCAATTTGATAGGATAGCTTTATTTTTTTCAAATGCATTGGGGTTTGAGGGTAATATTGAATGTTGATTCCCTAGTTAGGATTTTTGGGGAATCTAGGTAAATTTGTGGGTGAAAGGGGAAATTGATCAAGTGGGTAGGTGAATTGGGGTGGGTAGGTATCTTAGGGTAGTAAGGTAGGAATTTTAGGTTTTTATTTGGTTAGTTTTAGGGTAGGGTAGGTTTTAGGTTTTTTGCTCATGAACACCCATAATGATTGTTGATGGTTAGGCTCAACCATAAACATTTGACATCTTAAGAAAAAGGGTACCTATTCATTGACAGTTGCCATAATCATTGGTAGTCACTTAGTAAATTTTTTTTTGATAAGAGTTTAAAAATTTAAGGAAAATTAGATGGTAGTTACCAGGTATAGGTTGACCTTGTAGGTCTAGAGGGTAAATTTGATAACTATTGGGTAGATGGGTAGAGAAATAGGTCACTGTGTAATGTTAAAGGGTTAGGTGTTGGTAGGTAATAATGGCATAGGTGATTAAGTTATGTATTATAATGAATTGTTAAAAGTGAGGGAGTAGATATAGATGCATGATAGAGTGCCACTTATCTTTGTATAGATCCACTAGGGGATGACCCTCGCCGATTGGGCCCACATGGAAGAGGCTGGGTTGGGGGTGATGAGGCACTATTAACATGTGCCTCAAAATGCCCCTAGGATCATAGTACTCATTAAGAGATGGGATCCTACTATGAACACCTTCCTACTACCAATCAGTGAGATGATGATCTTACTTGAGGATGTATATAGGATCACATGGCTTCCACTCTTAGATGATATGATCTACCATATAAAGTGATAGGTGTGGGAGGATCACATCAAGTTATTGTATGGAGATGGTAATGATCAAGCCTAATGGCATGCTGGTGGGTTCAACTATAGCACACTATATACAAGGGCTCGAAGTGAGAGGATATTTTTTATGATGCTTATGATGGCTATCTCCTACTTTATTCTTCCCAACTCGAGTAATGGGAGGTTCCCATATTTTCTACTAGGGGTGTTGGTGGAGTTTTTATTATGGCATATTATGTTTGGATGGGTACTTATTCTCTTAGTATAGATATATAGGGAGATATGGGGGTTTAGGGCCCATAAGAGTTATGGTATGAGTGTCAACCTAGTTCCACATTACTGGGCCTATGAGCACATCTAAGTGCTAAGGCTAGTGGGATTACTTTGGGTAGGATACATGCAGGTTGAGTTCCTAGTTGGGTCTATGTGATGGAGAGGTGACTTCACTAATTTAGGTGTAGGGGGAGGATCCCATGATGTTGATTGGTTTAGGGGTGTTCTAGGTACACTAGTGATTGGAGATATCACCTCAAGACCCTGTGTTTAGTTTCTAGTATAGCCTACTTACAAGAGGAAAACACTCTCCCTAAAGAGTTCTATATGGATATTCAATAGGTGGGATGGGGAGGTGAAGCTTATCCCTTTTGATAGGGTGCAAAGATAGTTTGTCTTGGTACAGGGTATTTTAGGTGCATTCCTTAAATACAAGAATGAGGACTTTGAGATTCTACTACTAGAGCCACATCCCATGCTAACATTTATAGATCATGAGGAGATGTCAACTAGGTCATAGATAGATGATGCTAACTTTATATATGGGTATATGGCATGGTACCAGGCATTATATGTAGTATTATATTTTACTGATGGTGATGGTGGTAGGGGGCCTATAGATGTGGACCCAATTGGGAGAGGGGGCTAGAGGACAAAGGTATAAGGGGTTGGCCCTAATGGATAGGTAGGAGTGACATTAGCTACTACACAAACGTAGGTCATATTACTATAAGGTTAGGTAGCTAGAGGGAACATGCATAGGGGGTCAACCTTAATAGATAGGTAGGAGTGGCACTAGCCACTACACATGCATAGGTCATAGTACTATAGGGTCAAGTGGCTAGTCTATAGGGTTAGGTTATGGCTCTTACAGGTGATAGGGACTAGGTGAGGGCTTCCTTATCCTTGATTACATAGGAGAGGGATTCCCTAAGGTAGAGGGGAAGAGGGGAAGCAACATAGATAGGACCACTAAGCACCATCCCTATGGCATGATACTTAGTTATGGTGTAGGAGCTATGATATGATAAGTCTATAATTTTGAGTTGATACCTTGATGAGCCCCATTACGGAAAATATAGATCAATCTTATTAGTGGTTCTAGTGTGGTGATACTAGGGTAGTGAGAAAAATCTGTAGGTTGATAGATATGTATTATAGGTGAATAAGTGATAGGATATAGTGGTGCACTAGGAGACATTAGTGCCCTAAAGACATAGTTATGACATACTATACATATAATATATTACTATATATCATTTTGATTTTGGCCTACAAGTTGATGCGGTGAGATGTACATTTTGAGAGAGAGAAATGTCTACCTACTTGTACACATTATTATGTTATTGGACTCATGATATATATATATATATATATATATATATATATATATATATATATATATATATATATATGATCTTTTCTTATTGCTTATGCTCATGGTGTATGATTTCTATTGATGTTTAATGCTTATGATGTGATGCTTATATTTCTTATGGATTATGCTTATGTTATGGATGCTAGACAATGATGTAGACTCACCTAGCTAGGCATGAGATGACTTTGATTTATGGGTATGTATCATGTTTGCTTATGACATGCTAAATTTTTTAAGTATATGCTCCATTATTTAGATGTAGACATATAGTGAAAAATGGTTGATTGCTTTATTGCTCATGTATGTTATGGTTTTGTTATGATTATTATGGTTGTGAGTATGATTATGCTAATGCCTATGACACACATGGATATGATTTGTTGTTAATTTGTTTCTAAGGTAAAACACATGAGGTAATTTAATTAAAAACATTAGATGGGAAGATAAAGAATATAATCAAGAGACACACTGTAATGAAAATATAAAATAGTCATGATAGGATAAGAAGAGGGCATGATTCTTCTTCTTTGACAAGGACTAGAAAAAAAATCAAGTTGGATTGAATTAACGAACATAATCCCTTTTGAATGATTTGCATTCGCATTCATTAGTTTGGTAAAAATCTGTCTTGATTACATAATGTCAAGTAAGCTCAAAATCCCTTGCTTATAGTGCATAAAGGGGAGATGGATGAAAATGGAACCTACTTGTGAGACTAGCATGCCTCTTTTATAGGTGTCCAAAGAGTCAGTATAAATAAGTCTATGTCATACAAAGCATAGAATGATCAATACAAGAAGTCTACTTATGAAAACCAATTATGGTTTCTACCTTATTATGCTATGTAAGAGATGATTGTGTCTTTCAAAATTAGTTTGCTTTTGTTGTGATTTTGGAAATGGGTCTTTTGATTTATTGTTGTATATGAGAAGTTGATCGATGTGGGAAACTTCCAAGAACTTTTTGTGCTTTTGACAAATGCTTTACTCAGCCATCCTTTAAGGGAGTGGTCTAAGTTTATTTACTTTGTTCAAGGATTTGTGATAGCTATCCTTCAATGGAGAAATCTACCTTATAGTTGTGTAATTTTAGTATGCTTATGTAGCTATCCTTCAAGGGAGTAGTCTATGAATTCTAAGAATAACCCATGATTTGATATTAGTTTGGATTTTGTTGTTTGCTTGTTTTATTATTGCATGACATATACATGCTTATATAGGCCTAATGGTTCACCTTTATGAAAGAGAAACTAGAAATAAAAGAGGTTGATGAGGTGTAAAGAGGTTTAGATGACAATGATCATGGGAATATATCCTAGGAGATGGGTAGAAAGTACCATGAGAATCATTCCATGGGTAGAGCCATGGTACCCATTGTTCAATATTAAGCTATGACTATGAAGGATAATCACATGATTTATTTTTAATTAGTTACCCCTAAAATAGGGAGATGAATGTGGTTGAAAATAAGGGATGAGCTTAAGGTAAAAAAAAAGGTGAACTTGATCCTTCTTAGTAAAAGAATGGATGCAGATGCAAAGTATTGAGGGGATCAAGTTATAGGTTTCCTTGAGAGAAGATAATTGATAGGCTCTTGATCCATACTTATGGGTTATGATATAGGTTCCAAGCCAATTGAAATCAAACTTACCTTACTTATTTTTCTTCATATTGGTGACATGCTACTTTTCCTTTAGGACAAGGTCTCCAATGTTGAATTCTTACACTTCAAGGTGTTTTTTATAGGTACATTTGACACATTTTTGATAGACATAAAGATGGGTAAGGGCTGATAAGTAATGTTCATCAAGTATCTCAAGCTAAGCTAAACAATGCTAATGATAATCACCCTCAGTAACAAGATCTTGTAAAGATATGTGAAGAGAGGGTATTTGGGCTTCGAGAGGCAAGATGGATTCCACTCCAAACATAAGAGAAAAAGGTGTAACACCCATAGGGTTTTAATGCTAGTGAGATATACCCATAAGGTGAAGGGGATGTAAAAATGCCAATCCTGACCAGATGTATTAACCATTTTAGTTAGTATACTATTAAGATTTTTATTAGAGGCCTCTGCATATCCATTCACTTGAGGGTGAGGGTGAGGAAAAACTTAAATTAATACCAAATGCATCACAAAGACTCTATACTTTATTATTCTTAAAATATTTACCATTTTCAATGATAATCTTGTGAGGAACACCAAAACAATAGATGATATGATGGTTGATAAAATTGACAATCTTCTCCACCTTTGTTGAGACTAGAGGAATAGCCCTACCCACTTGGTAGAATATTTAGTCATAATGATGATATAATGATATCACTATGAATAATGGGGGTTAATTTCACTAATAAGGTCCAGACCCCATTATGAAAAAGGCCAAAAATTGGTAAAAACATGAAGACTATGGCTCAATGCATGGTGTAAATTGGCATGTTGTTAACACTTAACACACTTTTTCATATAATCATAGCAGTCTTGATTAAGGGTAAGCCAGTAATAGCCTAGGTGAAGGATGTATTTGGCTATAGTGAGGCCATTAAAGTGTCCCCCATAGATACCATCATGTGTTTCCTTGATAGCATGAAAGGCTTCATGACTACATAGGTAATGAAAGAGGAGGCCATCAAAGCCATGCTTATAAAAAATTCCTCCCATAATGGTATAATGTGAGGTAATCTAGATAAATGCTCTTCAATAATTACTAGAAAGGTTAGAAGGAATGATGGCAAAGTTAAGGTAATTGAAGGTCTACTGATACCAAACGTTAGGCTAGGTCTCCTCCACATTGAAAATGGTGGGAGAATCTAGTTTGACATAGGAAGGCTGGGTAAGTCTATGGATAAATATAGATAGTTGAGAGTCAGAGGGTGTAGATAGGATTTAAGAGGTAAGGGAAACCATGGTATTGACAAACTTATTGGTAGATCATGGGGTTGAGTAGATGTGGTAGTGTTCAAAAGATGCTAAGAGTTCATCAAGTAGTTATTTGTAATATTACAAAACATTATTCTTACACTGGTAAGAGCCATTGATTTGATTGACCAAAATTTGGAAGTCACCAAAGCTGTTTATTATTTTAACTCATAGGGCTAAGGCAATTTGAAGGCCTATAAATAGGGCTTCATACTAATCCATATTGATGGTACATTCAAAATAAATATTGAAGGATAAAGGAAGAGTTTAAACATCAAATGGAATAAGGATGATGCCATATCCCCCACCACATTGACATTTTTATCTGTCAAAGAACATGGTGACTTGATAGGTGAAGTTTGCCTGAGAGAGGCTCATGATGGACACATCAAGGAACTAAAGAGGAAGAGATTGGTTTCTGATCAATGGTGCCTCATCCAATTGGTTGGTAATGAATTTATACTTAATTGAATTTTTTTGAAGGAAATCAAGGTCAAACTTTGCTAAGATTATGAGCTACTTGGCCATATGTTGGTTTTGGTATGGATTGGATTGAATGTACTTGAGTGGGTTAGTATTGGTTATGACATAGGTTTTATAGTTAAGAATGTAGTGGTAAATTTTGATGGTCACAAAGACTAAAGCTAAGAAAAGCTTATTATTATGGCTATGCTAAGTCTCTTAATCTACAAGTGTGTAGCTAATGTAGTAGACAACTTGCTCTTTGTGTTGATCATCCTGATGAGTAAAAATTACCCCTAAGGAGTGGTTAGTAGTGAATATATACAAGTATTAAGGTTGGTCATCCTTGGGAGGGGTGAGGATAGGTGGAGATAAAATGTAATTTTTGAGTGAATCAAAGGCCTTTTGATAGTAATTATTCCACTTGAAAGACACATCCTTCTTTAGAAGGTGGCGGAAGGGTTGACATCAGTTTGAAAGTTGGGAAATAAAGCAATGAATGGAATGAAGCTTCCAATGTAAACTATGGAGTTACTTAAGGTTTACTAGAGGAATAATCTTGAGGATTGATTTGATCTTAGTGGGATCTACTTTGATTCTATGAAGGGAAATGATAAAACCAAGAAGCTTTCCTGACAAGACCCCCAAAATGCACTTTTTGGGGTTTAGGCAAACATGGTAATGGATAGGACACTCAAAGATGATCTTGAGAATGGTTACTATGGTATAAAATAATAGTAAGTTTTTTTCACCTACCTACCCTCAACTAAATCTAGTTTTCTATGTCCTTGCTTGTTCATAGACCCCTAGTTGATTTTTTGAAACAGGCTTGAACCATATAGCACTAGTATTGACTTTCTTATCACTATATTAGTCATTTATAGTCTATTTATTTATCAATCATTTCTTGTGTTCAATTTCAATAACTTTTGATTATTGATGCAAGTAATTTATATTCTATTTATAAACTTAATTGTTTAAAATGTGTGGATTGATAGCCCCTGAGGAAGCTCTTGCTTCTGGGATCTAGCTAATACTAAGAAATCCACTTAGCTACCTATCTAACCAACCATTTAATTTAGTGATGTCCTATCTGCAGGTCATCCTCTCAATCCAAAGAGGAGTTCTCCATAGTCACCTGATTCAATGTGCACATAATCAAATTATTTTTTCAACCATACCCATATTTAGTTTCTTCTTCTTCCTTCTCAAAATATAAGTTGAAATTCACTAAAACATTTTGGCATGCCCAATGGTTGGGCAGACCATTGGTGGTTGAGATAACCATCGATGGTTATTATGTATAGGTCTGGGTTGGTAAATAGCTAATTGATGTGATCACAAGGTTGGATTCTAGGAGATGGGTTGGTACTAGGATGAGTGCAAAAGGAAAATAAAATAATAAAATACCAAAAAAAAATACTCATCTTGTAAAAAGTTGATCGATTAGTTGATTGAGGTGGTTAACTCATTAGTAGATTCTAATGTGATTTTGGTAGAGTAAAAGTAATTAGCACTTTGGTGGAGCTAAATTGGTAATTTGGGTCTTTAACGTGATGGTTGGATCATTAGATTACTAATCATGATTGACCTTCAAAACAAAGGAACCCTAGATACATAAGATCTTGATAATAATTATAGATGGATTTTACCTTCCTGATCCTCTCTTCTTATAAGCAAGGCGAGAGATTTGAAACAAGATGATAAATGGGCCTTCTAATTATAACTCATGCATGCAATGGATCACATGTAGATTGAAACAATCTATTATTAGAAAAATAAGGTAGATGGTTTGCATGTTGGTGGTTAAGGAGGTGCACCCTGATGATCGACAATCAAGGTGATCATCGATGGTCATCCTGACCATTGGTGGTCGAGGGTGAAGGTAAAAAAGTAGGTAAAATCTAGATTAAGTTAGTTGGTCAAACTAACCATGGTTTAGTCTCAGTTAGGGGTCGAAGGGTCAGGTTGGTCCTAAGGGGTCCTAAGGTAATCTAGGGGTGTTTCAACACTTAGAATCATGGTTTGTATATTTTTGGTGTTTACAGTGGGCATGATAATTTTAGAGGATGATCCTAGCATATAGAACTATAATTGTGCATGATCTGTTAGCTCATGAGGGCTTCCTGAGCAAGATAAAAATTGCACAAAAGAGATGGTTCATTTATTTTTGGATGATGTCCTAGATGGCCTAGCTCCTTAGACTTGACAATTTAACTTTAAAGGCTTAGATATTGAGATAAAAGGCTCATTTAGATATGAAAATTGTAGATCATGATCTTGGCACTAAGTATATGGATTGCATGTGGTCTAATGGCCACATGAGGCTTTCTAGGCATATTTAAAAAAATGCACAAGAAATTTGTTCCATTCTAGTTTCCATGTGACATCCTGATGATGGTCTACCTTCACAAAGCTTGTTCTTGAAATTTTACAAATTTGAATGATTTTTTGAGGCATATGTGGACTTGTCCCTAATCTTGAATTATATTGATCACCATGAAGACCTGATTGGGTCCTTGAAAACCTACCACTTGCATATATGGCTCTAAAATGACCACTAAGACACCAAATGACATAAAGACTAAGCTAAACTATGACCAAATCTAGAATGGAATATGAAATGGCATCAAATGAACTAAAATAATATCTTATGATATTACAAAAAGCCCCTATATGAGATCCTAACTATAAAGGGTTGACCCATTTTGACCTATTATAAAAAAGTCAACAATAACTATGCTAGATATAAAAATGAAAAATGAGAGTAATTAGATAGTTATGATGATAATGCATGTCTATATTTAGTACAATAGGAAAACATGTCAGTTTGGTGCCTCTGGCTCTCTAGACACTTGCATCAACCTAGGATAGTTGCATCGATACTAGTATTAGAGTTTGATGATAGTGTCATGTACATAATATCTAATCAAATAGGATGTGACCACCTAGATGCTTTTAGGTTTGGATTTGCCTTCACTTAGGTGCATTTAGATCTGGGTCATAGACTGTCACTCTTGGTGAAATGGAAAAACCCTAGCTTTCCCTATGTAATGTGATCTTTGGGAAAAATGGCTTAATGGGAATATGATTTTGAGTTAGCCCATAATAACTCCATTATTAAAAGGTACTAACTATATATCCAATAATCTAAAAAAGTTTCTCATATGCATGTAGTTCTCCCCTACATGTTGGTTGTGATTGAATCATGTAATGTGTGTAAAGAAACTAAAATAGTGACTTAACTTGTAACTTGGAAAATATGACCTTATGACTACTCCTTTAATAATTCATAACTATAATTGGGATTTATTTTGACTAATATCAGAATAAGGTAGAATAGGAAATATTTTGGTAACTTGAGTGCTCTTTTGGTCTTATTTCTATGTGAGGAATGAATGATGGTTGATATTATATTTATACCAATCCTATTGAGAGATAAATTACATTAAATCACTTAGGATGACCATTATAATATGTTTCATTTGAAAATTAGATGACTGTAAGGAATTGGGCATTTGTGTTAGGGAAAGACAATAATGTGAATGTTACTAACTATCTCAAATGTTAGTGTCCAAGAAGTAGGAGATCAGGCACAGGCTCATAATTTATAAAGGTGTAAGATAAATATATTTTAAGCATTTTGGGTAAGATGAGATGTGTATGTCATCAATATAAGGCTGTTTAGACTAAGAGATAGGCCAAGGGGCACAAGATGGAGTAGATACAAGGCTTGTAAAAATAAAGAATGTGTATAAATAAGAGGAACAACTAGGGTTTGAGTTTACCAAGTGTACAAGACTGAGGTATTACATAATAAAATTTTTTGTCTCCACCCCACTTTAATCTAGTAATGAACTTTCTAGTTTAAAAGAAATGAATAAGTACTCAGGTGTGTATGCACATTTTATCTTTAATTGAGTTAAATTTAAGTGCTTTAATAGAGTTGGATTTTAAGGATTTGTTGGTGACTGACCTACAATTGAAATCATGTTACAGTGTATAATTAAAGCATATAATTTGGGTCAAAGTACTTGAAATAGATTGAAATTAAAAGAGCAAGGTTTAAGAGTACACTTGTGTATTAATGTAATCATCTTGACTATTGGCAAGTTATTTTTACAAAATATGCATCACTATAAGGCTATGAAATTGAGATTAGGATAAATATAGGTATATATTTAAAGTTCATATCCAAGGAGAGAGAGAGAGGTTAGAAGGCACATGAACTCAAATTTAGAGCAAAAGTGAGTTACCACCTGGTAGTTGTGATTAGCTCAATTGTACAACCCAATGATACTTACAACATAGTGAGTTTGGATGATAAATTATAAACTAAAAACTTGGAAATATTGAGTTATTCAATCATCCCAACCATACCAAAAGGTGAACCAACTAATGCAATAGATTAGCTCTCTAAAGTCCTTAAAAGGCCATGATGTATCAATACATGCAATAGTTTTGGAATCTAAGATTAATTTGGATTTTTTAATATTAGGCATATGTTGTACAACATATGCATATTAAATATGACTCATGATGAAACTATGTACAACAATGGTATCATGTATATAATCTTGCCATAAATGGTATAAAAATCATATAATTGTTTGCTTTGGCCGATTCTAAAAACTATGTGTGGAGGACATGCTTCTAAAACATGCCCCAAATATATATGGAGAAATTTTAAACTAATATAAGTAACAACATGGAGGAAATATTTAAAAAACATTCCCCTAATATAAATTGGAGATGTTGAATACTGAATAGGTGTGGAGATCATGTTACCGAAGCATGCCCCCACTGAATTTATGAATTATAATTACCATAATAAAATAATGTGGAGAAAATTATTCCTAAGCATGCCACAAATGAATATAAAAATGTGAATATGTATAATCCATGTCCATATGACATACCCCCACTAAATTTGTAACTTGGTATAAGTACCGAGTACTAAATGAAAGTAGAGAACATGCTTCCAAATCATGCCCCCATTATAATTTAGAAACTATGAATGTGTGGAAGCCGTATCCATATGAAATTCCCCTAATGAATCTAATAACTAGTGTAAAGTGTGGAAAACATGATTCCTAAGCATCCAATCACTAATATTCCCCTCCAGTTTGAGATGAGTGAAAAAATAGTACTTGGAAGTTACCTCACCTAAAAAGGATATGACAACTGTAAGTCTACAAATGTAACCATGTAGCATATAGAAGGAACATGGTGAGGTAAATATATCATTAAATATCTTAGAACCAATTTGATCACATGTATGCTTAAGATGCATGATAATTATTTTGTAAATGTCTAGATAGTAATAATACAAGGTCAATAAGCAAACAAACACACATATAAGAGTACACAATAATAAGTAAAAAATAATGGTCTAAGAAGACTATAAATAAGGGGCATGTTCAAATTATATAAAATAAAATGAACATGACTTAGTCAAATGTATAAAAAATCAAGGAATGACATATTAAAATGTAAATAAAACAAGCAATGACATATTCAAATATCAAAAAATGCAATGACATATTCAAATGTCTAAGAAATCAAACATAAGCATAGGGGCCACATACAATGGAACATATTCAAATCCTAAAAAAATAAAATAAAAATGAAAAAAACTCAAGTGTGTAAAATAAAAATCATAAAAAACCCACATAAACATTTCATAATAGCCCATGGATAAAATGTGTTAGTGATTTGACTTTTAAGTGGATTATGGAGTTTAAAAACTTAGGTTTTTAAGGGTCTAGAATTTTAAAGTTAGGGAATAAATATGAAATAATTATATCCATTGATTTATATAATAATTAACTTGATATGATTATTATAAAAATAATAATGAACTACACAAAGATGTACTTAGTTGGAAGCTGACTGATACAAATAGTTGACATGCTAAAAACTAGTATAGAGACTAGACATGGTGTTGTCAACATCGATCTAAAGTCAAAAATCCTCTAGGATAGTATCATGGTCCTATGGATAATAACACATTATTCTAGTGTCATTTAGAGCATGGTAAAGTCCCTTTTAGGTAGAGACTATGATATTCTATGTGGACTTTCACCTAAGTTTGAGACACTTGTGCCTATGTGTACAAATCTTTAATCACTACCTATTGCCTGATTTGAATATTTTTGGATGCAAAACCCTAAACCTCTATGTTGTTAGGGTATTCAAAGAGTAAAATTAGCAAAAGTGTGATGTTATATAGATAGGGTGGATGTGAGTTTAACACCCCATTATGTTTAGAGTTACCTACATACCAATACCTCGAGAAGGGATCAAGCCCAATATAGTTCTCTTGCCTAAGTGCTTGGTGCAAGTACAAGTGAATTTTAGTATGAGTGATTTGAGTGTGATTAATGCTATAAATATAAGTAATTTAAGCTTAGGATTTATGTAGATGGATATATGTAGAGTAGGGTATAATAGGGATTACTAACCTTGATTTGTGAAACTTATTTCTAAGTTTATTTGTGTGTATTTGTATTTGATTTTTCATCTAGTGGGTAAAGGGATAAAAGTTGTGTATATATATATATATATATTGATTTGGTGCTTGTTGATAAATGGAATGTGTCTAGGCCAACCCTAGGGTGTCTTAAAAAATGAAAATATGTCTATTGGAGGAGAAAAGAGGTAAGGGATAATAGTGCAGTCCTTGGTCACTACCATAATGCACTAGTGTTCAAAGGGCCATGTTAGTGTCTAAGTGGTATACTAGGGGCCTGGATGCCTAGGATATGGTTTGGGACTACTCTTGGTACATTTTTGGATGGGTTAAATCCACATTAAAGATAGATAAGGATTGAAAGAGGCTTTAATATAGGTCTAAGGCTAAGCTAGGGCTAGGGTGGTCTCACGTGACACTCAATACACTCAAGTGACATTTTGTGTGACTACATTTACCCCATTTATTTTATAAATTCAACAAAGTGAAATGAATAGGATAAAGGAAAAATAAGAGTACCTAGACTTACCTATGAGGTAAAGGCCTTGAATCTAGGTTTGAGTTTATGAAGCATGTTCCATTATGTATCCTATAAATGAAACATGGATGAACTAGTCCTTAATTAAGGAATATTAAAATCAAAGACAAGAATTAATAAAGAGATAAGAGAGAGAATAAAGGAATGAATACACCTTGTTGGGTAAATGAGCTGATGTAAAAATTTGGTGATATATTGTGTGTGTGTAGTTGGTGATAAAATCAATGAATATCTTGGACTGAGCTAATGGCTTGCTAAAACCCCACATGTGGGTGGCTCAAAAACTCAATCTAATTTTGACTCCATCATTTCCCACCCCTGTTTGGTGGATCATAATCTATGAATAATTTGTATTGGACTAATGGATTATCTAACCCTATTATGTAGGTGGATGAAGAACTCAAGTAGGATATGAATCCATCATTGCCAACCCATGTGTAGTAGATGAATCTATAATGAAGTTGTGTAATGTAACTAAGACTATGTGATGTAATTGAAATTGTATAAGATGGATCAGGGCCACTCATAAACTCTAAAATAAAAAATGGCTCAAGGGCCTCTTAGGCACCTGGGTATGTAGCTTAGGGACTACTTGGTAATACCAACTACTATAGATAAAATAAGGCATTAATCCAGTGTAAAATTGGTGTAAATGTTGTCTAGAGTATACAACATGGAAAATGACATGGAATTTTACATTCATCTAATTAACTAGTGCATAAGAGAGAAAACAAAAATAATGTGCTCCACATATGACCCTAATTCTAATATATAAGTATATGACTTTTGGATTGAGTTATATTAATATGTATCTGAGCATATATAAAACTAAAATAGGAGTGATCATGATGCTCCAAATCTAAACAAATTGGTATGATTCTATGAAAAACTAAGAATAAATTAAGCATAATTGATAATCTATGACTGATACTATGTAAACTTGAATTGTACTTTTCTATATCTTTTTGGTAATTTTATAATTTCCTATTTTTGGGGCTACTAGACAATTAGATGATCCTTTGGATAGTAAAATACTATGCTAGTATCATCTTTCCATGCTAATGTTGAACTGCATTATTTATATGTAAACTAAAAGTTGATCTATGTCTTACTATTTTCCATTGTGTTTTATTGATTTTGAGATCTATAATATATGTTTTCATGCTAAAAACTATGTTTTGAGTGCACCTAGATGGCCTAATCTCTATGAAAAACCCTTGTGAATGCCCCCCTTTTTAAATGGAGTTTTCAAACCTATGAAAATTTTTTCCTCAAAATAAAAGCTTTGCATCATGTATGTTAGTAAAATATTTGATATCTACATGATAAACCAATATAATGTGTAAAAATGACATTAAAATGTAAAATAATCTAAGCATAAGTTGGTAATGTATGATGTATGTTAGATATAACATTCACAAGGTTGTCAAGATAGATATAAAAATGTAAGTTTGTATATGAACAACAAATCTAAGTATAATTTGAACATAAGTTGGTAATGTATTAGGTATATTAGATATAACATTCACAAGGTTTTCAATATAGATATAAAAATGTAAGTTTATATATGAATAATAAATTTGAGTATAATTTGAAAAACTACCTAGTGGGATGGGGCATGATATCCATCAAGGCACAAAAGGAGGAAGGGGAGATGCATGAGATCTTACATGGCATCACAAAAAAGATGTTAGTGTAACAAGCAAGATAAAAGTATCATGGCCATGATTCATAAATGAAAGCATACATACAAACACATGAGGCACATAAATTAGTCCAAAGGGCCATAATACAAGGGACATGGGTGCATGTCACAAAGTCAGAGGAAGAGAAACCATATAAAGACATGTTTAAATGTCCACATATACATATAAAAAGCAAGGTTGGATTAGAGCCACATGAAAGGACATGTTTAAATGCATGCATAAAAAATAAAGAGGGCACCCACAAGTAAATGAGTAAATGCCCAAAGCATACACAAAGATGGAAAAAATTGGCATAGATCCATAGAACAATGGCATATTCAAACCTTGAATAGATGTAGAAGAAAATAGGTGCAATCAAATGTAAAACTAGGAAAGGTAGATATGAAAGTATGCATGAACATGCAATACAAATCCATATAATAAAAAAAGATGTACATAAATTGAGTCTATGGTAGTAGTAGTTGGAAAGAAATCTATGTAGTATATAATGATATAACCCAATAAATCAAAATTTTTATAGAGGATTCCCCCAATGGATGAATGTATCAATGTTGAATCTATGTATATGTGTATGTGCCCCCAGTGGGTATATAGTAACAAATTTATATATGTGTGATTGTTGGTATTTTTTTCTCTACTTAAGAATAAATTTACTTAGGCACATGCTAAGGTGATGAAAAAACCAATGTGTTGTTGTGCTAGCATTTCATGTAAGAACATGTTCTCACATGCTCACTTGAAGCACACAATGAGGGACTAGTTCCTATTGGTTTTGTCTTGTGAGGTTGTATTAACATGAAAGGGCACTCAAATTCATACCCATTACTCAATGATTAACCATAAAAATAAATAAATGGTAATTATGGACCTAAACTTAGTTAACTGAACAACATCATAAATGATAACCAACATCATTATCTCTATATTTAAATCAACACATTTAAGTAACATAGGTTTCATTCATCACATTGATAAGTGATTCAAATGTTACATATTCAAGTGTATAGTGAAACTAAATTGTATATCTCTCAAAACTATCTAGCTAAGGAAAATAAAAACAATATCACAACAATATCCTTGATCACATCAATAACCTTATAAATTTATATCCATGGGTATTTATACTTGATTTTCCCTAACCAAGTAATTATAATCATAATTACAGTCATAGTAAATCACCAATGATCATCAACACACTTGAGTCATGGAAACCAATTACATTGATTTCGTAAGGACCCAAGCCTTTGTACCTATATATTATCTCTTTAGTGTTGGATTCTCATTTCTGAACACCTATCTTCTCATGAGTTGGTGCTAGATTTGAGATTGACTTAGTCTTTTTCATCCCTACATATTTCTCCTTAACTGTCCATCACTTACCATGCATTACCCAAGTCTTACGCTAGTGTTTTGAGTCCTTCATTCTCAATTTATTCATTTATTTTACACATTCATTCTAATTTGGTCCTTCATTCTCAGGAAATAGATAAGCATCTAAGGATATTTATTCAAGGCCCACTATGTATTGGAATCTATGAAGGTAATCTACCTTTCAACCTCAAATGTCAATTTCTAGAGTGACACACTAGCATGTAGAGGGTAAATTTATCATGGATCTACCCAAAGGGTATAGGGAAGTGCTACTACTTCTATATCTAGTACAAGACTATCAAAGGGTATATCAAATTGGCATTATTCATTATACATATCAACGAATAATGACATCTCTCATTGAGTCTAGTCATATGCATCCTCCTATGAAAAATGAGAATACATATATAAAAGCTTATTGAGCACTTCAATCTAGCACTAGTTATAGAAGGTCATGGTTGCATTAGTATTTATGTTCTTAAAATGAAGTCATCTATTGGATCCTTCCCCTTTGAGGGGTATTACTCAAGTATCTCAACATCTATGTCTCCCCCTTGGTAAGTAGCACTGATGTCAAGTCCACTCATTCCCAAATCCATTTTAAAACCATCCCTCTCTTCACCAAGTATATCTTTAACCTCCATTTATGCCTCCTTAAGGGTGGTGTCTTTATACTACATCGATAAAGGTGTATTATTAAAGTTGGGAGTAACTTAATCTTCTTATATAATTACTTATTATGGTGCCCCTCATAGAATCTCTACCTACACTTCCACATCACCATCCTTAGGAAGAGAATCACTATCCTTAGGCACCACTGTCTCCTATTCGAAGGGAATAGTCTATATTGTTGGCTTTGGGCCTTTAAGTTGACTAGTTGGTGGATCCTTTTATAGTGGTACCCAAGTAGTCCTTTGCATTTTTGAAGGTTCTAGATGAGTGCTTATACTAGCATCATACCCCATGTACTTCTTATTTTCTCACACTAGTTCCAGAGGGAGTCTCTCTCTTTCACATTCCACGCTTCTTTAAGATTTCTTCTTGGGTTTTAACATATATAATAAAGAATGAACTGAATTAACCACCAAAGTTTTTTGAAATTTAATGTCAATTCTATCCAACTCTATCTTTTCCTTATATGATTTCTTCCCAAGATATATATATATATATATATATATATATATATATATATATATATATATATAGTTGGCAAAGGGTGTGGGTCTCTGAATCAATCTATTTTTCAAAAACATTCACTGGATGTGCATCATATATCTAGTTAATAATGTTCATGAAGTGTCATTCCATGAAAGTGTATGGTATCTTAATCCATACAAACAACTCTCTAGAGGAAGCCATTCAGAAGTGCATAAGAGAGAAATGTTAACAACAAATTTGGTGTGGTCTCCAACATGTGTAGGTAAGTCTTTGAAAATGTGTCACTCATTCCTAAAGGCTTCCTTCATCCCATCATATCATCCCTTCATTTTGAATTTGTGGGTTAGGGTGATTGGTCTAGGGTAGGTGAATGCCTTGTACCACTCTATGGGGGATTTGTTATTAGGTAGGTGTGCCCATTTCAACTCTCTATAGGTGTATTTAGGTACACCAATCTCATTGAAAACCATCAATAATAGAAATGTGCCATATGCAAACCTTTATTTGGGTAATCGGTGAGATTTTATTGCATCCTCTATGATTTTGACAATAAAGTACTATGCCCAATTATAATTTATCCCCTCAGTGACCTATTGAAAAAAATAAAGGTGGGCCATATCCACCACTTTCCACCTATCTCATCCTCCAACCTTAGTCATTATTATCTACATGAACACTCTGAGGGTGGCATATTTAAGACTTATGATGTGTATGGCATGGCCTTATTTTCAATATTCAAGTGTCATGGTAGTCTTCTCTATCTCATCTTGGTCTTCCAAGTCATCGACAAAGTCTATTCCTAAGCACTACAACCTCATGACTTTATTGATTCATTTTACCATAATTCTCATCTAGTGCCTAACAAATAAATATAATCCTCATGCACCCATAAGACCAAAAAATTCATTAATCTAACTATATTTCCATAGTAAGGAAGATTTAAAAGTTAGAAGAGGTTAACATTATCCAAAGCATTGAAATATTTCAAGTCATAAACCAACTCACTCCTAGTGTTGTAGCACTCTACCCTATAGTCACGCTATAACTCTACTTCATTTCTAGGTTGGTAGTGGTTATAATAAAAAACATTACAATTTAGTATATTTAACATCTAACTTTTTACACATAATACCACCTTTAGTTAATACATCTCTTCAATCATCAATGATGATGGATGGGGTACAACAACTTTCTTATTCATCTAGCACATCATTTCTATCTCTATGTCTCTTGTGTGCACTCCAAGTTATTTAGATGCTTCTTCTCTAATTAGTACCATCTCTCTGCCCATACCCAACTCTTCTTCCTCTAGAATTATAGGTAGTGGTTCATGTCATTGAGAATTTTTATTTGGTCTCATCACCCTTTATGGATCCCAAAGGTTGAGGTATGACCATCTAATTATCCTAAAGGAATATGTGGTTTCTTGTGTAACTTGCTTTGTCTCTCTTTCTTCAATACCCTATAATGGCAAACATCAACCTATATAATCTATAACTCTATAAATTCCACATGTATTTATAATTATCTTGACCCTCTATCTATTCATCTCAATTAATATGCTCTGTAAGACCTAAAAATAACCTGAATTCATCACTTTTCACTAGTTTAGAAGCTTATAAATTATTCTACAATAGCTTGAATACACTCCTTCAGATCTATGAGTTCACAATCATAGAAATAGTAAAAAGTGAAATGACCCTTATTTATCTTTTTATATGCATGAGGGGGTAACTTACATCTACTATCCCCCTCTTCAACCATCACTTCACATAATAAATGTGAATAAAAATATTACCATGATGTAGTTTTGGCACACTTTCCATTACCATTACTCTTCTTGTATTAATTGCATGTCCCTTCCCACATTTTTACTAATATGCATGACAGTTGTAAAGAATTTAAATATTGCCCATTTCAAGGGTGGGAAGCTTTATTTACCTCATCTATCTTATGTTTTTGTGCCACATCTTATGTACCCTTTTACCCTTATGCATATATTCTTATGCGCCTTTGCCCCCATGCACATTCACATTGACCATATCATGATGTTCTATATATGTAACACATCTACCCAGACTAAAAGTTGTTCTTAGTCCTCCAAAATAATGTAAATAAGTATAAAACCAAAGTGTTGACTATAAAACTACTCAATGATGTGTAACTAGTGTAATGATTTATTGAAAACAAAGGAAATACTACTCTAAGATAATGGCATACACCTTATTAGTATAAAAAGGAAATACTATTCAAAAAAGTATGGTCTCAACTGACTACCATTAAAATGACCAGGAAGGAATTGACCATCAATCCACTTTAACCTACATGTGCTAGTGGGATGGATAATATGAATGATGAATGGGTCATCCTAGCATACACAAAGATTTTTAGAGTGGTGCATGAACTTGGATTCATATACTAAGACTTGCATGCTAGGATAAAAAGCTTTGATCTTCAAATGGTGATTATGTCATGCTTTTTGTTTGTATTTATCCAATCCTTGACTCTAGAGTGTGAGAAATTGAGTTTCATCTAGATTAAACAAAGAATCAAAGCATGTGTTTAAGGACTCTTCATCATCCATTTTGACCCATACACATAATGCAAAGAGAAGGAGCAAGAAATTTCAATGGAATAACTACTTCAGTACCAAACATAAAATTGAATGATGTGCTCTTATTTAAGAACTTATAAGTGGTCCCATAATCCCATAATACTATAAAAACATGATCATCCTAGTTAGTGCATCTAATATTACATATCTTGGTTAATGTAGTACCTAAGATCTTGTTGAATGCCTCAGCAATATAATTAGCCTAGGGATGATATGACATTGTTTTATGGTGGGTGATCATGAAATCTACCAATATGCCATAAATAGTATCATTAAGGAATTGTGAACCTCAGTCACTAGTGAAACTCAATAAACATCCAACTTGGTGATGATATTCTCTTAGATGAATATTTAAGTAGTATAATTAGTACAATCTTATGTTGGCACAAATTCAACCCAATGAGTTAGATAGTTAGTAGTAGTGATAACATAACATGTGTTGATATGCCTCCTTAATGGGTTGATGGGGACAATAAATTTAATGGATAGTTTTTAAAAAGGTTCCTAAGACAATATAGGATGAAGGGGAATTGTATCCCTCCCATTAAAATTTCCCATGTGCTATCAAATGTCACACTGGCATGCATAAGTCTTAGCATCCTTAAATAAGGTAGGGCACCATAAGCTAGCCTAAAAGACCTTCCATGCTATAAATTCATTAATATAGTGCCTTCTAGAAACACCTTCATAGATTTATCAAAGCACCTCAATGTACTCCTATTTCATGATGCAGTATTAGATCACTTCATCTTGGACAATCTTATAATGGTATCCCCTATAAGCTAAAATAGAGTGGCTTGAAAAATGAGCTTCTTCTTTTTTGGAATGTTGAGGTGAGCTGGTATTCAAAAAGGTGGTGCTATATTCCAACTTCTTAGGTAGATGTAAGAAATGGAATAATTACATATTAAGCAAGTCATCTTCTATGGTATGCATCAGTTTCCTAGATTTAATAAATGAAAGATGGCCTGGACCATAATTGCCCTTACCAAGCTTTACCATTATAGAAAACTAATTATCTTAAAATAACACAATCCACTAACAAATGCACCCATGTAATACTAGTTTATTTACCAAGTAATTTAATTCTTCATTTTCCATGAAGAAGACAAATGGAATTAATAACAAGTACTGACAAAATTTTTGGAGAGCGTAGACCATACACAATGATTCATAATCTTTAGTTGTATAGTTCCATTCAACTAGAGTAAGATTTTAACTTATAAAATATATAGGGTGATCCAAGTTACCCTCACCAAGATGAGAAAGGATAAGAATGACCACCATGATATAAGCATCAACATGGATGTGAAAAAGCTTTATCCAGTCTAGAAACTAGAGAACAGGTGTAATGATAAGCTTATAATATAGTGAAACAAAGGCTTGATGATGACCATTGGTCTAAATGAACTGGCCATTTTGTTTCAATAAATATTCAATAGGTGCATAAATCCTAGAATATCCATGAATAAAATTTATATAATATGTAGTATGCCCTAGGAAGACATGGACCTGTCACTAGATAATCAACACTGGAATCAGAAGGATAATAACAATTTTGGTTAGGTCCACTAAAAGTCCATCACAACATATGATATGACCAAGGAGAATTCCAAATGGGTAGTAAATAGACATTTATTTATATTTAGATAAATTTAAAGGTTCTATAAGTTCTCAATCATTAGTCAGATATTGGAACAATGGTCGAGTACTAAGTTATAAATAGTCCTATCATCAAGATAGACCTAAAATAACTTATGGATAAATTACTTGAAGGCTTCAATTACAATATGGGAGAACACACTAGATCACTCTTCAACCTAAATAGAATTAAATTATAAGCAAAATATACCCACTCAGTTGTAAATGTTATCTTTGGCTTATCTTCTTCTATAATCTGAACTTGATACCTAGAGAATCCATCTGTAAATGTGTTGGTTTCACATCCATCAACTACTTTGAGTATCTCTTTAGTGAAAGGTGTTGTGAAGGGGTGAGTAATGCAAGAAATGTTACATACTCTATAATACACACAAATCTATATACATAAATATTTATTAATACTTATAACCATATGAATCACCCACTCAAACTCATCGATAGGATTAATGACTCCCACACATAACATGTTATCTATTTCTTCTTTGACTTGAGAACACAAATTGGGATTCATCCAATAAGACCTCTTTCTAACTAGTTGAGTGCCTTATACAAAATTTATGTGAATTTTGACCAAATAAGAATGCACACCCTTCATCTCAATATAGTTCTATGGGAAGACATCTTGATACTCTTTTAATAGCTTAACTACTTTAGTGATCTTAGTATTAGACTAGTATCACCCATTATAGCCATCTTGGGTTCTTCCTTTTTGATAATATTAAATTCAAAAGTCTAAATTAGCTCTGAGTATGGGTGTTGTTCATCTAGAATAGTGTTTTGAACATTTTGAGCATGATATTGTGTGTGTACAACCAAATGATTAGTCAATGGGTTAGGTAGATTAGATCTAACACCTTTATCAACTTGATACATGACTTTTTGCTTACCTTTATGGATTTATTCTCTTAGTATATGGTTTAGTATAGGTTCAAGTAGTGGAGAAGGTGCTTGATCATTAGGATCATGAAAAATATTCAAGACTTCCTCTTGCATTCCATGTATGCTTCAAATCTAATATTCAATGGGGTTTGGGTACCTATGATAGCTTGATGCATGGATTATAGTGTAAGTCATAAATCCATCTATAGGATGAATATATAACACTGCAATCATGTTAATCTTAAGTAGATGCAAAAAAATCTATATATATGGCACTCTTCATAAACATACCACACTCTATACCATGTGTGTAGAGTGTCATAACATGCATAAACCTAAAAGTACTCATATAATAAGGTTTCATATATTGTCCAAATTATCTCAAAATATTCAAGGTGAGGTTCTAAATATTGAATGCAACTATAACTAATAGTGCCATGTATATGGTTATCATGGTGAAAGTGATGGTGCAAAGTAGAATGAACTTGATCCTAAGTAATAAAATGCTCTTAATGAGTTCACCACCACCAATCAGCTATTCCATCAAAAATATGAATAAGTGATCATACTCGATCAACATCAAAGTCAAAAAGATTCCAAATACTATAAAAATTTGTAGACTTCCATTTGACTATGGAACCTTGAGATTAATCAAGTATTATGGGTGGTGAAACAATGATTTTCCATGAATAAGATGAAAAAATTTATGGTCTTTATGATACTTCCACTGGGTATCATCATGACTACCTATACTACCATATATTCTCTTAGTAAGATCATAGTCACCTTGCACCCAATAATCACAAGCATTACTAGTGGTGTCATATAGATATTATGCATCCATCCATCATAAGATGCCATCTGAGGTGGGTTCATGGCATTCATTACCTCAATCTATGACATTATAAATGTGGTTGATGTCCTCATCATCATTGATCGATTTATCATAGGGAAGCCCATGAGCATGGTTTACTAGAATAACCACATGATACTTATCATTTTAAAAGTTGATTTATCACTTATTAAATCTCAAATTAACATTACTATCATAACACCATGGGTGTCCCAATAGAGATAGGAAGTCATAAGCCTCAACTAACTCTATGACCTCAAAATTAGCTTTGAAAGTGATAATAAGCATATATATGGTGGCATCCTTAATTACAAAAATGGGCAAATCATGAGTCTTGTTAGCCATAAATAACACATGGGGTGAAGGTTGAAAAGTTAGGTTGGCCATATTTTACCAGACATCCTTTGTAAGAACATTAACTTTAGTGTTGGTGTCAACTAAGATATCCTAGATAATCGATCCATCTATGGTGGTGTTAACCAATATCTTCTTGTTCCCTTTTAGGCTAGGTTGGATGGGAGTATCTTATGGTCATGCATGGTTTATATGATGATATTAAATAGGCCTAGGCATATGATGCCTTAACCAGTTGTATAATAATGGTATAATGTCCTCATCTAGTATTCATTTTCACAACTCTTGAAATTCATCTTGCACTATGTCATGAAGGTCTATGGCTTTATGTACATCAGCATGTGTAGCAACATCATGATCATTAAGGAACTATATATCTCCCTATAATTCTCTTACCAAGTTCATAGTGTCATGGAACACCTCCTTCTACTACTAAACATCGAGATAATGAGTACCACGAGGCTCCTCACTTTAAAATTTCCCAATAGGTGTTTTAGGCATAAACCAAGACTCATCACCAATCCATGTTGTAATATTAACTTGAGGACATATTAGAGTTATATGACATAGTCTCTATTATATTTTATCAATACATATCATTCCAAAACCCTTATCATTTATTTCCTTTGGAATAGTAGTGTATAAATCAAGGCACTCCTCTAGATGGTGTTCATTTTTACAAAAGGCAAATTTAGGATATATTGGTCAATATTGTTGATAATGCTAAGGGGAATTTCACTTATAACAAGTTCATAGTGGAAAAAATCCACCCAAACCTCAACCTTGACCATGATAACCACATCTATTCTCTTGGTTATTTGAAATATATGTCTAACATGTACCACACATGATCCTCATAAATTTTACTAATGAGACATAAATCAATGGTATCATGAGTATATGCATCGTATATATTATAATAGTTTGATACCTTTGAATAAGTGGCACATTGTAGTAGAGGATAATCCTATATGTAGTACTCTTCTTGGTAGATCTCATAATATTTATTCATCATAGATTGAATGTTTTTATGATGATAATTATTCTAGTTTTATCCTTCAAAATCACAATCGACACACCATAATCCATTGTGGGTGTCAATAACATTGTGTGAAGTAATATTTTCTAGTTAATATGCCATTGTAATGATTTGAGCCTCCATGAATGGACTGATCCCTATGTTAATACTACCAATAAATTTGGTGCAAAGGGTAGCTTCCAAGGCCTTGTGTAGGTTGGTAAATGTTTTATGTGAAAAGGTACATCTGAAGGGGATAAAAAAACCTCCCATGAACCATTGGGCATGATAAGCATCTTTTATCTCAAATGAGAGTCTAGAGAGATGTGTCTTGAAACATGAATCATACTCACACATGCTCTCAATGAGTTATTTCTTGATATCCTTCAGGGTATCTATACTCTATTGCTCAAACTTGGGGATGTCAAATTCTTGTAGGAATACTACCTTGAGCTAAACATAATATAATATAGCTTGTTAAGGATCATATTTTTGGTATCACTTATATTCATGGTTCATAAAGGTGGTTGAAAACTAGGTGGATTTCCATTCAGAAGAGGTTATGATGCACACTCGCTAGATAAGTTAGCACTTTTAAACATGCTCTAAGACATTCACCACACCTTGAAACTCTAGAAAATATAGTGTCATATCATAGTATATAATGGGTGGCTAAGGTGCTTAAAATGGTGGCTACTAAGAAACACTTCTAATTCCTCTTGTACCTTAGGAAGAAGTCAAACACTACTTCTTATGCCTCCTCCAAGTCCTCTAGTTAAATTACTACTGATTCCATCTCCTGTGCCTCTTACAATAGTAGAAGCACCCATTATGTTGGGTGTTGAGGCAAGTTGATTTTACTACTAGTTATTCTAAGTCCACTAGGCATTCCAAGTCGAGCCATAGAATTACTTTGTAAAGGAAAATAAATATCCAATAAAATACAATCTAAAATTGGTTCTAAAAATATCTCCCTCACAGGTTTAGTTTCTAAATCTATATTATCTATACCCTAGTTAAATATAAATATATCATCTAACTCAATAGCATGAGCTCATGCTATGGGTGGGGAATTGGGCTTATCCATCTCAGATTCTTTAGTCACTACTTCCTAGCTTGATTCTCCTATATATATTTAAGATGTCATTGGGTGTAGCCCTATGGTTTGAGATTCCTCCTTGTACTCTTTCACTTCACTGTGAACCCTTACAACACTTATTGAGTCCTCCTATCCCCTTATTAGATCACTTCCACTCATAACCCTTTGCCAAGATTTATCATATTTACACTTCCATAATTCTTGCTAACATGATACCATATAGAACTAATAATTCTAATTCACAAGTACCCCTGTATTCCCTCACCAACTATGCTTCTCATGTAATAAATACTCTATCCATCCTTGGAAAAAGTCTCAAGTTTAGAATCTACAAAGAGCTTATTAACCTCTATCAAAAACTATCTGAGTATCTACCACATGGTTCTTGAAATAAATTAAACCAATCTTCCTCTAGATAAGAATAGGTTGAAATTACATACTCCAAGATGTAACTATTCAAAACCCTACACAACCAAACATCAATAACATACACCCAAGGTGCTCCCAATTGTGCTAGAGCTGATTGACACTTTAATGTTTAAGCTATCTTCCATTTGTGATTTTGAAATTGGTCTTGAACATAAGCCACAATCCAAGCGTGAATAAGAAAAAGTACCTATACAAATAATGTCTCATATAATGAGTTGTATAAATTTTGTTCAACACGTGTGCATATAGAGATTCCTAGTTTGAGAAAAAATACTTAAAAATTATCCTCAACACTAGTAATAAATTGATCAATATTCTCAAGTGACCATCATTAGAGCATCTTCCACCATCATGTAGGTAATCCCTAAGGGTCTCGATAATGGAATATAAATGTTGGGATTATTTTATCTACTTAGGCATAACTTTCCTTAAGAGCATGTTGAGGTGACTAAAAACCCAATGTGTTGGGACATTATTATCTCATGCAAGAACAAGTTCTTACTCGCATACCCTAGGAATGCATCAAGGGATTGGTTCCCATTTATTTTTTCATGAAAATATGTACTAACATGCAAGGGAATTCAAATGCATACACATTACTTAATGATTAACCAAATAAATAAATAACCAGTAATTGTGGACCTAAACTTAATTAACTAAACAACATACAAGATAACCAACATTATTGTCTCCATAGTAAAAATAACAACATTTAAGTAACATAGGTAAAATTCATCTTATTGATAAGTGATTCAAAGATTACATAATTTAAGTGTATAATTAAATTCAATCATATATCTCTCAATATTATATAGCTAAGTATAATAACAATAATATCACAATAATATCCTTGATCATATCATAAACCTTACAAATTTATATCCATGGGTATTTATACCTGGTTTTCTTCAACCAAATAGTTATAATCATAATTATACTCATAGTGACTTACTAATGATCATCAACACACTTGAGTCATGGTAGCCAATTACATTTATTTCCTAAGTACCCATTCCTTTGTGCCCCTATATTATCTATTTGATATTATATCCTAATCATTGAGCACATATCTTCCTATGGACTAGTGCCATATTCATGTTTGACTTAATCTTTTTCATCCCTGTGAATTACTCCTAACCGTCTTCTACTTCCCATGTGCTCCCTAAGTCTTCTTCTAGTTTTTAAGTCATTTTTCATAGGTTCTCCATTTATTATGCACATTAATTCTAATATGGTCATCTCGCACCATGGAATCCTACACCATGATTTTTCTATGTCATGCCTCTTTTGCATTGATTATTCTAAAAAAGACTTATCCAAAATTTGGGGTCCAACAGTGATGGACATAATCCTTTAAGAATCTATAAACACTTGAAGAAAATAAGTGAAGCATGTATATATGATAAAATCGAGCTACACTAACATAGATAACATATGTAGTACCTAGAAAATATAAGGAATGTAAACATGGAAATGCATACAATATGAAATTTTGTATTTTTGTGAGCAATATTTAAATGTTTTTGTATTTTGAACATATTATATTATTTTTATATTTTATGAATATATGATATGTATAAGTAATCATGGAAAAGAAACTATATACAAGTGAAATGTGACTTATTTAAGTATAAAATCTCTATAGATTCATGATTTTTAGTGGATTATTCATTCTCTTACCATAAAGTGAAGCTAGATAGTATACCTTTGGGATAAGTTAGGGATAGGGTGGTATCTAATAACACTCATTACACTCAAGTGACATTTTATGTGACCAATGTTAGCAAAAAACATCAAGTACATATCATATCAAATACCTTGTGTGTGTATGGCCATGGATAATAGGCACATATAAGTACATATTTAAGCTCAAACATGATAGTGTAGAGTGATCAATAAATCATATAACCTATGTGTATCAAGATCATAGAAGATGAATGCCCCCAATGTTCTAGTGATGTGAGTAGAGGGAAATACCAACACCCATAAGTGTATCATGTATCTATGTATGCTTATGTATGTGATGTAGGATCAAATGATATACTAGTCCTCAACATATAACTAACACATAGATGCCAAGGAGCCAATAGAACATGTAGGTGCCAAAAATGCTTTCATATTTTTGATTTTTTTTTATTTTTTTGGTATTTTTCAAGAGATTTTTGAAAATGGAAAAACTATCAATTTCCTAATTTAAATGTAAAAAATTAACCATTTTACTAATTAGAATGTAAAGGACTATCTAGTAATTCAATTTGGTTATTCATACGGTATCGTGTCTTATGACTTATCACATCACATGTTGTGATGCATTTTGGTAAATGTATTCCATCTGCTATTATCATAGATATATCACTATACCAATCAAGTGGCACATCTATTTTGTTATATCTTGAAATTGAAATGTAATACACCTATTTTTCATATTGAACTTTGATTCCATATCGACCAACCAATACTGACCTAGATACAAGGTGAAATTTAGCTTCAAATTTGTTACCCATATTATGGAATATACAATCTTTGGTCTTTATGTTATAGGTATAAGTATTAATCCAAGGGAGTCTAAATTTAATGGATATTTATTTAGTTCATCTGTATGATGTCCAATTTTTTCAAAATATATCCTACTACAAAATGAGTCCCATTATGTGTCGATTAGGATATGGGTACAAAAAAAACCATCAATATTTTTAGAAATTATTATATTTCCACCTATAAGTGTGTTTGAAGGTTGGTCTTCTTTGGGAATATGTGAAATATATGACTTATTTTTTTGTGGGGATAAATTTTTTAGTCATCCTGTACTCTTTTATTCTTGAATTTTGGCCTTCAAAGCCCCACATTGACTTGCATTATGACTTATGATCTGATGGTAATTACAATATGGCAATCCTTCTTGAGGAATAATGTTATTTCTTGATCTGTGTCAATTAGAAGGTAGATAAATCATGTTATACTCAAGTGACATGGACAAAATAGTATTAGTGTTATCTTGTTATGCCATGATTTGTAATTTTTTGTAAATCCTTTTGAGAAGACTCCTCATAATGGACATGAATTAATAGAACTTGGTTGTAATATGATTGATCTGGTGTGCTTAATGAAGAGGAAGGTATGGAATGATGAGCATATATATGTTCATCAATTTTATTTATTGGGCCTTTCCCTTTTTCTATTTTTGAATCCAACTTTGTCATGCCATGAGGATGGATCACTAAAGGGAGATTGATGGTTTTATTCTCATGGAATTTTTATAACATTGGTTCTCCTTGTGATGATTCCTAATTTTTATGTGCATCTATGTGTACCTAAATGTTTAATTTGTTGATAGGCTATTGTTTATCTATGACTATTTTTGAATACCTAAATCCTTGTCTATTTTGATTATACTTGAGAGATATAGGATGGGTGATACCTTGTTCATGTTTTCCCAATCATTTTCCTTGATACCCATATTTTAATAAATATCGAAGGCCAAAATTATGAAACATTTTACTTGAGGATTTTTATGGCTTTAAAGAACATGATGCACCTACCATTGTCATATTGGAAAGTTTTGGTACCTTATCCTTGTAATGGTATATAGATGTAGAATGCTTCCTTTTTATTTGATGGATTAAATGCCATAAATACTTGGTTAACCTTTCAAAACTTTCAATATCAAATGAAGGCCAAGAAAGATCATCACCCTTAATGATGGGAATATTGTTTGGAAATATAGGAATATGAGGGGTTTTGATTAATGAACTTGAAGGAACATCCATTTTATTAATGATTTGTAAATCCTCCATGATCTCCTTATGAATTTTATGGAGATTATCATGATGAAATAAAAGTACCTTATCTCCATATGGAATAAATTTTTGTATATAATGCAAGGGATCATGCTTTGGATCCTCCTTTGGATGGATCACATCATGTTTTGAAAGGATGGGAGCATGGACCTAATTATAGGGATAATAGCTATCAACATTCAAAGATTTTATATTATTTGCCCTATCACTTGGAGGAATTAAATACTAATGGATTTTTATCCCTACTTGGGGATATTTTTGAATGGTTTCATATTCATAATCATCAAATCAATTAATGTCATCCATGATAAAAGAGAAAAAACACAAATATTAGGATAATGTATGAGATAAACATCTAAAAGAGAATGCTTATACAATAATGATGATCAAAATTCAAGTTCAAAAATGTTTAACCCTAATTTGGATTGATGAATCCTACTTGGGTAGATAGGGTTAAGGATATAGAAATGATAAGGCACAAGGGTGAATATTATTAATGTGCTAAACTTAGATGTACCATATGCTAAGTTTATTAAACTAAGATAGGATATTAATGTAAAGTAAAAATATGTTAAATATATAAATGACGTAAAAGAGAGTACTTAGTTGGTTTTAATGTTAATGAAAGTCTAGATCTAGTACAAGAAGAAAGCACATAGGAAGATAGTTCTAGATCAGCCATTATATTTTAGATCTGATGCCTCTAGGTCTTTAAACACTTACACTAGCCTAGGATAGTTACATCAATGCTAGTGTCTTATATGGAATATATGAACAAATAATATGTGACCACATGGATGCTTATAAGTTTGGCTTCGCTGTCAATCTAGTGCATTTAGATCTAGGTCATGGACTATCTCTCCTGGTGAAATGGTAAAACACTATATTTACATCTTTAATGTGACCTTGGGGAAAAATGGGTTAATTGTAAAATGGTGTCAAGCTAACCTAAAATGACCTTGATATCAAAGGGCACTGCCTACATATATAATACTTTAGAATAGGGATTCAGATTCATGTAGTTCTCCCCTATGTGTTGGCTTGTGTGTGAGTCATGCAATGTGTGTAAATCAAGTACAATAATGACCTAGCTTATAACTTGGAATATATAACCTTATAAATACTCCTTTAGTACTTTAGATATGTATCTAGGATATTATTTTGATTAATATTAGAATAGGGTAGAATAAGAAAGATTTTGGTAACTTAAACACTTCTCAAGTGATTCTTAAGTTCTCTTTTGGTCTAATTGCTAGGTGAGGAATGAATGAGGGTTGATATCATATTTATACCAATAATATCAAGAGATAAATCAAATTAAAGTATTTAAGCCAACTATTTTAATACATTTAATTTGTAAATTAGATGACTTTAGGATATTATACACTTGTGTTGGGGTAGGAAAACAATTTCAATTCTATTAGCTATCTAAAAATGTTAGTGTCCAAAGAACAAGAAAGCATACACATGCTCAAAACTTGTAGAGGTGTAAGATAATTACCTTTTAAGAATTTATGGAAATATGGGATGTTTGTGTCATAAATATAAGTATATTTAGACTAATAGATAGGTCAAGGGGCACAAGATAGAGTAGATGTGAGGCTTGTAGAAGTAAGGCATGTGTAAAACTAAGAGGAATAACTGGGGTCTAAATTTTCCAAGTGCGCAATAATAAGGAGCTACATAATCATAAAATATAATCTATAATGGATTAATGTTCTCAATAAATTATAATCACTAAAAAAAATTGAGAAAGATGAATAGAGAGCTCTAATATGATGTGAAAGATCTAGTTTTCCATCAAAAAAATTAAAATTTGGAGCAACAAAGCTTGGTTGAAATAGATAATAAATAAATTTTAAAATTTATAAATTTAAAATAATATCATTGGAAATAAAGTTAATATTTGAATTTTTCATTCCTTGAGTGAGGGACTTGATTTTATTTCACATACTTGTAAGAGTGGGCATCATGGTAGCCATAAAGGGATTTTGAGATGGGGATGGATATGGAGTAGAAGCAATGGAATTAAAAGTTTCATAGGTTATGGTCAATATTGGAGGCAAAAAATATTACAATTATTGATGATAATGAATGGTATTATAATTTTAGGGGGGAAGAAACAATGTTGGGAAATGAAAGGATTTTGAAAAATTAGAGAAATCAAGATATTGTTAGAAAATTAAAAACTTAGAGAATTGAAAGAGATGTGGGACATTAGAGGATTATAATAATTTTGTATAAAAATAAGATTATGAGATATTTGAGAAATTGGAGGAGAAAAAATAGGATTAAAATAATTTTTGGAAATAATAATAGTTAAATATATTTGAGAAACCAAAGGAGAGAAATATAATTGTTGGAAATATTGTCATTGATGTCAAAGGTCTAGTATTATTGGTGATAAAGGCCCCATTGCATTTAATGATATTTGTAATAGATATATCTTGGCTAATGTGAGTTAATATTTATTTAATATTAATGAATATACTTTTGGTTGCATATGAGACAAAAGAAGGGCCCATGGAGAAGTCGAAGAGCCACGGGGTAAAGACAAAAGAAGGATGGGACACATTTTCCCATGAAGAGTCATCTTGGGGAATTCCAAGAGTCACCAAGTGAAGACAAAAGAAGAAGGGCACAATTTCTTATGAAGGGACACTTTGAGGAACATGAAAAGTCACCAAAGATAAGGATAAAAGTGGGAAGGACGTTTTTGCTCATGAAGGGTCACCACATGACTTTTCAAAGTTAAGGATATGAAGGGTCACACAAGTTTGGTGCTATTTTCCATGAGGATTGAAGGGTCATAAAGGGGGAAGGCCAAAGGTCATTTAGAAAGCTATAAATAAAGGCTTGAGAAGCCATTTGTAAATATGAAAGAGAGAGGTTGATTTGATATTGTAATATCTAGCTTAGAAGAGCAATTGTGAGAGATGAATATGATTTGTATTTGTTATATCTAGATTAGAAGAGCAAAGGTGAGAGAGAGGAAAGAGATGTTGTATTGAACTATCATTTGTTGATATAGCAACATTGAGAGATAGGTGTGTGGTATACACAAAGGGGTTGGTGCTTGTATGGGTTGGTGCTCATGAATTGTTTCTAGGTTGGTGCTTGGTAAAGGGGTTGGTGCTCATGAATAGTTATTGGGTTGGTGATTAGAAAAGGGGTTGGTGATCATAAATAGTTGTTGGGTTGGTGCTGGGTAAAGGGGTTTGGTACTCTTGTGGGTTGGTGTTCATGAATAGTTACTAGGTTGGTGCTTAGCAAAGGGGTTGGTGCTCCTACAAGTTGATGTTGTGAATATTGTATGGGTTGGTGCTCATTCATATACTTGAGATTGTTCTCCATGGTTTTTCCCACATTGGGTTTCCATGTTATATCTAGTGTCTCTCTCTATCTTGTGTGGTGTTTATTGTTTGAGTTTTATTGCATATCTTGAATGTTTGATTAAGTGGAATTTGGTTAAAGGAAAGTTTTATAAGATATATGATATACTGATTCACCCCCCTCTCAATATATCTTGTGCTTAACAATTGGTATCAGAGTAGGTTCCTTCAAAAAGGGTTTAACAGCTTGAAGGTAGATCAAAGAAAAGCATAAGATGGCTAAGTAGCTAAAGAAAGAGAATCAAGAGTTGAAATTTGTGGTTGAGGCTCTTAAATAAAAGGTGTGTATCTTGGATTCTAAGTTGGCTATAGAAGTAAAAGAAAATAAGATATTTATTCAAGATCTTAAGAATTGGTTAGAGGTTGCAAATTGAATTTTAACATCAAAAGAAGAAGAGTGTAATCAGTTGAAGGATGAATTAGGTTCTTTAAAGGATAATTATGAGAAGCTTATAATAAAGGTTGAGAAAGATCATGAAATATTGGTCCAAGGAAAGAAGGATGCAGGTTTTGAAGACAAATCAAAGAAGCCAATCAGGCAACCCAATGCTTTTAAGTTTTCAAATTCTTTTCATGGCCATTGTTTTATTTGTCATCATGTTGGTCATAGGGAAAGATATTGTATGAGGAGAAGCAATCAGTCAAAGGGAGATCTCAGTCACATTCAAGAAAAAAGTATGAGAAATATTGTTTGCTTTTGTTGTCATGAGATGCGGATAAAACAAGATAAACCCTCAAAGAGAGAAACAACTTTCAAGACATCAAAGAAAGAGAAAGCTAAGATTCAAGAATGAAGTGATAGTTCCAGTGATGATGAAGATGACAATAGAGCACTTTTCATTCACAATCCAAAAAGAGGAATAGGTAAATATTAAGGAACATTACCTTTTAAATGTTTTAATTGTAGAAAGATTAGACATTTTTTAGCTAGATGCCCAAATAAGGGTAATGATGATGAAGAAGAAAAGCCTACATACAAGAAGAATTTCAAAGGCAAATCCAAGAAGGAATTTGAGAAGAAGAACCTATATTCTAAAGATCCTAGCTTAGTCGAAGATAGTGGAGTCAGTGATTCAGAAGAAGAAGAGATTTTATTCATGTCCATACATGAAGATGATCAAGAAGAAGAAGAGGAGGAAGATGAAGTGAATATGGAAGGAGAACTCATTTATGCCCTTGAAGAGTTAGAAGCTATTTGGAAGAAGAATTGAAGATTACAGTGCCAGATAGAGAAAAATGAAAAGGAGTCAAAGGAAATTACTAATGATCTAACAACACACTTGGAAGAAGCCAAGAAGAATGAAGAAGATCTCATAGCATAGTTGGAAATAGCAAGAAAAGAATGTCAAAGGTATGTTATTGAAATTGCCTCTTTAAAAGAATATATTGAGAAAGAAGTCAATGATAAAGTAGTTAGTGATTCAAAATTTGAGGATATCACTAACATGTTGAATAAGATATTGGAAAGTCAAAAAGAAAATTTAGATAAGACAGGGATCCGATTTGAAAAGAAAAAGAGCTATGTTGAAGCTCTTACAAAAGAGGGAACAAAAAGGGGAGAAGTGAATAATACAGAGGACATTTCAAATAGAGAAGGCTGGAGAGAACAAAGCTACAAAAGATAATAAGGTCAGAGATATATAGACAGGTCTTATTTTTATGGCTATTATTTTTATTGTAATGGATATGGTCACAAGAAATTAGAATGTAGAAAAAGAGCTAACAATTTCAGAAATACGGAGAAGGAAAGTCAAGTAGAGTCAAGCAAAAGCCACAACTCTTTTGCTCCTCTATCAAGCTTTGATGAAGAGACCATAGTATGCTACAAGTGCAACAACTTCAGACACATAGCTTGGTATTGTAGAAGTGTGTTTGAGATAGTCAAGAAGGATCAAAGTTTAAAAGCTCCATTCAACAAGAAGAAGGTTTAGACATGTTCATGGTAGAAGAAAAAACTTGAAGATTCTATGATGGTTCAGACAGCCCTGCATGTAAGAGGTAAAGATCAGCCATGGTTAATTGATAGCAGATGTTTGAGGCATATGATAGGAGATAAAATTAAATTCATATCTCTAAATAAGATCAATGGTGGTACAATGAGATTCAGAAATAAAACCACTGCCAAGATAGCTAAAAAAGGTACTTTGAGTTTGTATTATGGTAGAACTAAGACTAAGAATGTTTTATATGTAAAATGTCTTAAGCATAATCTATTGAGTGTTAGTCAAATATGTGATCAAGGATACACATTAAAGTTTCATGTTGAAGGTTGTGAGATTAGAAGAAAAGATTCAAATGAGTTGATTGCAGATGCTCAAAGGACATGGAATAATGTATATGTATTGTCAAATATCTTCTTAAAGGCACAATCAAAGGACACATTCAAAGATCTACTAGAGGAGTTGGGAGTAATTTCTATTACTTCCTACCATTGATGTTCAACATCAATTGAGGGGGAGCTAAGTGTTAGCTCCAGGTAGACCCTTTGCCATTGATGTCAAAGGGGGAGACTAATAGGTATAGGTACAAGTGAAAAAATAGGTACAGGGAATAGGTATAGGTTGTTACAGTAAAGGGAAGTTATTGTATGTTTTCAGATGACAGTATGTGCAGGTGACAAGATGTGGCAGTTTCAGGATTGAGGTTGCCATCAATGACAAAGGGGGAGATTGTTGGAAATATTATCATTGATGTTAAAGGTCTAGTATTATTGGTGATAAAGGCCCCATTTTATTTAATGATATTTGTAATAGATATATCTTGGCTAATGTGAGTTAATATTTATTTAATATTAAAAAATATATTTTTGGTTGCATATGAGATAAAAGAAGGGCCCATGGAGAAGTCGAAGAGCCATGGGGTAAAGATAAAAGAAGGATGGGATGCATTTTCCCATGAAGAGTCATCTTGGGGAATTCCAAGAGTCACCAAGTGAAGACAAAAGAGGAAGGGCACAATTTCTCATGAAGAGACACTTCGAGGAATACGAAAATTCACCAAAGATAAGGATAAAAGTGGGAAGGACATTTTTACTCATGAAGGGTCACCACATGACTTTTCAAAGGCAAGGATATGAAGGGTCACACAAGTTTGGTGCTATTTTCCATGAGGATTGAAGGGTCACAAAGGGGGAAGGCCAAAGGTCATTTGGAAAGCTATAAATAAAGGCTTGAGAAGCCATTTGTAAGTATGAAAGAGAGAGGTTGATTTGATATTGTAATATCTAGCTTAGAAGAGCAATTGTGAGAGATGAATATGATTTGTATTTGTTATATCTAGCTTAGAAGAGCAAAGGTGAGAGAGGAAATATATGTTGTATTGAACTATCATTTGTTGATATAGCAACATTGAGAGATAGGTGTGTGGTATACACAAAGGGGTTAGTGCTTCTATGGGTTGGTGCTCATGAATTATTACTGGGTTGGTGCTCAGCAAAGGGGTTGGTGCTTGGCAAAGGGGTTGGTGCTCCTATGGATTAGTGCTCATGAATAGTTGTTGGGTTGGTGCTCAACAAAGGGGTTGGTGCTCCTGTGGGTTGGTGCTCATGAATAGTTGCTGGGTTGGTGCTTGGCAAAGGGGTTTGGTGCTCCTGTGGGTTGGTGCTCATGAATAGTTGCTAGGTTAGTGCTCAAAAAATGGGTTGGTGCTCCTATAAGTTGATGCTTGCGAATATTGTTTGGGTTGGGGCTCATTCATATACTTGAGATTGTTCTCCATGGTTTTTCCCACATTGGGTTTCCACATTATATCTGGTGTCTCTCTCTATCTTGTGTGGTGTTTATTGTATGAGTTTTATTTCATATCTTGAATGTTTTATTAAGTGGAATTTGGTTAAAGGAAAGTTTTATAAGATATATGGTATATTGATTCACCCCCCCTCTAAGTATATCTCGTGCTTAACAATAGTTAGAAGATACTTTAGAAATGGTTACATTATAAGGCAAACCATGACATGAAAACTTATTTTAATAAATTTATCATACTTGTAATTTATTTTGGACTTTATAAGAGGTGATTCTTAAATTGGATGTTAGGGTTCTAATGGCTCACTAGGTTTATAATTTTCATTATCATTAGCTTGGGCACTCACATATCTATTATCCACATAAAAGGGCATGTAAAATAACTTCCAATTTTATAATTATTAAAGATATTTAGATTCTATTTTAAAGGCCTAGCTTAGATATAATAAGAGGGGTTTGGAAAATATGACTTTTTTAATTGAATCCTAACACTTTTTCTAAGTAGAATGTCATATCTATTCAATTTTGGTTGCATATATTGAAATCAAACTTAAAAACACACACACCACATGAATTTACACACATTAAAGGTTTAAGCATATATATAAATTAGAAATACCTTGGGTTTATGATCAGGAAAATTAAGCATAAAACCAAGATATAAATTTAGATTTAAGAGCATGCACAACAATTAAACCCTAGGAATAATCCTAAAGGAATTAGATATTGGGAATCAACACAATATGAAACCATAAAGAAGTGTAAGTTAATATGATTCCATAAAATGTAGTATCATAAATGAACCAACTCTAATTAGGCATCCACGGTATGTGTAAAATATAGTAGATAGTGCATAATTAATTAAGATAAGAAAATATGTAAATAAACATGGAAATAAAAGGCTCTTATATTATTTATGCTTTATCATAAATTTGTTTCCACAATATAAAAATGTAAATGTGAAATCAACACCACCTTAATGATTGCATGAAAATATGAGTTTGATTCAGATAAGATTTTAAGACTATCCAAATGTACCTAAAATTTTATCAAGACTATACAAATGCTCATGGTAGGTGATTATTAGTTGAACTCTAGATTTTAGAATGTGTTCTATTGCTTATAAAATTCACTTAATTTCCCTAATTTTATGTGTTACAACTCCCATATTCATATAATGAGATAAATCTACTTGATCATGAGTGATAAGGAAAATAAAATATGGGGGCTTGTATTAGGGCTCGGGTGGCTTGTTTGAGTTAACTGGCCTTATAATAGTCAAACCCTTTAGAGTGGAATGAATATACTGATAAATATAAATTGCATGAAAAAATAACTTCTACTTGTGTGCAAAAGGTGCTCCATAATATAGTTCTAGCCCAAAAAATTTAAGTTATATAATGATTTTTCAATTTATTTAAAAAACTACAATACTTATCTATTTATAGGTGACTTTGAATTCAAATTCAACAATATTAGCACCCACACTGACTCGTAACATATAAGACATAAAAAGGGAAGGGGGAGATGGGTTTATATAACTTGGAGGGGACCAAAATAATAAGATGATCTTAGGATAACACCCCCATGGGGGAAATTGTGGGGCTAAACTTGAAAGTCCACCATCTCCTCCTATCTTTACATGGTTAGTTGTATTGGTGGCCTAAATTTTTTTTCATTCCATCCATGGATTATTGATGATTTCACACATTCTGTAATTTGTACTAATGGTCTTTTGGGCCTAATGTCATTACTTTTATACTCTTTTAAATTTACCATCAATGTGTCTTTTGTTGTGCTTTTGTTCAAGATATGTTTTCATACCACCCTCTTTTTTAATCTAGCATGTACTATTTTTTTTCTATTTATATATATATTCTATGATTTCAATCAAAAAAATGAGGGATGGATATTTTAGAAATTTGGTAGTTGACAAGAAGACCATTATTTCCACATTTAAACATAATTATATCTAAATGGATAATATGCCAACATTCATAAATTGATAAAGTTTGAAGACCTTTTTTAGTGTAAATACTAAGATAATTTTACTTTAATATTTAAGTTAAAATTTATTAATAGTCTAAATCAATGAGTTTGTATATTTAATTTAATCTAATTTTATATTTTTATTAATGTCCATGAAAAAGGGTTAAAGGAACATCCCACACAAAAGGAAAGTGAAATTATCAAAATAAATGAAAATGAAGACCTTAAAAAGGATAAGTGGGATAATGGTTCCTTAAGCTAGAAAAATCTTTGACTTAATAATATAAAATTATAAAATTTAGGGAAAATAAAAAAATAGTGATAATTTAGTTAGTTGGATATTGGTTCCATGAATATGAGAATATAATTGTTTTTGGATTTAAAAATAATGTTTAATTATGTGGGGTAGAATTTATTGTTAGGTACATAAAGGTGAAAAAATTTGGGATTTATAAAACACAATCAAGAGAATTATATTATTTTATCTCATTTTTATATTAGTGAAATCCCCAACTCTTTAAAATTACATGTAAAACAAGTACAACTGAAGTGATAGTGCATGTTAAGAATACTAAACTATAATAACAATGAGGTAAGGACCCTTTATAATTGAAATCAAACCTTATAATATGTTAATAATACTCTACAAAATTTTTAATCTAAATATCACAAGTTCAAAAATAAACATTATAAAAACTATTAAGGACATGTTAGGGGTGGCATTGTTGATAAGTTCCTATCTAGATTCATATCTCAAAATAAAAGGGTCATTTATCTATAATCTACATAATATATCTAAGTGAAACACATAAAATATGATCATTAAATCCTAAGTTTCAAGTTCCATAGTTAAGCATACAACAAAAGAGTAGAAAAGTCACACTCCATGAAATTCATATCGACCAAAGATGATAAGTACATAACAAGTTAGCTTAAAAAGCTTTTTCTACCAAAAAGGTGAAAATATATAAAATTAGAGACATATAAATACAAACACTAACAAGATAAAATTAATAAATTGAGAAACAATAGGAAATAGTGGGGGAGGTAGTGGGTCATCCAGTTTGTCACCCAAACCCGACCAACCACTTGGACTAGGTGGGTCTATCATATTAGGTAGAGATTCCCAACCATAATTGTATTTTTCTATCTTTATCATCTTCAACATCTTATCTAGTGGAGAGATGTAAAGTGTTATCCAAGGGAATTTCCCTTCTATATATGTTAACCATCCATATCCACCAACAACTTGAGGACTCACCATTGGTGTTATACAAGGCTACTAGGGAGAGCCACTCTAGCATTTAATCCAATAGAGAGTTCTCCCCCTATATGAAGACATGGTACTATGGGGGAAAAAAATGATGAAAAAAATTAGGAGGGACCTAAATGATAGAATAAGGGGCACTCCCCTAGTGATCTAGTAAATTTTGGAGGTTTTCCACATCCAAACACACTTTATCTACTTGAAATTATATCTTAAACATAACATTGGAAATAATAATAACCATGTAACAAGTAGGGAAATAATCCTCTAGAGTAGCATGAGAAAAAATAATGTCATTCATGTTTTTACATGATTGAAAGAGACTACGATCTCAAAAATTATGCCAAAATTATGTGAAAATTGTAGTAGTAATGATCGAGACCCCTAAAGCACCATATTTTAGGTAAACATTTATATACAGAAAGGCTTAAAAAGGGTATGAATTGATATCTGAATTGACTAGGTAAGATTTCAAAACCAAAACATGTTTAATAGTTTTTGGGTGGTTATAGATTAAGAAAATAAGATGAGACATTTCTATATGAACTACTAGGTGGCAATTAGAATCCTATGGTGAAGAATACACTAGAGTAACTATTTTTTTAGGCTAAATGATATCAGCCTACACACATTCATATCTTCTTTTCCAAAATTGTTTAGTGGAGTGAGCTTTCCATAAAAGAGCATCTATTTGAAGGTGTTGAGGGTAAAAAAGTTGATAACCTAAATGAGGTTGGTACTAGAGGAATGTTGTTACAACATGGCATTTCCAATCAATCCACCATATTGAGGGAGATTAAAATCTAGTTTTGTGAAGATGCACTTCAGATATAGGGTTTTGAATTTTGAAGAGATAGGTTCTTAGTCGCTAGCCTAAAAATGAAATTGAACCCTAAGTGCTTTAAAAAGAACCTAATCCTTGGTTAGTTTATAAAATAAGTTAGAAATGACCTTGATGGATTTTTTGAAAATTCAAAGGCTCTTGATCCAAGGAACAAGATTGAATAGAACTTCAAGGATGTAAGGATAAGGGACCACCTTAATGAATGGGAATTGAGAGAGAGCTAAGATCTAAAACCATCTTCATCTTATTTTAAGTGTCTTTTGAGAAGTTCCCAAGCCTGATAAATACTCTAAAAAAAAGTGTGCCAACAATGGTAATAAGGACCAGAGTGATATAAAGAGCTTGGAGAGAAAAACCCTTCCAAGATCCATTTCCTTTATGCTTTCCTTGAGTGATGCAATTCATAAGTATATTTTTTGTGTGTTTCATCCCCTTCTAAGGTTAAAATGATCCATTTGGCACACAAGGTATGTCATTGTATTTTTATATCAAGGAGATCAAGATCCCCAAGACATATTGGGTTGGAATAGACATAACATGAAACCTAATGAAATCCATTGATGCCTTCATCATTGGCCTAAAAGAATTCCTTCAATGTTTTTTCAAGCTTTGTGTAGTTAGCTTTGGAGAGAGCCTAATAAGAAAAATAATAGACATGAATAATGACTAATTATTTAGAGCATATTTTAATTATAAGTATAGAATCCAATTTTTTATCACTCTTTTGAACCACATATCCACATAAATCTAAGGGATTAGATGTAAATGCAAAAGGGATGCCCAAAAATTTGAATTTTTCACTTGACTAAATCCATAACCACCTATATTAGTGAAGCTAATTAGTTAAGGGAGAGATGTATTGCCTATAGCATGCCATAAATAATTATCAATGAGCTATTCAAAATTAAAGAAATGGTTGAGTGGTATTTTGCAAGGCATGGAAATTATAGTGTGGTGTTATGAATCCTTGCCTTCTATATTTTAATTGAAATTATTTATAAAGTTTGGAAAAAAAATTCTCTTTAGTTATATTCTATCAATTTATCGTAGCCCTTGTGATATCATAACACTATATTACATCAGCTTGAAAATTTAACTAATAAGAGTACTCTACTTTTGACACATAGACTACATAATGAAGATATAGTATCCAATGGAATAGTAAATCAAAGTATTTTTCAAAATATTAAAACAAATACCTTTCTCCAAGATTTAGTAAGAGAATGGATAAAAAAAATGGAAAAGACTAGTTTTTTTTTTTCAATATTATACTTGTTTCATTTATCTAAAATGCTTTGGATTGATTGTTTGACTACTAGCAAAATTCTGGAGCCTAAAAAGATAATTCTACTTTCTCATACTATCAAAGATATGACTCAACATTAAAATGAGATTATTAAGAATATCACCCTTCCTACATCTTAGTTAGGCATTATAAGGCATGATATCAGAGACATATAAATGATAATGTGTGTTTTAACATTAAAGAAAGAAAGTTTTAATGCTCACATTAAAGAAAATATATAATGTATACATATTATGAAAAAATAAATATTGAATATGATTTTTACCATGAATTGATAATTATAACATTAAAATAATTTGATGTTAATAGAGATACCTAATAGCACGTTTACAATAAATCCACTTCTATATGCAATTCTAAGGACCATCCTTTGATGATACTTAAGTTGTTTCCTATAACTTTAGTTTGTGACACTTTAAATTGGTTCTATTATTTGCCTAGTTGTTCCCAAGATTCAATGGACATTTTTAAAGAGTTTTTTCTACTATAATTAAATTAATAATAATAGACCAAGATATAAAATTTAAAGTATTATGTATTTAAAGAAAGGTTGCAATGAAAAAATATGTGATTACATCTTTAGATTCTAGTGGTATATGCATTCATTGATGTATCAATCATATGATTTAGAAAGATAATATTTTTTTATTAGTGATATCATATAACCTATTAAGAGAGATTAATTAAAATAACCAATGAGTCATTCACTCATATTACATATAGGGATATTGATCTAGAGGAAAATTAACTCTAATTTAGTGTCAAAACATCACCTTTTATGAGATCAACCCACATTCATACTGATGTACCAAAAAGAAATAATGCTTAACATATGAATTAAAGAAAAAACAACAAATAAAACATCGCATAATGCTAAAAATCATGAATCAGTTGACATTTCATCTATTAATATAATCTAAAAATTAACCATGCTTAACATAGAATGCATTTTGACTACATTTACTTATTGATTCAACCATCAATAAAACATATTGAAGTAACTATTAAACAAAAACATGATTAAATTTACACCTATTCAAAACTCATTTTAAAGTATATGCTAATGTCTTGCAAATACATATAATTTTGTTTATATCATGAAACAAGTGGATAATCACCAAATAAATGCTTTGTTTAAAGAGACAATTTAAGAACTAATTGACTGAGACAAATTATTTGCAAATAGCTAATACTAATGAAGAAAATTAAATTTACAAAGATGTTGGCTATAGATAAGTGGTAAGAATCATAAAAAAATATTTAAAATCTACAAAATGGTAAATGATGGAAACAATAAACAAATAAATAAGAATAATAACTCATAAAACTCTAGGTGAAGAAGTTAATGATATCTTTTATTAAAAATGGCCTAATTTATCCTTCATCTCTCATTTGCCTATAAAGGTGATTTGTCTTCCCTTTTGGATCTTCTTACTACATGAATCTTTGACTCTTCCTTTTTGACAAATATATTTATTTTTCCTTTACAAATGATCTAAATTAAACTAAATCTCATATCCATTTACCCTTGCTAACACTCACCCAGACTAAAATAGGTGTCTCACATTGATAAAAATAAAGTCCCTAATAGATCAAGGTTTTAAAAATTTTCTCAATTACAAAATAATTTGAGAGAACTAAACTACTCGTAATATCCATAGCTTCTCTACTAGAGTCATTATTCCGCTACAACTAATCTCTAACTAGCTGTGGCCATAATTACTGGACCTCTTCTTTCCTATTATCTAACTAGTCTCGACCATAATTATTGAACCTCTTCTTTGATTCTATTTTAACTATTTAATACAACCTCAAATAAAATTTACTTTAAAAAAATTATAACCATTTCCACTTTGTTTGAACCTTAGACAATATATATCTTCCTTAATTTGATGGGTAAGAGTAAAAAAACATTAAAAATAAATCTAGAAGCCAAATTATATATTTTGTTAATAGTTGTTATTGGAATATTGTCATTTATGTCAAAGGAATTGTAATTGATGTCAACAAAATTGTCAATGGAAATTTCAATATAATTATCTACATAAATGTCAATAGACACATATTTTGCTAAAGAGGTGCCTCTTGGATGGGATGTCTCCTTTGTGAAGATCCTTTGAAGGATATATAATGTGGATATAAGGTTGAGAAATATATGTAATTAGTTATTTTTATCATTAAAGCATAAACAAATTTTAGTGGAGAAGAAGAAGAGGAAATTGAATTTTCCATCATTCATTGATGAAGCAACAATAGTATGGTGGAATATTGTTTCAATAGAGGTTGGTGCCTCAGAAATAATAAATTGGTGTCTCTTGTTAAGTTGGTGTTTAGAAGTGGGGATTGGTGTCTCTTGTAGGTTAGTGCCTATAAATTATTTAATAGTGGGGATTCATGCCTAAAAATTATTTAGTGATGGGGATTGGTGTCTTTAGTAGGTTGGTTCCTATAAATTTTGTAAGAATAATTTTATTTATGGATGGATTTGGACTATAGATCTAAGTATTCCTTTTATTTTTAGTTTTCTCCCAAAAGGGTTTCCACTTAAATCTTATGTTCTTCTTGTGTTATTAATTATTGATGTTTTTTGATTGGTATTATTGTGATTATCAATTTAAAAAAGTATAAGATTACCTTATATTGATTCAACCCCCCCTCTTAGTATAAGTGTGTTCTCAATAATTGGTATAAGAGTGGGTTCCTTTAGAAATAGTCCAATTGCTAGAAGGTAGATATCAAGAACACACATGGTTAGTCAAGAAGTATTTTCCTCAAATAAGGCTCCATTGTTTAATGGAATGAAATATGCATTCTAGAGTATAAGGATGTGTACTTAAATAACAGTTCCTGACTTTGATATTTGGCAATCAATTATGAGCAAATATGTAGCTCCATCATCTTCTCCAATAGATCTGATAGGAATGAAGGTGAGTGAAAATACTGCAAAAGATATGAATGTAATTTTGTGTGGTCTATTAGAATTAGAGTTTTTCAAAGTAATGAATTATGAACCAATAAAAGATATTTGGGATAAACTAAAGAACATCTATGAGGGATATGACAAGGTAAAGAAAGCTAATCTTCAAACACATATAATAAATTCAAAAGTTTGAAAATGAAGGATGAAGAAAAAATTTGAGCTTATCTAATTGATGTGGAAGAAATTGTAAATACCATTAAAGGACTTGGTGAAAAAATTAGAGAGCCAATGATCATGAAAAAGGTGACAAGGTCACTTCCCTTAAGAATTGATGTAAAGGTTTTAGCCATTGAGGAAATGAAGGACTTGGATAAACTAACTATAGATGAATTGCATGGGATCCTTAGGATATATGAAATGAGGAATGAAATGAAGAATAAAGAGCCTGAGCCAAGTGATAGTTCTAATAATGAATCAAATGAATAATATCATTTTGTGATGAATATAAAGAAAGGATATGACAAGTACAAAGGTAAGTTACCTTTTAAATGCTTTGATTGTAGAAAGATATGACATTTTATGGCCAAATGTCTATATGCTCATATGCATAAAATAAAAAATAGCGATGAGGAAGAAGAGATTAATATAAAGGAAGTATAAAAATAAAGAAAACCTAATAAAAATAAGAGATTTCACAAGCACAAAAAAAACCTATATTACAAAGAGGAAATTAGTTCATCCAAAGAGAGTTTCTTTGCTAGTGATAGAAAAAAGATCTTATTCATGGTAATAAAAACAAAAGATGATATCTTGGAAAGTGAAGAAAAATAAAAAGAAGACAATGAGTCAGAAGGGAAGAGAATGTCAAAGATATAGGAGAAGTATATCTTGAAGAAGAACTCATTTGTGCCTTAAGAAAAATCAAGAAGCTTAAGAAAAGGAACCTAAAACAAATGTTATAACTTCACAAATATGAAGAAGAAGATCATGGTTAAAAAAACAAAATGTCACAAAGCCTTAATGAATAAAAAAAATGATTATTAACCTAAAATTCAACTTAAAGAGGTAAAAATAATAGAGTAATAATTGAGAATCAAATTGAAGACAAAAGAAGAAATTATAAGAGGCTAAATTGTAAAATTGTTTCCTTGAGGTTAAACTTAGAGATACCAACTACTAACCTAAATATAAGCCTCAAAATTTATAAGAGTACCAAGATATTATATGATATCATAAATTAGAAAAGGTCACCATTTATAAAGACTGGTCTTGGATATAAATAAAATCAAATGGCCAACAGAGAAGATCACAAAGAGCCACCAAAGAAGGCAAATGAGGAAAAGATAAAAAACTATGTAGATGTTCTCAAAAGTCCTATAAGAAATAAGAAATAGAATTAAGTCCCAAAAAAAACAAGAACTCCTCAAAAAGATAACAAGGACAAATTCATAAAGTCCTTTCCTCCAAGGCAAGCACACATAACTAGGTTTCAAAACTCTTTCTTTGGGTATTGATTTTCATGCAATAAATTTGGTCATAAAATAATAGACTATAGGAATCCTATAAGACATTTTGATTATAACAAGAATATAAATAAGTATGGGTTCTCATATAGGAATTATAATTCATTTTCTCCTTAATTAGATTACAATGTCATATGCTTTAAGTTCAATAACTATGGACATACAACACACTTCTATAGAAGTGGTTTTATAAAAATTCTTAGGTAGAATAAAAAAGTGTAAGCCATGATTAAAAAAATAAAAATTAAAGTATTTAAAAATAAGCAAGATAAAGAAAAGGAGAGACCTATGCTTGTGCAAACTGTTATTCATGCACAAGAGGTATCACTAAGCTCATAAAAAGAAGTATGAATACAGGGGGAGATCATTGCATTACCTTTTAGCTCCTATGAAAAGACAAATTAAAAGATAAAGTATCACAAAATATTATAGAGAGAGAAGATATGGTTGGAGAGAATAATGAGAAAGATGATTAGGACAAAGTTGATGTTCTAAGATAGGAATAAATAATGAACTTGGAGACTTGGATGTCTATTGCAGAACCATTTTTACAGGATGTGATTAAAATGCATGATTAATTATTTGATCTAATAATCTTTTAAAATATTCTAAAATGATCATATATTATATAATGAGAGGTTTCATGCCTTTACTATTGTATATGAAGTTGGCAAGAAGTTTACTCAAGGAGCTAGATATTTATTGCTTACAATATTGGATGATAACATATTAATAAGGCATTTGTTGTATTTGTGTTTGGCTCACTAGAATATTTCACAATCACTCTTTAAGAGGTTTTTGAACATGATTTAAATCATAATATATAAGTAATAATACTTAAGCATAAAGAGAATCAATTTTCCTTAAGATGTGAGGGAAGTGGAAAAGAGGAGTTACCACTTAAGTAACTAGAGATAATACATATGGATGTAGATGGTGTCAAAAATCCCATATTTGATAAAATTCAAGGAGAGAGAATGAGAAAATAATAATTCATTATGAAAAAGGATAGGAAAGAGTATAAATAAAATCATTCAATTGTGGTGATGTTGAAGAAGATGACATGGATGTTTCCCATGATTTATTTATGGATGGGAGTATAATGAACATCCCTTTGCTATTGATGTCAAGGGGGAAGAGTTAATGAAATGGGGAGAAAAGGAAAACTAAAACAAGGGGGATTTTATTTATATATTTTCCATCAATGAAAAGGGGGTGATTTTTAGAATATTATCATTGATGTCAAAGGAATTGTAATTGATGTCAATGAAATTGTCAACGAAAATGTCAATGAAATTATCAATAGAAATGTCAAAAAAAATTTCAATGGAAACATATTTTTGTGAAAAGGTACCTCTTAGATGGGATACCTCATTTTTAAATATACTTTAAAGAATATATAAGGAATATATAATGTTGAAAAAGATATGTAATTAATTCTTTCTAACATTCAATCATGAGAAGATTTTCATGGAGAAGAAGAAAAGGAAATTGAATTTGTCATCATTAATTTATGAAGAAACAATATTATGGTAGAAGATTTTTATATTAGAGGTTGGTACCTCATAAATAATATATTGATGTCTCTTGATAAGTTGGTGATTAAGAGTGGGGATTGGTGTCTCCAGTAGGTTAGTGTCTACAAATTATTTATTAGTGAGGATTGGTGTCTCTAGTAGGTTGGTGCATATAAATTGTTAAACAATAGGGATTGGTGTCTCTAGTAGGTTTGTACATAAAAATTTTGTAAGAAGAATTTTATTTGTGGTTGGATTTGGATAGTATTTCCAAGAATTAATTTTATCCATGGTTTTATCTTGAAAGGGTTTCCATGTAAATCTTGTGTTCTTAATTGTTTATGTTATGTGAATGATATTATTATGATTATCAATTTGAAAAAGTAAAATATTACCTTATATTGATTCACCCCCTATTAGTATAAGCATGTGCTCAATAGTTTTAATAATTAAACCATCTTAGATATACCATCAATTTCCTTTAAAATATTTAATATCTTTTAGAAATTAATCTCTATCACAAATCAGAGAATGAAACATATGTAACTTATTCTCTACTATAACCTATATGAAATAAAGAGTTATAAAAATACACAAGCCTCTAAGTAACTTCCCACTCTAGTATTAATCTTCAGCTTCCATTTAAAAACCATCTTTATTTTCATCTTATTATCTTTGGTTGGGACATCCTCTACCTTCATAACTGCTGACAACATGTCTAGAAGTAAAACCATATACCTCATCTTCTACATAAACAAATAACACCAAGATAAAAAATTGAATATGAAGAAATAAATTATTCTATATTAGGTCAAAATTCCCAATCCAAAAGGAAATCAGGCTCCAAGATAAAACACTCTTCATGGAAAGGGAAGACATGGCATGCTAAAAGTCATGTATACAAGAAAATAAGCTTGCCTAAAAATTTAAATGCATTCCATCAAATTCTAAAATATATTATAGTGAATTCATGACCTCTATCCTAATTTAACAAGTAATCCCTCAAATTATCCATGGGTCAAATTAGCACCTATAGTAGCTACCAATTTTTTTTGACAAGGTGAAAATAATTGAAAATCCATAATGGCCTTTGAATTCACATTCTAAGTGGATGCAAAAAACAAAAATTCTATGGGACTATTTTTCACTTGGAGGATAATATAATGGATACCTAATACTACCTATCCTTAAACTTCTATAGTTTTCATTACAAATTTACAAAATTTATTAATCATATTTGAATCCCATTAGATTGTAATGCATTACATATCACCATTGGGTGATCAAATTTATTGATCATCAACATTTAAGACTTCTTATAGATAGGGATATGATTTGTCTTGTACAATAATTAAACATAAAACATTCCACTCTTTTTATATAAAATATTATAAAATTATTATTTGATCCTAGCCATAGTAATGTGCAAGACATTTTTGATCATGATCTAACATTTCATTCTGATTAATATTAGATTCAAACTCTATGAGGAGAAGAGAAATGTGTGGTGAAATTATTAGTGAGATGATGAAATTAATAAACTTTGTGTAGATAGGAAGCATCTTCAGAGGCCCCTCCAAATCATGGATAGGTGGGACACATCATAAGAATTTATATCCAAAACATCTCTTCATAAAAATACAATCTTTCTTCTATTTTGATTTGCACTTTCACCTCACCTCATTCATTCATGATAGATAATTTACTATCAATGATTGAAAGTAAATTTAAAATTTATTTAGCCATGTTTTCAATGCTATATAGGCTTCCCATTATGACATGTGCCATGGTGATCACTTGCTCATCTACTTCAATGCTTGCTATCACTTTATATTTTAGTAACAAATTTACATGAGGGAATCTAAGTGATGTTGTTGGACCAACATCACCATAAAATTTTATAGAAATTTAATATGGTTCCACTAGTAATCGAATAATAGGGAGAGTCCACCACCCTCTCTTCTCCACCCCATCATCCAATATGCTACACATATACTATCCTCAAGCCAAATTAGATCCATTCTCTTTTCATAACAACCACACCATTATTGGTTGTAGATTAATGGAAAGAATCATAAAAACATATTTAAAAGATAAAAAGTGGTAAATGATGAAAATAATTTATAAAAAAAAAAAAGAATAATAACTCATGAAACTCCAAATGAAGCCATTAATGATATATTTTATTAAACAATGGCCTAATTTCTCCTTCATCTCACATTTTCCTATAAAGGCTCTTTGTCTTCCCTTTTGGATCTTCCTCTAACATGAATCTTTGAATCCTAATTTTTGACAAATATATAGGTATTTTAACTTTACAAATAATGACAAATTATACTAAATTTCATATCCATTTACCCTTGTGAATAAAATACATGTCAAATTTAATAATATTTAATATCAATGATCAATTCTAATGTAACCAAGACCTTGAAAAAAATGATCATGTATATTATGATGAGACATACTTGGGGAATAATAATCACCCCCATAAAAAACATTAATGCCTAATGGGGCATAATAGGGGATTTAATGCATACATAGTTTGAAATATTAATTAGATGATAGTTTTGTACATAACTTCCTATTGATTGCTTGTTTGGTCAACCTCTCTTAAGTTTAATGATTGATTATTCTTATATTTTTACATGGGCATCTACATATGATTTATTATTAACCATTATTATAACCATTGGATTTGAATAATTTTTTTTTATTTCATTGGCCCTTGCCTTTTGATTTCTTGTCCTTATCTAGACATTAACACTAGATACCTTATGATGACACATGCATATAGACTATTTACAAAAATATGATATTATTATATATTATTTATGGCATGTTACAACTCAATGTGGTATACCAATTCTTTGCTTATCCAAATTAATTATCTATTATTTATTTTTGACATGGTACAGATTGAGCTTATATGATCACATCTTCTATATGGTTACACATTTTATGGCATTTACATACACCCAAACTATTTCCCATTAGGGTAATTTTCCTATTATGAGTTATTTTAGATACTCTTAGACATGAATTTACCATATATCTAATTAAAATAACTTGCCTTATTCAGACTACTTTTCTATTACACTAGGTTCACACTATATGTTGACCTATGTTATTGATTGTTCAAATCTCTGTTTTTCTTCTAATGTATAACTTTTCTCCTTGGAATTGATTCAATAACTAAGTGCTTAATTATATAAATATTTCAAAAAGTTCAAAAAAATGTATAAAAACATTCAAATATTCAAAATTACAAAACCAAGACCTATGAATGACTTGATTTAATGATACATAGTTAATTAATATTATTTATCACACACACACACACACACACACACACACACACACACACACACACACACACACACACACACACACACACACACACACACACACACACACACACACACACACACACACACACACACACACACACACACACACACACACACACACACACATATATATATATATACACACACACACACCTAGTTAAATATCTAATTTATATTCACACTATTTTCATGGTGTGCATGAGTTAGATGCAATAAATACATGTTACATGGGAAATATTTCTACATTATGGGCACACATATGTTTTAGGAATATTTGCACATTTTTTACCTTATATCTTTATATTATAGTTTATTGATCATATTGATATATTTAGACTATTTATATAAAACTTTCTCTTGTTCACATATTTTAGAAAGCTATTTCCTATGGATATTGTATTTTTATATAGTAGATTATGGAATTGAATAATTAAGAGGGATAACATTGATTTCTCTATGCTTATTTTATGTTGATGATTATGACATTGCTTGATCATTGATGTTTTCTATGTTGATTATTCTATATTCTATGAGTACTATTATCAACTAAATTTTCACCCTTTGGAAGGTAGTTCAATCTTTCTAAATTTGTAATAACATGGAAACACATCAAGGTTATGGGTGATTGACTAGAGACATGAATCTCTAGGTTAAAGGGATAACTCCCCTTGATGAATAAATTAGGCTCAAACACTAATATACCACTTTTTAGGAAAAGGGAGAGAAACCTATTCTAATGGGGGTGATACAAAAATTGTACTTGACCACTACCAACTAGATACAAATACACTTCAAACATGAGACTAATCTAAACATGACACTACTCCAAATCTACCTCTCTACATCAATTTTTCTCATTAAGGTTGTGAACTATTCTTGGGATATGAGCACTAGTTAAGAGGTCATGAAATGATACTAATGAGAAGACAACTCACTCAAACTTTCACAATCCACTTATAAACTTCAAATAAATTCAAAAAAGTTTCAAACTAAATACACATGTAAAAAAAGGACAAACATGTCAAGGAAGTAAAGATATCACTTAGCAAGATCAACTATTCAAGAATACACATTAAAACTAGTCAAATGAGGAGGTAAATCTAGACTATTCTCATTTATTAAAGGATTGAAAGTGGGTAGGGATTTTCCATACCTAGGTGGAGGATACAAACTTAACCTATACATGCTCAATATATAGAGAAATGAGAGAGAGAGAGAGAAGTGTTAAATAGAGTTAAAATAAATATATGTGTAATGAAACTATCTAAATAATTCCTTAATTCTATATGTTAACTAATCTTCTCCTCTAAGTGGTGTGGAAGTTTACAACTTTACTCAACACCTTGTTTTGTTCTTCAAAACTTCCTGTTGTCTTGGCTTTTGAGATGAAAAGTGGATTAATTGATAGATAGGTCATGTTGAAATGATATATTTATCTAATTTTAACACCTTTCATCTTCTTATGATCTCCTTAAATTAACAGCTCAATGGTGGTCATCAAGTAACTCCTTAGGTGTCTTGAAACTCCTTTAGCTCACTAGGGCAATCTCATTTAAAAGTGTAAAATATTGAGTTTGTATTACAAAATTAATTATAACTCCATGGAAGGCATATAAATATCATATCAGACCTAAATAAACTCATTTGGACTCATCAAACTCTTTTTAAGACTCCATTTTGCATCAAAAGCTCTCATTTGGCTTCATTACTTGTAGCCCTAAAAACGTGTAAAATTCCTTGTGTAGTAGAATTTACAAAGGTTTTTTTTATAAATTTAGGACATATTTGAGGACATGGTATGGATATATGTCTCCATCCCAAATTTTAGGATATAACTCCATGTTGAAGTATCTTTTTTCTGCTATTCTCTCTCCTTAATTAGGCCTCCTTGCTTAGAAATTGAGTTCTAGCTATAAAATCCTCCCAAAACTATGAAAAATAATAACATGTGATTTATTTTAAATAAATAATGAGTATATTACATGTAAAATTTGATCTCTTGACACCTTGTATGGACCTCCCAATTAGCTTTAAATAGTCTTCTTTGACCCTTTTCTGTACACTTTTAGCCTGCACATGCCAACCAATTACATGGGAAGGTACTCATTGGATTTAGGAAGGTCATTTAGATAATTTTAATGATTATTAAATTCATCTTGGGTTTTTATAAATTCCATCTCCTCAATTAGGTCATTTTGGCCCTCTAGGTAGCTCAAAAGTAACCTGTAGTCTTAAGGATGATTCATAAAGGATAGAGCCTCTTACCATGAAACAAGGCTCAATTATTGAAGTGGAGAGACCCATAAAAAACCTATAAACATAACTTAGTCCCATTCTCAACTTCATAATAGATATAATTAAAATTTGGTGGCCTTTCAGGCTTAAGTATGTATTCTGTGACTACCCTACATTCTTAGCATCTATTCATAGCCTACAAGTCTTTTAAATCAATAAATATTAATATGAAAACTGATTATGAATATCTCAATGATATCTCCAATTTTCATTCCCTTCAATTAATCATCTTGGTGAAGTTATTAACTTCACAAAAAACCTTCTTAGGTGTGGAACACTGTGCATAGAGGTTGAGAGAGAAGTTTTAGGCTTAAAAGCCTCCCAAATGTTCATCATTGATTGAAATGAACTTCCATAGGTCTAAATAAACTTTGAACATGTTTACAAATGTTTTTTAAATTGTAAATAGCCTTCAAAAGTCTCTGTAACCTACTTGTTCACTATGAGGGTTTGTTGGTTTCCTAAGCTTCTTGACCCTAGAGGTCTATGCTTGTTCTTTTCTCTATTGTCAAAGGATCAAAAACTTCATAGAATGCCTATTGAAGTTTATCAAAATATCCATAGAGTCTTCATGTTCCCATATGATCTTCAAAAAACCAACCTTCACCATAAAGCATACACAGAGGACTGTGTAATTTGTAGTCTTTTTATTAAGACACCATAGCTATAGATATGTATTTGTGTTTTTTGTCTTCAATGGAGAAAATAAGTAGATTTAAGAAATTAAATAGTTTTGTACAGACCTCATTCACCACTTATCATCTTGTGATGTTCATCAAACCTTCTAAAATTGATCACCTTCCTTCTCTAACAAATATGCATCAAGCAAGCCTTAATTGATTGTAGGTGACTATTAAGAAAGAGTCTGTATACACTTGAGTTTTAAATTATTGAATAGAAAAAATGAGAAACTTCAATAATTTATTACTATTTTAGAGTGTGTAACTCCTATTTTACACTATCAAGACCTTGTATCTTAACAACCATACACCTTCCTTCTCATACCTGAACATATACAATTATAGGTGGTCATTATGATGATTGGAGTGTTAAGCCCATGAAATGTGACCTTCCTAAATTAGGTCATTGATAAATTAAAGGTGACTAAAATTCATTGGAATATTCTTATCATTGGAATAAAATTCTCATTGACCTTTCATATGATTCTACAAACTTTTCTCTTACTTTCATACATAAGTCTATGTATGAGCATCTATGTCTGTAGATTCAATCACCTCAACTTATTCTTGAATTTCAAAAGTTTAGGTGTATTCAATAGTTTGTGTCTCATCTCACATTTATTCTAAGTCATGTTCCCAATACACACTCTTCCTTGTATAAACAAATATATATTTTCAAAAAGAGCACCTACAAGTTTTGAACCTGTAGGTCTACCTTTTTGCTTAGGTAGACTATTAGAACATCTTATTTGAGTATTAGACACCTTTATATTATTTAAAATCTTTAAAATTACTTATCACCCACTCCATAACCCTATGAATCTAATTCTATCACTATAAAACATAAAATTTTCCCATTCACATGTACACCATGTGTATATAGTTAGATTATATGCAAGGATTTGTGTATGAGAGTTGGAACTTGGAGTCTCTTCACTCATTCATGATTCTTGATGATACAATGGGGAATATCATATACTATAATTTATGATGAAACCATTACCCATACATTCACATTCTCTTCAAACATAAACTCTCATCTTAATGACCACTTAGAATCATATAGATGATAGTCCATTTATCACATAGGCCTATAGGTCTCATTTTAGGCCTTTTTCGCTCAAATTATGTTATAATCCTTTAGGATCAAAAGGATTTTTGGCATATTACTTATATTACATACTTTAACCAAGGATGGAATTTTTCAATACAAATACTTATAAGGTCTCAAAACACCTATATTCGCCTACAACCTCATGGGGACCTACAACAAGAAAGACTAACATGTATATATAAGGTCTGAGACCATTTAAGTATTTATGATAGTTTTGGTGACCTTATGAAATATTAATAAGGTATGTTTAAATCTAAAAAATCACACAAAAACCACTATCATACATCCCTGGTCTCATTTAGGAACCAAGACCATGAGATTAAAACTACAACCTATGACCATGAGAGATTCTTACTTGAATAGTGCATACATGTGATAGATGGTGACTAAGAATAATGTAAGAGGGTTATGTGGACTTCTGAGGAGCCTCTAAAAATTTCATCTTATCTCCATGAATTCAAAATTTAAACTATGCTAACCAAAACTAAGATAATGGGGTTTAACATCCTTTTTTAGCACCCTATATCCTTAGCGATTGTTCATAAATATAAGGATCTGAATTAAAATTACCAATGAAACTAATTTATAGGTCATATGGGTCCCAAATGAGGGTCAAAATATTAGAGTCCAAATCCACCTGTATAGCCTGTACCCTTTACTTGAAAATGGCCTTCATGAGTTTGTGAAGAGAGTGATGGGAGAGAAAAAGAATATTATTCCTTATTGATAATTGTGCAAGATTACCAAGGGTGAATATTTATTTTTGAAGATTAAAGGACATTATAAAACTATTTTCACTTGAAGATGATCTCAATAAGTCTGTACAAGTACCTTAAAATCCCTTCTTTGGCATTGAAACTAACATATTAACCATATTTTAACCTACATTAACATCTATAACCCATATGCACATTTTAAACTTCATTTATGAAATTTTTATATCCATTTTAATGTACCTCTCTTCATATTTTATTTTGAAAATAGCTTTGGATAATTATGAAGTGCACAATAGATAACATATATGAAAATGACCTCATGGAGATGGAGTACACCTTGTTAGTTTGGCCACAATGGAAACCTATGTTTCTCAAAAAACCTTAAAAAATATAAAATACCTTAATATATCCAAATTATTTTAACAATATTTAAATTAAGTGACCAAGTGAAATAAATGACTTGATAGAACTCATACCATCTTGGTACTTCATTACATTCCCCCAAGACCCACTAGACTGACTTGAAGGCATTTAATGCTTGAAGAAAGATATTAACTTAACCAATTCTAATAAGGATTTTTTAAAAATACATCTAAGACCTCATAAGGCATGAAAAAAATAATGACTAATCATTGAAATCATGACAAGAAAGTAATTTTTTATAAGGGTTGACATTTTAAACTTGGGTGTCAAAATTGGTCAACAAATTAGTGATTCATGGGGCTAGCATGCTTACTATGTTAAAAAAATATTATCCTTGTCCTTCCATGAGGAAATGGAGTCACTTTTAGTTTAACACAAAACTAATTTGACCTTAACCTTGGCTGTAAGACTCTAAAAAAGACAATACAAATGATTAACCTCCAACACACATAAAGTAAAGCAAACACTTAAATCAAAGGAAACACACACAACACTTGTGCTACAAATCACTTAGGGAACACAAAAACATAATAAAAATACTATGTACAAACTAAATTGCCAATATTGATCCTCCTAGATCAAAAGGGAAGCTTTTGAGATCATCCTCTTCATGTGGTGAGTAAGGATGTGAAACAAGCTGCCTTTTAGACCTTTGCTTTGTTGAACTCAACTAATTCTTGTTTACCAATATTTTTGGTGGTAATTTAAGTGAATCATCAACATCAAATATGTTAAATATGAATATAAATTCATCTTGATCTTCAAACTTTACCTCATGCTAATGTTATATGATAGGATAACTCTCCAATGTGATCAAAACTACATATTCAAATTTTAATGACTCTTTAGGATAATGTTTGCCAATGTGTGCACTTTGATCAAATTTATATTGGACATGCTTAATTGAAGGTATAATTTGGTCATCTAAACTCAAGAAAAAGTTTTCAAGTTCTACTCAAAAGGAAACCTCCCCTTAGTCACTTAAAAGGATGTTAATTTGTATCCCATTCTTGTCATTCTCTATAGGGATACCATGCTCATCAAATACCTCAATTGAAACATAGTCTATCTAGGTTTGGATATCTTTAATCTCTATCATCCTATAATTATTATTAATAGGGCTAGTAACCAAATCATCCTCATGAGAACTTGCTTCATACTCAACTACAACTTCAGTCAAGACTACCATATCACCATTGGCTTCTTCAAGATGTAACTCATGCTCCATCCTTTTGGTTTTCTCATCTTTCTCTTCAAGAGGTTTAGTGCTAGTAAACACTTCAATCTCTCCCATGAAGTCATGGTACAATTACTTCCATGATTTCTCTTCATCCTGATTGTCAAATACTACCACCACTTCTTCAAGCTTTCTTGGAGTTACAACCTCATGAATATCTTCTTGAAGATTGCTCTTTGATGGTTTCACTACACTTAACTCCTTAAAATATTTATTGACACAAGAGATGGGCTCATCATCTTTAATGAAGAGAGTCAATTCAAAGTAAATATTTACATCTTACTCACCTCTTTATTAATTTTATTTTTTAGCTATAACCTCATATTCTACCTTCAAAACCATAGGTTATTGTTGACAAAAGGAGAGAATGGGAGGCAAGATAACTCCTTGGTATGCTTAAAACTTGACAAAGTATGTTTCCAACTCAATATTTTGGGTTTAATATTATTGGAAGGTATTTGGAGAGGTTATTTAAGAGAGGGAAAATGATTCATTGACTTGAATTTTAGCATCTTCTCTCTCTTGGTATTTGGTAGACATAGGAGAAGATTCACTCACAAGAGTTGGTATGGTGTAACTGAGAGTCATAGTCCAAGAAGGCTTCCAATATGGAGTGATCTTGGATTCTTTAGGAAGGGTGGGTGTGGCTTGAGGAAGACTTAGAATCAAAGGAAGTGGACTAGGGATAGAAAATGATGGTCGAGCTTGATTACATTGAATCTTTTACATTTCCCATCTCACTAGCCTACTCTCCATGAACTGAATTATGTCTCATATCTGTAGCCTTTCACTTGTTAGGACATATTGGTTTTATTTTTCAAATAATGCCCACTCTCTTCTTTCAAAGTGTAATGAGTATTTTATTTTTTACAAGAGGTTGATAGGAATAAAATGGCCAAGCTCAACTCTTCTATCCATCTTCTTCATCACTATTTTATTATTTTGTATGTTTATGAGCAATTGATTATCTTATCTTTCCTATCTTGAATTTTCCTAGCTCTAGACTCTTCCTCAAACCTCAACTCTTGCTAATAGAAAAAATTCTAATATTTAGGCTCTTATTTTTACTTATAGTGTTCTTTCATCCTATGATTGTCCTTAATTTACTTATCAAAGTCAAGGATCAAATTTATATCACTTTGTTTAGGCTAATTAGGAAGATAATGATCTTGCCAAGGTTGGTTAAAATTATGCATAGGAGGAGGGGAATAAATTCTATAACAAGGCTAGTATATAGTTGAAGGGATACTTGAGGAGAAGCCATGAACATGATTAGTTTGATATGAAGAATTTTCAAGTGTGGAATATGCATTTTCACCAAATGGAGATTGAGAATATAAACCAAATTCTAATTTTTGGGTACTTAGATAATTTATGCTAGTTTTAGTTCATTTGAAGTCACCACTGATGTTTATTTAATGCCTCTAAAATCTGATATGTTGAAGAACAAAACCAAAAATCCTTCAACCACTTTGGAACTTGGTCCTACTAGGCATGCCAAAACTATTATCAACCAAATTTTTACCCTTTAGAAGGTATTTAAATCCTTCCAAATTTGGAATAACATGGAAATAACTCAAGGTTATGGGTGACCTATTATAGAGGTGAATATTTAAGTTAAAGGGATAGCTCCCCTTGATGAGTCACTTAGGCTCAAACACTATTCTACCACTTTCTAGGAAAAGGGAGAGAAACCTATTCTAATGGGGGTGATGAACCAAATTTACTTGACCACTACTAACCATCTAGAAATGCACTTCAAACATAAGACTAACCTAAACATTACACTACTCCAAATATATCTCTCTAGATCAATATTTCTCATGGAGGTTGTGAAAAATGCTTGGGCTAAGAGAACTAGTCAATAGGTCATGAAATGAAAATAATGAGAAGATAACTCAGTTAACCTTTCACACTCCACTTAGACACTTCAAATACCTATAAAAAGTTTCAAACTAAAAATTCATGCAAGAAAAAGATAAACATGTTAAGGAAGTAAATCTATCACTTAGCAAGATCTACTAGTCAATTATACACATTGAAACTAGTCAAATGAGGAGGTAAAACCATACTATTCTCATTGATCAAAAAATTTAAAATTAGTATGAATTCACCATACCTAGGTGGATGATATAAACTTAGCTTATCCAAGCTAGATATATAGAGAAATGAGAGAGAAGAGGAGAGAAGGGCATATGAGAGAGAGAGATTTCAAAGAGAGTTACAATCAAGAGAGAGGTTATGAATATATCTCAATAGGTTCTCAATTCCATGTGTTACTCCTATAAAACTATTATTCTCTTCCAAGTGGTGTGGAATTTTGAAACTTTTCTTGACACCTTGTTTTATTCTTCAAAACTACCCTTTGTCTTGGCTTGTGAGATTGCAAGTGACTTCATTGATGGTCATGTCATGTTAAACTGATATCTTTCTCTACACTTGAAACCTTTCATCTTATTAGTATCTCCTCAAACTAACATCTCAGTGATAATCATCAAGTAACTCTTTAGGTATCTTGAAACCCCTTTGTCTCACTAGGCCAATCTTGCTTACAAGTGTAAAATATTGATTTTTTCCTCTCCAATGAATTTTATCTCTATGGAGGTCATCTAAATATAATATTAGACCTAAAAAAACTCATTTAGACTCATCAAACACTCCTTATGACTCCATTTTGAATCATAAGCTCTCATTTGGCCTCATTTCTTGTAACCCTAAAAAACATGTAAACCTCCTTATGTAGAATAATTAACATAGGTTATTAAGAAATTGAGAAAATATTTGAGGACCCAATATGTATTTACATCTCCATGTCAAATTTTATGACCTAAATCCAAGTGGAAGTATCCTTTTTCTAACATTCTCTATCCTTAATTAGGCCTCCTTACCTAGAAACTAAGTTTTGGATGTACATGCTTCCCACACGTTTGAAAAATAAAAAATGTGTGTTTTAGTTTATGTATCCTCTAAGGATACTCCATGCTAAATTTGAGTTCCTGGCACCTTCTATGGACCTCCCAAGTAGCATGAAACAATCTTCTTTGGCTTTTTTTATGTTAACTTGTAGCCTACATGTGCCAACCAATTACATGGGAAGGTACTCAAGGGAGTTAGGAAGGTTATTTAGGTCATTTTAAGGCTTATTAAATTCATCTTTGGTGTTTAGAAACACCATCTCCTCAATTGGGTCATTTTGGCCCTCTAGGCAACTCAAAACCAACTTGTAATATTAAGGATAATTTATAAAGGACAAATCCTCTTACCCTTAACCAATGCCAAAATATTGAATTGGAGATACCCATACATCACTTCCAAACATCACTTATTCCACTTCATAACCTCATGAGATTGATGGGGAATCTAAGAACAACACACCTGTTCTGATCCCACTTGTTAGGATCTTGCTCCTCAGAAAGAGCACAATATGATTACCAAATACAAGCAATTAAACATGCAGAAATATCCAGAAGTACAAGTAACTAGAATTCACAAATAAAACAAAATATGAGAGACAATACACTATCTTGTATTAATACTCATTCAAAAAGAAAAAACAATAAAGAAGATGCCACTTCTTCTTCCACCTCTCAGAGGCTTCCCACACCTCAAGGGCTCCCAGTAATTCTCAATCAAGAGTTCACTCTCCTACCAAAAATGGTCCCAACACACAACTCACACACAGAATTGGTGTTCACCTCTCCAACCAGTCAGTAATAAACCTGTCAGTACACCAAGCACTCTAAAGTACTTCAAGTAGATCTCCCATGAACCTGAAACTTGCAATTCAATAGACCATACTTACACATGTAGATCTCCTATGAGCTTGTAACACCCTGCAACTCAATGATCTTACAATGGAAGGATTTTCCTTACCTTCCTTTCTATCTCATCTTTAAAATACATGCCAATGGGTCTATAAATAGATCCTAGACTTAAACAATAACTTAGACTCTTAGTTTACTAATAATAGACACATAGCTCAAGACTCGAAGTAGCATTTACATGCAAACAATCAGTTCAACAAACTAACTATTCGTGCAATGAACAGTTCTGGAACACACAGGTGACCGACGTCAGTCCCTGTCTAACTAGAAGTGACCGACATTAGCCGACTCTTTGCCAATGTTGATTGCCTTCTGCACTGAATCTGACCAACATCGGTCTCACTATCGACGCTGGTATCCCTGGAACTCAGCAACCTCCTCCATGTCTGCAACAAGTTGAAGCTTTTAGCTCCACAACCTAACAATCTCCCACTTGGAGATAAACAATTGCAACTGTACCTATACCTGTACATCATCTAGTTTGTTTCTTGTCATTGTATCCCTCTTCAAGCTCACCCTTGAAGACCAACCACCACAAAACCTATGGTGCACCTCCTATCATCCAAATCACCTGCCACATCTGCATCTACAAACCCATGTAGAAAAGAACTTGACCCTGCAAAGCATGTGCACCTGCTGCTGGTCCCTCTCAAATACCTAAGAATCCACTGAACTTCCCTCCAGTGCTTCTTTCTTGGATTGGCTCCTAACTTTCTAATAACTCCCACTGCTTGGGAAAACTTGGGTTTAGTACACATGTACTCAACCTCATTATGTGAATCAAGACACTGTTCATAGAACTGTCCAACCATCGGCATGCTAACCGGTCTCACACAATCATCCTAAAACAAAGTCAACCTATGACCTTCCATTTCCTTAGAACACACTCATGCCAAAGAATCTTGTTGCTCCTAGATTCCTCATGACAAACCTCTGAACTAGCTTTACCTTTAGTTCAACAACTCCCTGTATTTGTAACCTTGCTACAAGCACAACATACAGTAATAGGATAATGTAGCTAATATTATCCAACCTGGTAAAGAGAAACACAATGATCAAACCTCCATTGTCCTATAGCTTATTCAAGACCATATACCTAGGCCTTCTGTCTCACGTATCCATTCCCGCTCTTCTTCATCCTAAACATCCATTCGTCTCTCAGTGCTTTCTTCCAGCCAGCAACTCCACCAAAAAATCTTGTTTGGTTTTCCTCTAAGGAATCACATCCTCATCCATGCCAAGCTCCCACTATTTCTTGGATCTACCTGCTCTACTTCTTTAACAACTTCCTAGTTCTTTACCATCAGTGAGCAACAAGTAGTGTAAAGAAGGGAAATGATGAATTTGAGGCTTACTTACCCTTTAAGTCCTCCATATGGGCACTTGAGACTCCTTGAAAGCTTGCTGTCCACCCAAAATTCATCTCAGTGATCGATGCCCATCACATCTCAGTCTGCACCTGACCGATGTCGATTCCATGCAACTACCTCACTACCGACATCAGTTCCCCCTAACTAACGCCAGTGTTTATTTGCCCTAAGTCACCGATGTTGGGCTGCATATAGCTGACATCGGTCCCTATCTAGATGCTGACATTAGTTTTCCAACTGACGTCGGTCTCTGTGTTTTGCTTGTGAGAATTGACTTCTACCTATGAACTCCTTTTAGATCAAACCCTTGTCTAAATCACCCTTGCTCTACTCAGAATTCTTCATCCCCTTGAACTACACTCTATCTGTCACCTTCTCCTTAAAAATCAAGGCTTTCCTACTCTTGTCTCAAACATCAAATTCCTCAAGAAATGTCACTTTATTCTTCTACTTATAGAAACCTCGATCCATGCTCTTCAAATCTAAAAGCATACCCTTTGACTCAAGAACATGCATCTCCTTCTTATTCATGTGACCAAGCCTATTAAGCCACATCTTCAAATCTACAGCTAAAGTAGATAACCTAGAAAGAGAATCAGTAATACAAGTAGATAGATAAAGCATACCTACTTTCTTACCTCTTGCTACAACAAGTGCACCCTTGGTAACCTTCCAAGCATCTGTTGTGAGAGTTAATGTGCAACTCTCATCAGCCAAACTTATTACAAAAATCAAATTCCACTCCAAAACTGAGACATGCATGATCTCCTTCAACACCCATGTGTTACCTATCTACAATTTCAGCTTCACTTTCCCTTTTCCAACCGTCTGAAAAGGCTTACCATCCCCTAAAAAAATTTCTCCAAAGTCTCCCTGGACATACTCATGAAAAAATTCCCTATTTGGGGATGCATGAAAAGAGGCACCAGAATCTAAAACCCAAGATTCTACGTTATCCAAAGAACATACCAGAGCATCTTGTGTAACATAATCCACAAAATTTGCTTCTTCTTCATGTCCTTCATGTTGATCTTCACCCAACCTGCAATCTCTTTTTAAGTGCCCTTGCTTTCCACATTTCTAGCAGGTTATTCTGCCATACCTAGACTTGGATCTCCTTGATCTCCCATGCTCTATCTTCTCTCTTTGCCTTCCCCTGCCTTCAACACTCAAAGCATTTCCTGATGATTCACTTGTGATTTTCTTGCATATATCTTCATTCAAGATTACACTCACAACATCATCCACTTTTAAGATTTTTGAAGCAGATGCAGTATTACTAACTGCCATTACCAAATTCTCCCAACTTTTAGGTAATGAGCATAAGATTAAGAGAGCCTTAATTTCATCATCAAAAACAATATTGACTAAATTTAACTGGTTTACCAAACCATGGAAATCACTAAGATGACTATGAATAGATCCACCTTCCAACATTTGCAAATTAAATAATTGCTTCATAAGAAATACCTTATTCGAAGCTGAGGGTTTTTCATATAAATTTTCCAAAGATTCCATCAACTCTACCATTGTCTTAGCCTAAGATAAGTTGGAAATCACAGACGATGCAAGGCTCAACCTTATAGATCCCAGAGCCTTCTGATCAAGAACCTCCCATTCTTCATCCTTCATATCCTGGGGCTTGCAATCAACCCCACCCAACGGTAAGTACAAATCTTTCTGATATAGATAATCTTCAATCTACATCCTCCATATTTGATAGTTCTTTCCATTAAACTTCTCCATTCTTATCTTACTATCTTCTACCATTTCTCTACTCCCACTCAAATAGAAACCCCTATGAGTAACCTGTAATAAAAAACACTAACCAAATCTGATACAACCTGTTAGTATCCCAACCAAAAGCTCTGATACCAGTTGATGGGGAATCCAAGAACAACACACCTATTCTGATCCCACTTGTTAGGATCTTGCTCCTCATAAAGAGCACAATATGATTACCAAATACAAGCAATTAAACATGCATAAATATCTAGAAGTACAAGTAACTAGAATTCACAAATAACATAGAATATGAGAGACAATACACTATCTTGTATTAATACTCATTTAAAAAGAAAATAAAATAAAGAAGATGCCACTTCTTCCACCTCTTAGAGGCTTCCCACACCTCAAGGGCTCCCAGTAATTCTCAATCAAGAGTTCACTCTCCTACCAAAAATGGTCCCAACACACAACTCACACACAAAATTGGTGTTCACCTCTCCAACTAGTCAGTAATAACCCTGCCAGTACACCAAGCACTCTAAAGTACTTCAAGTAGATCTACCATGAACTTGTAACCTGTAATTCAATAGACCATACTTACACATGTAGATCTCCTATGAGCTTGCAACACCTTGCAACTCAATGATCTTACAATGGAAGGATCTTCCTTGCCTTCTTTCTAGCTCATCTTTACAATACATGCCAATGGGTCTATAAATAGATCCCATACTTAAACAATAACTTAGAATCTTAGTTTACTAATAATAGACACGTAGCTCAAGACTTGAATTAGACTTTACATGCAAACAATCAGTTCAACAAACTAACTGTTTGTGCAACAAATAGTTCTAGAACACACAGGCGATTGACGTCGGTCCCTGTCTAACTGGAGGTGACCGACGTCGGTCGACTCCCTGCTGATGTCAGTTTCCTTCTGCACTAAATATAACCGATTTTGGTCCCACTACCAATGCTGGTATCCTTGGAACTCAGCAACCTCCTCCATGTCTACAACAAGTTGAAGCTTTTAGCTCCACAACCTAATAGAGATATCTAATTAAAAATTGGTGGCCTCTTGGGCTTAAGTATGCATTCTGTGACCACCTTGTATTCTTAACATCTATTCATAGCCTATAGATATTTTCACTCAACATTTATTAAAATTAAAATTAAGTATTAATACCTCCAAATAATATCTAATTTCCATTCCATTCCATGAATCATCTTGGTAAAGTTATGAACTTCACAAAAATCCTTCTTGAGTGTGGAGGACTGTGCATATAGGTTGAGAGAGACGTTTTATAATTACAAGCCTCCCAAGTATTCATCATTGATTCAAATTACCTTATATATGCTTGAGAAAACTTGGATCATGTTTCCAAATGTTTTTTAAATTGGAAATGGCCTTCAAAAGGATCTACAACATGCTTATTCACTATGAGGGTTTGTTGGTTGCCTGAACTTCTTGACCCTAGAGTTTGTGCTTGTTTTTTTCTCCACTATCAAAGGATTAGAAACTTCATATAATGCCTATTTAAGTTTATCAACATATCCATAGAGTCTTAACTATCCTATATCATCTTCAAAAAACTAACCTTCACCACAAAGCATACACACATGACTATGTAATTTATAGGATTCTTATTAGGACACCATGGTTGTAGGTAAATATTTGCATTTTTTGCTTTCAATGGAGAAAATAAGTAGATTTAAGACCTTGAATAGGTATTTATAGACCTCATTCACATCTTATAATATTTTTATGGCCATCAAATCTTATAAAATTGAGCACCTTCTTTCTCTAACAAAAATTACATCAAACAAGCCTTAATTGACTGTATGTGACTATTAAGAAAGAGTCTGAATGAATTTGAGTTTCAAAGTCTCCAATATAAAACACTAAAAAACTTCAATAATTTTTTACTATTTGAGAGTGTGGAACTCCTCTTTTTCACTATCAATATCTTTCATCTTAACAAACATACACACTCCTCATACCTAAACATATACAATTGTAGGTGGTAATTATGATGATTAGAGTGTTAAGCCCATGAAATGTGAGCTTCCTCAATTAGGTAATTAATAACCTAAAGGTGAATAAAATTCATTTTAAGTTTCTTCTCATTTCACTACAAGTCTCATTGACCTTTCATATCATTCTACAAACTTTTCTCTTACTTTCATACATAGGTCTATGTATTAGTATCTAAGTCTATAGATTTAGTCATCTCAACTTCTTATTGAGTTTCAAAAGTTTAGGTGTATTCAATATTATTTATCTCCTCTCACATTTATTCTAAGTCATGTTACCATTACACACTCTTCCTTTTATAAACAAATATCTTTTGTTCAAAAAAAGGACCTACAAGTTTAGAACCTGTAGGTCTACCTTTTTGCTTAGGTGGACTGTTAGAACATCTTCCTTGAGTCTTAGACACCTTTAGATTATGTAAAATTTTTACAAATACTTATCACCCTCTCCATAACCCTATTAATCTCCTAATATCACTATAAAACCTCAAATGTTCCCATTCACATGTACGGTCTATGTATATAGTCAACTTTTATGCAAGTCTTTGTGTATGAGAATTGGAGTCTCTTCACTCATTCATGATTATTGAAGATATAATAGGGTCTATCATATCCTATTATTTATCATGAAACCATTACCAATCCATTCAAATTCTCTTCAAATTCAAACTCTCATCTTTATGACCACTTATAAGCCTATAAATGATAGTCTATTTCTCACACGGGCCTATAGGTCTCATTCTAGGTCTTTTGCTCTCAAGTGATTTTAGGCTCATATGTATATTTGTAATATTATTCATATTAAATATTTTAATTAGGGTTGTAAATATTCAATCTAAACACTTAGAAAGTCTCAAAACACCTATATTTATCTATAACCTTATGGGGATCTGCACCAAGAAAGACTAACATGCATCCACAGGGTTTGAGACCATTTGAGTGTTGATGATCCTTTTGGTGACCTTGTGAAATATGAATAAGGTATGTTTATATATATAAAAACACATAAGAACCACTAGCATACATCTTTAGTCTCATTTAGGAACCAAGGCCATGAGATCAAAACTATAGCCTATGATCATGAGAGCTTCTTGCTTGACCAATGCATATATGTGCTATATGGTGATGAATAATGATTTATGAGGGTTTTGTGGACCTATTATAATCCTATGAAATTTTCACCTTGTCTCCATAAATTCAAAATTGTAATTATGCTACCCAAAACAAAGAAATTAGGGTTTAACATCCTTTTTAGCACCCTAGATCCTTATAAATTGTTTCATAAAGCTAATGTTCTAAATAAAATTACCAATACCACTTATTTATAGGTTATAATATTCCCAAAATATATTAAAAATATTAAATTACAACTCCACCTATATGACCTATACCATTTACTTGAAAATGGCCTTCATGAGCTTGTGAAGAGAGTGATGGGAGAGATAAAGAGTATTTTACCTTCTTGATATCTGTGCAAGCTTATTGATGGTGAATATAATTATAAAAGATGAAGGGATGTTCTAGAACCATTTTCACCTACATATGATCTCAACAAGTCCATACAAGTGCCTTAAACTCCCTTCTTTGGCATTGAAACTGTCATACTAACCATATTCTAACTTGCACTAACATATATAAGCCATATGCACATTTTAAACTTCATTTATGATATTTTTAAATCCATTTGTATGTACCTCTCTTCATATTTTATTTTTAAAATATCTTTATATCCTTATGAAGTGCATAAAAGATCAACATATGTGAAAATGACCTCATGGAGATAAAGTACACCTTGTTAACACTTGTTCAAGTTTGAAATTACCTATTGAACACTTTATTAAATGTCATATGAAATAATGAAACCTTAATAAGGCTTAGTTTGGCCACAATGGAAACTTAGGCTTCTCCAAAAAACTTAAAAAATGCTAAAATACTTTAATATCTCCAAACAAGTTTAACAAGCTTTAAATCAAGTGACCAAGTGAAAGAACTGACTTGATAGACCTTATACCATATTTACATTTCATTACATACCCATAAGACCCACTATAATAAATTTAAGGCATATAATTCTTGAAGAAAGATATTACCTTAAACAATTCTAACAAGGCTTTTTTAAAAAGATATCTAGGACCTCATAAGCCATGAAATAGATAATGACCAATCATATGAAGCATGACAATCAAGTAATTTACTGTAGGTTTTGACCTTTTAAACTTAGGTTAAAATTGGTAAACAAGTACATTGACCATGTCTTATTTCATTGTGTGTTAATTATGTCAAAGGATCATCTAGTCCATTTCATGGCTATGCCATGTCCAGATCAGGTCAAAGTTGTGTCATGTCTTGTATGTTTGTGTTATTCTTGATCATGATGTTTGTGTTTATGGTTTATTAACTATGGTATCATGTTTATGTGTATATTTAAATACATTCTATGGAGATAATTAATTTATACTCTGTGTTTGGTATTGTGATTTATATCATGCATATCTCTATTGTTTGATATCTATTTATATTGATGTTTTCATGATTGATATCATGCATCTATTACAATTCTAATTATTACATGCATCATTGGCATATCTATTTAAATTTTACAAATGTTTTTAAATGAATTATCACAACTATATCATGTGTGAGATGAAAAAAATACCAACCTTACCTTGGATTAAATGTTTCATATGTGATTGCAATGATAAATAAATTTCTATAAGGACATATATTATCATGTTCATATATGTACTTTATTTGATTATGTTATTTATATCTAACACATGATGCACATAATGCTTTATTTTGAGATGAGTGATTATTTGATAATTATTTTAGTTTAATAACAAAATATACAAACCTAATTTGGATTTGATTTATATTGACTATGTAGACAAATATCTAATGTAAAATTGATCGGAAGGACATGTGAATTATGATATAACAAAAAATAAAATTTTATGATGTACTGAGACAAGATTGTGATAAGGTGGATAGAGGTGGATTTCAGAATTTAATCTTTATTATAGTTATGTTTGGGTTCATTGTGTGATAAATTTTTTTATTTGAGTTCTTATGGCTAACATAGATGCACTGTTGAATATTTATAGGTGTTGATGTGACACTTGAAAGTACCTATAATAATAAACCCTATTTCCTACACATAAACCAAAAAGAGATCAAATTATAAAAGTGGGAAATCAAGTAAGGGTAATTGATTATCTATCCTTAAAAAACCATGTGTAATCTGAGTGATACCTACATATCCCCAAAGGGCCTCAGGTTGATGTATTTATCCCTCCTCGAGTAAGCATGTGAATCTTGATATTTTATATATAGATGTAACTAGTAAATTTAATTGAATGTTTAAAAATGAATTCCACTTACATGCAAAAATATATCCTTAAGGTTGGCCATTGACTATTACAGTAGAACATAGCTTGAATTGGAAAGATGAGTGCCCTTTTGCTCAATGTGCAATAGATTTTCTAAGTAATTGCTAGATGATGCTTTGAGAGACCTTGTTGTGCTTATATAAAGAAATATTTGGAATATTTATGTTAAAAAATCTTGTTAAGTGCATGTTATGGTCAATATGAAATGTATCTAATTATAATATTAATCATTGTAGTGTAATATAATGGTGCACTAGTGAAAAATGTTGGGATACTGCCATGTCTCACTTAGTGTGATCTTGTCCCAAAAGGATAAAAATTATTGGGATTTGGATCATGGGAACCTGTAATTATAATAGGGATGCCTAAATTATATTTATAGTGAAGTATCTCATAAATATTTCAAGTTATAAAAATAAAATAGAGAATAGGCAAAACAAATAAGAATACCAAGATTAAACATTTTCAAGCACTTAATGATTAAATTTGAGTGTCTATTGTGATTAATAGATGTCATCCCTCATATCAAAATATGGATATACAATAGGATTTTATTAGGGATTTAATCTATATTAGATAGAGAAATACATATTCCAAGATAAATCATATGGTTTAGATGGGTTAGATTGAGACATATTCACATGATTCTGAGGAAAATTGAGACAACATATGACTTTTTAAAAGACAAATGTTGACATTATATATCACTTTGAGAAAAAATTAAACATTATATATAATTTTGAGGGACATATGGATAATATCACATAAGGCATGGAATTTGTTCATATAAATAGTTTTATATTTTATATATTTAGGATTAGTGGGAAATTAACTACATGAGCACTTTTGGTCAATATCCATCTTCAATGATTGATATTTTTACATTCAAACTTGATTTGGGTTTCTAATTTTACATAGAAACCTATTTTTAAGGTTCCATTTTTACATATGAATTTGATTTTGGGGTTCTAATTTTATATACGAGCCTAATTTTAGGGTTCTATTTTTACATAGGAACTTAATTTCAAGGGTCCACTAGAGGGTTATTTTGATACCCAAAGAAATGTAGTTGAGGTTAATGCATCTCTCAAATTTTAACACTATAGTATTTAGTGAAAGTTGAATAATTTACACTACTTAGCTCACATTTCAGTAGTTTTATCTCTTTAGGGAATGTTCAACCAATGGTTTTCTATAATAAAATTCAATAAATGCTAGCTTGGTTCACATACCATTAGGTTTATTCATTTATTAACTTTTTGATTTCAATATTTTTAATAGACATTTGGATATAGGAATTTGACTCAAGAGAGGATGGTTAGTATTGTGTTAGTTCCAAAATGAAAAAAAGATGAAATAAACACATTAATAACATAACATCTCTAGGCTTAGCCACTATGGAGAGCTTAGTTAACAATCATGAATGAAAAATACAACTAAAATGAAAAAGAAAACTCTTTTACCTTACTTGGATGCTCCATAATGCTTTTTGTGGTGGCTTTCTCAGCTTGTGTTCATGAAGTCCCTGGAAATGGAAGCTTGACAATATCCATCTCTCCTTGGCACCTTTGACTTGTGGCTTGGCTTGGCTTAGAATCAATTTGTCATGGTAACACTAGTTGTATGAAGCTTTTAAAGCCAATCATTTATTATAACTTTGTAAAAATTAAGCTTAGAAATGATGTTGTGAGGCCTCCTATTTATAGATTTTTGGATTTGATCAAAATCAACCTCAACTATCCATCTCAAGATTGAGATGTGTGGTTGAGGATTAATTCAATTTTTGGAATTAAGTTTGTAATTATCCTCATCATGGCATTGGAAAAAGGGGCAATTAAGAGGCATGGAGGGCATCATGGAAGGCATTGATGAGGCATGGAGGGTATAAATCCTAATATTTATGGCATTTATGGCCTAGGGATGTCTTCCTAAGAAATGAGGTCACTTGATGATAAATATATTCAATATTCATTTCCAAAAATAAGTTTTTAACAAGTTTCCATGAATTCTTAATTAGGCCTTGATTTGGGTTAATTAGCTCTTAAACATGATTAAACACTTTATGTACAAATTACTCAAATTGATCAAAATGCCTTGTTATTGGTCTTAAATTTGATTGGATTAGAATTGGAAGTCACTATCAAATACATTGGATGCATATTCTCATTTAGGATGTTTCCAACAACAAATAACAAAGGCACAAGTCTTGTGTAAAAGATTTGATAGGGAAGAGTAATCCAGAGTACGTAAGTACAAATTTTATATTTTGACTTGAAATGAACTAATCAAATTTAGTGCTTGAAAGCAAACATAAAGGCAGACAAACAAATAAAATAAGCAGAAACAAATAAACAATGCAATAAAAACCCTACAAACATTGCCCCTAGAAAATAGGTGACAACTTAACAAATAAACTAAATGGGGGAATAGAATAAAAGGAAGGGGGTGGCTGAGCTATATCCATATGAACTAGGCAAGTAGACACTACCTACATAGTTTCATGGATGTAATATCCAATAAAAAACTTTAGGCCAAAAGTAGTTCTCCCAAGGAATGTGATAACTGATGAAAATAAATAGAATGGATGTGATAGAAGAATGGGAATGATCTTTCAAAATGGCAAGTGCATGAGAAAAAAAGGCTAAAAGGATGGGGAAACTAAGTGACAAGTAATTTTCTTGTAACTTAGTAAGGGTTTCCAAAATCCTTAAGGCAAAGAAGTGGTCAATGTTTTTGTTATTTTCTAATGATTTTTACAAATGTTTTTAGAAGTGTTTTGGAGTGTCTCAACTTAATTGAGAATGATGAGACAATAAATGGTTCAATCTCACAAAATGGTGAGAGCATTCAAATTGAGGTTGATCAAAAAATGGTGAGAGTTTGGCATAAGTTACTCATAAAATGATGAGAGCATGGGGAAAAGCATGACTGAGCTGAACTCAATAAGTATTGAGCACTGCTTACATAATCCTAGAATAGGATCTCAATTCATTATAGTTATACCATTTTAGTGAAGGAATTTGACTAGTGCAGTAGCCAATTCAAACAAAATAGACATAGTAAAAAGACACAGTATGGCATAGGAAGTGGCAAATTGGTATGTCAAGGCTTAGCATTTTCCCTAGTTTTCCCATAGGTGGTTAAAAACATGACACAATGGCATAGATCAATGGTAATAATTTGCATAAAGGTGATTATAATTAGAAACAAGACTGGTGGTAAGAAAGAATAACAAATTAAGGATGCAACTACTAAAACTTCTATCACACTATCCCAAAATACAATCTCTATCTGTAGATGTTGAACAAATTGATGAACTGATTAAATACCTTGATGTTGAAATTGTATAATGAATGATAAAAACCAAGGTCAAATGGGCTAGGTTTTAGAACATGTTAGGTTGATAGGTAGGAAATGAAAAGTGGATATGGCAAAGAGGATGAATAAGAATGGTATGTGTAAAGAAGAATAGTGACAAAAAAGCATAACTAAAATGGTCCTTACAAACAATACACCTTAGCCTTCAAGCATAGTACCATTTAAGATGAATAATATTCATTAGCTCTAGAAGTTTGTCACCATCTAGTGTGGTAAGCTTGCATGTTCTTGATCCATAATTTGTAGTGATGATAAAAGGCCCTATCTAGTTTGGTTTGAATTTCCCTTTATGTTTCTTCTCAGACATGGCATTATTTTGGTTTTCTTTAAGAAAAAGTTCACCAAGTTCAAATGTTCTATACTTCACACACTAATTATAATGGCCTTTGAGTTGATTATGATATGCTTAAATATTGTTGAGTGTGGTTGTGCATATTTTATCAAGTAGATCCAGCTCTTACAAGTGAGCTACTCGATAGTCATGATCATCTAGGACATGCTTGAAAGAGATGTGTAGTGAAGGCAATTCGACCTCAATTGGAAGGATGGCTTCAGTACCATAAATAAGTGAGTATGGGGTGGCTCTTGTGGGGGTACGATGATTGGTACGGTATGCCCAAAGGGTAAGGAATATCTAGAGGTGCCAATCATGACTGACATCATTAACAATCTTTTTGAGAATATTGATAATGGTTTTGCTGGATGCCTCAGCTTGGCCATTACCTTGAGAGTAATATGCTATAGAAAAGTGTTGTGTGATGTTGTATTTGGTACGTAATTGGTCTACATATTTATTCTTGAATGATCCTTCATTATCAAATATAATGTCAGAGGGAATACCATAGCAGTAGATGAGGTGGTTGAAGATGAATTTAGAAATTTGCTTTCCAGTCACGTAAGTGAGGGGTATAGCTTCAACCCACTTAGTGAAATATTTAGTGGTGGTAAGGATATGTTTATGGCCATCAGATGAAGTGGGGTTAATCTTCCCATTAAGGTCAAGTCCCCATGTAGAAAATGGCCATGCTGTCAACATCAGTTTTAGATTTTTTGTTGGGGCATGAATCAAATTAGCATGCCATTAACATTTGTCACATTTCTTTACATATGTAATGGCATCTGCATCCATTGTGAGCCAATAATAACTAGTATGCAAGATTTATTAAGATAGGACTACCCTAATATAATGGGCTCCACATACTCTTTCATGAAGTTATTTTAACACTAATATAGACTCTACTAAAGTTAAACAATGAAGCAGAGTTCCATCAAAGCTACTATGGCAAAGAGTGGATCCAAGTAGAGTGTAATGAGTGAAATGATGAATGAAGGCTTTGGTTTGTTTTCAAGAGAGGTTAGGTAGTATAACTTGGTCATGAAGGTATTTATAAAGGTCTAAGTACCAAATAGAATTAGGACCAACAATATCACAAATCATGGTAATGGTTAAAGGTTCATGAGCTGGTGCTGACAAATTCTTGATGAAGAATTGATACTCTCTAGCTTTATCTATTTGTCAAATTAGTGAGCCATTAGTAGCCATGGTATCTATAGTTCTGTTACTATCCCTCGATATATGCTCAAATTGAAAGTTGACAAGTTGATTTTTAAGAGTGTCAACCATGGCTTTATATGAAACCAACTTGTCATCTTTGGTCTAAAAATGATCTATGACCTGATTGATGATTAACTAAGAATAACCATAAAATTGAAGATGAAATATGTTCCAATGCATTTCTTGTCAAAGTCCTACAATAAGTGCTTCATACTTGGCCATGTTGTTTGTACAAGGAAAGCTAATTTTGAATGATTTAGGGATTAGATCCCCCTGTGGTTTAATAAAAAATAGGCCTACCCTTGATCCATGTGTAGTGAATGAACCATCAAAATACAACTTCCAAGTCTTCTCCTCAAGGGGTGTATCAATAGTGGTCATGATGGATTCATCAAGAAATCAAAACATGAGTGGCTATGTGTCCATGAGGGGTGCTTCAACAAGTTGATCTATAAAAACTTGTCCTTTGATTGCTTTTTGATTAACATAATCTATGTCAAACTCACTAAGAAGCATTATCTATTTAGCCATTCTACCTTGAAAATCTATTTAGATAGTAGATACTTGAGCGGATCTAATTTTGAAATGACCATGGTTTTATTATTCAACATGTAATGATGTAGTTTTTGAGCTATGAAAACCATGGCTAGACAAGATTTTTAAATAGGTACATAGTTATGTTCATATGTAACCAAGGTATGACTTAAGTAGTGAACAACATGCTCCTTTCCATTGTCATCATGTTGATCCAAGAGTGCCACTAGATCATAATCAATAGCTGATAGGTATAACAAGAATGGCTTTCTTGGCATAGGCTGTAATAAAACAAGTGGATTAACAAGATAGTCCTTGAGTTGTTGAAAAGTTATTTGGCAGTAATCATCCCAGTGAAATGCAACACCTTTCTTCAAAATATGTGTAAATGGATATCACTTTTCTGCTAATTGAGAGATGAATCATTGGATGGACTAGATCTTATCCTACAAACTATGAAGTTATTTTAAATTGGTTAGTGGTGGCATCTCAGCTATAACATGAACTTTAGCTAGTTTGACTTCAATACCTCTATGAGACATGATAAAGCCTATTAATTTACCTAAATTTACACCAAACACACATTTTTTTGGATTTATTCTGACTTTGTATTCCCATAGTATTTCAAATATCCTATGCAACATGGTTGGATGGTTAGCCCTAGTCTTGGATTTTCCTAATATGTCATCGGCATAGTCTTCAAAAATATCATGCATAATATCATGGAATATGATAGTCATGTATCTTTGATATGTAGCTCCTACATTATTAAGGCTAAATGGCATCACCCAATAGCAAAATATTCCCTATGGAGTGGTGAATGATATTTTATGCTAATATTTTGGTGCTATTCTGATCTGATTGTATCCTAAAAAACCATCCATGAGTGAAAGAATTTCATAACCTACTATGGAGTTGATTATCATGTAAATATTAGGCAATGGAAAATCATATTTAAGACAAACTTTTTTGATGTCTCAAAAATTAGTACAAATTATGATTCTTTCAGGTTTTTTACTAACAAGTATTACATTAGAGATCCATTTTGAGTAGTCAATGGATCAGATATATCCTACTTCTAAGAGTTTTTACAACTCTTTATTTACCAATATAGCAATGTGAGAATGCATCTTATGTAAATTTTATTTTACCATTTTGGCATCAAGATTAACCACAAGGTAGTGTAGAACCAAGGTAAGGTCTAATCCTAACATGTTAGAATAGGTCCATGCAAATATATCCACAAACTCTTTCAATAGAGATGCAAAGATTTTGCATTCCTCCTCAGTGAGGGATGCACCTAATTTTATCCATTTTAGGTTTGATAGAGTCTCGATGTTTACCTCTATTATATATTTGACTAGAAGGGTTGAACCATATTCTAGGATAGTAGGTAGTGACTTGAACTATTGGACTATGTCAAGGTCCTATATTAGGACTTACTCTTCAAATTCTCCTAGACATGATGAATCTGAGTCTCCTAATGGTATATTTGGCCATGTAACAAAAATAATTACAAATTGTTGGAGAATTTGATCAAATACTTGTTGTTGCTCAAAATTGAACTAAGATCAATAGGCAAGTTCATTATTAGTGGTTTCTTGGTCTAAATTCAAAGAAGAATGAACACCCACATCGAATGATACCTGAAATAGGTTTTCACCACCAGACTAGCCTTTATCTTTACTTTTTCCCTGGTTAGAAAGTGCCTTAAAGAGTTTTTCACTTTTGAACCTCAATGTTTTAATTTTTTGTTTTTGGCTAAGGGTGTTCATTCGCTCTATAAAATAGGCTGCAAGATCTAATGTGATTAAGAATCTTGATTTGTGATCTCCCAAAGAACATTGTCTTTAAAGCTGAAGAAATCATAGAATGCCTCATCATTCTAGAACTCATCAATCAGTAGACTATATTCTTGTTGGTCCTAATCTATCAGTTGGGGATAATATAATGGTAATGGATTGTGATGAATGACTTGGATAAGGGTACAAATGACATTTTTATCAAAAGGTAAGGCTATGATCATACTCTGCTTCACTATCAACATCATCATCACTAGTCACTGGTGATGGAGTTTGAATAAAATATCTAGGGTTACCTCCAAGTGGTTTAAATTCAAGTCCATAAGGTATTTCATACTTATTCATGGAAATTGGCTTGATGGTTCCTTAATAATTTAGTCTGAGGCCTCTTCCTTCATAATTTTGATGCTCTATGATCTTATTGGGAATAGGATACTTTGCATTTTTATAACAATCAGTTTAGTCATCATTGTATAACTATGATTCATTCCCTTCAAGAGGGTCAAGTGCTAGGCCAAATGATGGTATAAATGTGACAAGTACCTTATCTTTGTTCTTTCATTTCTAATGCATATGTGGGATGAGCTTAGATCACCCAAAAGTTTTTGGATTCTAAGGAAGACAGGTAATATGAAATGTATCATGAGTCACATACTCTCCCAGTCCATTATCTAAAATGGTGAAATGATTAGAAGCTTCAAGAGGTGATATGTGGGAAAGGGAATCCAAGGTATTAGGATCTATATAATTATCTGGTGAAGGATCAATAAATATGGCTTTTCCTTTATCCTGATTAGAACTGGGATTCATACCATACTAATAATTATAGCTTTGAAATTTAACCTCATGATGCTTGTAGTGTTCATATGGGTGAAAATCTCTCAAAATATTCACTTCCATCCCTGAGTGGGAAAACTTGATACATTGGTGTAGTGTTGACATGACTACACAAATCTCATGTAACCAAGGCCTGCCTAGAAGTATGTTGTATGATAACTTAAGATCTTTCACATGAAAAAGTGTATCATGGGTTAAAGGCCCAATAATAATTGGAAAAATAATGGTACACTGTGACTCTCTTTCTTGATTATCATAGGTTTAATACTTATCATTTCTGGCTGGAGATCTATCATTATGTACCAAAAATCTTGATGAGCTTGAGAGACACTCTGTTGAAGCTAGATCCATTATCGATAAGGACATGTTTCACTTTATGCCATTTGATACAAACTTTTATGTATAATGGGTTATTATGGAGTAGGCCAAGGGAAGACATATCTCTTTGGTTGAATGTGACTTATTGGGCTAGAGCTAGGTGTCTAACCAAAGCTTGAAATTTATTAGGGGATATGTCACTAGCAATAGTGGATTAGGTCAAAAACTCATTCAAGATGTTTTTGTGGATTATTAATGTTTGAAATAAATCCAAAATATAAATTTATGTTGGTGTATTTTACAATTGGTCCACAATATCAAATTTTATATCTTGGTTAGTAGTGAATGGCTTATTTGAGGCTTAATGGTTGGTTGGATGATAGGAAAAGTGGTGGATGATTGTGGGCCTGGGATAGTAATATTCAATCTTTGAGTTGTGATTACATAATTGGGATTAAAGACTAGACCATTATTATTAACTTATGTTGGGAATAGTGTAGGACCAGACATGACAAGTCTCAGTTATTGGTGCACTTGCATGTGGTCACATGGTAAGAATGAGTTGTCACTATAAGATCTAAAAGTGGAAGTCCTAATTTTTTGGTTTACCTATATGCTCTCCCAAGTCAAAGAAGGATTATCTATGTGATTTGGATAAATATTATTGTTTAGCAATGGTCTAGGCTGATTAGTACTTGGTCTAGGATTAATGGAGATGGTATTAATGCTACCCCCTACAATATGACCTACAACCATATTGTAGTCATGTACAACTGTATGGCAGGTTTGTTGGTTATTACCATTTTGACCTTGGTTTTGTCCATTGTTTTGTTCTTGTGAATTTTGTTACTGATTTTGTTGGTTCTATTGGTTTAGCCTTTGATTTTGATACTATTGATTTTGCTGCTACACTGGCCATTATTATTATTACTAATTATTCTACTACTATTAATTATTATGTTAGGGAAAGTGGTTTTGATAAATCCAAAGAGTTTGATTTGAAGTGGAAGAACCATTATCTAATTTTATCTCCCCATTATCTAATATATTCTCAATTAAATTCTTGATTTAGACACATCTTCATAGATTATGTCCATTAACCTGATGATAGTCATAAAATTCATTTTTACGATACGAATCAGGGTAAGAAATTCCTTACATATAATATTTTGGTATGGGCCAAATAATTAGATTAATGGTAGTAAAATTGTGAAATATAGACTCAATAAGTTCTCTTAGGTCACTAAAAACATGATATGTAGGGATGGTTATTCTAAGAGGAGGGGTTTGGAATGGTAAAGACTACTGTATTTGTTGTGTAGGTCTTGGTTGTTGTACTTGTGACATTAGTTGGAGAGGTTTTTGGGTAGGAGTAAGATGAAAAGGTGGTTTAGATGATGTATGTATAGTTTGGACATGATAAGATTTAGTTATTCCATTTCCCACAACATTCATATTATGGTTGAATTACTTTGGGTTTTCATGATTATTGGCCTATGATAGTTGTGATGCTTTCACTTGGATGGGATGTTGGTCATTTCCATGATTAGTACCTTGATTTTGATTAGTTTAATTAAGCTTGATGACCCCTTTATTGATGAGTTCTCACTCGATCAACAAACCTTAATCAATGATCTTTTTGAACATATGTGCACATTGTAGTTTCAGATTATAGGCTATCTCACTATGAAAATTTTTAGTAAACATAATAAATAATTATTTATCTAGTTAACCATGGGTGAAATGGCTTGAAAGGGCTCTCCATCACTATAAATAACTTTTAAAACTCTCCCTAGCTTTTTGCTTTGCTTGTGTCAGGTCCACTAATGAAATCTCATGCTCAAGATTATAGGAAAAGTGTTGCACAAATTTATCAAAAATATCATCAAAGTCTATTATTGAATTATTGGGAAAATTTAAAAACCACTCCAAAGCTTGTATATCTAGTATCCTTGGAAACAATAACAAAAGGTATATGTCACTATATGCCACTGGTTGACATGTGACAAAGAATTCAGTCAAATGAGCGTTAATGTTACCTTTCCCTTTGTACTTATCAGATTTGGGTGTTTCATATCCTAGAGTAAATGGTATCTATAAATAATCCATGTTGAATGGATAGGAACACATGTCATCCAATTTAAAATTCTTAGTTTGCTTCCCTACCTAAATCGTAGTAATCACATCCTTCATCTGTTGCAATTCTTGGGATAGGAAACTGGAAGGGATATTGGTTTGAGGGAGAATATTGGTTTAGGTAAATGGCTGAGAGGTCACAAGTGGGACACTTTGACTAGGGTATGATGGAGACACCTATTGGGGTATATTGGCTTGGTTGGGGAATGGACCAATAATACGTATATATGGATTGGGATGTACTTGAAATTACACATTTGGCTGTGCAATATTCTAGTTTGGGTTGGTGATAAAGGTTTGACCTGGGGGATTTTGTGGTTGGGATGAAGGGATATAATTATAATGTGCCTATTATGGTTGAAAAGGGACATGTTTCTAACTAATCAAACCTTGTTGTTGAGTGGGCACTTATAAAACAATACCCTATCTCTGAATTTGTGGCATATTTTGAACCAATAGTTATTTACTAGGTACTTGAGAAATATGGGGACCTCCTTATTTCATGAATCTTTATGAGGAATTGAAAGTAGGTTACAGATTCAACATCTATCATTGACCAATATTTTCACATTTTTGACTACTCATTGCTTGGTTTTGAACTGGCATATTATTCTATGGTTGAAGATGTATGTTTGTCATTACTTGGTAAGGTGGAATATTAGTTTCCCCTAGTTGAGGTGGTAATGTACTCATCTTCTATTGCATTAATACACTAGACTATGTCTGCTATTATGGAATACCACTCACTACTTGTTGAGGAGTAAGATTCATCACATTCTATCATTGAGGCGTAACATTAGCCATTATTTGACTATCTAATCCTATAGGTTGTACACTTGAGGAAGTGGCTAGTTGAGGCTAGGGTATATAAACTCCTATTCCTTAGTATGATGATTTGCTCATGGAATTAACTATAAACACATGTTGTTGGATATTTGTTTATGTGTTAGTACCACTTTGATCAAGATTGGATGTTGTTTGCACATTATCTACTATGTTTGGCTCACTATTTAGTGTAGAAGCTAAATACACTTCTTTAATAACTGGCATATATATCAAGTTATCTATCACAATAGGTTGTATAAATAGGTCAAAACTTGGATTTTCTTGTCTAGTTAATTTCATCAACACTCTTATTAAAGGTACTAGGTCAATGAGAGGATTAGTCCCTTGTTCATCTGATTAAAATCATGTGATAAATTTAGGTAGGTTTGGTAGGCTATTTGCATTTGGTTAAAGTGATCTTTCATGATGTTTTTGCCTTGATTGGATATATTAAGGTCTTAGTACATTGCTTGGAATAGAGCCATAGGATTTATAAAAGAATCCTATTAATCATAAATGATATTACGGGGCACTCTTACTTGACTTGGTAAATTTTCATGGGAGAAAACTACTGTTAACTTAGTCCCTACCTCTATGGCCCTAACCGAAATCTCATCTTTTTTCTCTAACAAATGTTGCTCAAACAAAAATGGATCATACATGGAAGCCAAATTAGTAGAATATGGCTGTTGAAGAACTAGCTCATCCACTATTGGTATTATAGCTAAGTATTATGTGGTTTGTTTTTGGTCCTTTTCTATATAAGGTGGTGTGTAAACCAAATAGTTAGCTAATAGATCTTGGCTTTGTGCCCTTGATTGAGTATTATAAGAGGGATAAGAATCCATCTCATAAGCAATGTTATTTGCATAGGGGTCTTGTACCATTTCTTCCTATGTAACTACATTACTAATTCCTATATTGTACATGAGCACTATGAGTGTAAGAATACATTTTGGGATCCATACTCAATGCTTTGTGATAAAAGGTCAAAGAGTTATAAAAACTCTAAAAAGGATAGAATCTAAAACAAATGATGCCTTCAACTTGGTCTAGATTTGTCAAAAGGATCAAAAGGTTTATGCAAATATTTGTGAGGAAACAAGCTGGAGTGAAGTATCTAAAATTTCACTATTCACACAAAGATAAGCAAGTAAATGGACCAAAAATCAAAATTCTAAACTCTAAGGTCAAAGTGTTTCAAATTAGTCTAATCTAGGAATTTAAAAGTTGCTAGGTCTTTTGGCCAAATTTGGTGTCAAAAGCTAGGCTCAAACAAATCATGTGTTAGGAATCTTGGCCAAATTATGTCAAAATCTAGACTTTGAAATTAGATGAATGTTTTAATCTAATGGATTTGAAACACTTCTAACAAACACTAGGAATTTTATTCTTGGACATGAACTTGGTCAACTAGGTATAAGGTATGAAACAAAAGGCACTTTAGCAATAGTTTATTTTCTCATAAATAATGGTATAAAACTTGGTTGTTTTTTACAAACAAGCTAGACAAAGGTGAATAGTATGACTATGCTTTAGACAAAGGATCAAAAGTACAGTTGGATCAGTCTAAAAATGTAGGAATGAATTTGGAACTCTATGCAAGAGGGTCCATGAAACAAAGTTTGAAATGATTTGGGTAGTATAATGATGTTATACTACCCAAAAGGTGTGACAAAAATGTTTGTTTCAGAAAATATCTAAGGCAAATACATTTTTCCACAATTTTGACAACATAACACTACCCTTCTTAACTCAAAATGTTTGTGGTATATAGACTTAAAGTGCAAGTGTTTAACACAAAATAGCTTAAGTCTATCAAGTGATGATAATGATTATGAGTCTAAAATGACCTTCAACCTAAATTGGAAATTAAACCTAAGTTCCCTCAATTTTAGTGCAAATGGTGAACCCATTTAACAAATCAACCATACGAACTTGTAAAGGTGTAATTTAAAATTTAAATTATAAGTAAAGGACTTAAAAAACTCTGGTAAATGTCTAGATTCAATTGGGCAACATAATTGTGCCAAAGTGGATGATATGGCTCTCAAGCTTTTGATGCACTTTTGAATAAGGCAAATGGATGATCTCACATGGGTAGCATAATGCCTCTTTGTTTAAAATAAAATGTGGACTACGTGTTTGGTTTGGGATTTTTTGTTTACACCAAGTTTTGACTCCAAACAAGACTTTAAACTAGGATAAGACCAACTAATTAATCGCCCTTAGATCCTAAACTGACAAGGTTACTTGGTACTATTGGAATCTATCAATATACATCATTTGAGAGGATTTTAAGTGTTCATCTAAAAGTAAATGCACACTATAGAGTAGGGTTTTTACACCCCCACTTCTTTATAATGAAAATACTATGACATGGACCCTGAGGCACACCTTGAACCAACAATACTTCCACAACAAGTGTGGATTTGTCTAAAATCTAATAAGTTTTCAAATAATTTAAGGGAATAAATTACACAATGACTTTCATGCCAAATAATTCAAAAGAAAATCATAGATTTTGGGTCCATATCACTCAACTTATTGTAAAAAGGTCTAGTCCTTTTTTAAACCACTACATCCTATTATTCGCTTAGTGTAGTGATGTCTAAAGTGCCACTACGTCCCATGTGCAACATTAAAATAGTCAAATGAAGTCAATGTCAGGAGATGAAATCTTAGGTTAAAGCTTCCCTAAAGAAATTGCAAGAGGTGATAAAGTCCCCCTCGTAAGCCAAGATAAATAAAAATAAAGAAAGCATGAAAATATAAAAACTTTAGGGTCATTTTCAAGGTCACCCAAACTTTGATGAGTTTTTGAGAAGTGCTTTAGATGACTTTATTTATAAGCCTTGGACTAGGATATTTTCAATAAGAATGACACTTTTGATTCCAAGGGTTCCCTAAAGGGGACAAATGGAAGAACATACATGCAACACCCCTCTCTTTTCCAAACAAAATTAATCTAATAAACTATTACAAGAAAAAATTGACAAGTGCATTCAATTTTAAACCTAAATGAAATGTTTGGTGGTGTTCATTTGACCCCTTGGTCTTAGTTGTAAACTTTTGAAAAACATTCACCAAAAATATCTAAAAATTCCTTGTTAAACACAAAGTTCCTAATCAAATTTTAAGCATGAAAAAGTGATTTAAACATGTTTTGAGAAAATATCCTACTTGGTCCTATAACAAAATTGTTAGCATGTCCTTTATCTTTGAAGCCCTTTTGAGTTTTAAATTAAAAACTTTGAAAAATTAGGTCTTAGGTCTATTTTTTTGGAAAAACATAGTGACCGACATCAGTAAATACCACCGATGTTGATTATGGGAAATCGATATCTAACTGATGTTGGTTCTATTGATTGATGTCAGTTAAGTTAGGTAACTGATGTCAATATTTCTACTGATATTGGTTACTGTGTAAAAACTATGGTAATAAAAAATGGTAAAATAAAGTTATAAAACCAATTTTAAAGAGTTTTAAAATCTCAAATAAGTTTTTTTAAGGTTGAAAAAGGATCTCCTTCATGTTTAAGATGCACCTAGTCCCACTAGGCATGCCATAATGTGATCTAGGAATTTGATTCAAGAGAGGATGGTTAGTATTGTGTTAGTTCTAAAATGAAAACAAAATGAAATAAACACACTAATATCATAACATATCTAGGTCTAGACACTAGGGAAAGCTTAGTTAACAATCATGAATGAAACACACAACAAAATGTAAAATAAATCTCTTTTACCTTCCTTGGATGCTCAAAAATGCTTGTTATGGTGGCTTGTTCAGCTTGTACTCATGAAGTCCTTGGAAATGGAAGCTTGAAAATATCCATATCTCCTTGGAACCTTTGGATTGTTGCTTGGATTGGATTGGAATAAATTTGGCATGGTAACACTAGTTACATGAAGCTTTTGAAACCAATCCTGCATTATAACTTTGCACAAATTAAGTTTAGAAATGATGTTGTGAGGCCTCTTATTTATAGATTTTTGGATTTGATCAAAATCAACCTCAACCATCCATCTCAAGATTGAGATGTGTGGTTGATGATTAATTCAATTTTTAGAATTAAGTTTTTAATTATCCTCATCATGGCATTGGAAAAAGGGGCAATTAGGAGGGATGGAGGGCATGAATCTTTATATTTATGGCATTTATGGCTTAGGGATGTCTTCCCAAGAAATGAGGTCACTTGATGATTTAGATATTCAATATTAATTTACAAAAATAAATTTTCAACAAGTTTCCATGTAATTCTTAATTATGCCTTTATTTGGGTTAATTAGCTCTTAAACATGATTAAGCACTTTAAGCACAAATTACTCAAATTGATCATAATGCCTTGTTATTGGTCCTAAATTTGACTGGATTGGAATTGGAAGTCACTATCAGATATGTTGGATGCATATTCCCATTTATTATATTTCCAAAAATAAATAACAAAGGCACAATTCTTATGAAAAATATTTGATAGGGAAGAGCAATCTAGAGTACGTAGGTGCAAATTTGACATTTTGACTCAGAATGATCTAATCAAAGTTAGTTAGACCATAAATTTGATTGCCCCATTTAGGGATACCCTAGCCAAAATTAGAACTTTAATATATCATTTTCAAACCATTTTTCATGTTTTAGTGTTTTTAGGCCAAATTGTGCATTTTAGATGGAAACTAGCCAAAACCCTGATTGAAGGTTATCAGTGGCTAGTTTTAGGTGTCTACAGATATGATTATTTTATATCTTTTATAATAAGAGGAAATGGATTTACACATGTTTTCTTTCAGGTTTTTCATAGATAAAATGGTATATTTTGACTGTACCTATTAAAACTAAGTATTGTTTCACATGTACCAAAATTTGTTTATTCTATCCTTTCAAATTTAGATTTTTCAATAATAAATTAAAAGGGGGAACTTTTAGACACCTCAATTTTGTATTTGAAACTTTGATAAAACCAATTACACATACTTTGACATACTTGGACAATACATATATATTTGAATCTTGATCACACATTCCTTATTTAAGTATATACATTCGCTATTCTAGCCACATTTTTTCACCAAACATATTTATTCAAGATCAACTTAGTGTATACAACAACACCTTTAGAATAATAAATAAAAATTATCCATACTTTATATCCTTATTTTCATAATTCAAGCTACCAAAAGTGTCTCCCTTTTCCGATAGTGTCTAAGAGCCCTCAATATCTATTTTTCAAATTATGAAATATACATTAGGTCATCTTAGACAAGTCTTGGTGATTAATCTTTATTTATATTAACTAATCCCAAGTCTATTTAGTTATACATTTTTTATTATGATAAATTCACATATTCTATATTTATGAGATGTCACATATATTTTATCTATTTTAAGAGAATCTTAGAGTTACATGTCACATATAACTCCTTCTACATTTGTCACACACTTCCCTCTCACATTATGAGGATTATGGACACTTGGCACATACTAAAAAGGTTGTGAAAGTAACTCTTGTTTCCTTATAACTCTATTTAATGAGATCTCTCCTCTCTCATTATAAGTAAGTCTATTTTGAGACACTTGATTATATCTTGAGTCTCATTTCACTTTCTCATTCTTTTTTATTTTACTAAGATTGTACTTGAGGAATATTGTTGTTGCAAACTTTATTAATACATGTGGGGTTTTCTTCTGTTGATTCATTTCCTCACTTAACAACTTGTGTTTTTTATTATTTTGGTGACTCATTATTAAATTGATATCCATATTTTATGTATTTATTTTCTTTAATTTTCAATATTTTTTATCACATCATTTATTTTTAACATGATATCAAAATTAGTGAAAAGAAAGAGGGAGTTATAAATAATATCATACAAAACCTTCTTTATGTGTTCCAAATGTCACTAATACATTTAATTCAAGGGGGAAGCATGTGAAAAATGTGGGGGGAGTTACATGTGACATGTAACTTCAATATTTCCTTCAAAAGGGACAAAACATGTGTGAAATCTCACAAATCTAGATTATGTGAATTTATCATAATAAGAAATGCACAACTAAATAGACTTAGGATCAATTAACCTAAATAAAGATTAATTTCTAACACTTTATTTTAATATTTATTTTGGCATTATAAAATAAGATAAAACCTTAAACAAAGAAGGGAGTTGACACTACATAATACTCCTCCTTAACATAAATACACATTTTTTACTAAATGCCCTTGTTTACCACAATTCTAAAAAATATTACAATTTTTAACCAAATGGTGAGCATAAAAGTATTATAAAAAATGTTTCATTAGTTTGAAAACCAATAAAATACATCATTCAAAGTTTAAACCAATTTGGTTCCCTAAAGTTATGGTATCTTCTTGAGACTTTAATATACTTTTTTTTTAATAATTCCTTAATTGATTAAAGTAGAATTTTGAGAAAGACAAAACATATTATTTTTATTCATTTTAACAAGTTCAAAATTTAAATTTCTTATATTACTTCTTGTGCTTATTTATTCTTTTAAGTTTCCAAAGAAATATGTTTTATTTGGAACTAATTATTTTTGACTACTTATTTCATGCAAGTTTAAGTACTTATTATGGAAGTTTTATTTTTCTCCTTTTGCCTTGTATTAGATATAGTTTTATTCCATTCATTATATTTAGATTCCATTTTATGACATCATATTTACATAACACAATGATTAGTGTTAGATTGTGTATTTTTTAGGTGTAATGGATCATTCATAGTCATCTAATTATTCATTGGTCCTTATTATATTATGGATTGAACTTATTGTCAGAAAAAGATTCTTGGAAATTGTTGATGAGCACACCTTCATATTTTATTGATTCTTGGTGACACCTATTTTATTCTTATTTCTTTCTCAAATCATTGTAATTCCTCTCAAAAGAAGTTTCCCTCAACAATGAGTATTATGTAATTTCAACTTCCTTCTTTGTCTAAGATTTTCCCATATTTTTCAACTAAAAAATAAAATTAATAGGGAGTGTTGGAGATTAATATTTATTCAAGTTAATTTAGGTTAATTAATTATAAGTATATTTAGTTGCAAATTTTTTTATTATGATAAATTCATATATTCAATATTTATGATGTGTCACACCTATTTTATCCATTTTGAAGGGAATATTACTTCTCAAATACTTCTCCCTCACTTTATAGGGATAATTAGAACTTGACACACACCGAGAAGATTGTGCAAGTAAATCCTCTTTCCTTCCAGATCAATTTAGTGAGATTTATCCTCTCTCATTATACAAAATTCTATCTTGAGAAACTTTCTTATGGATTGAGACCCATTCCACTTTCCATTTCATTTTATTTTACTAATATTATACTTATAAAATATTGTTATTGGAATCCTTATTAATACACATAGGGTTTTATTTCATTGATTCACTTTCTCCATTTAACAACTTGTGTCTTGAATTCTCTTGGTGACATGTTCTTAAAATGATATAATTCATTTGTGCATTAATTTTAATTCATTTTTAATGTTATTTTATATCATATCATTTATTTCTAATAACACATTTTATGAGTTTTTTGTGAATTAATAGAGTCATGTATATATACAAATCATCCCCAAAGTATTATATATCTTAGAATCACCTAATAATATCTTGGATCATCTCTCAGTCCCTTAGAACATTATACAAAATGCTGATACATATCTCAAATATTCATGAAGCATACCTAAAGTAATCCATAAATTCAAATCTAAATAAAAAGAGGTCAAAGTTGCATGGTACCAAATGTTAGTGATAAAAAATGGGACTGCATTCTATATTATTCATGATTTTACACACACATAACTATGTAGGAGAACTACATGGGTTTTGATCACTATATTGAGTATTGAAATGTTGGAAACACCTAAATATTTAATGTGGAGTGGTTGGTGTTATCCAACCCAAAATAATAACTCATTTTCAAGGTATCTTGTGATAAATAAAGTATAATTGAGGTTTTAGATGAAGGAGATAAAATAATATTATTAGTTTTGAATATATGGAAGGAGTGAAAATCAGTTTTGATTTAATATAAATTAAATCTATGTATTAACTAATTTGTCATATAATCACTAGTTGTTAAACTAGTTGTGTTTTTAGTGATATTATCGACCAAAACTTGTACGGAACAACTTCAAATTAAATAACATATACTTATTGGTATTCCTTTATGAACACTTACATGAAAATAAAATATTAATAAAATATGAAATTTCACAAGTTTTATAAAATATTTATTTTTCCACACTTGTACATAATTATTTAATAATAAATAAGGCTAAAATAAACCTATTACAAGATATCTTGCATGACAAGTTAAGTCTAAATTAAACATAAATAAAAAAATTTAATTTAAAAATAATTAATATATAATTATAATAAACTATACTATAAGATAGTTTAAAGTAATTATAAATAAACTTAAGATACAACTAAGAGTACTATTAACATTAGTTGTTAGTTTTTTAGTCAACATGCAAGAAGCCACTATCAATTGAGTACCATAAGCTATAATTAGACAAAGTGACATCCAAAAATACATATATGATAGGATATTTATTATAATAATCTTAAATTTAATTAACATAACTTATAAAATACTCCAAACAACTTGGATCTCATGTATGTATTTAGACAATGAAATAAACTTAACTGATTCAAATATTTTTTAAAAATGTTTAGAAAGTGTCTAAAATTGACCAGAAAATGATTTATTATTTAAATTAAATAAATAAAAATAATAAAAACATTAATGAAAAAATAAAATAATTATAAAACTAATAATTAAGTGTTCAAATTGACATAATACTTGACATTCCCCCATTTGATATACTGAGGACAGATTCCTATCACATCTTTAAGTCTACCATTTTGTTATTACAAAAAACCTGTGTTGGCTCAAATTGAGCCTTTATGGATTCAAATATGATTTTTTTCAACCATAATAATTATTTTAAATTTTATGCAATATTTATATATTCAAATTTATTAGAGTATAATGTAATTATTACTTGTTTCTTTAAAAACTAAGAAACTAACCCACTTCCCAATGCAAAGCAATAACCTGAAGTTGAATTCCTATTATCAAGATATCCTCTCCAATATGAATCTATGTATCCAATGAAACAAAGACCTTGATGGTATGAAATTAAAAACATTATTATAATTACTTATTACATATCTAAAAAAATATCTTTATTACTTTCAAATACTTGAGTGATGGTTTTGCCATAAATATAAAAACTAGTGAAACCCTGTAACCGATATCTAGTCTTGTCATGGTGAGATACACGAACCTAAAAACATGATTATAAAAGTATTTTTATCACCATAAATACTTTAATTCTCCCTCATAAGTTTTTCTCTACTTATAATTGGAGTGTTTGTGGTCTTTGAATCTTGAAGATTATACTTCTTTAATATGTATTAGGTATACTTGGCTTAACAAATGAATAATAATTATTTTTTTAATGTAATTATATTCCAATAAATTAGTTAATAATTATAATATTAGTCATATAAAATTATAATGTTATATCTTATTTTAAGATATTCAACATCTCCATAGAGCTACTTGTAAAAATCAAGTCATCTACATAGAGATAAATAGATTAAAAAAATAGAATTAGATACTTGTATGGAAAGAGTTAATCTATTTTTTATTTTAAAAAATACTTGATATAATAACCAAATATAAATTTTATATTACCAAAATATTTCATCTTTATTCAACCCATAAAGATCCTTCTTTAAATTATATACATATAATAATTTATCCTTTAACTCAAAACCTTGTGGATACCCCACATATACTTCTTCTTCAATCAAATTCCATTTAAAAATGAAATTTTGACATCCATTTCATAGATTTTTTATAATTTATGAATAGATAAAATAATCATTAGTATTATGGTATATTTAAGTACCATAGGTTCATTGGTTTCCTCATATTCAACCCATATGTTTGTGCAAAATATTTTTCAAATAATATAAATTTTAGTGCGTCAATGGTTCTATACTATTAACTTTAGTATTATAGAACCCCCTTGGTTTCAATGAGATATTTATTCAATGGAGGTTAAAATAAACTCCATGTATCATTCCACTGAATAGAATTCATCTATAATTTCATAGCATCAACTCATTATTTATTCTAACTAAATATTATATAAATTATAAGTTAACTAACCATAAATGATAATGAAAACATAATGTCTTCATCATAATCATCATATAAAAATTACCTTATTGATGTTTAAGCCTTTTAATCTTCCTCTGATAATTTTAATCTAAAATTTGATTGGTTGGATGTGAATTTAACCATTTGTTCTTGCTTGGAGTTGATTAAGATCTATAACTAGTCTCTTGCAAAGAGTTAATATTGTTTCATGTTAAATATAAATATGTGAAAGACTTGTAATCCCTCAAAAAAAATATATTAAGAGGTTGACCCCCTTAAATTATGATTTATTTAGATAAATTATTATAATAAACATACACTTCACTTTAAAATAATTATAATTCTTAGAAACAATTATAAAATTACTAGTAGGATTATAAAACTTGTATGCTTTCATTTATACTAGTATAACCTGTGAAATTATGATAAATACTCTCAAGAAGATTTAGATAAAATAAACATCCTTTATTTCACCCTTACGTTGAATTTTAGTGATTTAATGCTTCCCATTCCTTCAAATTGGATGGGATATCCATCTCCAAATTGTATTTAGATTTTGAAAGAGTCATCTAACTTGATGAAACTATCTTTGTGAAGTGTCATGTGATTTGAGCACCTTGAATCAAGAAAAAAACTTAGCATGTTGCTCATCAAATAGCTCTAGATCCACAATAGGCTTCATGATACACTCCTCTTAATCTTCCAAGTCATCAAGTTCCCTATCATTCCTATCCATGGATTCTTTAATGCTCCTAGATTCATTTATCCTTTCTCCTGCATCAAATATCATGTCTAGGATTTTATTATTATCATCCCTAGATTTACCTTGGATTTTTTCCTTTGATTTCTTGGGTTACCAAAGTATCCCTATGTTTAAATTCTTCATCACTTATGATTCCAAGGATAGTGGGTTATGCAGGATCTATGAGCATAGTCCTAAGAAGTTATTTAATTCTAGCAATTAGCTCCTTATCATTGTCTATGAGTCTTTCCACATCATTGTGCCAAACACTCAAACATTAAACCTTTTCAATCATAATTACCATAATTATGCTCAAGTGTCCTAGACTGATGGTCTTGAAGCCTGGGATCTATTTCCTTGCTTAAATGTTTAGAAGCTTGTAAATTTTGTCCTTTGAATCTTGCCATTAGGTGATGAGGCCCTTGGCCAATGCACACTACCCCTCTAATGCACTCTTTTTCAGTTTCATTATTTTGAGTACTTTAAACATGTCATAAAATGACTCATAAATCATTTTTGTCATTGCCTCAAGCACTGATAGAACTACCTGTGTCTGCAAGTTTTCATTTTATCTTTCAAAATTTAAGATCCTCTATTTCATCCCTTAGACTCTAGCTTTGGCCTATGCTGATTGGGCCTTAATCAAGATTTCCATATCCTCTTCATGAATTATACTTCACCAAGCTACCTATCCCCCACTAGGGTTAATCCCACAAAGGGCTCTACCTTTTGAAAAGTGAATTCCTTTATTCCAACCATGGCTATCCTTGTTATAATCCTTTCCAATCTAACTATTTGAAGGTTGAATTGGATGGTAGGGACTGGCTGCTTGAGCTTGGGAGGTTTTGGGACCTCCACACCTAAGCTACTATATGTTCTCAAGGCATCCATCCTTTTACTTTTTGGTCCTTGGGTGACAATAATTCTTATTTCTTCTTGCTCTTTCATCATAGCCATTATCTATGGCTTTATGTCATCTTATATCTCAACATTGGTAACCCTTTTCATGGTCCATGAATGAGAAATAAAAGGAATCTTTTATATCTTTACATAAGTGAACCAGTCAATAATGACTGATCCATGAATTAGGAATTCATCATTAAAGAGATTGATTTCACTAGTGGGGTGAGTGAAAGTCAATCTTGGTCTCTTCCTTGGTCTAATGGGGACCAATGCTAACTCTGCCTTCCTCTTTTCTTGAGATGCCATTCCTTGGGCTCCTCTTTCCTATCTGAGTCATAGGCCTCTATAAGTTACTTAAGGGCACCCTCAAGTTTATCTTCTAGTTCTAAGTCAATCATGTCTATATATTTAATTGGGAAAGGTAGCCTTTAGGGTAGTGTCAAAGCTGAGGGCCCCTCCTTAGGTATCTCCTCAAATCTTACTTCTCCTACTTTCTCCTTGTGCTTACCTTGTTCATCCCATTCTTGCACAATTTTCTCCTGAGGTTGTGGATGTGGTTGTTATGATTTGCGTTATTCTTGGGCTATCCTAGATGGACTAGGTAATAAGTGATACCATAAAGGATGCATTTTCCATGTCTCTCTTGAGGGTTTATCATCCTTGGTTAGTGTGTGTTCTAACTTAATGTTGTGGCCTTAGATCTTGGTTGATACTTCTTCATAATTCTTAGCCTTAATATATATGGTGTCATGAACACCAAGTTGATGTATATATTTAGGCTTTGGGAGTTTGTTATCCTTCAAGTGGTTGGCCATTATACCATTAGGATCCCACATCTTAAGTTAATTAAGTTGAAAACCAAATGAATCCCTATGTCTAGCCATAGTTTTAATCTATTTTCAGTCTTGAAGTATGGTCTTTCCAATGATTAGAGGGAAGGGGTGGAGAAGTCCTTTCATATTTTCTTTATCAGTGCCATAAATGCCATGTAGTAACTAGGAAGCAATTTCTTACTCAGCGAGTTTGTTATTAAATACTGACAATCTACAAGGCTAGGACATGATCCCCTCAATTTTGATGAGCATGTAGTCAGTGTAGTATCAGATTCCACTATCATCTCTATGTACTTATTGATTAGGGGTGAACCCTAGGCATACAAACTCTTATGATGGCCTCAACTATGGTTGGATAAATGCAATCACAAATGAACTACATGTGGTTTCTATACTTAATGTATGTAATTTAGAATAGTGGTGTGAAATGGTGGTTTTGCTATCTGGGGACCAATTCCTAAACTTGGGAAGTTGATCAAGGCAAGTAGGATGTCTATCGGGTATGAAATCATATAAAACTACTTAGAGGTCTTTCTTTTTATGGTAGTGAATTTATTGGTCATGAATATACTAATTAAATCTCTGATTGGAGGGGTGAGCTTCTGTTCCACCATGAAATGTACATATGGGACCAAAATTTTATTCACATAGGTGGTTGAGGGGGATCTAAAGGCTAAGTTAAATAGGGTCATTATAACCCTAATGCCCTCCCTAAATTAGATTATTAGGATTTTTCCCTCAAATTTTTTAAAGATATGAGGGCCTTGGTGTATCCAAGGTCTAAGGAAAGACTCTAGGTCATGGTTGATTTTCCACTCTTTGATCTTGGATAAATCCACATAGGGAATAGGGAGCTTATACTAATTATCACTTGTTATAGGAGAAATATATGCTACTTCCTTGGAGTTTCCCTCCTTGATGATCCATTCATTATCAATTCTACAATCAAAGAAGATGGGAGTAAGCATATCTATGCAATATAATACCTCAAGTTTTAATGTAGCATAGTAGAGGCTGACCATCTAAACAATGACCAGGTCATAATGCCTCTAGCTTATTATGGATATTATTTGCTCCTCTTTTGTGATGGGTTTCAATTCCTTGATCATGAAGAAGAGTTTAGACCAATTCCTAATCTCTAAGATATTTAAGGTTACAAGGTCTAATTTGGTATCTTTGAAGATATGACCTTCATTGTCTATTGACAAGTAGAGCTTGATCTCTTCATTTAATTATTGTCTATGAGATGTCATTGTCTCTATTCCTACAAATTGCTCACATAAAATTACAAATGATGTCTGTGAAAGTTATCTCACACTTAGAAACACAATTAAGTTCTCTTTGATCAAATTATAACCAATTGAGTTTGTTTGGGTTGCTTTTATGTAGGGTTTAGGGTTTTGGAGCTTTAATGGTAGAATATATCTAGACTTTGGCTTATACGTACCTTAGATTTTATTTGGACCTTTACCTTTATACCTTTGCATTTTTGAGCCCATAAGATCTTGTATTTTTTCCTTTTTTACTTGCATAGTGCTTATGTGGCATTTTTCATAAATGCCTTTTGAGAACTAGCCATCGACATTTAAAAATTCCTCCTTCATTTTTCTTTAGTAAACTAAAATCTAGGTTTAGTGTGAGTCATTGATTGTAATCTAGGCCATTACCTATAATTGGATCCTTTTGTTGCAAACCCTATGGTAGTGACACTTGGCATCTTTGGATGCCTTCCCATGCTTCAAATCTTGTCACTCCTTTACTGAATGAACATTGGCCATATGGTGAGCTCACATGCCTTTGAAAATTCATGATTTCCTTCATGTCATTGGATCAAAATCTAGTGATAAATCATGAACCATCAGATCATCTTATCAGCTTTACCTCAAATGTGCTTTTGCCATGTATCAAGTTTGACGACTCTCAGGGTCTTGTTAAAAATTCTTTGGGTACCTTCATGTCATTAGATCAAAATCCAATAACAAAGTGCATGCCATTGATATGAAAAGATGCCTGAATATCAAGTTATCATATTATCAAGACCATGAATTAGGCTTAAGTCCCTTAGGCTAATGTTTGTTTTGCTTATTAAGCACAAAATAAAACTTAGGCTAAGGGCTTTATGCCTAAGTTTTCCAATTTATATGCAAGAGGCCATGGCCTAAATATTCTAGGCCAATGTTTATGTCATGTTTAATAAACACAATGTAAACATTGGTTTATGATATTTATGCCAAGGCTTATAAAATATGCTCAAAAGGATCAACATGACACAATGGTCCAATAACACAAAAGATTTTATTATATTGACAAAACACATTAAAAACTTTATATAGATGCATTTGGTCTAAATTTTATGTTATAAGGACTCTCTTTTCAAAATAAGACTTAGTATAAGTCTATAATTTAAGGTTCATGACATTTGAATAAAATGTCATGGGGACCTTAAAGTATAGACTTAGACTAGGTTTATTTTGCATACTTAGATTACAAGACCATTTACACATTTTGAAATTTGAAGACTTCTATTGTTTGAGCATTTTTCAAGCACTTTTCTTAGCCTATAAAGCCATTTATGAGCCTTTCAACAAGATTTTGAAGTGAATTTTGACCCTAAGCATAATAATGCATTAGCTTAAAATTTGATGATCTCATGGACATCAAATACATCCTCATGGATGTTAAATAATGGTTGCATGAACATCAATTTTAAGTGAATGAAGTTTTTAATTTTGATGCACTTAAAGTTTATAGTTAATCAGATGTCAAATACATCCTCATAGATGCCAAACGATGGTTACACGAGCATCAATTTTAAGCTCATCAAATTATTATGACCCAATGTGAGAATGCCATTTGGAACATATATAGGGTTTCCAAATATCTTGGAATTAATTCGCTCCATTGGATCTTAATTAGTGATGAAGCATTAGTCATAGGATCCTGATCTAGGAGTTTACTTGTGATTGGCCACTTTGTCAGGGGGGACCATTTATTTTTGGTCATCAAATGCAAGGGTGTTGCATGTCGATCCTTTAGGCCTTCCTTAGTTTTTTGACTTTTCAACTATGCCTCACACCATTTGATTGAGTCTTCATGAGTAAGAGAGAAGTTTTGATCAAGATCCAAAGGCTTGAATGTGATTGGTCCAATGGGCTATATATGGGAGTCTATTATTTTTACTCATGCCATCCAATCAAAGGGCCATGAGAAGCACAAAAATTTAGATCATCCAAGATGCACACTATTTAAGCCAAATTTTAGGCTTTTCTTGCTCTATTGGATCTAAGGCTATGATAAAGTGAAGGCCATTAGATTCTATAAGATGCAAGGAAGTTAAGTTATGGCCGCAAAGATAAAGACTTAGGTTAAGATGTTATGACTAAGGTCCTGATTATATTAATAAATATGTTGGGGCCTTAGACTTTAAACCTTAGGATATGGTATAAACAAGGGGATAAGTTAACATAAAAGTGGATGAGAAATTGAAACTTAGGCTAAGACATTAAGACTAAGGTCCTATTAGTATTTAACAAATATGTTAGGGCCTTAGGGTTAAAATCTTAGGCTATGTTAGGAAACATTAAAAAGACTCTACAGAATGAGGTTAGGTATACAATGAACTTTTAAAGGTAAAAGTAATATTTGGGACCAAGGACTTTAGACTAAATTTTAGTTATGTTAATAAACATGATTAAACTTAGAACATGAATTTTATGCTTAGGTCCAAAATGAACTTTCAAAAGATTCCCACCAGTTTGGTTCCCACCAACATTTAAATTTATACTAAGGGTTTTGGCTAGGGTTTTAAAACATGAAATTATCAAGGAAAAATTCCATGGAACCTACAATTAGAGAAACAAAGACAATTTATTAGTGATGTTAGTCCAAATTAAAGCCAAAACAAATCCAAGTAAGCCTACCTTTGATTGAGTGAATGATCTTTAAATTCTATAAATGATCCTATCATGCTAAATTTTCATGTTTAAATTTCAAGGTTTCTCTAGGGTCCCAATTCTCAAAAATGGGGTATGTTGGTCCTAACAAATGGTGACTCAAGGGAGAAACATAGAAATATGTTAGAACTTAGAGACTCTAATTTAGAAAAATAATTAGTTCATTCATTAATATGATCAATATCATCATCCAAATTATATTATGGTTGAAACAAACCTTGTATTTATAGAGTTAGGGCCAAACACCAAGACATAGCCATACTGTGTGTGTGCTTTGATTGCACTTACTATTTACCATGGGGTTCAAGAAACAACTTCTAGGTTTTGTGTCCTTAGAGGATAAAACTAAATTATAACATGTTAAGATGCTCATTAAGAACCATGATTTTAGCTTAGGGAAGGCTTGGGAATTGTTCTATAGCCATCTAGGCATCCATAGCCCCAATAGAGATGCATTTGGATCCACTCAATGCCTTAATCCATTTCTAGCCAGACATCCATAGCCTTGATGGAGATTTCTAGAATCACCTATGCTTATAAAGCTTTTGATTTTGCATTGAGTTCTTATTTTTTGTATTTTCTTGAGGCTTTTATGATTTTAGAAAGGTTGGGAACCAAAATAGCTAGGTTTTAGGATTTACTCAAGTGTTTGGTCTTTAGAAAATCATCTATGGTTTGAACCTTTATCCCAGGCAAGGATGTTGATTAAGTACTAGTATGACTATACCATGATAGTTTGAATTTTCACCCTATACATGCAAGTCTTCTCAAAACCAATTTGAGGCCATAATAATGCTTAAATTCCCATGAAACAATTAACTTATTACATCGGTCTTTACTAGTTTTTGCAAATTACAATATTATGCTTTATATTTCAAGGCCATGGTCATCATATGAATGGGGTTCATACCCACATTTCCAAAATGTGGGAACTTTCAATCAAACTTCATAACTTTAAGTTCAATATTGTCTAGAAGGACTTATTGGAATCAAGGAACAAAGAAAAAATAAAGAAACACACAACAAAAATTAGGAAAGGAAGACAAGAAAGGAAATAAATAAATATATACATGTTTATACATAAACAAGAGACATAGATGAAAGATCTGAAAGGAAACTAGCTAGCCTACCTATTTCAAATCTAACCATCTTATAGTTTACTCCATGAAGACCTTCAGAGGAGTAGTAGAGTAGTAGTGCTTGAGGTATTACCCATTGGTGGGAGATGTAAACTCTTCTTATATATATTTGAGCTTGAAGGTGTTTTTCCCTAATGTTTCTACAATTTGGTATGGGCCAATCCATAAGGGTATGAATTTACCATGTTTGCCCTTAGGCTCAAATGCTTTATCCCAAAGGAGAACCAAGTTTCCCTATCTAAACACCTTGATCTTGAAACTTTGTCAAATCATCTCTTGACTGTGGTTTGATGCTTGCTAAAATTAACAAAGGCTTTCTCCCTTGCATCTTCCATCTGAATGATGTCCAAGAATCTAGAGTTGGCATGCTCTTAGATTTATTATATATATTCCTACATAGATTTTTATGTAGGAAACTTGAGAGTAATAGAAAAGATGGGTTCTTACCCATAAACCAATAGAAATGGTGAAGTTCTTAAGGCTTGTTTGATTTTTATCATATCAACCCATAATGCAAACTTAAGGAGCTTATGCCAAGTCTTAGGTTTATCTACAATAGACTTCTTAATTGGCTTCATTAGGTTCTTATTCATAGATTAAAAGACTCCATTCCCTTTGGGATAATGGTTGGATGCAAACTTGAGAGTGATTCAATTATCATAATCCCATTCAATCATCTCTATAGAAATAAATGCAAATCCATTATCACACACTAGAGATAATGGAGTTCCAAACCTAGTACAAATGTTTTCCTCTAGAAAGCTGATCACCTCTTTAGTCTTACATTATTTGGTTGCTGTAGATTTAGTCTACCATGTACAATAGTCTATGGCATTAAGGACATACTTGTGACCTTCATATGAGTTGGGGTTTATTAACCCAACAAAGTCTAACCCCTATTGAGTAAAGTGTTTGTCAACCATGACTGGTTGTATAAACATTTCTACCTTTGGCTCCTTGGTGCTAAAATGACATGAGTGTCATTATTTCACATGTTTATGAGCATATTTAAAAATAGTTGGACAATAATATCCATCTCTAAGAAATTTTTGGGCTATGGTCCTCCTAGATATATGTACACTACCCAAATTTTCATGAAAGGTGCTCATGATTTGGGTGGCCTCTTCTTGTGAGACACATCTCAAATAAACTCCTTCAAAATTTATCCTATTTAAGAACCCATCTTTGATAAATTAGTGGGTTACCTTCAATTATAGGGCCTATTTTACTCCCTAGATAGAACTAAAAGATAGGTACCATTAATTAGCAAATGTATGATTGAATCATACCACTCACTAGCTTGAAAGTTTTATTGATCCACTTACATAATAATTAGTCGAGGGTTAGTATTAACAATAATTTGGATCAAACCTTGGTATCTTACCAATTTTTCTATTTTCATTTCAAAGTTATACTCCTATAAAACTAACTTCCATTTACCTTTACATTCTCCTAATTCATTTTGACTTAACATGAGTTTGGTGGCTGGGTTAGGTAAGATAGTATGTATCTTATTTCTAAGGATGTAATGTCTAAATTTCTTAACCACCTTAACTAATGCATATTATTTCTTGTCAATAAATGAGTAATTTAACTCAACATTCTTAAAATTAGTGATTATAAAAGCAATTGGGTGGTCACACCTTTCAATTTTCAAATTCAATATTGAAGCCATTGTGTGGTCAGATGTAAAGGAGTAGAGGTAGAAGTCCCTTGAGAAATCATGACTTATAAGGATAGAGCTTGGCTAATGGCCTCCTTGATATCATTGAATGCCTTTCTAGAATCTTCATTCCATGTGACCTTGGCATCCTTCTTCAATATGTCATTCAATGGCTTAACAATTTTTGTAAAACTAGAAATAAACTTTCTTACAAAATTTATCTTACCAAAGAATGACTTTAGATCTTTCTTACTATCTAGAGGTTTTATTCTAGATATGGCCTCCACTCTTTCAGGATCTATAGAGATCCCATATTTGGTTATAACATGACCCAATAATTTACCTTCAGTAACATAAAAGATACTCTTCTGAGGGTTCAAGGAAATGCCATACCTTCTACATCTTTCAAAAAATTATTGTAAATGCATGAAGCAATCTTCCTTATTTTTAGAAAAAAAATTTAGATCATCCATATAAATAATGATACAATTACCTATCAAGACTTGGAAGGCATGGTCCATATCTCTTTGGAATGTATATCCTATATTGATTAGCCTAAAGGGTATCCTGTTGTAAGAAAAGGTTCCCCACTTGGTGGTGAAAGTTGTCTTCATCCTATCCTCCCTATTGACCAACACTTGGTTGTACCATGAAAAACCATAAAGAAAAGACATCATAGATGAAAATGAAACAGCTTAAATCACTTGGTATAGGAAAGGAAGGGGATATTTGTCCTTTTTTAATGCTTTTTTTAAGTTTATGAAGTTAATATAAAGTCTAATCTGACCATTTTTCTTCCTAACTGGCACCAAGTTAGCCACCTAGGTGGAGTGCTTTATGGGGAAGATTATCCTAGCATATAATAATATTTTGACCTCCTTGAAGATCATGGGTTCGAGGATAGGGTTTACATTCCTCTATTTTTTCCTGAATGGTTTACAACTCTCTTCAAGGGGTATAGTATGGGTAATGACCCTTGGATCAAAGATCTTTAAGTCATCATAGGACCAAGCTATGACATCCTTGTATTGGGTTAGGAAATATTTAGATTTCTTATTTTTAATGTTTATGCAAGATTTTCTAATATTTTCCAACTAGGGTTGATCTCATAGGCCAATATCAACAACATTATAATCTTTCCCACTTACCTTGGGAACCTTGGAAACCTTGGAAACCTCAACTAGTTTGTCCTAATCAAACAAATTTTCTAAATCAATCATTCCCTTCGGGATCTTGTTATCATTCAACTCGATGACTTTACCATCAAATTTGTCCTCCTTAGATGTAATTTCATTAGTCTTATCAATGATATGAGCATTGAATGCTCTAGAATTGGTCATGAAATATAATATCTACTGATCATCATTGAAAACTTGGAAATGGATAAAAATTTTAGGCACTAAAGGACAAATGATTAGTTCAATGCTGAAATTAGGGGAGTCTTGGTTGGGCATGAGGTTAGCTACAATAGATGCCAACTCATCAGCATCTTGGTGTTCTCCCCTTGGGATGGAAATGATGACAAAGGCATCAAAGGATTCAATCAAATCCCAAAATTTGAACTTACACCTTTTTAGGTATGAGAGATTACATTAGTATTTGCTTCTTACCTGGTTGACCCTAGTTCTGAATCCCCATAAATTAGTAGTTCTTTGACCTTGTTCTTTATAGAAAATTGTAAACCTAGAATAAGGGCTTTGTACATATCAAGATTGTTATTAAAAGGGAATTGGATCCTATAAAAATCATGGTAGTTTCTATTAGTAGGGTTAGTTAAAATAATACCAACACTTGATCTAATATTACACCTAGCACCATCAAAATGTAACTTCCATAGTCCAAGAACAACGTGAGCACTCTTGGGATCACGTACCTTGTTAGTATCAAGGGTAAAAACCCCTAAGTATAAGTCAATTATGTTGACCCCCTCATTCACAACATTGTACTCAGATATCATATGTTTCATCCTTGGTTCTCTCTCAACCCTGATTTGATTAGAAACTCCCTTCCAAGGTAGCCATAGATGTGAGCAATCTATAGACATGTAACCATTCAAAGCCTTAGTCCATTCCATACTTAATAAGATTCCATAAACATTAGGTACATAAACAATTTAAATATCAATGAATTACTACACCCTAGGCTCAAAATGTAGTTGCATGGGAACATTTAAAAGTTCCCTAATTACCCTAACTCTAAATTTGTCTAATTGGGTAACAACCCTATCAAACTTAATGGGAGTTAGGCCGAGTTATTTTCATATACATATAGGCATGATATTGGTAGATGCTCCTAAATCTAATAATAAATTATTAAGTTTTTACCAAATATCTTGATATTGAGCAAAAAAGGAGGAGATTCAACTTTGGCCTTGTACACCATCATATTGGCATGATCAACCTGTGGTGGGTTGTTGAACTTATTTGAAAAATATTTAAGAAAGAGGTACCTTTGATATATAATATGTGTAAGTTTATGTAACATAATATTATCCTTTATGTCCTTCATGTCCTCAGCTATGTTATATCAAGTTTTAGAAGAACTAAGAATTTCAATGCTGGGTTTAGAAGTACTCCCTTTAGGTGGCTTATGGTTGTTGCTTGAAGAAGTTTCTAGAGGAGTTCAAAAATTATATACAATAAATTTATCCATTCTTAGCTATGCAATGTACCCTATAATATTCAGGTAATGCAATATCAATAAGTTTAATGTCCATAGTCTTCTTTTCAAAAGAAGGCTCATTACTCCTATTATTATGAAAACTATCATTCTAAAATATATTAGTTGGATTATTATACCTTTTAAATGAGAAGTTACTACTTGAAATTTTATTAGTATTTATAACTTATTTTTACAACTGAAGAAAATTAGTACTCAACTTTTGGACCATTTTTAATATAGATTCATTCTCATTTTTAGGAGTTTAAAAATTATGTACCTAGTTATTGTTATTAGATGGTACCAAATCCATTTGATCATTTGGATTGAAGCCATTAGTAGAATGGTTTAGGAATCATAAATTTTTATTGGGAGCTACATGACTCAATGTCAACTAAGTTAGCTTTGGGAGCTAGTTTAATGCTAGGATATTTTGATTACTATTCAGGAATAAGTTTATCACAGACATTTATGGGTTGATGTTTGGCACATAATATGCCATTTTCCCTTGGGGATACATATGATCATTGATGGTTACTACCTCAACATAGGTTCTAGCTAATGAATTTATGGCTGACATAAATCTCTTTAGAAATACAGAGGTCATGGGATCCACTACATCTTTGTAAATCTCTAGAGCTAAGATATCATCAGGCTTATAAGGGTATATGGTTTTGCTAATTTTTTTTTATAAAATATATAATTGAAGGACATAATAGGCTCACTTTAATCTCTTATAATGGTGGTGAACTGATGGTAGATAACAAAAGGACTAACAATCTTACCAAATTGATCTATAAATGCATTATTGAAACCATCCTAGTTAGTGATGTAGTTATTAGGTAAGTTCAAAAACCATTCATAAGAAGCATCCTTAAAGGTAAAGGGGAATAAATTTTAAGTTATATCCTCATGTATAAAATATAATAATCTTAGGGCTACTTTAAAAGATTTTATATGTTCTTCAATAGTTACTATACCTGTTGGACTAAATGTAGATAAGTACTTTTTAGGGTTGCATGGGAGGTCATGTACCACACCTATTATATTGATTAAGGATTATCCTAAAGAATCCACATTTGGATGAAAATTTAAGGCACATGTACATTGAAGAGGTGAATCTGGCAAAGATTTGGATCTCTTGCATCTACTTTTATCACACCTAGCTTTTCTATGGACCTACTCAAGTAGAGGCTCCCTGGTCTATAAGTGTGGTCTTGTTCTAATATTGGGAAATTATAGCTTGAAATTTGAAGATCTTACCTAAAATATGATGTATCAAGTTAAATTATATAAAGAACAAGATTTAAACCTACACATTGAGCTTATTTTGCAAAGGTGGTTTGAAAAACTACAAAGGACATTGATATTTGATTGAATTAACTCAAAGATGCATTTAATTACATAAATATGGTCTATATTTATGAGTCTAAGCCTAAAGGAACTTAGATCAATGAAATATATGCCCACCTTTGATCAAAATAATCCATCCTAACCTCAGATACTATGGATTTTCAATGCTCAAGCTAAATTTATCAAAACAAGCATCAATGCCCAAAGAACCTCAAAGGAAACACAAAGATGTACTATAAACAACAAATTTTAATGATATTTATATTTACAAGTAAATAATTCACTCAAGAACACAAAGATATACTGATATTTAGATAAAATAGACTAAGATTAATAAAGATTTGAAGAATTTATGCCCTCCTTCTAGCACCAGTGGGAGCTTCTCTTATTGATACCTCTAAATGAACCACAAGTGATCTTAGTGTTTAAAGAACACTTCTCATTTTAAAATTTATAAAATTCAAATCATGAGTTGTAGGTTTTGGCAATCTAGTTGCTTGTTGTGAAATAATAGTAGAGCAAGATAAACTATTCCACAATATTTATATGATTTAGTAGTTGGGAGCCACCTTGGTCTATTCTTCATGAATTGCAGAGAATCTATGTTAAAACTTAGTGAATTATATATATATTTAAGATATAGAATAATCTAAGTGGATATTTATAATGAAGCTAAAACTAAAGTGATCTAGTGTAAAAAAAGCAAAGAGAAGGGTAGAGCAAAATAGAATTGAGTGATTACCAATTTTAGTCTCAAACATTATCACAAAGTATCAATTAAAAATGAGTATGCATCCTACCAATATATAATGAAGCATATCTTAAGCTCAAATTAAACTATATACTAGGCAAACTTTAAAGGCAAGTGTAAAAAAATCACAAGTAAGAACCAAGTCTACTTTAAGAATTTACTACCATAATCAAATAGCATTTGCACTTCTAAATACAAAACAAAAATGAAGTGAAGTAAATCCTAATATCCTCTAACTAATCTATCATATGCACAAATTAGAAACCCTATGATTAGAAATGTAACTTAGAATTCAAAGACACCATTAAAATTCAAGACATATACTAGAAATTGAGAGAAAAGATATATTAGTAATTGACATCAAATATGGACAATCCTTGCGAAATTCCTTGATTATATTAACTACTTCAAGTATACAAATGTTTCTCAAAATCTCTCCCTTTTACAAATGGTAATACATGCCTTTATAGAAAGATTAGGTAGTATACCAATCAATTGAAAAATATAGGTGTACAAAGATAAGGACAACTGTGCTTACAAGTTCTAAAATACACGTGATTTTCACAGTCATACTAACCTAGAGGAAAATATGCTAACAAACTAGCATATGCCTTTACAATGGAATATTCTATTTCAAAAAGTCATAAAATTTTACCAAAATAGAATATTGCTTAGTTTGTTGGTAGGGCTTTTGACTATCATTGTTGGAGGATGCTCATGGCCTTAACATGTTGCTCATCAACTAGCTCTAGATCCATAATATGATTCATGATACAATCCTCTTGATTTGACAAGTCATCAAGTTCTTTGGCATTCCTATCCATGGATTATTTAATGATCCTAGCTTCATTTATCCTTTCTTTTGCATTAAATATCATGTCTAGGATTTTATTATTTTCAGCCCTAGATTTACCTTGAATTTTTCCTTTAATTTATTGGGTTACCAAAGTAGCCTTATGTTTGAATTTTTCATCACTTATGATTCCAAGGATATTGGGTTGTGCATGATTTATGAACATAGTCCCAAGAAGTTGTTCAATTCTAGAAATTAGCTCCTTATCATCATCATCTAGGAGTCTTTCCACATCATTATGCCAAACACTCAAACTTTGAACCTTTTCAATCACAATTCAAGATTTTTTGCTCAAGTGTCCTAGACTAATGGTTTTGAAGCATGTGATTTTTTTCTTTGATAAAATTTTGAGAAGCTAGGAAATTTTATCATCTGAGGCTTGCCATTGGGTGACCATGACCTTGGCCAATGCACACTACCCCTCTAATGTACTCTACCTTAGTTTAATTATTTTGAGTGCTTCAAACATGTCATAAAATGACTCATCAAACATTTTGGTCATTGCCTTAGGAACTAATAGAACTATTTATATCTACAAGTTTTCCTTTTCTCTTTACAAATTTAAGATCCTCTGCTTCATCCCCTAGACTCCATATTTGGCCTATGTTGATTAAGCCTCAATCAAGCTTTCCACATCCTCTTCATGAATTGAAGCTTCACCAAGTTGTTGCCCCCCCACTAGGGTAAATCCCACAAAGGGCTCCACCTTTTGAAAGGTTAATTATTCTATTCCAACCATGGATATCCTTATTGTAATCCTTTCCAATATAGCTATTTTAGGGTTGAATTAGATGGTAGTGATTGGATTTTTGAACTTGGGAGATTCTTAGACCTCCACATTTGAGCTACTAGATGTACGTAAGGAATCCATCCTTTTACTTTTTGGTCTTTGGGTGACCACAATTATTCTTTCTTCTTTTTTTTTCACCATAGCCCTTATCCATGGATTTATGTCATCTTGTATCTCAACATCAGTAACCCTTATCATGACCCATGAATGAGAAAGTGAAGAAATATTTTGTAACTTTTCATAAATGAACCATTCAGGAATGACTAATCCATGAATTGGGAATTCATCACTAAAGAGATTGATTTCACTAATGGGGTGAGTGAAAGTCAATCTTTGTCTCTTCTTTAGTCCAATGGGGACCAATGCTAGCTTTTTATTCCTCTTTTCTTGGGATATCATAGGGATAAACTCCTTTCCTTATCTTCCTTGGGCTCCTCATTCTTGTCTAAGTCATAAGCCTCTATAAGTTCCTTGAGGACACCCTCAAGTGTCTTTTCTAATTCTAAGGAAATCATGTCTATGTATTAAATTAGGGAAGGTGACCTTTGGAGAAGTGATGAAGCTGAGGGCCCCTCTCCAGATCTCTCTTCCAATCTTACTTCTCCTACTTTCTCCTTGTTCTTTCCTTATTTATCCCATTCTTGCACAATTTGCTCTCGATGTTGTGGTTGTGGTTATTATACTTGGGGTTGTTCTTGGGCCATCCCATATGGACTAGGTAATAAGTGATACTATAAAGGATGAATTTGCCATGTTTCTCTTGAGGGCTTATTATCCTTGGTCAGCTTATGTTCTAGCTTAATGTTATGGTCTTGGATCCTAGACAATACTTCATAATTCTTAGCCTTAATATATATGATGTCTTGAAAACCAATTTAATATACATATTCAAGCTTTGGGAATTTGTTATCATTAAAGTGGCTAGCCACTATACCTTTAAGATCCCACATCTTAAGTTCATCAAGTTAAAATCCAAATGAATCCCTATGTCTAGCCATGGTTTCAACCTATTTCCAGTCTTAAATTATGGTCTTTCTAATGATCAGAGGGAAGGGGTAGAGAATTTCTTTCTTATTTTGTTTAAAAGTGCCATAAATTCCATGCAAGAATAGGGAAGTAATTTCTTACTCAACCAATTTCTAGGAACATATACTAGCAATCTACAAGGTTGAGACACGATCCCCTCAATTCTAATGACCATGCAGTTAGGTTAGTATCATATGTCACCTATCATCTCTATGGACTTATTGATTATAGGGTGAACCCTAGGCATAGACAATCATTTGATGGCCCCAACTATGGTTGGATAAATTTAGTCACAAATGAATTGCATGTTGTTTCTTTTCTCAAAGATATGTAATTTAAAATAGTGGTGTGAAATGGTGGTTTTGCTATTTAGGGACCAATTCCTAATACCTGGGAAGTTGATCGAGGCAAGAAGGATGTCAGTAGGTATGAAATCATATAATACTACTTGGAGGTCTTTTTTTATGGCAATGAATTATTTGGTCATGAATATACGTATTAAATCTTTGATTGGAGGGGTGAGCTTTTGTTTCACCATGAAATGTACATATGGGACCCAAATTTTATTCACATAGGTAGTTGAGGGGGATCCAAAAGCTCAGTTCAATAGGGTCATTATAACCCTAATGCCATCCATAAATTGGATTATTGGGATTTTACCCTCAAATTCCCTAAAGATATGAGGGCCTTGATCCAACCAGGGTTTACGTATAGAGTCTAGGTTATGGTTGTATATCCATTCTTTAATATTGGATAAATCCACATGTAGAAGAGGGAGCTTATTATATTCTTCAAATGCTACAAGAGAAATATATGCTACTTATTTGGATTTTCCCTCCCTAATGATCCATTCATTATCAATTCTACAATCAACAAATATGGGAGCAAAGATATCAGTGTAATGTATAACCCTAGGTTTTGTCACAACACAGTGGAGGCTGAGCATCTAAACATTAACTAGTTCATAGTGCCTTTGGCTTGCTACAAAAATTATTTTCTCCTCTTTCGTGATGTCTTTCAATTCTTTGATCATGAAAAAGAGTTCAGACTAATTCTTAATCCCTGAGACATTTAGGGTTGCAAGGTCTAATTTAGTGTCTTTGAAGATCTAACCTTCATTATTTGTTGACAAGTAGAGTTTAGTCTCTTCCTTTAATTGTTGTCTATGAGCTACCATTGTCTTTGTTCCTTTAAATTACTCACACTAGATTGTAAATTATCTCTATGAAAGCTCTCTCATGCTCAAAAATAGAATTAAGTTCTCTTTGGATCAAATTGTAACTAATTGAGTCCATTTGGGCCACTTTTATGTAGGGTTTATGGTTTTAGAGATTTAATGGTAGAATATATCTAGTATTTGTCTTATACATGACTTGGATTTGATTTGTACCTTTACATTTATACCTTTACATTTTTGAGCCCATAGGATCTTGTATTTTATCTTTTTTTGCTTATGTGACATTGGTCTAGACCTTTATGACATTTTTCATAAATGCCTTTTGAGAACTAGCCATTGTCATTTAAAAATTCCTCTTTCAATTCAATTCATTGGATAAAAATAAAGGATTAGTGCAAGCCATTGATTATAATCTGGGCCCTTGCCTATGATTGACTCCTTTTATTGTAAACCCCATGGTAATGACACTTGGCATCTTTGGATGCCTTCCCCATGCTTTGAATCCTATGTTAGTCCTTTGCTGAATGATCACAAGCCAACAAAAAAATTGTAGGCCTTTAAAAATTCATGAGTACCTTCATCCTATTGGATCAAAATCTAGTGATAAAACATGAACCATCAAATCATCCTATTAGCTCTGCCTTGAATGTGCTTTCACCACATATCAAGATTGAGGGCTCTCAGGGCCTTATTGAAAAGTCTTTGGGTGCCTTCACATAATTAGATCAAAATCTAGTAGCAAAGTACATGCCATTGATATTTAGAGATGGCCTAACATTAATCTAGCACATTATCAAGACTATGACTTATGCTTAAGTCCCTTAGGCTAAGGCTTGTTTCACTTATTAAGTATGAAATAAACCTTAGGCTAAGGGGTTTATGCCTAAGTTTTCTAATTTATATGCAAGAGGCCATGGTATAAATATTCTAGGGAAATGTTTATGCTATTTTTAATAAACACAATGTAAACATTGGTCTATGATATTTATGCCAAGGCTTATAAAATATTCTCAAAAGGGTCAACATGACACAATGGTCTAATAACACAAGATTTTATTGTACTGAAAAAACACATTAAAACCTTTATAAAGATGCATTTGGTCTAAATTTTATGCTATAAGGATTCTCTTTTCAAAATAAGACATAATATAAGCCTATAATTTAAGGTTCATGACATTTGAATAAAATGTCATGTGGACCTTAAAGTATAGACTTAGACTAGGTTTATTTTGCATACTTAGATTACAAGACCATTTCCAAATTTTGAAATTTAAAGAATTCTATTATTTGAGAGTTTTTTGAGCACTTCCATTAGCCTATAAATCTATTTATGAGCCTTCCAGGAAGATTTTGGAGTGCATTTTGACCCTAAAAATAATAAATCATTAGCTTAAATTTGATGATCTCATAGACATTAAATACATCCTCATAGATGTTAAATGATGGTTGTGTGAATGCAAATTTTAAGCTAATGAAGTTTTTAATTTTGATGGGCTTAAAGTTGAAAATTGTGTGTAAATAATATACATCCTCGTAGATTTCAAATAATGGTCATGTGAATGTTCATTTTAAGCTCATAAAATTATTATGGCCTAATGTGAGAATGTCACTTGGCACATCTGTGGGGATTCCCATGATCTTGGACTTTATTTGATCTATTGGATCCTATAAAGTGATGAAGCATCAACCATAGGATCTTGATCTAGGAGTTTGTAGGTGATTGATCACTTTATTAGGGAAGACCCATTTGTTTTTGGTCATCAAATGCAAGGGTGTCATGTGTTTCTCCTTTAGGAATTTTGTAGTCTTTTGACTTTTCAACTATGCCTCACACCATTTGATCAAGTCTTTGTGAGAAACTGAGAAGTGTTGATCATGATTTGAGGGATTGAATATGATTGTTCCAATGGGCTATATGTGGTATTCTATTGGTTTTTTTGTGCCATCTATTCAAAGATCCATAGGAAGTGTGAACTGTTAGATCATCCAAGATGCACACTATTTAAGCTAAAGTTTGGGATTTTCTCACTCATTTGGATAAAAGGCTACAATAAAATTAAGGCTGTTGGATCTTAAAATATGCAAGGAAGTTAAGTTAGGCCCATAGAGATAAATACTTAGGTTAAGGTGTTAAGACTAAGGTTTTGATTGTATTAATAAATATGTTAGGGCTGTAGACCTAAAACCTTAGGCCAAGGTATAAATAAGGGGCCGAGTTAACATAAAAATGGATGGGAAATTGAAAATTAGGTTAAGACATTAAGACTAAGGTCCCGTTAGTATTTAACAAATATTTTAGGGCCTTAGGGTTAAAATATTAGGCTATGTTAGGAAATATTAAAAGGACTCTGTAGAATGAAGGTTAGCTATACAAGGAAATTTTAAAGGGAAAAGTAATATATGGGACCAAGGACTTTAGAATAAGTTCTATTTATGTTAATAAACTTGATTAAACTTAGAACATAAATTTTATGCTTAGGTCCAAAATGAACTTTCAAAAGATTCCTGCCAGTTTAGTTCCTGCTAATATTTAAATTTATACTGAGGGTTTTGGCCAGGGTTTTGAAACATGAAATTCTTAAGGACAAATGCCATGAAACTTGAAACTAGAGAAATAAATACCATTTATTAGTGATGTTAGTCTAAATTAAATCCAAAACAAAACCAAGTAAGCCTACCTTTGAAAAAGTGGATGATCTTCAAATTTTATAAATGATCTTATCATGCTAAATTTTCATGTTAAAACTTTAGGGTTTTTCCAAGGTCCTAATTTTTAAAAATGGGTGTATGTTAGTCCTAACACTAACTACCTTAGATTCAAGGTTGCATCACTTTTTTATAGAGCTCATACCATGCACCTAAATCATAGACAACATTGAAATTTTTTAGGTTTTTGATGATGATCACAATTTATTTAATAATTTAGGAGTCTTTAGTGTCAAATTTATATATGAAATATATAGAGACATTCCTCATGATGAGGATGGTATCATGAACTTTAGAGAAAATTGTATCCCAAAGGTAAATTAGTGTTTATCCCTAATAGGTCCACACACAAACCAGAGAGCCCAACTTACATTGACCAATGTTCACACATAATCAAATTGGAATCCATTGATCAACCTAAAGATATTAACATTGGTATCAATTGGAATCTAACCAAATTAGAGTAACTCAATAATTTATTTCTAAAATATAGTGATGTCATTATCCGGACATACAAAGACCTCAATATATTTAACTCAAGTGTAATAACACACATAATCCCACTTAAGCAAGAATAAATGCCACTTAGGCAAAGATAATGAATTCTAAAACCTATCTTAGAGCCTCTTATTCATAAGTAAGTTCATAATTGATCTGGACATGGATTGTTTTTCCAATCTACCATTCTACTTGGGTCATCAACCTAATTCCTATTTGTAAAAAGAATGGGAAAATTATATTGTGCACCAATTTCAAGTATCTAAAATGAGCCTTGAATAAAGATATTTATCCTTTTCCCTCCTTATACGAAGTGATTCATATAGAAGTGGCTCTTAGATGATGTTCTTTCTAGATGGATTCTTAGGGTATAACAATATCTTAGTGAATTAGGAAGACATAGTCAATACCACCTTTAAAATAAAGTGGGTCACCTTCAGCTATAAAAGGATCCATTTCAACCTCATTAATGCTGGAGCCACTTTTTATAGGGACATGGATTTCAAATTTGAAGGCCTAATCAATAAATGCATAATAATCTATATGGATGATCTAACTATATTTTTAAAATGTGGGCCTAACCACCTTCACCACTTGTAAAAAATATTTTAGAGATGTAGAAGGCATGAAATCTCCATTAACCCAAATAAAAGTGTCTTTTGTAGCACCAAAGGTTAACTTATTTGTCATATTATCACTAAATATGGTATCTCTATTAAACCTAAATAGGCTAATGCAATTTCAAAATTACCTCTCCTTAACAAAAAAAATAACTAAAGTCATTATTTGGAAAGGTTAATTTTGTACGTAAGTTCATATCTAGTTTTATTGAGATTTTTAAACCTTTAAACACTATGTCAAAATAAGAATCTAAATTAGAGTGGAATCCTTTATCCAAAGGGTAATTTTAACACAATATAAATGGCATCATGAAGGCACTAGTCTTGATCATCCTGAATTACACAATATATTTCCACCTCTACTCTTTCACTTCTAAGTATACCATTGCCACTATATTTACTCAAAAAATTGGTGAAGAAGAGCATCCTATAGCCTTTATGAGTATGAATTTGAAGGAGGCTCAGTTTAAGTAATCCACATTGGATAAACATGATTATGCCTTAGTAAGTCTTTTGAAGAAGTTTTGACACTATCTTCTTAGAAACAAGGTGCATGCCATTGTCCTTGATCTGACTATAAAGTTCATGTTAGGATAAAATGAACTAGGGGAACATAGAGGCCGATGGATGGCCAAGCTATAAGAATATGACATAGAAGTTAAACCCACTAAAATGGTAGTGGGTTAAGGCCTTACTCATTTAATCACATAGGTTGAACCTAGAATCACTATGGTGCTATTGGACCAATTTGAGATGACTAGCCAAGAATGGTATGATCTGATTATCCACTATCTACTTTATGGGAATCCTCGAGACTCAAAAAAGCATAAAAAATAGCTCTTAGACTGAAGTTAGATCACTATATGCTAAAAAGAGGGGTGAAATAGTAAAATAACTATGAAGGCATATATCTCAAATGTTTTATAAAAGAAGAAGCTGAAGAAGTTATGACTAGTTTCCATGAGAAGTTGGGTAGTGGCCATCCCTCAAGGAAAAAAATAACCCATAAAATTATATAAACTGGGTATTATTGGCCCACCATCTTAAAAAATGTGTGAAACCATGTCTAAACTTTCCAATAATGTCAAAACTTTTCCAAGGAGACTCACATGGAAATGCCATTCTAACTTGTGATAAAAGATCACTCCTTTGCTCAATAGGGATTACATTTCATTAGAGTCATCAATTATAACTCTTTAACTAGCCATAAATTCATACTTACCAAAATTTATTATCATACAAGGTTGATGGAAGCTATATCCACTAGGAATAACACTACTAAATAGGTTATAAAGTTCCTTGAAGAGAATATAACCATGTGGTTATGCATACTAGTCTCATTGGTCTACAACAATGGCCCAAATTTCTAATCAACAAGACTCACTAAGTGGGCCTATGAGAATAATACCACTATGAGATAATCATCTAATTATTATCCATAGGGAAAAGAGTTATTTAAGTCTACTAAAAAAAATTGATGGATGTGATCAAGAAATCTATAGAAAAATGACCTTAAGATTGGTATGCATTGCTAAAGCATGCACTTTGGGCTAATAGCACTAGATACAAGTGGGCCCTCAAAATTTAACCTTTCTTACTAGTATATAGATTAAAGCTAATATTCCTGATGAACCTTAGATTTACCATGTATAAATTCATGTGAGAATGTAAGGAGGATAATGATAAGGTAAATTTAAGGTTATTAGACACTGTTCAAATAGAAGATGCACGAGAAGAAGCTCTCCAAAGTTTTAATAGAAATCAAGACACTATCAAGAGGTGGTTTGACAAGGAAAAAGTAAATATATTTAAGATATTCGATATGGTCTTATTATGGGATAAATCCCATGAAAATAAAGGCTAACATTACAAACTTGACTCACTCTAGATTGATTGTATCAAATTGCTAATTTACTGGGACATAATGCCTTTAGACTTAAGGATATGCAAGGGAATAAATTATCTCTACCTATGAATGGATATTTATTGAATCATTATTTCTCAGCTGCACCATCTATGATTATCTTAGAGTAGCAGTAAATGTTGCTTTGAGTAGCATAATTTTAGAGTATCTAATTTTTTCTTGTGTGTTTACTTTATTACTTTGTCTTTTCCTCATTTTTATCATGTTTTACCTTGAGTGCCTTATTAAAAACTCATTACCAAGTACTTTTCTTCTAACCCAAAGTGTGTGGCTCTATTCCCTCCACCCCTTGGTTCAGTCCCTCTCAAATGTTTGATGATGCATTAGGAACACTATCTAGGGAATGAGAACCATAAAATCTTATCCTCATTATTAAACATTTGATAAAATTGGCAATTTATTTGAAGTATCCAACATGAATGAAGTCATGGATTCAAATCTAAGTAGGTAAATTAAGAACAATTTTACGATTGGTGAGAGGTCATCACTACACTAAATACACTAAGAGGTTAATTTCAATTCTTAAAAGGGCAAAGGGTATCACCTGGGTGGTAAGATCTCACTAAAATAATCATTTATCTTGGATTCATTGGTTCCCAAACCTCATAGAGTAGCTACTAAGAATTTATAACAATAAAGGAAAATTTAAAAATCTCAAGAAAACATTAAGGTATCTTCCTAAGAAAGGGTGATTTGGGAAATCTCAATTGTAGGCTTCTTGACCTAGCTGGGAATAGAGCAAGACTTGAAGTGAAACCAAAGGTATGCTTGCCAAGGATATAAATGCCTAGATGGTGGTAGAGAAATTCTTGAACCTCACCTTCCCCAAACAAAGTGTGTGAAATCAATTCCCTTCAATAATTCTAAACACTTAGGCTACCTCCAAGCTATTTCATAGATACATAAGGAGATAATAAGTAAAAACAATCATTTTTTATACTCAAGTTGACCTATCAAGGTAACTAAAACTTAGTATGTTATGTGATGAAGTAGAATTAAGCACTTCATTCTTTAATGGTTCTATTTAAAGTGATTTATCTTATTGATTTAATATGAGGATTAGTATTTCTATGTTATAAACACTAGACACCACTTATTCTACATAGTAACCATTTATTATGGCCAACATGTCCATTTTCATAGAAGAAAAGGGGAAATATACAAGACTAAAATACCTAAATTGTGGCTCTTTATCAAACTATATATACACATAATATTTTAAAACTTTCATCAAATACTAATGGTTTCTATCTATAGGAGCCCATTGAGTCCCAATATTTCTAAGTACATACCTTAATGGGTGCACCGAGAAAGGTGTGGGAAGACCATTAGTCCTTTACAAGATTATTGTCCCTTTTTCACTTGTTGTCTACACACGTCTCCTAAAAACCATTTCCCTCAACTTTGCCTCATATTTTCACCCTCTTCTAATAATTTTCCACCTTCATTAGCCCTTTACCTAACCTAAAACCCTTTTTGGAAGTTTACATGACTATGTTAGCCATATCATCCCTATATTGTTATTGACAAAGCTTACTAAGAACCAAGTTGGCCATGGATGACATTATTCATTATCTAGTATGTTTTTTGTCAATTTTAATACTAGGTCAATTGGGTCAACCTTGTCGACTGAAACTTTAGGAAGGGTTTAGGGTTAGATCCACCTATATAAGCATAATCATTTCACCAATTGTAAGAGAAGAGAAGAAGAAGTAAGATATGTTGTGCATCTACTTATCCACCATTCCACTTGAGGAACAAGCTTAGGGTTTCATATTTTCTTTGGAGATATAGATCTTATCTTATGAAGAAGTATCTTGGATGTATTGATAGGTTGTGTAGCCTATAGATGATTTATCCTTGTCATCCTTACATAACAAAACAAACTCTTATGAAGTAAATTGGCTAAGATAGAGATTGAGGCTTAGTGGGTTTATCTTCCAAGGTAAGTATTCCTAACTTTGTTCCTCCTATGTACGAGTAGATAGATATGCATTTTCACTTCTCTTCCATGTATTAGGTTTTATTATACATTGACATGAGTATATTTAATCTATTCATGTTTAATTTTAGTGTTTATTACCCCCACTTTATGCCACAATCTTTGGTGAGCATTATATTAGATTTTTTTTTACTTGTTATTAGTTTAGTTAATATGAAAACACAAGACCTAGTTAGGGTTATTACATAGTTTTGATTGATTGGAGGATTTGTAACCCTCCCTAGTGATATTATTATGGTAATATATCCTTTGATTAGGTGTAATATATCCATATTGGTCATGACCCTAATTATCTAATGTATTCCCAATCGAAAGTGTAAATAGGATCTATCTTATCCAGTTTAAGATTGATTTGTAGATCTATTACATTTACCATTGCATACATTCTAGTGAAACTAACATGAATCTAACTCTTGAAATTTTTATTTCATTCTTTTATTTATATCATTTTATTATTTTTCTATATTTGTGATACTATGTCGACTAGGCCGATATAGTTCTAACTTCTATGCACAAGTTTAACACAGTCATATTAAAAAAACTTTGTTCTTTTTGTGTAAGTCTTCATTAGATATAGGTTACTAGATCAAAAGGTTAATAAAGTATTCTTATTTAGTTATAGATAAAAAACTAAGTTGAAAAGGTTGACTTAGTCTTTTAGTCAGCATCCAGATAACAAACTAAGTTGAATAGGTTGACTTAGTCTTTCAGTCACCATCTAGATAACAAACTAAGTCATGCAGGTTGATATAGTCTTCTAGATAGCATATAAAATAAAAAACTAAGTCATGTAAGTAAACTTAGTCATCTTATCATAATTCAATAAATAGGGTTTCATAAAACTAAGTCAAACAAGTTGACTTAGTTTGTAGAAATTGCAACATTCAAGACACTGCAATAAAAAATTTAAATCCTAATAATCTTCAAACCCACTAAGGTTCATATCTTTCTCTCTCTATAAATTTAATACTTCATTATAGTTCTATTTTGTGTAAGTTTATAGTCTTCAAAACTACAATCCTATAACAAACTAAGTCAACCTAATCAGCTTAGTTCTATAGCATATCTTTAATCTAAAAGACTAAGTTGACCTAGTCGACTTAGTTCTTAAAGACTTACTTCTATAGAATAGTAGTGACCTAGTCAAATCTATTCTATATTTTTTTCATGTAGTGTTGTCTAAACCAACTCTATACCATTCTTAATTTGGGAATTAACAACTTTTTAGTAATTAATTCACACTTTTATATTCAACTATTTGCATATTTAAAGTAGCTCACATAGTCTAATTAGGTGGTTTTTCAAGTTATCATTTAGTTTCAATATTTTTATTATTTTTTCACACACTACCATCATAAAATATTCAAAATTCATTTAAAATTTGTCTTCTTAAGGCCTACCTACTTGGATTTCATCACCAAGGGGGAAGTCAACTTGGTTTCCTAACCCAGTCTAAACACGTGGTTAATGGTATATATTGGAAAAACACCCAACACCCTTATCATTATGGGATTGTGATGTGAGGGGGAAAGCCCCAATACCAAGCCAATACCATTGCTAACATAGATTATTTTCAGCCTAAATATCTTGAACCCATCCATAAATTTCTTTCTAGTTCCCTATTTTTAGCCAACTTCCCTATCACACTTAAAATAACACTTTATAATAATCTAAAAACACTCAAGATGAACACTTAGTTATCATTTAATTTTTAGTTGAATACTTGATTTCTACTCATTAAGTGTTGTATTATAAAAACTTGCATTGACCAATGTTAGTTTAAGCTCTTGTGCTATGTGCCCCAAATGGATCATTTTCATTGATCTAATTATTTGTGTTTGTTTACATTTATTGCTTTAATTACATTGCAAAATTTTCCCCTATTTTTAGCATACTATCATTATATTGAAAATAGTCTCTTATAGACTATATTTTTCTCTGCCTGTAGTACTAAGCTGACTTGGTTGACCCTATACTCTTTTATATCAATCATGTTAGAGTGCTAAGTTAACCTGGTGGACTTTGTATCCTTATTAAACCATATTTTTCCTTGTTTTTAGTACTAAGTCAACTTGGTCAACCTTGAACTCTTTTTTTTGAGTCAAATTATAGTACTAAGTTGACTTGGTCAACCGTATATCCTTCTTGGCTCAGTCTCATACCCTATTTGTAATACTAAGTCAACTTGGTCAACCCTATACTCTTATCTATCTCTTGGATTATATAACATAGTCAACCTATTTGACAATGTATCCTTCCTATCTCTTTTATTTTACTTCAACTTTGTCTTCCTTAATCTCTCTCATTCATCATGAACTTTCTATTTGAAGATAATACTAAGTTGAATTTAATAGATATGATGAGTTTTATGAACCCAAATAAGTTCTCCCATAATCAGCTTGTGGCTCATACCCTAGATGAAAGAAATGTGCATGTAACCACTCACACTACAAACTATGGGACCCCTCCTCATTCCTCTTCAATTTGCAATCCTCTCTTCTCATTTGAAGATCAACCTGAGTTAGAGTATACCTAAAAAATGATCTTCTTCATTAAAACTAAAATCCTATAACAAACTAAGTCAACCTAATCAGCTTAGTTCTATAGCCTATCTTTTATCTAAAAGACTAAGTTGACCTAGTCGACTTAGTTCTTAAAGACTTACTTCTATAGAATAGTAGTGACCTAGTCAAATCTATTCTATACTATTTGCATGTAGTGTTGTCTAAACCAACTCTATACCATTCTTAATTTGGGAATTAACAACCTTTTTTTAGTAATTAATTCATAATTTTATATTCAACTATTTGCATACTTAAAGTAGCTCACATAATCTAATTATGTGGTTTTTCAAGTTATCATTTAGTTTCAATATTTTTATTATTTTTTCACACACTACCATCATACAATATTCAAAGTGCATTTAACATTTGTATTCCTAAGGCCTACCTACTTGGATTTCATCACCAAGGGGGAAGTCAACTTGGTTTTCTGGCCAAGTATAAACACGTGGTTAATGGTATATATTGGAAAAACACCCAACACCCTTATCATTATGGGATTGTGATGTGAGGGGGCAAGTCCCAATACCAAGCCAATACCATTGCTAACATAGATTATTTTCAGCCTAAATATCTTGAACCCATCCATAAATTGCTTTCTAGTTCTCTATTTTTAGCCAAGTTCCCTATCACACTTAAAATAACACTTTATAATAATCTAAAAACACTCAAGATGAACACTTAGTTATCATTTAATTTTTAGTTGAATACTTGTTTTCTACTCATTATGTGTTGTATTATTAAAACTTGCATTGACCAATGTTAGTTTAAGGTCTTGTGCTCTGTGCCCCAAATGGATCATTTTCATTGATCCAATTATTTGTGTTTGTTTACATTTATTGATTTAATTACATTGCTATATTTTCCCCTATTTTTAGCATACTATCATTATATTCAACATAGTCTCTTATATACTATATTTTTCTCTGCCTGTAGTACTAAGTTGACCTAGTTGACCCTATACTCTTTTCTATCAATCATGCTAGAGTGCTAAGTTGACCTGGTGGACTTTATATCCTTATTAAACCATATTTCTCCTTGTTCATAGTACTAAGTCAACTTGGTCAACCTTGAACTCTTTTTTGAGTCAAATTATAGTACTAAGTTGACTTGGTCAACTATATATCCTTCTTGGCTCAGTCTCATACCCTATTTGTAATACTAAGTCAACTTGGTCAACCCTATACTCTTATCTATCTCTTGGATTATAGAACATAGTCAACCTATTTGACTATGTATCCTTCCTATCTCTTTTATTTTACTTCAACTTTGTCTTCCTTAATCTCTCTCATTCATCATGAAATTTCTATTTGAAGATAATACTAAGTTGAATTCAATAGATATGATGAGTTTTATGAACCCAAATAAGTTCTCCCATAATCAGCTTGTGGCTCATACCCTAGATGAAAGTAATGTGCATGTAGCCACTCTCACTACAAACTATGGGATCCCTCCTCATTCCTCTTAAATTTGCAATCCTCTCTTCTCATTTGAAGATAAACCTAAGTTAGAGTATACCCCAAATATGATCTTCTTCATCAAAACTACAATCCTATAACAAACTAATTCAACTTAATCAACTTAGTTCTATAGCCTATCTTTTATCTAAAAGACTAAGTTGACCTAGTCGACTTAGTTCTTAAAGACTTACTTCTATAGAATAGTAGTGACCTAGTCAAATTTATTCTATACTATTTGTATGTAGTGTTGTCTGAACCAACTATATACCAATCTTAATTTGGGAATTAACAAATTCTTTTCAGTAATTAATTCATACTTTTATATTCAACTATTTGCATACTTAAAGTAGCTCACATAATCTAATTAGGTGGTTTTTCAAGTTATCATTTAGTTTCAATATTTTTATTATTTTTTCACACACTACCATCATACAATATTCAAAATGCATTTAACATTTGTCTTCTTAAGGCCTACCTACTTGGATTTCATCACCAAGGGTGAAGTCAACTTGGTTTTTTGGACAAGTATAAACACGTGGTTAATGGTATATATTGGAAAAACACCCAACACCCTTATCATTATGGGATTGTGATGTGAGGGGAAAAGCCCCAATAGCAAGCCAATACCATTGCTAACATAGATTATTTTCAGCCTAAATATCTTGAACCCATCCATAAATTGCTTTCTAGTTCTCTATTTTTAGCCAAGTTCCCTATCACACTTAAAATAACACTTTATAATAATCTAAAAACACTCAAGATGAACACTTAGTTATCATTTAATTTTTAGTTGAATACTTGATTTCTACTCATTATGTGTTGTATTATAAAAACTTGCATTGACCAATGTTAGTTTAAGGTCTTGTGCTCTGTGCCCCAAATGGATCATTTTAATTGATCTAATTATTTGTGTTTTTTTACATTTATTTCTTTAATTACATTGCAAAATTTTCCCCTATTTTTAGCATACTATCATTATATTCAACATAGTCACTTATAGACTTTATTTTTCTCTACCTGTAGTACTAAGTTGACCAGGTTGACCCTATACTCTTTTCTATCAATCATGCTAGAGTGCTAAGTTGACTTGGTGGACTTTTTATCCTTATTAAACCATATTTTTTCTTGTTTGTAGTACTAAGTCAACTTGGTCAACCTTGAACTCTTTTTTTTGAGTCAAATTATAGTACTAATTTGACTTGGTCAACCATATATCCTTCTTGGCTCAGTCTCATACCCTATTTGTTGTACTAAGTCAACTTGGTCAACCCTGTACTCTTATCTATCTCTTGGATTATAGAACATAGTCAACCTATTTGACTATGTATCCTTCCTATCTCTTTTATTTTACTTCAACTTTGTCTTCCTTAATCTCTCTCATTCATCATGAACTTTCTATTTGAAGATAATACTAAGTTGAATTCAATAAATATGATGAGTTTTATGAACCCAAATAAGTTCTCCCATAATCAGCTTGTGGCTCATACCCTAGATGAAAGTAATGTGCATGTAACCACTCACACTACAAACTATGGGACCCCTCCTCATTCCTCTTCAATTTGCAATCCTCTCTTCTCATTTGAAGATCAACTTGAGTTAGAGTATACCCAAAAAATGATCTTCTTCATCAAAAATACAATCCTATAACAAACTAAGTCAACCTAATCAGCTTAGTTCTATAGCCTATCTTTTATCTAAAAGACTAAGTTTACCTAGTCGACTTAGTTCTTAAAGACTTACTTCTATAGAATAGTAGTGACCTAGTCAAATCTATTCTATACTATTTGCATGTAGTGTTGTCTAAACCAACTCTATACCATTCTTAATTTGGGAATTAACAACTTTTTTTTAGTAATTAATTCACACTTTTATATTCAACTATTTGCATACTTAAAGTAGCTCACATAGTCTAATTAGGTGGTTTTTCAAGTTATGATTTAGTTTCAATATTTTTATTATTTTGTCACATAATACCATCATACAATATTCAAAATGCATTTAAAATTTGTCTTTCTAAGGCCTACCTACTTGTATTTCATCACCAAGGGGGAAGTCAACTTGGTTTTCTGGCCAAGTATAAACACGTGGTTAATGGTATATATTGGAAAAACACCCAACACCCTTATCATTATGGGATTGTGATGTGAGGGGGCAAGCCCCTATACTAAGCCAATACCATTGCTAACATAGATTATTTTCAGCTTAAATATCTTAAACCCATCCATAGATTGCTTTCTAGTTCCATTTTTTTAGCCAACTTCCCTATCACACTTAAAATAACACTTTATAGTAATCTAACAACACTCAAGATGAACACTTAGTTATCATTTAATTTTCAGTAGACTACTTGCTCTCTACTCATCATGTGTTATATTATAAAAACTTGCACTGACCCATGTTGGTTTAAGGTCTTGTGCTGTGTGCCCCAAATGGATCATTTTCATTGATCCAATTATTTGTGTTTGTTTACATTTATTGCTTTAATTACATTGCAAAAACTTTCCCTATTTTTAGCATACTATCATTATATTCAACATAGTCTCTTATAGACTATATTTTTCTCTGCCTGTAGTACTAAGTTGACCTGGTTGACCCTATACTCTTTTCTATCAATCATGCTAAAGTGCTAAGTTGACCTGGTGGACTTTGTATCCTTATCAAACCATATTTTTCCTTGTTTGTAGTACTAAGTCAACTTGGTCAACCTTGAACTCTTTTCTTTGAGTCAAATTATAGTACTAAGTTGACTTGGTCAACCCTATATCCTTCTTGGCTCAGTCTCATACCCTATTTGTAGTACTAAGTCAACTTGGTCAACCCTGTACTCTTATCTATCTCTTGGATTATATAACATAGTCAACCTATTTGACTATGTATCCTTCCTATCTCTTTTATTTTACTTCAACTTTGTCTTCCTTAATCTCTCTCATTCATCATGAACTTTCTATTTGAAGATAATACTAAGTTGAATTCAATAGATATGATGAGTTTTATGAACCCAAATAAGTTCTCCCATAATCAACTTGTGGCTCATACCCTAGATGAAAGAATGTGCATGTAACCACTCACACTACAAACTATGGGACGCCTCCTTATTCCTCTTCAATTTGCAATCCTCTCTTCTCATTTGAAGATCAACCCGAGTTAGAGTATACCCAAAAAATGATCTTCTTCATTAAAAATACAATCCTATAACAAACTAAATCAACCTAATCAGCTTAGTTCTATAGCCTATCTTTTATCTAAAAGACTAAGTTGACCTAGTCGACTTACTTCTTAAAGACTTACTTCTATAGAATAGTAGTGACCTAGTCAAATCTATTCTATACTATTTGTATGTAGTGTTGTCTAAACCAACTCTATACCATTCTTAATTTGGAAATTAACAACTTTTTTTTAGTAATTAATTCACACTTTTATATTCAGTTATTTGCATACTTAAAGTAGCTCACATAGTCTAATTAGGTGGTTTTTCAAGTTATCATTTAGTTTCAATATTTTTATTATTTTTTCACATACTACCATCATAAAATATTCAAAATGCATTTAACATTTGTCTTTCTAAGGCCTACCTACTTGTATTTCATCACCAAGGGGGAAGTCAACTTGGTTTTTTGGCCAAGTATAAACACGTGGTTAATGGTATATATTGGAAAAACACCCAACACCCTTATCATTATGGGATTGTGATGTGAGGGGGAAAGCCCCAATACTAAGCCAATACCATTGCTAACATAGATTATTTTCAGCCTAAATATCTTAAACCCATCCATAGATTGCTTTCTAGTTCCATTTTTTAGCCAACTTCCCTATCACACTTAAAATAACACTTTATAATAATCTAACAACACTCAAGATGAACACTTAGTTATCATTTAATTTTTAGTAGACTACTTGCTCTCTACTCATCATGTGTTATATTATAAAAACTTGCACTGACCCATGTTGGTTTAAGGTCTTGTGCTATGTGCCCCAAATGGATCATTTTCATTGATCCAATTATTTGTGTTTGTTTACATTTATTTCTTTAATTACATTGCAAAAACTTTCCCTATTTTTAGCATACTATCATTATATTCAACATAGTCTCTTATAGACTATATTTTTCTCTACCTATAGTACTAAGTTGACCTGGTTGACCCTATACTCTTTTCTATCAATCATGCTAAAGTACTAAGTTAACCTGGTGGACTTTGTATCCTTATCAAACCATATTTTTCCTTGTTTGTAGTACTAAGTCAACTTGGTCTCTCTTTTATTTGAGTCAAATTATAGTACTAAGTTGACTTGGTTGACCCTATATCCTTCTTGGCTCAGTCTCATACCATATTTGTAGTACTAAGTCAACTTGGTCAACCTATACTCTTATGTATCTCTTGGATTATATAACATAGTCAACCTATTTGACTATGTATCCTTCCTATCTCTTTTATTTTACTTCAACTTTGTCTTCCTTAATCTCTCTCATTCATCATGAACTTTCTATTTGAAGATAATATTAAGTTGAATTCAATAGATATGATGAGTTTTATGAACCCAAATAAGTTCTCCCATAATTAGCTTGTGGCTCATACCCTAGATGAAATTAATGTGCATGTAACCACTCACACTACAAAATATGGGACCCCTCCTCATTCCTCTTCACTTTGCAATCCTATCTTCTCATTTGAAGATCAACCTGAGTTAGAGTATACCCCAAAAGTGATCTTCTTCATTAATGAGTTTCCTCAACATTGAGAAACATATCTTTCTACTATTTACCATCTCATGATAAGTGGTCAAGTTAAGGAACCCCATTCACCTTCTCCCACATTCTCACATGGATTTGGGGACACTAGAATTTTTGCTTCTTGGCCTTTTGCATCTATTTTGACCCCTTATCATAACATGCCATCTTATTCTTTGATTTCCTCCACCTTCATGCCTAGTATTTCTACTAACATGGTGAGTTATACATCTAGTGGTCTTTTAAAAGACCCACTCTTCTCAATTCTTCCACTAGTGCATTATTTGTCACCCATGGTAATGATGTCTTTAGTGTTGCTTCTTCAATTCTTCCACTAGTGCATTGTTTTTTACCCATGTTAGTGATGCCTCTAGTACTTCTTCTTCTCATCCCTCTACTATTACATCTTTTACCACATCATAAAATCATGTTACTAGTGCCTCATTCACCAATAATTATTCTCAAGCTACTACTAACACCCATAGTGGTACCCAAGCCACTGATACCAATTTTAATACTTAACACAATGCCAATATGCCACTCAAACCCATCAACTTCTATTATAAAATCTTAATCAAATTAATGATTTCTAAGATAACAATGCAAATTAAATGATTTAAATGAAAAATAATCTTACCCATCTTCAAACCCACCCTCAATGGGTTCCATGGGGTATGCATAACCAAAATGCTCCCCTACCTCCCCTTTGAGATTCCCATGGTAATCTTATCCTCAACCTCCCCTTGTTAACAAAATAATCAAGAACCTTAAAAATGAGCCTCTTACAACTCAAATTGATAAAATAGATATATGAGGTATCAACCTTACCATTACTTACAATGGGTCAACTGATCGTACTATTCATTTAAAAATATTTAGAAATCTATATAAATACAAGGTTAAGTTAAATACTTTTACCACTACCAAAATATTAGAAAAGACTCTCATAGGTGATGATTTATATTGGTATAACCAACTCAAATCTCATTCCATCACTTGTTTGGAATATTTAGTCAATTCTCTAGTTCAAGAGTTGTAAACTAGTGATCTCCCTAAAAATACCTTTGCCCATTTTATCAATTATAAGAAACTTGAGACTAAACCTACACAAACTTTCATCAAATGATGGAAGACCTTCTCTAAAAAATGTGAACATAATATGGTAGATGACGACCTCTTTCATCTATTTACCAATGCTCTTTTTCCCAAGTTACAATATCAAGTCTGAACTCTCTCCACATACTTTGAAAGAGGTTATTAACCAAGCCAAATGTCAATATTTCCTCATGCATCAATTCAATCCATCCCAAACTTATATGGGTATTTTAAAGTTAATCAAGAAGAAGAATATTCATGTTAATAATGATGGTATCACTAATTCTTATGATACCATTCATACTATTCAAGATATTGTTCCCAACCAGACTCTGAAATAAGCTTCCCCTCCTAACCACATCACTAATCCTCATTTATCTTCAACCAATAACATCAATGTTCATAAACCTTTATCCTTAGTGGAATTAAAAAATAATCTACTAGGGCCTCTTCTGTGAGAACTTGATCCTACTCATCACATGAAATTTTTTGGTTTCATGTTAGTTGGGGTCATTCTCATGACACTTGTAAGTAACTTTGTAATTTGGCTATGGATTTCCTTCTCAGTCCTAATTTTGATCATGATTTTATCATTCATAAACATCAACAAGCCTATGACATTACCTTTAAATCCCATTAAATCCAAACTAAATCTCAAGATTTGAACCAGGATAATATTCATTTGGCCATCTATAAAGATCCTCTTTCGAATCACCAAGACAACACATAAAAACCTACCCTTTCTACCAATAATGTTGATAGTCTTCTTGACCCAAATCCTGAAGAGAATGTGGTCAATATGACTAATATATGAAGGGTGGTTGCCTTCATTTATCCTCATCTCATCCACACTCCTCAATTATCTCACACTTTTTGTGCTATCTAAGACTCTTCTCCAACTCACTTAATAGAGTTGGGGCAAGAAGACTATATCTTTTGATGAACCAATTCCAAAACCTCCATTAGATAACACTTCTCATACCATTTATAACATTCCTCCAACCTCTTTACCCATGACTAATGATACTCAAACTTCTATCAACACTTATTCCAATCCCTCTCAAACCAAACCTACATCAACCAACCCATCTCCTCAAGACAATCAACAAACTTGTCTTCCAATTAAACCTCCCACATCTTATCAACAAAATATCACATGCACTTTGGCTCCTCCTTTCAAAGACCTCATTCAACACTATGCACCTCTTTCCAAAAGTCCTCTTATGGGTTATAATGAATGGGATCCTATCATGGAACTTACTAATCTCCCATCTCAAATCCCATTTCTTGAACTGATGTGAACATCTTTGCATCATTGTAATCATCTTATGTAGTTTTTGTTTAAAATGAACATCCCTCATCCTCCCCTAATAGGATGCAAAGCCGCATTATATGAAATAGAAGATATCATTTTAAAAAAGTGTGAAGATATTTCCATACATGTTAATGAAACAATAGGCACTTTTATTTCCCTCAAATTCCCCATTTATTATATGATCCTCGATGATATTTTGCTTTATGCAGATGATCCTCCTATTTTTAATAATGTCCAAATTGGTGACATCTAATTAAATGATTCTTTGATTGATGAGGGTTCAAGAACTTGTGTTTCTTCTCTCAATTTTATCAAAACCCTTAGATATTTTGAATGTAATCCTAAGTCCACAAGCAACATGTGTCAAGGCTATGATCAAAGGAAAATGCCTCCATTAGGCTATGTATGTATCTCTATCACTATCCCACCTATCACTATTCACATGAAGGTAATGATATTCAACTTTCTTCTATCCTATAACATTTTTCTTAGTAGGCCATGAACTCATCACATGAGAGTAGTTGCCTCTTCCACTTTCCAATGTGTCAAATTTCCTCATAATGGATCCATCTATAGGATTCAAGGTGACACTAACCCTTGGAATTTTGAACAATTCCAAGACTATGGTATATTCAAGATTGCCACCCTTGAACCTTTGCTAAGCATTCCATTTCATGAATCTCAATAGTTTAACTTTCCTATCAATTCTACTTGAGGTTATAATGGTTACCCTGAACTCATTAAGAATATACCCCCTAACCTCCTAGATCTGATGATGATGAACTTGATGAAATTGATCTCAAGATTACAACCTTAGATCTCTCACCTCATTTCATTTCTCATCATCCCCCTTATTTTCCTCACTCACATCAACCACCTAGTGATGACATACCCATTGTCTTAACTAAGACTCAACATTCCATTCATCACACCACATTGGATGGCAAGCTCATCCTTACCTATGCCATTAATATTCATACACCTAATTATGATTATGGATATACCTTAGATGATCCATTCTTAGGAGGTCTTGTTTAGGCTCGAGATGTTAAAATTATTCATTATCATTCCTTTTTGCTTTAATCTTTTAATATTTCTTCTAGAATTCCATCTTATATCATTCCTAATTTTAGAATTTTTCCTTTTAATCATAGGGTAAAGATGGTGTGTACACCTCCATTTTATGGAGAGCCTCATAGGAGTATACTTATGGATCATGTTATGACTGGTCCCTATCACTTTGTTAGATATCAAGACCCCTCTAGATGAATCATCCATGAGATGCTTACAACTATCCTTTAGCCTTTTGTGTATCCCACCCCTCCCTTAGTTGATTCCTATTTAGATCCTATTCTCACTCCCTCTCTAGCTAAGTCTCTTCCTATTTCTAATCCTATGGCTCCTTTAGTCAAGCCTTGCCTAGTCTCTCCACCAGCCTCACCTTCCCTTGGTGATGGTTTTCTCCCTTTTACTGTAGCTTGCTCTTTTATCCATCAAATGGGTAAATAAGCCATATTATGATATTCATAAAGTTTTCAGTCATTGGATTAGAGACTATTCATTATACCAATCTTCCTCAACTCCTATTTCCACTCCTCTTATTAGTACACCTTCAAAGTCTACTAACAAGTATATCTATTACTTCCAAAACAAGATAATCATTCATCCACACATTGTTGTAAGCTATGAAAATATATAGACACCTTGTGTCCCATCACTGGTCAACCCACAGACAAGGCTATACCTCCCCTAAAAGTATTACTTGAATATCTTCCCAAATATGGAGAGGTATATTATCTCTGAGACCAATGTGATATACATCACACTAATTATTTCCAAATCCCTTAGTAACATCTCATGAATCACCTCATGACTATTCCTTCACATACTACCCTTCTTCACATAGGTCACCTTCACACCACCTGTGGTACCTTTTCCACCTACCATTTTTCCACCCATGATTCACTCACCTATAGATCCTCCTTCTCTAGTGGCTTCTTATCCACTAGTGACTCCTTCACCTATGGTCCATTCTCTATTGGTGACCCTTTCCTTTCTTATAGAGTTCACTCCCATTCTTTTTCTTGAGCATACCCTACATGATAACTCTCATCATCATGATCCTTTAAGAATTCTTAACTTTTCCATCAAGGAGACTCACCATTAAGTACTTTCACAACTTTCCTTGAAGATCAATGAAACTTTGGCTGTAGTCTGAGTTCAACTTCATATAGACTTATCAGATGTTATGGATAATGTGTGCAGATAAATATATTAGTATTTATGAACACAAGCATGGTTTTATTTCATTTTTTACCTTCATTTAGATTTGACATGTACTCCAACTTTACTTTTATGTATCTTATATCGTTTGACATTGTGTCAAATTCTTATCTTACATGGTGAATTTGGTTTCATACTATATGTTTATTATGCTATCATTTTTATTCTTATGTTATCTTATGAATAATCTTTTCATCATTACATAATTATTCTTCTTGAGTTCCTTTTCTATGATTATCTTGTTATTTTTCATATTTTTTGTCATGTTATCTCTATAAACACAAATAATTGTTATTGTGACTTGGTTATACCAACCTTGCTTCCTTTAGTCATTCCTTATTTACCATGTGATCAGTTAGCAAACATTTTATCTCATTCTAATTTAATTTTATTGGTCCACCTTGGATATCCTCTTATTCCCCTTTATTACCTTTCATAAACTAAAAATAAACATAGTTGAGACTTAAGATAATATGCTGGTTCATGGTTAAGCCTAAGTATTCTAGTCAGTCATATCTTTGGATACTTAGCTTCTTTTAGCCTAAGCCTAAAGATCATTTGTGTGTGTCACTTTATCTCTCATGATTGGTAAATCTAAGTATGTATGGAGGAGGAATCCTAAAATCCATAAAACATTCAAAACCCAAAACATTTAACTAAAGGTAATGATCTAAAAGGCAACATTCACAATTTTCAAAAGTCAAATCACACTAAAAGACATGATTCTAAACACATATCATTTTTTATAATTGAAGCTAAAACTCAATAGTTGGCCTCATGATATATCCAAGGGCTATTGGGGTGTAGTAGGCTAGTAGAATAGAAAAGGAGAATAAAAAAATCTTTTAGTGATACTTACTTTCTCATACAAGTACCCAATCTTTGTAGTAGAACAATGGCTCTATAAGAAGTACTGAGGAATGGGGAACACATCATGAAAAGGTAGGTCCATTTTTATTTTCTTGTTAAAAAAAACCAACATGATTTGATCTTAGTACCACACTTATTTTCCTATATAACTTTGTGCCTATAGTGAATAGGTATCCTTTGTATATTGATGGTCACTAGTCACTTAGTGTCTTCTCATGTCCTTAATGTGCCTCATGTCTCCTAAGGTATTATTATAACATGCCTATATTATTATTATTACATTCCCTCTTTCACACCTTAAAGTCCTAATATTTCCCTTTTATAAATTTCATTTTATTCACTGATCAATCCCCTTAGGGATTCCCTTTGTGACTTGCAGTGTAAAACCATGGATAAGACCTGGCCTTCCTCAAAAAAAATTCCAATACCCAAGTCACAACAAAATTACATGTGTCAAATATGAGATAAGATGTGATTTATTATTAGTTACACATCATTGACATGTTTTCCATATTGATTTAGTATGTTTTATGCTTACTTCATCAATGTTTCATCTTATATCTTCTTATTTTCTAATTGCATGTAAAAATCCAACCATTTTTCTTAAGTTTTTCATACTTACTAACTTGAATTAGTGTGATTAATTTAAGACCATTTTACCAATTTTGTTTCTCTTTTATACTTCCAAGTGTGATTTAGTGTGATTGATTGACTTAATTGATTTATTTTTATACCATTAATCTTTCACATGCTTTCCATTTTATTACGTTATTTTCATACTTCCCAACATGATTTAGTGTGATTTTACTTTTTTTAATCTGGTGCCAATCTTTTTCATGGTTTAAAAACATTTTATCCTCTTGTTTACCACTTTTTGGTTTATTATACTTAATCATATTTTATTATTACACATTTACCATTGTGATATAATGTGTAGTGCATTTGTTTTTGATTCATTATACTTTTCCAAGTATTTTTTTCTTATTTATTTTTAACCATGCATGTGTACTCCATAATGATAGAAAACAAAAACACCCCACATATATTTGCTATATCATATAAAATAAAACCAAAATACATGTGATAGAAAGAAATATATCTATGCATCAATAACCACAACCAAAATATAACTCATAAGTTTAACATCTAACTATCAAAACTATTTATCTCTATATCTCATGTGTTTTTCTACAAAATACAAAAATACATCACTCCAGCTCTATGACTAGGCCCTATCATGTCTATCTTATGGCATAAACACATTACCCATAGATGACCTAGAATGTCCCCTCTATATAGTACATTATAATGAGGTTATCTATGATCTCAACCCTAATACTTATCTTTGTAGGTTGGCCACCTGGGCCTTTACCTATTCTAGCTGGATCATGGTAGCCATGTGTGTAGTTTTATTTTGAGCCAAGACCTACCAAGCCTATGCCTCTTTTTATCCAACCCTTGTTAATGGATACAATCTATCCTCACATTCCTAAAACTATCTTATAACCACCCCCACTAGTCTAAATTAGCCCACTTGAGCTGGGGTAGATAGTACCATAAGATCATCCAACATGGTGAGGTTGTATGGTGCTAGTACTTCATCCAAAATGTCATGGTGTGCCACCATAACTAGGGATCTCCATATGATATCCTCAGTCACAGGATCTATAAAATTTAAATTAGATAGACATCAGATCACATATACATCTCAAAATCTATCTACCATCATACACAACTAATATTCTATATTAGAGACTAACAAATCTAACATTTATTACCTATCCTAGTGTCACCTACCACCATCTCCCTATTTTCTCATTCACTAAGAATAGCCTCTCTATTAGCCTATCCCCCAAGTACTTGGTCTATGGGATGCCTCCCTATCAAAGAAAAACCTAAAGTCACCACCTATGTATGTTTTGGTCTTGTTTCCAGTGGTGCCTCTATCGATCAACTCTCCCCTAGATTACCTATCAAATCATCCTATGTAACCACTCTATTTACTTGATCCTATCACTAGCATCTGGGTCGATGATGTGATCGAGATGGTCACTATTCCTCCTATTATGGTGCCTAATGTGGTACCTACTATACCCCTACATCCACATCCATGTGTTAGGATCTTACAACATAATTGATTACTTTTGTATAAGCAACTAAACATAGAATTAAACCAAAAATAATAAGTAACTAGAAATTAGAAACAACAAAGAATATGAGATACAAGAAACAACCAATCTTGTATTAACACTCTTCCAGAAGGAAATAAAATAAAGAAATCTCTCTCTTCTCACACCTCTCAGATGTATAGATCTCTTTCCCTCAAGAGTTCTCTCTCTCTCTCTCTTAATTACAACCAACTCAATCCTTGAATTGTCTACACCTTTCTTCTTGCAATGCTATGAGGATCTAACCCTATTATATAAAACTAGGATTCATGAGCCATGCATTCTCCACCATTAGATGCACCTATTAATCAAAGGTTCAAATATGTCCTGCCAAAAATAGAAAAGCGAACTCAAGACTAACATTTACTCTTTACATGCAAATTGACTGTTCTCCTCAAAATTAGAATTTTGGGAATGCACAGATGACTGATGTTGGTCTTTGTTTGTCTGCATATGACCAATGTCAGTCAATCCCTAATCGATGTCGGTGACTGTGTAACTCTAGTAACCTCTACATTTGCTCATTTGGTGAAGATTTTAGCTCCATAACTCAACAATCTCCCACTTGGAGATAAATAGTTGCACTTGTACTTATACAACAACATCCTCTATCTTATTTCTCCATCTTCAAGTTAAATCTTGAAGACCAACAAAAGTTGAATGAAGATTCAACTTCTCCTTTATTATCAGCTTTGTTAACATATCCGTAGGGTTCTCATCTGTATGGATCTTTTCTAGCTTCAACTATCCATCCTCCAATACCTGTCTAATGAAGTGGTACCTAAGCTGTAAATGTTTGGTTCTTGAATGAAAGGTGAATTCTTTGCCAAATGAATTGCACTTTGACTATCACTATACAATCTGCAACTCTTTTACTCCCTTCCCAACTCTTCCATGAACCATGTCATCCATATCATTTCCTTGCTAGCCCTTGTGACTGCAATGTATTCTACCTCTGTAGTAGATAAGACAACAACCTTCTGCAACTTTGAAATCTAGCTAACCACTATTCCACTAATAGTGAACACATATCCTGTGGTGCTTCTCCTACCATCCAAGTCACTTGCCATATCCAAATCTACATACCCATGTAGAGAAGTGTTTGACCCTCCATAGTGCAAATACCTACTGCTAGTCCCTCTCAGATATCTGAGAATCCACTAAACTAATTTCCAGTGTTCTTTTCTTGGATTGGCCATAAATTTGCTGACACTCCCACTGCTTGGGCAATATCAGGTTTAGTACATACCATTACATACATCAAGCTCCCAACTATTGAAGCATATGGAACTCTACTCATGTACTCAACCTCATCATGTGATTTAGGACACTATTCTTTGCTCAACTTGACGTGTCTAGCCATAGGTGTGCTTACCAATTTTGCATCCTGCATATTGAACCTCTCCAAACCTTGTTCACATAATCCTCTTGAGACAAAATCAAACTATGATTTTTCCTGTCTCTCTTAATACTCATGCCAAGGATTTTCTTTTCTACTCCTAAATCCTTCATGGAAAATGTGTGAGCTAATTTTACCTTAAGCTCAGTAATATCCTGCATGTGTGACCCTACAACAAACATATCATCTACATACAATAATAGGATAATATAACTACCATTATCCAATTTGTTAAAATAAACACAATGGTCAGATTGACATTTACTAAAGCCATGCTCTGTCATAAACTTGTCAAACCTTAAATACCATTGTCTTGGAGCTTGCTTAAGACCATATAAGCTTTTCTTCAACCTGCACACAAGTTTCTCCTTACCTTTGACATCAAAACCTTCCGACTAATCCATATATATCTCTTCATCCAAATCTCCATCAAGGAATGCTATCTTAACATCAAGCTGCTCAAGATGTAAATCCTCAATAGCAACTAAAGACAATACAGTCTGAATAGAAGTCATTTTTACTATAGGAGAAAAAATTTCACCAAAATCAATACTTGGTTTCTATGCAAATCCCTTTACTACTAACCTGGCCTTATATCTCATTTGTCCATTCTCTCCTTCTTTTAACCTGTATATCCATTTGTTTTTCAATGCTTTCTTTCTGACTGGTAACTCAACCAAATCCTAAGTTTGGTTCTCTTTCAAGGAATCAATTTCCTCATTCATGCCATGCTCCCACTGTTTCCTAGATTCTACCTGCATTGCCTCATCAAAACTTTTTGGTTCTCCACTATTAGTGAGCAATAAGTAGTATAAAGAAGGGGAATAATGAATTAGAGGTTTACTTACCCTTTCAGACCTCCTTATGGGTGTTTGAGACTCATTCACAGCTTGCTGTCTGCCCAAATTCCTTTCTATTAGTGACTGATGTCAGTCATCTCTGGTCGATGTCGATCTAAAACTGACCAATGTCAGTTCGACCTGATCGACGTTGGTTTCTACATGACTGATGTTAGTTTTTGCCTAGCCGATGTCGATATCTGTGTTTTCCTGTGAGTGATTATTTTTACCCATGAGCTCATTTTGGATCATAACCTCATCCAAATCATGATTGCCCTACTTAGAATTATTCAACATCTTGAGCTGATCACTGTACATCACCTTCTCATTGAAAACTACATCACAGCTTCTAATAATTTTGTTAGTTTCTAAATTCCACAATTGAAATCTGAAATCTCCAGAACCATAACCAATGAAAGTGCACCACATAGATTTAGCATCCAGTTTCTTTCTATTTTCTTTATCAGTGTGCACAAAAGCTTCAAAACCAAAAACTATGAGATGTGAAAGATCTACCTTTTTACCTATCCACACCTCTTCTAAAATTCCACCATCTAGTGCAATAGATTGTCCTCTATTAATCAGAGAAACTGTAGTATCTACAGCTTCTACCCAAAACTGTAAGGGCAAACCAACATGTAACCTCATACTTTGTGCATGCTCCATTATTATTCTATTCATCCTTTTAGCAACTCTATTTTGTTGAGGTGTCCTTGGAACCATCCTTTCCTTGCGTATTCCACTCATAGAACAGTAACTATTAAATTTATTGTTGCAGTACTCACCACCATTCTCAGATCTAAGGCACATTAATCTCAAATCTATTTCATTCTCAACCAAAGCTTTCCATTTCTTAAATGTGTCAAAAACATCAAATTTCTTCTTTATGAAATAAACCCATACCTTTCTTGTAGCATCATTAATGAAAGAAACATAATACCGTGATCCTCCAATAGAAGCTACCTGAGCTGGTCCCCACATGTCTGTGTGAATAAGCTCCAACTTGTGCTTCTTCTTTGTTGACCCAGTTTTTAGAAACCTCACTTTCTTCTATTTTCCAAAAATACAATTCTCACAAAAATCTAGATCTATGCTTTTCAAATCTGAAAGCTTACCTTTTGACTTAAGAACATTCATTCCCTTCTCACTCATGTGACCAAGCCTATAGTGCCACAACTTTGCATCTACATCTGAAGTAGATAAAATAGAAGGAGAATGATCAGTAATACACGTAGATAGATAAAGTGTACCTACTCTCTTACCTCTAGCTAATATAAGTGCACCCTTAGAAACTTTCCAAGATTCAGCTGTGAGAGTTACTGTGCAACCCTCATCACCCAAATTTCCTTCAAAAATTAGATTCCTCTTTAGGATGGGTACATGCATGACATCCTTCAACACCCATGTGTTTCCATTCTACAATTTCAGCTGCACTTTTCCTTTGCCAACAATTTGACAAGGCTCATCATCCCCTAAATAAACTTTTCCAAAATCTCCATGGACATAATCATTGAAAAATTCTCTATTTGGGGTTGCATGGAAAGAGGCACCAGAATCTAAAACCCATGATTCTACTTTATTATCCAAATAAAATATAAGAGCATCCTATTCAACAATACCTGCAACTTTTGTTTCTTCTTTATTACCTTCATGCTGATTTTCTTCTTTATCTTTCAACCAACAATCTTTCTTTTCATGCCCTTTCTTTCCACAATTCCAGCACGTTATTCTTCTTCTATTTTTGGATTTGGATCTACCTCTCATCTTTGAATTTGACCTTGATCTCCCTTGCTTGCCCTTCTCTCTTTGCCTTCCCTTGCTTTCAATACTTAAAGCATTACATGATGTTTCCTCTATGCTTTTCCTGTGAATTTCTTCATTCAAGATTACACTAACAACATCATCAACTTTCAAGATATTTGAAGCAGATGCAATATTATTAACTGCCATTACCAAACTATGCCAACTTTTAGGTAAAGAGCATAAGATTAAGAGAGCCTTAATTTCATCATCAAAAACTATTTTGATTGAATTTAATTGATTTACTATTGCATGGAAATCATTAAGATGACTAGATACCGATCCACCTTCCTGCATTTGCAAATTATATAATTACTTCATAAGATATACCTTATTCAAAGCTAAGGGCTTTTCATATAAATTTTCCAAAGTATCCATTAACTCTACCATTGTCTTTGCCTATGATAAGTTGGAAATCATAGAAGATGCCAGGCTCAACCTTATAGATCCAAGAGCCTTTCTATCAAGAACATTCCATTTTTCATCTTGCATATCTGTGGGCTTGCTTGAAACCCCACCCAATAGTAAGTACAGATCTTTTTGATATAGATAATCCTCTATTTGCATCCTCCATAATTGATAATTCTTGCCATTGAATTTCTCCATTCTTAGCTTACTTTCTTCTACCATTGCTTTACTCCCACTCAATCAAAAACTCCTGAGAGTGAACCTGTAATCAACAAACACTAACTTGCTCTAATGAACCTTGTTAGTGAACCAAGCTCTGATACCACTTGTTAGGATCTTATAGCACAATTGATTACTTTTGTATAAGCAACTAAACATGAAATTAAACTAGAAATAATAAGTAACTAGAAATTAGAAACAACAAAGAATAAGAGATACAAGAAATAACCAATCTTGTATTAACACTCTTCCAAAAGGAAAAATAATAAAGAAATCTATCTCTTCTCACACCTCTCAGATGTACATATCTCTTTCCCTTAAGATTTCTCTCTCTCTCTCTCTCTCTCTCTCTCTCTCTCTCTCTCTCTCTCTCTCTCTCTCTCTCTCTCTCTCTCTCTCTCTCAATTACAACCAACTCAATCCTTGAATTGTCTACACCTTTCTTCTTGCAATGCTATGAGGATCTAACCCTATTATATAGAACTAGGATTCATGAGCCATGCATTCTCCACCGTTAGATGCACCTCTTAATCAAAGGTTCAAATCTATCCTGCTAAAAATAGAAAAGTGAACTCAAGACTAATAGTTACTCTTTACATGCAAACTGACTGTTTTCCTCAAAATTAGAATTCTGGGAACACACATATGATCGATGTTGGTCTCTATCTATCTGTATATGACTGATGTCGGCCAATCCCTAACTGATGTCGATGACTGTGTAACTCCTGTAACCTCTATATTTGCTCATTTGGTGAAGATTTTAGCTCCATAACTCAACACCATGACCTCTCCTCATATGACTACCAATTATCATGCTCGACCAATCCATGGTATCACATGCCATAGTCTGATCTCTAGTCTCTTGACTAGTGCTCCTCCTCATCCTCCTCTCCCCTTTAGATTTATCACATACCATGTCCAAGACATAGGAATTAATAAAGAAAAAATTAGGTGTGGGAGTCCAAACTGACCTGGTAAGCATACCACTAGTTGTGGCTCTACCCTATAAGTATAGTGGCCTATAATCTAGTATTGATCCAACCCTGATGCCATGGTCATAAAACTTAGCCAAATAGTTACAATATGTGTATAGGGATTCCATGTGATCTCTCCTCATATGACTATCTATAATGTTAGCATGTGGGGTATAGCCTATGCTACTTGGTCTTGTATCCATTTGAAAACCCAAGGCAACCTTTCATTGACTACATGGGGAAACCTAGATGGCCAATACATTAAGAACCTCTCATATATCCATATGCTCAACAACACCACTAGTCCCATAGTCTTTTACCCTCTACTATACTTATTGTGGTTGCTATATATCCTCCCCATCTCAGTTGTCAACTCCCCACCATCCTTACTCTTTAGATATCTCACTTGGTCTATCAAAGGTCTTTATTATTTTATAATAGTAAATAATGATAAATGAATTCTTTTTCACTCTATTCATATTCACTATTTTAAAAATTATTTACCTTTAAAATATTTGTCATTAGATTTCTTATTTTGATCATATTTGTCTCTACTAACTATTTTTCCAAACCATAAAATATTCTAAAATCCTGATGTCATAGAGAATATTTATAATTATTATATGTCTATGTTGTATAAATTTCAAATTTTCATTTATTTTTGCTAATCTCTATAGGTTAACCTAATGTTCTTCACACTGGATACCTTCACATTTCTCATATCTCCTTCTTTTATCTATAACATTAAAGTAAGTAAAGATATGTGTTTTTCAATTATGTCTTTTCATTTATATTATTTGATCATTACTACACTTTATTTACCTTTAGTATTATGTGTCACTATGTTCTTTTCTCAAAGCACCATCCCCTTTTGCACTTATGTGACATGTGATGAGCTTCGAGTGGGGCATATGTATACATATAATATTTTCAAAATTTTATAAAATATTGATGCTTTCTATCTTGAAAGAACCCATCAAGTCTCAATTTATCTAAATGCACACTTTAAGGGGTATACTAGGAAAGGGGTGGGTAGAATGTTGGTGCTTCATAGGATTGTTATCCCTTTTTCCACTTTTTATCTACACACTTATCTCCTAAAAGCCATTGCCCTAAGCTTTGCCTCCTATTTCTAACCCTCCTCTAGGTGTTTTACACCTTGATTAGCCCTTTACCTAACCTAAACCCCTTTTTGGTAGTTTACATGACTATGTCAGCCACATTGACCTTGTATTATTGATAGAGGTTACTAAGAACTAAGTCAGCCATGGCTGACATAGTTCATTATCTAGTATGTTTTTTGTTAATTTTAATATTAGGTCGATCAGGTCGACATGAAATTTTGAAAGGGTTTAGGGTTATATATACCTATATAAACATAATCATTTTTCCATTTCTAATATAAGAGATGAATACATAAGATATATTACGTATCTAATTATCCACCATTCTACTTAAGGAGCAAGCTTAGGGTTTCATACTTTATTTAGAGATATGAATCTTGTATTATGGAGAAGTCTTTTATATGTATTGATAGGTTGTGTATCCTAGAGATGATTTATCCTTATTATCCTTAAATACCACAAGAAACTCTTGTGAATAGCCTTGGCCAAGGGAGAGATTGAGGCTCAATGGGTTCATCTTCAAAGGTAAGTACTCCTAACTTTGTTCCTCAATTGTAAGAGTAGATAGATATGCATTTAAATTTATCTTCCATGCATTATGATTCCATATACATTGACATAAGTATATGTATTTTATGCATGTTTAATTTTAGTGTTTATTACCCCCATTTTATACCACAAACTTTGGTGATCACTAGATTAGATTTTCCTTTACTTGTTATTAGTTTAGTGAATATGAAAAAATAGGACCTAGTTAGGGTTATTATGTAGTTTTGCTTGACTATATGCTTTGAAACCCTCCCTAGTGATATTATTGTGGTAAGATATCCCTTTATTAGGTCTATAGGATCCATATTAGTCATTCCCTTGATTATCTAATGTATCCCCAATCAGAAGTGTAAATAAGATCTATCTTCTTCAAGCTAAGATTGATTTGTAGATCTATTTCATTTCCCATTGCATACAAACTCCATTCAATTTCAAGATCTTGATCACCTATTATATGTCAATCTTTAAGATTTTATTTGATCCTTAAGAAAGCCCACTTATTTTTATTTGAATATCTCCCATGAACTATTTGTTTTGAAAAGGATAGTTCTATCATGCTTTTAAAGTTTTTTTATATACTTAATTGCTTTTTGGGTGCTAACATTTTTCTTAATAGTAAATATCTAAAGCAGATAGATCTTAAAGTCTTAGTCTTAGAGTCTAATTGGTGCCTTCCTGGAGGTTTTCTTATACTAGGTAGGTAACCCTTCATTTGGGAAACACTTTTTGAATAACATAATAATTCATATATTTCATAGGTCCTAGAATTGTTAGAGCTGTCAGAAGCCTAAGAGGCTTGAACTAATAAAAGATCACTAAATGTAAACATACACCTAGAGTTGTTAAAGCTATTAGAGGATTGATCTAATCAAATATCACCATGTGTACTCATACACCTATATTTGTTAGAGATATTAGAGTCCCAATCCAATCAAATATCACCACGTGTACTCATAAACCTAGAGTTGTCAAAGATTTCAAAGGCATGGAAGACCCAATCCAATCAGAGATCACCACATGTACCCATACACCTAGAGTTATCAAAGCTATTAGAGGCCCTATAGGGCTGATCTAATTAGATATTTCCATGTGTACTTATACATCTAAAGTTTTCAAAGCTATCAGAGTCTTGTGAGGCCAAATATAATTAAAGATGCCATGTGTACCTATACAACTAGAGTTATCATACACTTAGAGAATCCCTGATGTGTCAAAACCATAGTGTCACCCCTTTTGCATCAAGATAAAAGTAAAACTTGGTAGGAAATGAATGCATCTTGGGAACCATGAGGGCCAAACTTGGGTGTGTGCCTACCACACTCTTGCATCTATAACCCCATTTGAGTAGTTTCCTATTAGATAGCTAGAAATTTCCCATAATCACCTACCAATCTAATGAATGCTGATTCTGTATAAAAATCAAATCTAAAAAATATCCAAAAAATGACTGTTTTAAAATAAAACCACCAATTTAGAGATTAATTTACATACCATCAACCACTAGTGACATTACTACAGAGATATCCTAGAGACCTATAAGGTTCCATTAAAATTAGGCTCACTATTATCTATTCTACATAATTTAAATCATTAATATCCCTCTACTAATTTATTCCCATATCTTGAAACACATATTTGTAAAAGTATTACACTATAAAAGATCAACCTTCAATATTGGCAACATCCACATCCAATCCCAAGCTAGAGTAGGAGTTCATAGATATTACATTTTTGTAGGAGTCACGTGCTTAAAAAATAATAATGAAATTTTCAAGATGGTTGAAGATATTTAAAATCCCAATAATGATGATGAGTTAGAGGAGGATGAGGTTGAATTCACAAATAAATTGATATCTTTTAGAGCCTCAAGCCTACACAAGGATGAGACCAGGCCTGAATTCTTCCCCTACAAAGATATATTCACCAACCTATTAGGGACATCCAAGTGTAATAATGATATCACACATTTACCAAACATAGGGATCTAAATTATAGAATGTCAGGGGATACCTTTAAGAACTATTAAAACTTCCTTGATTACAACATTATATATTACAATGAGGTCCCACTACATGTATAAAGAACCACAACATATATGAGACCTTATAATAATGGGTTGAGGTCATTGATAATTGGGTTAAAAAGGAGGATATAGAGTCCTAAACTATCAAGACCTTTAGATAGGGAGTACACATGGGCATGTTTTTATTTAAATGCCTATATAGGGCAAATGACATTATGCATGTTAATAAATATTGGGTCAACTTGCTCAACATCATTCTCAAAGGTGTTGATGTGTGTTTTATGCATACCAAAAAAGAATGAATGAGGTTTTCTCTAACATTTATTATCTGTATGTAAGTGAAGTTACACTCCAAGGCATGAGTTATAGGTATGTAGTTAAAATAACCAGATGGTGGAATAAAAGATTGATCTTGGAGGTTATTTAACTAGGTTTTTGCATGGATGCATTAAATTTAATAGAAGATAATCACTAAATGAGTTGAATGGATGGAGAGTTACTCTATGGTGGGTATATCTTTAATAAACTCAAAAAATGGGAAAGGTAAGGTAGAAAAGAAGGCTCTATATTATTGAAAGGTCACTTCTTAGTTTTTTCTTTGGTAGATAAGTATATATAAGACCAATGTTTGACACTTGTAGCTATGGCACACTCACGAAAAATCATGGTTAGCAATCTAGGAAAATAAGTATAAGAAGCTTAATGATCTCAAGTAAAGGTTGTTCTCCTTAGACTTGATCTTGCACAACCTTATCTAAAAGGTTATAACTTGGAATAAGAAGTTATCTAAAGTATCTAGAGCACATGCCTATAAGACTATACTAAATGAAATACTCCTACACACATTTGATTATCAACTCAATCTATATTAATTGTTTAAACTAATGAAATCCACCAATCCTTAATAGATTTTACACATCTAAGATCAACACTCATCAATTAAAATAATTAGATTCATTCGTAGCATTAGCACACTTAAAAATTATTGAGTTGATACAAACCATGAAGCTAAAATTTTAATAACACAAAAAAGGAAGAAAAAAGAATAAACACAATTGCATGACAATCAATAAATTGATTTCTTCTTATATATTGATAAAAACTCCAAACACTTTGAAAGAGGGTTTTACATATATATAAAAAACTTGGGGAAGGGGTTGCATCATATTCTAAGTGTAGTAAAACTTTAGTTTACATCAAAATAAATAGAGCCTAAGTTCTAGTTTGATACAAAATTGTATGCTATAACTTATAAATTACATCAATCATGCATGTGTGCATGATGACATACCAATTCATTCAATTATAACATAAATATAACAAGGCTTGATAAGACATAGTTATCTTGATAAGTATTACATGCAAAATTATACAAAATTAGACTTCATCTAAGGCAAGCTTGGATCTTGTTTGGCACTACTCATTATTGTGGCTAGAAATGAAGTGGTAGGTGTATTATAGGTTGAAGTTGGAGATGTAATGGTAGGTGGAACTAAATCTGTAACTAGAGTTGAACTGGTAACTTGAGTTTATGCACTTGTAGAGCTAGTAGGTAGTGCTAAATTAGAGGTTATAGCTGAAGCTAATTGTCTAAATTGGAGGGAACTAAAGTAGTAGGTTATATTGAGATTGGGACATTGGGTGGAGTCTGAGATAATTAACTAGTAGATGCTGGAGAAGACTTCTTATTGACCTCTAGTTCCTAATAGTGTTTGTATTCACTAGCATGTTGTGTCCATACTATGATCATGTCTAAAAGAGACAATATATTCACCCTGTCTACTTGTGTCATTAGCCTTGCATACTTAGTTTTGGTATATTGAAAGCCTATCCAAAAGACTGTTGGATGGTAGATCCTAATCTTATTATAATGCCCAATTCTTGATAAGGGTGTGTGGGGGGGTGAATTCCACCCACTAGGGTCATCATGGGGGTCTAAGGGAGGTAACTACCATATTTTGATCCCCCCTCATAGGGGTTTAGGGGAAACACCCTCGAAGCAAAATTTTGTTAAAAATGCATTGTAAAATATTGTAATTTCATAGTAAATTAGGACTGTTCACTATTAGGTCAAAAATCTAATAGTATAAATCATGTTTGTATATTTTTACCCTAATATGTAACCCTTTTTTGATATGAGGGAATTTTAATCATGGTGGTATATAGTGTGTGAGTGAAGAGGATATTGCAGGGGTTGTATTGTAGGTTTTCCCCTTTATTTGTTAGACTGGATAATAAGGACTAGTTATTTCTATGTGGATGTAACCCATATTAGGTGAACCACATTAAATCTATGTATCTATTATGTTATGTTTTATACATTGTATTTGCATCTTTAATTCATTTATATTGCTCTATATTCTATATTCCTAATAACTAGTATCATTGTTGAAGGTTTATTTGGCAGATAAACTCATAGGAAAAGAGGGTTCCTGGTTTGAGTGGGAGCAATGGTAGAAGAAGGAAAGTTTAAGGTCAAGAAGTTCAATGGCCAAAACTACCCACTGTGCAAGATGCAAATGGAGGACTAGTCATCTATATAAGACGGATCTTTTCCTGCCATTGGGTAGAATAGCAAAGAAGTCTATGACTATAAAGGATGAAGATTGGGAGGTTATTAATAGAAAGGAACTAAGAACAATATAACTGTGCCTTATAGCATTGGTTTCCTTAAATATTTCAAAAGAAAAAAACAACAAATGTGATAAAGGAATTAGATAGAGTATATGAAAAACCCTCAGCCTCCAATAAGGTATTTCTTATGAAATGTTTATTTAATTTGGAAATGTCAGAAGGTGGGTCTATTGCTGATCATTTAAATGGATTTAACATGGTAAAATTAGTTAAGATTTGTAGGAGAAAATTTTGATGATGAGGTTAGGGCTCTTTTGATTATGTTTTTATTTCCAGAAAGCTAGGATTGCTTGGTCATGGCTGTGAGTAATTTTGTCTCTAGTTTAAACACTTTAAAGTTTGATGATGTTATTGGCATTATTCTTAGTGAGGAAATGTGATGGAAAAGCATAGGTAAGACATTAGGTAATGATTTGACTATGGAGAACATGGTAAGATAAAAGGATAGAGGAAATGGACTAGGGAATCATGATATGTCTAGGAAGGGAAGATTCAAATCTAGAGGAATGTTGGTGTGCAAGATTTGAGGGAAGAAAAGACACTTGGAGAAAGATTATTAGTTTTAGAAAGGAAAACAAGGAGATGGACAACAAGATAAAAATTAAGAAGTAAATGTAGCAAGTGATGTGTTACAAGATGATTTAATCCTTTATTTAGATAATATTAATGATTCTTAGGTGTTATATTTAGGGGCTTCATTTCATGCTACACCCCATAAAAAATGTTTTCAAGACTATGTTCAACGTGATTTTTGATAGGTTTATTTGGGTGATGGTGAAACCTATAAAATTGTAGGAAAGGGTAAAATACATATAAAATTAAATAATGGAAACAAATGGTTGCTAAAAGAGATGAGGCATATTCCTGAGTTGAGAATAAATGTAATTTTAGTAGGGCAGTTAAGAAGTGAGGGCTGCACAGTTACATTTATAGAAAATTTGTGGAAGGTCACTAAAGGATCACTGGTAATAAAAAAATAAAAGAATATAGGTACATTATACTTATCTAATAGTAATTTTGACTCTTTTATTGATTTAGATTCTATAGAAATAGATATATAATTATGGAACCACAGACTTGGGTATATGAGTGAGAAGGGGATGCAAGTTCTCCACTCAAAGAATTTGTTGCCAGATTTGAAGAAGGTGGATTTGGATTTTTTTGAGCATTGTGTGTATGAAAAATAGAAGAGAGTCAAATTTATCAGAGTTGGGAAGACAAAAAAGGATGAAAATTTAGATCTTGTATATATAGATGTATATGGACTGGCTTAGGTATCATCCCTTAATGAATCTTATTATAATGTTAATTTTATTGATGATGTAACTAAAAAAACTTGGGATTATTACATATAATAAAATATGATGTTTTTGGTACTTTAAATAAATGAAAATCTTTGGTTGAGAATGAGACAAGAAATAGGTTGAAATGTGTAAGATTAGATAATGGAGGTGAATACTACAAGGAATTTGATAATAATTTTTCATCCCACATGATGTGTAGAGAGAAGATAGTTCTAAGAACACCAAAATGGTGTGTCAAAACATATGAATAGGACAATCATAGAGCATGAAAGGAGAATGAGATTACATGTAGTGTTTACCTTAAAGTTTTGGGTAGATGCTATGGATACTACTATTTACTTAATAAATAGAGTGCCTTTAAGTCCTTTGGATGGTGGCATTCTAGAAGAAACATGGATAGGTAAAATGTTAGATTATTCATTTTTAAAGACTTTTGGTTGTGAAGCTTTTGTCCAGATTGATAAATAAAATAGAACCAAAATTGAAGCAAAATCAAAATTTACTTTTATTGGATATGGAGTTAATGATTTTGGTTACCGTTTATGAGATTTTGAAAATCACAAAATAATTAGGAGTAGAGATGTGATCTTTAATGAGAAGGTCATGTACATAGATCAGTTGTAGGGAAATAAATAAGAAAAACCAAATACTAATTATGTAGTACTTGATCAAATCATTGGAAATGAAATTCTAAAAGTGCCAAAAAATTAGAATGTGAAATAAATATAATAATAAGTACCTCAAACTCTTGGAAGTGTAGTTAGAAGATATATCAGAGTAAGTAGACTCCCTGAATGATACTCTCCTTCACTTTATTATTTATTATTGACTGATGGTGGTGAGCCAGAAAGATATGAATAAGTAATGTAGTTAGAAACTAAAAATAAGTGGGAGTAAGGCATGAAAGAGGAGATGGAATCCTTGGTAAATAACCAAACTTGGGATTTGGTTTAGCTACTTATTGGTAAAAGAGCATTGTAGAATAAATGGGTTTATAGATTAAAGGAAGAATATGAAGGCAAAAATAGGTATAAGGCCAAACTTGTTGTAAACGGGTATGCACAAAAAAAAGGTATAAATTTTGATGAAATATTTTCTCCAATAGTTAAAATGACTTTTATAAGAACTATTTTAAGTTTGGTAGTAGTAGAAGATTTTTACCTTGAACAATTTGATGTGAAGATGATATTCTTTCATGGTGACTTGGAGGAGGAAATATATATGGAGCAGCCATAGGGATACGAAGTCAAAGGTGAAGAGAAAATGGTGTGCAGGTAAAATAAGAGTTTGTATGGCCTAAAGCAAGCTCCAAGTCAGTGGAATTTGAAATTTGACATGTTTACGATAGAATAAGGTTATAGTAGATGTCATTCTGACCACTATGTTTAATTTAAAAGATTAGATAATGGAAACTATATTATTTCGTTATTGTATGTAGATGACATACTTATTATAGGGTCTAACATGCATGATATAAATTAGATCAAAAGAAAACTAATAGATTCATTTTAAATGAAGGATTTAAGTACTACAAAGCAAATCTTTGGTATGAGAATAATAAGAGACTTGAAAATTAGAAAATTGACATTATCTCAAGAAGAATACATCGAGAAGGTGTGAATCAGGTTCAATATGCAAGATGTAAAACTAGTGAGTACACCTTTGGGAGGGAACTTCAAATTAATCAATAAATAATTTCCTAAAACATAAGAAAAAATCAATTACATATCTAAAGTGCCCTTTGCTTTAGCAGTTGGAAATTTATTATATGCTAGGGTGTGCACTAGACTAGACATTACTCATGTAGTGGGAGTTGTCAATAGGTTTATGAATAATCTAAGAAAAGAGAATTGGGATGCAATCAAGTGGATTCTCAGGTACTTGAGAGGGACCACTGATTGATAGTTATATTATGAAGGGTTAGATGTTACCTTACAAGGATATGTTGATGCAAACATGGCTAGATATTTAAATGGTAGGAGGAGCACCACAAGTTATGTATTCACTTTTGGTGACACATAAGTTAGTTAGATTTAAAAATTGTATAAGATAGTTTCTTTATCAACTATAGAGGCAAAATATGTTATAGCTATAGAAGCAAGCAAGGAGATGATATAGATGCAATGGTTCAAGGAAAAGTTTATGTAGAAGTAGGAAGACTTTAGGTTGTATAGTGATATCCATAATGTGATTTATTTAGCAAAGAACTCAACATTCCACTCAAGAACCAAACATATATAACTCAGGTATCACTTCATTCATTCAGTTTTGGAGGATGCTCAACTAAGTTGGAAAAGATCCATACAAGTTTGAATCTTATAGATATTCTAACAAAGGTAGATAGTAAATAAAATATGGAGAATTGTTCAAATTTAATAAGTCTTCAAGGATAATAAGGAAGATGAAAATCATGTCAGGGTCAAAGTTTAAAGAAAATTCCAAGGAAGAGTTATAGTAGTGGAGTTGAAATAATCAGTCTCCAAATGGTAGATTATTGGATGGTGGAGCCTAATCTTATTATAATGCCCAATTATCAATAGTGGGGGTGGGGGGCAATGCCCCCCACTAGGGTCACCATGGGGGTTCAGGGGGGTGACGACCATATTTGGAGCCCCCTAGTGGGGGTTCAAGGGCAACACCCATGAAGAAATTTTTTGTTAAAAATGCATTGTAAATTATTGTAATTTCATAGTAAATATACACCATTCACTATTAGGTCATAGATCTAGTGAAAAAAATTGTGTTTATGCATTTTTCCCTTAATATATAACCCTCCTTTGAATTGAGGGCATTGTAATCATGGTGATATACAGTGTGTGAGTGAAGAGGATATTGCAGTGGTTGTATTAAATTTTTTTACTTCATTTATTAGACTGAATAATAAGGACTAGTTATTTTTGTGTGATGTAGCCCATATTGGGTGAACCATGTTAAATCTATGTTTTTATTATGTTGCATTTTCTGCATTTTATTTTCATCTTTAATTCATTAATATTGCTCTATGTTATATATCCATAATAAATACTTCTACTTCAATGGCATTTTTCGTAGCCGAACTCGACTTTGCTTCAATATCTTCTAAAGTTGAGCCTTATAAACTCTAATTGAAATTATTTAAATCTTATTGTAACATTTGGTCAAAAATAGACCTAGCCACCAACCTCCCAGTGCTATCCCATGTACGTGCCAATCTAGATCATTAAAAATATTCACTACATGTTTTGATTATTCTATGATTTTAGTAACTAAAGAATTAGTAGCATTTATCCATTCCTTGGCTTCTTGGGTCCTAAGGACTACTAGATTTAGTGCATTTTCTACCTCCATGGGGTCATCAAATTCAAATGGATGAATGCCGTATTAGTAGTATAAAAGACAAAAAAATTGAGCTTGTTCTCATCTTATTTGATAACCTTAAATAATTTAGTTATTTTGGTTGTGTGGGGAGACAATTATGATCTTAAAGAATGAATAATATCTAATATATCATATAATATCAATGCTATACTTTGGACATCTTGTTCTATTCTAGAGGAAATGTGGATTACCTATTATTATTCTTTAAGGGTTTCAATTTCCTCTTATTATTTTATTTCCTATTCTATGCCCTTTTAAATGGCTATTAATGCTATAGAGTGGGTCTCTATGTAGGACCTAAAGTCCTTAATATAAGGGGATTGACCCTTCTTTTTATCTTGTCTCTTTGAAAGAGAGTAGATTTCCTCTCTTATAAAATTAAACCCCACCCAATTCTATCTTATATATTCCTCTTCCTTATCTTTTGCATGAATCTAGTTGATTTATCAAATATCAAGATCATAGTGGGTAACTCGGTGACCTTCAAGTTTGGCATCTTAAAAGCTGATGCTCTTAATTCCTTGGCTCAATCTGAAAGAGTCAACTTTGATGGATCTAGTGGTTGTGTGTCTTCTATAGGCTCAATTTTAGGGGTTGGATTAGGCATTGAAGGCCATATTATTTTAGACTAATCTACATTCCCTAGATGTGGCATGGGATGAATAATATAGACTAGTTTCTTCTTGAGATATTTCTTGGTGGCCGCCACTACTGTGGTTTGCACCACTCTTGAGGAGGGAATTGGTCATGTCAATTGAGTAAAAGATGTTATAATTCGGGTGTTAGGTTTGATGGTAGTGAAAATAAAGGTGGAGACTAGAGGAGTAGTTGTAAAAACCATTGTGAAAATAGGTCTAGAAGGAGATGATGACATAGGAGGAAAAGAATAAATAATTGGTAATGGTAAATAAAAGACAACTAATAATAAAATGAGAGGAGGATAGCCTAATGGAGAAGTAATTAAGACACCATTACCTAATTGGTCACCACTAATGGATATCTTTCCTTTTAATCCTTACAAGCTTAGTACCTTAGCTTGCTATAGTTCTTCTTCATCCACCTCATGGCTCAGCTCCATTTAGTTGAAGGTTATGCTTGATCACTTGGATCTTTTGTGGATTGGACCTAAGGGTTTCTTGCCTTAATTTCCTCTTATAACAAATTATTGTTCTTTTATCTTGAGGATACGTCACTTGTTGGGTAGGAAGGGGAAGAGTCATGCTAGATGCTATGGTTATTGGAGCTATCTCAATATGTGATATGTCTTCTTCATCAGAGGAATTTGTTAATGATGAAAATTATTTCATCAATTAATCAACCTTTTTACCTATTATGAAGGTTAGGTTAGAATAATACCAGTGTAATAGTAAGGTTATTAAAGGTTTAATTATGATCCTAAAGATGCAAGGGGTTTTTAACTATTCTAAGAAATAATAAATAAGCTATTAAATATAAAATATTCCATTATAATTTTAGAAATCCAATTATCAAATAATGAATCAATTTAAATATGAATGTGTAATTTATCCTATCTGACAGAAAAGGCCTATGAACAAGACAATCTCTTGAAGGAAAGAAATAAGATTCAATAGCATAATAAATTCTCAAAGTAATATCTTGCTTTACTGTATTAACTTCTAAATAAATGCTAATAAATGAGGAGTATAAAAGTAAAATAGAATTAATATAAATTAATACTGAACAGATCTCATATAAAGCAAGTAACCAAGCAAAACTCAACAATCAAGATAAAGCAAAAAGGACAACAACCAATTAAGTAAACACAACAAACTAATTTTAAAAAAGTAAAATATTCTAAGCTAAACTAGAACAAAACAAACTAATATAGAATCTAAGTTTAACAAACTAAACTAATCTAACATTAACTAATTCTAACTCTAAAATATTAAAGAAAGAAAACTAATCTGAAAAACTTATATTAAAAGAAAATAGAAATAAACAGTAAGTTAAATGCAAAAAACCAAAAGTAAAGTATGTAAAAGATTAAATAAAATAGAAAATAAATTAGATCAATTAAAGATTAAACTAAATCAGATTAAACTAGATTACAATCAAAGTAAAAATAAAGTACAATATAGACAAAACATGCGAGTCTCAATAGAGAGAGTCATCTTAGCAAAATAGATCAATTTTATTTGAGAAAATGACATCTTATTTAAAAAATATCTTAGCAAGATAACTTTTACAATCAATTAGATCAATGAAATGTCATAAACAACACTTTTTTTTATCATTATTTAGGTTGAATACTCAAATTTTGCACATAAGGCTGTAAGAAATAATCATCAAAAGATGTTAAACCTAAATAAATCTAGATAATCTATTATAAATGATAATATAAAAACTAGATATACCTACATTTCATAATAAATATACTCAATCATCAAAGAAATTACCACTGGTCTATCTATAAAAGTCATGCTATCTCAGAGAGGTTGTATAGAAGAGAGAGATAAATGATTGACTTTACAATGTATAAGTCTTTAATACCTGTGTTGTTCCTCCTCTTCAAATGAATCCTTTATGCCTTTTTATACTTCAAAATTGGTTGGAAGAAGTTGTAAATAACCTTTAGTTAGTTACTTGTTAACTTAACTAATTGACTTCTACAAATCAATTAATCTTTATAGTTATTAGTTAAGGTTTAATTAAGACTTAAAATTCTCAAGGGATCAAATATTCACATTATAAACCTAAGTATTTCCTAATGGATGGGGATCCTTAATCAATTAATAATAATAAGAAATACATATTTCAATAAATCATTAGATAAATAAAAGTTTAATGATATCCTTATCTATATTAATTCTATAATGTTAGTTTTTATGATCAGAATTAAAACATTCAGTAAATGCAACACAATGAAAACAACAATATACCCTGGGAAAAACCTCCAACTTGAAGGGAAAAAACTAAAAAAAATATATCTCTTATATATTGAATGATAAGAACAACAATCTACTTTATAATGGCCAAATCCAAGGCCTACATGTATGGCTTCACTTCTTGAAGCATAATTAATAAGATCACACTTGATAAATTTGATTTGCTCTTGAAATAACTTGATCTGCTCCTTAGAAGTCTGCTCTGCCTTGTAAATTATACTTATTATTATGTTGAATAATGAGAAATCACTCTATATATATACAAGTGAGAGGAAAAAGATGATTCTCTTCAAATTCCCTGTTGGCCTCCACCAAACAAATTATGTCTTAAATAATACAATAAGTTGGGCTAGAAGTGGAAGCCTGATGCTGCTCCTTCAACATCAACACTCCCTCTTAGCTAGGGAGGATACTTCTAGCTGCATAAGACATATCACCTCATTGTGATGTCAATCACAATGGCTACAATAATGTATAGTATGTACAAGTATTCATCACTTTACATGACATCCACCATGGTTCTCCTAAAGGGTAGAATCAAGGGATTTTGCCTTGAAATTATCTCACAGAAAAGAACTTATTATCAATAGATTTCACCTCAAACTTCTCTCATAGAGAATAACTCGTTATCAAGGGATTTCACCTTGACCTTCTCTCACATAGAATAACTCACTATCAAGGGATTTCACCTCAAACTTCTCTCACAGAGAACAACTCGTTATCAAGGGATTTCACCTCAAACTTCTCTCATAGAGAACTCGTTATCAAGGGATTTTTCCTCAAACTTCTCTCATAGAGAAGAACTCATTATCAAGGGATTTCACCTCAAAATTCTCTCATTGAGAACTCGTTATCAAGGGATTTCACCTTGAACATCTCTCACAGAGAACTCATTATCAAGGGATTTCACCTTGAACTTCTCTCCCAAAGAAGAATTCGCTATCAAGGGATTTCACCTCAAACTTATCTCACAGAGAAGAACTCATTATCAAGGGATTTCACCTCGAACTTATCTCATAGAGAAGAACTAATTATGAATGGATTTCACCTCAAACTTCTCTCATAGAGAAGAACTCGATATCTATAATAGATCTATTCTTCCTTTCTATAACACCATTCTGTTGAGGGTTATAAGGGACTCAAAACTCCCTCTTAATTCCTGCTTTAATGCAAAAGTTATGAAATCCTTCAGAGGTGTACTCCCCTCCATTGTTGGATCTCATAACTTTAATTCTTTTCCCAGATAAGTTCTCTACCTAAGCTTTAAACTCTTTAAACCTCTCAAGTACTTCTTTAGATTCCATGGCACAACCTTTGCAGGTATATACATGCTCTTGGTATAATTTTGGAAGATCCGTGACCATCTTCTCCATGATAGGTAGAGCCTGAAAGTGTACGTGAGCCAATATTCAATGTTAAATCTCACACAAGCTTGAAGAATCATGTACTAATCCCTGAAGTAGACAAGTGATTAGCCTATAAAGGCTCTTATGTCTAACTCTAATTATAGGTATGGTGAGGCAGCTGGAGATAGAAGTAGTTGGTGATTAATTCCAGCACTCCCCCCTTAATCACAACTACTGCTATCTATGATGTGTAATACATCTCTTTTCAGCTCTGTGGAGCTCTTAATTATTGAATGCTATTTTATGACCATTAATATAACTTCTTGATGGCTATTGCTACCATCTCACAATGCATTTAATCATTTACATCCTTCTTCAATGCATAACTACTCAGCTCTTTTTAATGCCTTGGCTACTTTCACACTTATGTGGGTTGCTACCACATCAACATACCTTCTATCATTCCCATGAGGTCCTTAGCTTCAGATCTCTCCAACCTCAATCTTTTCCATACTCGAAGTTGATTGAGTTTCTTCACATTCCACCATTTTGGACTCCAACATGTTAAGATCCATGCAAGACTACACATCGAATTCTTCTTAAGCTACATATCTTCACAGTTAAAATCACACTATTTATTCTTCACTCCAAATATCCACATCTCATCTTGGAAGGTAGATGATCTAAATCTCCTTCCACATCTCTCTACACTTATTCTTTGGCTACTTTCTACATAAATATTGCTACTGCAACCACTTCTCCCTAAATATCCCATGATTAACTTTTAGTTTAGCTTTTGTAGGTTTCTCAATAATGATCTCCTTTCTTTCATGATCTCTACTTCAAACTACCTCACTAGGGCTATTGCTACTACTCTATTGAGCTCTATCCTCCAATGACATAGATGCCCATCCTCTACCACACTAGCTTTGCTCTTCTCCAGCTGGCTTCTTTTCTTCACTACACACTATACACCCATGATCTCAAATCCAACACTCTAATAACTCTCTTGATTTTTTTTCCAACACTGAGTTGGCTTTTCCTCATTTCTGGTCTTCTTCAAGCTATGATCAAATAGCTTGTTTTTCCTTAACCACATTGGTGACTACCTCCTCTAGGGTGCTCTCCTTCTTAACAACAACACCTCTTCTCATAAAGAGCATAGCATGACATCTCTTTATATATTTACAACTAGATTCTCTTTTGGTCTTTCTCTAATGATTTTGGTTCCAGCTTTGCTATATCTCCAATGCCATGAAATCTTATACAAATAATGATGAATAGTTTTACAGCTCTTTTGTCAACACATACCTAGTTGCTTCATTGGCATGAACTCCTCTGGCTGCACTTTTCACTCCACTATTTCTACTCTCATTTCATCTAACATCATAGTTTTCCAACATTGACTACACTCTTTCTTGTCTATAGCTTTTGAGGACCACACTTCTGCTACACTACTCGATGTTGATCTTAACAATCGATGCATGCCATGAGAAAATAAGACAATGCCACTTTCTTTGAAGGAAACAATCTACTCCTCTTATTTAATAACATAGTAGCTACTATTAATTTAATGCCCTCCACATGACTTACCCTCAATAAATCTATGGGCGAAGAGATTTGAAGCTATCCCCAATGGGTTGGATGTATACGCTTTTACATAAGCTTGACTAGTTTTAAAACACATAGACATTCACAAGGAAATGAGCTATGGCTAAGAAAAAATAAACAAACTTACTTAGGTATAAACATAGATAGACAATTGGACATTCTCTACAAACTTGGGCTAATACTATGGATGACCATGAGCTATGACTATTTATTTTTAGCATAGAGGATCAAACACACTGCACCTTGATAAATAATCACTTGAACAAAAATTATACCAACATGAGCCTAAACGGACCATTGAGCAACCTTTAGCTTTGATACCATTTTAGTTTTTATGATAAAAATTGAAACATTTAGTAAATGGAACACAATGAACAATGAACACAACAATATACCCTGGGAAAAACCTCCAACTTGAAGGGAAAAACCTAGCAACAATATATCTCTTATATATTGAATGATAAGAACAACAATATGCTTTATGATGGCCAAATCCAAGGCCTACAGGTATGGCTTCACTTCTTGAATCATAATGAATAAGATCACACTTGATAAATTTGATTTGCTCTTGAAATAACTTGATCTACTCCTTAGAAGTCTACTCTGCCTTGTAAATTATACTTATTATTATGTTAAACAATGAGAAATCACTCTATATATATACAAGTGAGAGGAAAGAGACACATCTCTTCAAATTCCCTATCGGCCTCCACCAAACAAATTATGTCTTAAATAATACAATAAGTTGGGCTAGAAGTGGGAGCCTGACACTGCTCCTTCAACATCAACATATAACGCATAATATCAAAATTACTTAGACATATTATATATATTTGAATTTAATAGTCTGCTACACTTTTAAAATATCATAACCAAAATATCAAAATCTGATAATCAAAGTATCAAAACCTAAAGTACCTAAGTTCTACCAATTTAAAAGTTTAACTTTGAAATAAAAATTTCTCTTTCTGATAACCAAAAGTTAATGAAATTAGATAGAACCTCAATCACTAGTTTTACCTGTTCATTAAAAAATAACTATATTCCATTTTAATAGCATGAAACTAAACCAACTTAGTTACCAAATCACTTGTAATATCATCAATCTCCAACTTAACCCACTTCAAAACTCTAATCTCAGTTAGAGTATCTAATTCATCTTGGCTGATCGAACATTTCTTGGAAGAGATTGGATGTATGATAAGCGACATATTTTCTAAATTTGGCTTCCTACACCCAGTGATAGGTTATTTCAAACTTAACTTTTTATACCCTATAATAAGATCTTTTTAAGATGGTGTGGGTTCATTAGAACAAAATGGCAAGGCAAGATTAACAAAATTCTTAGCATGGGCTATCTCATTGTCTAGTTGAGTTGTTTCATTAATAAGATGGATTATTTTTAAGCTAGGTGACTAAATAGGTATTTGGTTTGGATTTTCCATAATTGACGAGAAGAACTGCTATGAGAATGAGATCTAGATCCAAATCTATGGCCATAAAATACTCTATTACCCCTATGATTTGTAGGATTAAAGGGTAAATTATTTAAGACATTCCAAAATTCAAGGTTGGTAGCATTAAAATGGATTGACATTTTGGCTCCCTTACTAGCATACCTAGGGCCAAACCTTCTAGCCCTAAGACCCCCTCTAATAAATTGTCTATTAGGTGTTTCTTGATTCATACTGTTAAAATTCTAATTTCTCCCCCAACCTTTGCTATCATTATCTTTATTTGAACTTGGTTGGTACCAGACTAACATCCTATAACTAATTTGAAATATATTAAAAAACTGATTATTTTATGAATGGAAATCAATATGAATATATCAAATATAAAGCCAAATAACAATTGCATTTCAGTATAGTAAATCCTCAGTCACTTATAAAATTTCCAACTATCAACAAATGATCATTCAATTGATTCTACTAATTAGACTAAATTATTCATATGAAAACTTCTGACCATGTCAACTATCATCAAAATATTACAATTGAACCCTTAAAAATAAAATTATATTCTCATGATTTTATTTTCAAAATATTATATTATATTTCCTTGAGTTCTGTTCTTACTCTATGAATATGATCTCAGAATATGTGTCATTGTGAAACTGAACCAATTCAAAATAATTTAAAGAAATATTTCAATAAACGTCTTATTTATGTCATTATAAACTGCATGTTTTCTCAAACTATGAATATTATGAAACCATAAAAAATCTTTCACAAATATACACTTTGACAATATCATATCCATTCCAAGTCATAATTACAAATTGAGAATCAACTTATCACAACTTTTTGAAACTATTAATATCCTTACTATATTAGAAAAATTTCAACTTGAAACCCTAATGATTTCTCATAAACACATTCTACCAAATTCTCTTATCACTGTTATTACTATCTAAAAATCATCTTAAAAATATACAACACATGTATAATTCCTCAAACTATAATTCGCATGCATTCTTCTAATGAAATCCATAAAAATAATTTCAACAAAAAATTTTCACATAAAAAATAATTTCAACAAAAAATTTTCACATAAAAAATAATTTCACCATAATCATATTTCTTTCAAATAATTATTTCAAAACTAAAATAGCTTATCATAGCTTCTCAAAACTATCAATCATTTCAATGTCTTCAAATCCAACTTAAAAATAAATACCCAAAACATCTATGTTGAAATATTTTCAAAATAAATTCTTCACGACAGACCAAAAGTACATCAAACCCATCCATATTTTCATAAACACATAGAGTTCATAATTATGCCAAAACCCTAAGTCTCAAAAAACTTCTAAATATAAACTGTCATGCTTAAAAACATCACTATCAACCAATAGAAAACTAAAACTAAAAAAATTGTAGGCCCATAAATAATCTCCATTACCCTTACTCGATGTAGTTCAATCTCAATATATTTTCATAAAAATGATTATGTAGAGATTAAACTCACTAAACTATCATGTAATCATGCTTGCTAGAAAAATTTAGATGACTATAATCTCCACTATATCGAACCAAAAGATAAAACTAAAACCCAAGACTGAAAATCCATTTTCTCAAAATAATTTCCACATTCATTTCTAGAATACCATGCTAACTGACTATCATTCAAAATATACCATTTTAACTTAAAATGAACAAATTCATAAAAAAAATGAATGTTGCTTTCATTATTATCTCATACCACCAAAAAATAAAGTGATAACATAATTTTCCAAGCAAACTGAAGTTTAGATATCTTTCTACATTCTTTATTACAAAACCCATGCATGCATAAATACCTAAGACCAATCATTTATCTCCATGAAAAATTATCAAAAATATTGCAAAACCAAATCATTTAATTTATTCCATGCACTAGTCATAGTAAAATTTAACCATTGCTTTAAACTTATTCATTTTCTAATCATGGTGTACCTGTATAAGCTTCATTACAACTTTTTGCTTACAATTTATTGACTATAATTCCCAAACTCCAATCTGGTAGAGTGTCACTTCCATAGGAGAGATTCATAAATGACCAACATAATGAAAAAAAATGCTATTTATAACCCAAGTTCCATGAATTAATTGTCTGTGCCTACACGTACGTATATCATTGGCTCATCAAATCAAGGTAAGAACTTCGCAAACTACTAAATTACTTAGCAACACCATTAAAATTAGTCATGACCAATATGCTTGCTTAAACCATAACTATTGTTTGTAAACCAAAGTATGTCCACATCTCATTAAATGCCTTAAACTGCCTATAATCTTACCAAGATCTCGAAACCTCTACATGATTTGTAATGCCAACTTGTCACCTTAAACCACATAAAACCCATGCCTCAAGATGATAACATAGGTTTATCTCAAATAAACCTTTGAAATCAAATAATAATATTCATGCCTCAAGAAAATCATAAGCTTAATTCATATAACCTTTGAAATGAATAATCCCCTAATGACCATTTAGGGTCTTCAAACTAGGTTCACAACCCTTGATGAGTATTAACCTTAGAATTGTGTATAGATTTAAAAAATTAGCCAATAACTTTTCTAACCTTTATTCATGTCACCATTTACACAATGTCAACCATATTTGTAATTGAATTTTGATCAATTTGACAATAATTATGATAAATCCATATAAAATACATAGTCAAATTTCAAATGTAGATCATGATAAATCATATAATGTATTTGATTTCATAGAACCATAAGATGCATCACCTTTTTCCAACTAAAAAAACTAAATTAATTACCATAAACTGATCAAACTACCAATTCAAAATTTATGACTAATCAAAAAAACTTTAGAAATGATAAATACATATGAAAATTTCATTCATTCATCCATTTCTACTTTTCTAAACCCCTTTAATATAAATGTGAATTCACAAACAAATCATTACCCAAATCATTTATTGAAAATATGCATACTCAATTTACTACTAATTAACTTAGGTACCCTATCATAGTTTTAAAATGGTAGATAGTGTTGGAGAGTTGTCAGTGATGTCATGAAGGTGTATAGGTAAGGGGATGAAGTCTATTGATAGTCTAAATGTCAATTACTAAGTGTGTAGTGTACTTGTCCTGGTATGCTTGAAGTAGGCTTGGTTGATCTTTAATTTTGGTATCTTTAGGGATGGGTCTAAAGTATTGATCATGTGTGAGGGGTCCTCTCAGAGGTCAAAGATGATTGGATATCTTGTATAAGTGCATGGTGTTTATCCATTTCTTCATCATGCTCATCTTGGCATAGTTGGTTCTGTAATAGAAAAATCTAAGTAGGTAGTTTATTGACATCACCATTTCCACATATGGATGAGTCATGGGGATTTGGTCATATGGGTGTCATCAAATTAGTCCCAAGTTGATATGGTACAATTTTAATGTTATGCAATTGAGTGTAGCCAAATATATAACTATGCAAAGTTGGCTTCCTAGGTAATTTGCAATGTTTCCTAGACCATCACTACACGTCATGTAGATATGAATGATCTAACAAGTTTGTGCATTTATTTAAGGTAATTATAAAGTCAAAAATGGAAAAATGTTTTAATGGTAATTTTTTATATAATACCAATAAGATACCCTAAATATTTGGAGTCTTGAATTTATTTCTAGTTCAAGTTATAAAGCTTCAAAGTTGTTTTAGCAAACTGTGATGGGCTAGAGACCGTCAAGTTTAATCACAATGAAGTCTAAGGTCACTAGTATAGAAGATCCAATGGTGAGTGATTAATCATAAGATCAATGTTGCATGTTAAATTTAACATGTTAGAGGTAACAATCTCTGTAGTCTGATAGAAGATCAACAATGAGTGGTGGTTTGTACTGACGAAGATCAACAATGTGGGACAAGTCAAAGAGTCAAAAATGAACATGAGACTACTAAGTGGTACAAGTACATGGACTATCAATAAAGTTCTCAAAAGGCATGTGAGGGTACCAATTATCATAATCTTAGGAGTTCTGAGCAAGATCTAATAGTGAGCACTACAAGACAAAGACTTGGTTAATCTGTAGAGATCGATGGTGCATATTCGGTTAATATTTCAAGGGTGCATAAGATGAGATCAATATATTTAAGATTTAACATTTGGATAATGGATAAATATAAGTTAAAGTTTAAGATAATTTTAAATAAGATTGATTATGTGAATTGAGTGAGCTAAGTAAAGATCATGAGATGTATTCTAAGTGACCAAGGTTTAACTATGACAGTTTGGATTTAAATATTTGAATTTAATGAAGGAAAGACTAGTGTTTGGTTTTTGAACCATAACTTTTGATCTATGTAGAATTTTATGTTCAAGTAAAAATAAAAGTTGTATAGGACTTTATGATGCATATGGAAATATTAATTTAAGGGTATAAAATTTTATATAGTCAAAGTTATTGAGTATTAAAGTTGACTATGTGTTCATTTATGCTCTGTAATTAACCCGAGAAGGGTAATAGAGTTGTTCTTGATCGTATTTTAATGTTTCGAGATGAGATAACTATAGAAGAGTATTTTAGACTCCATGAGGACCATATATTGGATTATTAAGGTTTGATCAATCATGTTTAGTATGATTAAATGTTTAGAAGGTGATTGTGTGTTCATTCATGGTGGTTGTGTGCACAAAATATTGTTTAATCGAATTGAGCTTTAGTAAAAGGGTGATATGATGGTTTTTATCACTTAAGGAGGACCTATAGATTATGTGGTATGGGCCCATGTATTTTAAATTATTCTTGTATTCTTATTTTTCTTAGAGAAGTGTCAAATAGGTGATTGGGTCTTCATAGGACCTAAAAGGTGACTTAAGATTACTTGAAAGAGGGTATTGTTTAAAGGTGACACACGTAGATGCATTAAGTGTGAAGGAATGTGTTGTGGCTGATAAGGAAGGTTGTGAACATGATATTTATGATGGATCTATAAAAGGTGAAATCAAATGTGGTGATTTTGAGACTTGATATAAGGGGTGAGAGACCTGAGAGAAAAGGTGTGTGTGAGAGTTTTGGAGCAAAGGAAAGGGTGTGTGCCTAGTGGATGGGTTGTAGAGTATAACAGGTTGATGACTATGTGTATGATGTATAGGTCATATTTTTGGTGTAAAATATGGTGCTCTTGTAGGTTTTAAGATTGAGTATGAGCAAAGGATAGATGATGTCTATGTGATCTTGGTGGTTGATTTGAGAGGTAGATCAGAGTGTGGATTCTGTAGTGTGTAGAGTTGAAGAGAGATGATATACCTTGTATCTCCATTATATTGGTAGGAAATTAATGATCATGAGATGTTAATTTCATAGGTGTTAAGAGGGTGCTCAACATATAGGTTAGAAGGACTTACCAATAGGTGGTAAAAAGGACTTGATCATCTTAAGGGTAGGTTGTCCTTGTAAAATAAGTGTTTTAATTTAGTAGGTTAGAAGGACTTGACCAACAAGTGGTTAGGACTTGATCATCCTATGGGTAGGTGCTCCTTGTGAAATAGGTGTTTCACTAAATTTTGGTTAGAAAGACTTGACTAGTCTCATATTTGTGATTATATTATAGGACAAGTAGGCCATGTGTTTTTAGGCTTGAGAGTGTGTTTTATTCCCTAAGAGGGTTTCCCACATAGATCTTGTGTTTTGTGTATGATCTTGCATTATCTAATATTCATTGATATAAACATCTTGAATGCTTCATGAATGATTGCATTTAATGCTTAAGTGTTTGAAGGATTTGGAAATTGAATTGGATTATTTTCCATCATTAATTCACCCCCTCCTCTTAGTGGTTTGTACCTCTAAAAATTGGTATTATAGTAAGTCCTTTGGTAAAGGCTTGACAACTTGAAGGAGATGTAAGGTACAATATGGGTAGCAATCAAATGTAAGGTTTTTACACTAAGTAAGCATTGATGTTTAATAGATTAAATTATGATTTTTGGAGTGTGAGTATGAGGACCTACATCATGTCCCTAGGGTTTAAAACTTGGAAATATATTATGGATGGTTATTCTACACCTAACATTCCTCCATCCAGGCCTATAGATAAGAAGTTGTTTGAGAACAATTTTAAGGTAATGAATGCTATCACTTGTGGTCTTTTAAAGACTAAATAAACCAAGGTAATCCATTGCATATCTACTAAGGAAATGTGGGATAAATTGAAGACTATTTATTAAGGAGATTCAAAGGGTAAGTTGGAAAAGTTATAGACTCATCGAAGATATTTTGAGAGTCTTAAGATGAGGGAAGAAGATTATATGGCATCCTTTTTGTAGAGAGTTAATGAGATTGTGAACATCATCAGAGGTCTTGGAGAGAAACTTGAAGAAGATACTTTAATTCAAAAGGTATTAAGGTCTCTTTCTCTCAAGTTTGATTCTAAAGTATCTGCTATAGAAGAAAGTCATGATCTTACTCAGTTGAAGATGGATGAATTACATGGCATTCTTATTGCCTATGAGATGAGATTCGATGATGATAAACCACCAAGGAATGAATCAAAATTTAAGATAGAAATATAGCTAAAGAATAAGTTCCAAGGTAAAAAAATAAAGGGGGATGACATATATTATATTATGAAGATGAACTAATTGCTTTGTTTACAAGAAAATTGAAAATAGGGTCAAACAATTATAAGGGTAAACTACCCTTCAAATGCTTCAATTTTGGAGAATTAGGACATTTTACTAATAAGTTCCCTCATAAGCTAAAAAAAATATGATGAATAACATGATGATGGCCAAGATAAAGACTAAAAGATATACACATCTGATAAGAGGAAGAAGGGGTAAAAAAGGTTTGACAACAATAAGAAATACTTCAAGGACAAGAAGAGTCTCTACACCAAAGAAGATTATAATTCATCAAATAAGAGTGAAGATAGTGACTCAAAGTATGATCATGAAGATGATGGTCTTGTTGAAGATAAATCCCTCTTCATGGATGAGGAAGGAGGTTGCTCATATCAAAAGGAGTCTACTTGGAGTGTTTTAGATAATGATAAAGATGAGGTGGACTATGAGACTAAATTGATGAATGCTCTCAAAGATTTAAAGATTGAGAAGAAGATTAACAAGAAGATGAAGTCTCAAATCAAGGATTATGAAGATAAATTCAATGTATTTGAGCAAAAATGAATGAAGACACCAAGGATCATGAATATATAGTCAAGTATATCAGTTATCAATTGGAAATCCTATCTACAAGCCTGAAAGTTAAAGAAGATGAATGTTCAAGGTATGTAATTGAAAATGAGTCATTAAAAGCTAAGTTAGAGAAGACATTTAGTAAGATGCAATAATTTATGATATTTGAAAAGAGCTCAAGTTATCTAAACAAAATTATGAGTGATCAAAAACATGCAAGTGATAAAACTAGTTTTGGATACAAAGAACCAAAAAATGCAACTCAATATAAGATGAAGACTAATGTAAATCAGACCTTGAAGGTCAACAATTAGTCAAGGAATGAAGATGATGGTATAATGAGGAAAAATCAGAGTAGACAACCAAATGCCACGACGTATGCAAGTTTCAATGGTTAATTTTAAACATGTAATCAGTTTGGGCATAGAGCTAGAGAATGCAAGAGGCCTGTTAGAAATGAGTTTACATGGAACTATGATGGGGGACATTAATCAAAAGGTAAGTCTTCTTCAAAAGGAGTGGTTTATTTCAATTATCAAAAGAATGGACATGTTACAATATTTTTTTCTAATCAAGAAAGGTAGGATAAGCTTATTGTAAAAGGTATAGTGTGCTTTAATTATCAATAGAGAGGTCACACTGCTAGATTATGCAAGCAAAAGCCTACAAGACTGAATAGGTTTAATCAATATCCTAGAGTGCAAGGAAAAAGGAAAGTTATCTCATGGAAACCAAAGGTGGTAAGTGTGAGTCATGATGAGTTTACTTGTCCAATTAATCTATTTTCTATGGTGGAGAATGCTACAGAAGTTAGAGAGTGCCAAGAGTTCTCATTTTCTACTCATGTTGTGAATGAAGAGACCAAGCTTAAGGAGAAGACCAAGTTTCTATTTGAGGCTAGTTATGAGGTGTGTTTGGATTATAATGATAAAATTGTTGTGTGTGAGCAATTTTCAAACTTGGTTCCTATGTTGTCAAGGTTTGAAGGTGATGTTTTGTAATACAAAGAAGCTACTTCAATGATCAAGGTATGTCAAGATTCCATAGTTTCTCCAAATTTTGTATATCCTATCATAGAAGAGAAAGTGATTGATGTAGAAAAGGAACAAGTTGTCAAAGTTTGGACTAAGGAGAACAAGAGAAATAAATCTTATAGATATAAAAGGATTCTAGTGGTTATTGAGGAGATGTGGGTCACTCCTAGATTCAATTTGTTTTAAGAACATTATGGTGTAGAGGAGGTCTCTATCTATGCTTCTTAAGAGATTACTTTCAGTGGAGAAGCAAGTGTTATTGTGGTTTTCTTTAGAAGGTCCTAGAAGGAAAGAGATGAGTGTTTCCAGTTGGAGTTGGTGTGTCAAGATGGGAGAAGTGTTTTAATAAGGTCAAAATGATGTCATAAGGTGTTTATACTATATATACAATGTTTTCAGGATCATAATAGGTGTTTTTAGGTGGCATAATGAGATTGATGGAATTTCAAGAAGATTTTGGTGCTTATAAAGGTCTGTGCACTTCTTTGTGATGTGTTTTACGTAATCTTGTGTTTTGATGATCATGTTTATGCCTTTTAGAGGTTTTTGTGTGCACCTAGGTTTATCTTTCTTATTGTAGATCAAAGCCATGGTATGTGAAGTAAAGGTTACCAAAGGTGTGAAGGATAAAATATTGGTCTAAAAGTGTGTGATGGTTGCCTCTAGGTATGCAAGAAGTTTTAGAGGTGAGCATTAACCAAAGGAGGTTTGTTGACCTTGTTTGTTTTGAGATTCTAGAGTTTTGGGCTATGCTATAAAAATGGTTTGCCTTATGAGTTGAGGTCTAAGGATTATTAATAGGTTGAATGGGGAAAATAGGTTGTAAAATTAAGATTCACAAATATTTTAATGTTTGTGTTTTTAAAATTATTTAAGTTTTTGTCAAAATGGAGGCCTCATTGACTCCTAGATTTGAGAATAAAGTATGTTGCAAAAGAGGAGCTAGGTGATGAAAATTGGTGTGCTTAAGGGGGAATATGAGAGTGCTCTAGATATGAATTTTTAGGTCTTGAAAGTATGTATACTAAATTTTTTGGGCTATGCAAGTTCCAGGTAGGGCTACAAGGAGTCTAGACAGACCTAGTGTGAAAATTTGGTGTTTTTGCTTAGTTTCTCCAAAATATAAAGGCATTAGTGTTTCAAGGTGAGAACTTAAGTTGATTTATAACATGTTTCATATTTTATGAGTGGCATGAATTTTTATTGATGGTACTTGAGGTGGCTTGACAGAGAAAGCTAGTAAGCATATGTGTTGGTTCTTCATGTCATGTGAAGTTTTGAAGATGCTCAAGAGGTGAAATGGCTCAAAGATCTTAGGGGGAGTCCCTCTTATATGTTTCTTAGTGATTTTAATTAGATTTTAGGGATTTTTTGTATTCTTTATTCATTGGTTGTAGTGATTAGTTGAAGAGAGTGTTGGCATGTAGAAAGAGGAAGTTTTCAAGGTAAAGAAGATGTAAGCTCAAGGTAAGGGGGAGTTTATATCATATTTCTAAGGTGGTAGTATCTTGTTGGTAGTATTTTTATGTCTTTAGGATTATTTTGTGCCCACTTTATCATTATGTCCAAGGGGGAGAAGGTTTATATTATGAGAGTGCTTGAAGAGAGAGAAGGAAGTTGAGATGTATGATAGGTGTTGACATCAATGATAAAGGTCAAGATTTTTAAAGAGTTATCAGTGATATCATGGAGGCGTCAAGGTAAGTGTTGACCAAATTTGACCCTAAAAGTCAAATTGAGACCCTTATAGGTAAAAAAATTGAACTTTAGAGTTTTATAGGAGGTTTAATATTTTGTCATAGGGCATATCATAATCTATTTTATCTATTTTAATGTCATTTTAGCCTTGGTTTTAGTCTAATTAGTCAATATATCAGTTTGAGTCATTTTGAAGGTCATAAAAGAGTATTAAATGAGTTATTTAGCCTCCTTGAGAAATGTGAAGGTGTAAAAAGGTGATGTCATATCTCATGTGTCCTAAAAAGTCTTTAGTAACCATTACTAACTAAAAAGTGGTAGGTTATTTAGAAGAAAGAGTAGTTTACTTTAAAAAAGAAAGAGTTTGGCACTTGTACGATCCATGGGGGAGGGTAACATGTGGGAAAAGGCTATGTAATGTCCTTTTATCTTCCTATATCTTAATTACATGTTTGAAATTATTGAGAAGTGCAAATTTTGAGCTAAAACCATTCTTCTTTGTCTTCACCCTTTTAGACACACAAAACCAATCAACAAGTCTATACTTGGTATGACCAACAAGGGAGGTTTTAGGAAAATTAATCTTGTGGGTTTATTATACACTCATTCATCTTCCATTTGATGTTTGGTTACATAATAATGGTGACCTATGTTTTGTGAACCATTCCTAAGAAGTTGACATATTTAATTTGCTTGCTAATTTATGCACCCTATAGGTTTTGCCTTAGTTTGGACAAGTTTGTACAATATAATTGATGAGTTTGATTAAATATGATTTTGAACCCCTCTTCTAATGTTTTTCATGCCTGGTTTCATATTATTAGGTGGTTTTATGAGAAAATGATCTCAAGTTTGTAGACTACTGTCATTTGGGGTGATAGGCCCATTTACACCATTTTTAGATCTCCATGCTTTGATAATAGCTTTAGAGGGTTGTGTTTTATTCTTTAGGAAATTAGATGTTTAATTATTAAGTAATAAAGGTTTGAAAATATAGGTTTTTTCCAATTTGATCAACTTAATTCATATAGGAAAGAGAAGATAAAGAATGATTAACTTAGCTTATTTTGGGTTGAGACAAATGATGCAGAGTTTGGAAATTAGTATGTAAGGATGGAAGAATATCATAAATAGGACCTAAAACTCTATTTTTAAATTGGATAGGAGCACCAAACTCAAGACAAATTGCTACTTGGCATTGTAGTCCACTTTCAGTGCTGTTGTCCACTTACAACACTATTGTCTTGGTGGTCTGGCTTTCTTAGGTTCTACTTGGTAGCCTTATGACACCCTGTTAGTGAAATATTGAAGTCTAAGACTATTCAAAGCTCACTATGTGTTTGATTATATATTTAGTACCTATATTAGTATTCATACATAGAAATAATGAAGGAAATTAAAGCACAAAGGGGGGGAAAATGGGTTGTGGGAAGAATGATCGCATAATCAAGAACCCCTGCTATTCTGACTACTACCTACACTAAACCTCATGCCAAGGGTCTTGTATCTAATGTAGTTCTCCCTTACGGAATGTACATAATAAAAAAAAATAATTGATCCAAGAATGAATTTCATCTAGGTCCTTCTTTGATTAGGAATACAAATCTATGTGTGACATAGAGAAGCTGAGCTATACTATTGATTGATTTTATCAAGTCTCATGTGCCAAAATAGTAAATGTTAGATATAAAATGCCTTGTGTAGTCATTTATATAGGAGAATTGTTATTTTGAATTTGGGAGATTTTATTTTATTTGGCCAACATTTGTAAACTTAGACATGAAGCAAAGAAAAGGTGTAAGACTCATCCTATGGAAGAAGCTGACTATTGGGGCCAAAATTAGTCACCTTAGGTTTTCAGTGTTGTAGTCTTATTTGGGTGATATTGTCTAGGGGATGTGATACCTAGACCTAAAAGATGTTCTGAGGCCTAAAAAGGTTAGGTTTGAAATGCTACAGATGTTCTTGAATAAGCATAAAGATGTCCAGGGAATATAAAAAGACCAAGACAAGTCAAATGAGAGGACATGGCTAAATATGAATAAAAATTCATATTCTCCAGTCGGAGTCTCCTATGAAAGGACTATGAAAAGACATTATATGTGTGTTTTATTAACCAATTTAGGGTGTATATATTTACCCCCTTTTAATCTAGTGATGTAATGAAATGAAGTACTAGAATTAAAAAAAAAAAGAAGATGCTTACCTAAACTTACCTGAGTGAAGATAAGTGTGCAAAAGAAAAGGGTCCAACTTCCTAGCCAAGGAAGTGTATGAAGAACTAAAATAATGATAGGAGAAATAAGTAATCCCTTTAATATATGCCCCTTGTACTGAATCTAAATAAATATTAGATAAAGAAGGAATCCTTATAATAGATGCCCCCTATATTGAATTTGAATACTACTTGGATAAATAAGGAATCCCTATAGTAGATTCCCCCTATATTGAATTTGAATAATTTTAATTGGATTTGAGAAGTGCTAAAAGGTCCAAAACCAATTCCTATCCTCTATTCCACATAAACTCTTGGGTCTGAGTCTAAGTAATACTATGGACCAATCACTGTAGACAATCATATGGTCCAACCTGGTGACAACCTGAGTAATACCTAGGTGTAAACTAGAATGTTAGTAAATGTGTGAGAAGAATATGGTATGTTCTACCATCCTAATCTATATAATCCTATAAGATGGACATGAACACCTATGTCATGCCGCAAAATCTAGTATGTGAGTGATGTGTCTAGATAATATGGAAGTCTATATAACCATATGTGATATGATCTATCGTGTCATGTCCCATGTATAAAACTAGAGATCAAAATAATGTGCCATGTACTATGCCTATAATCTACTATTTGGTCTGTAATTATGTCATATTATATGAATCTATATGTGTGAGGTGTGTAATAATGTACATGCCCCCAAATTTGGTATCTGGATAGTCTATATATCTATAAATTGAAGGTGTACCCTTTGAATATCTTAAATAATGTTGAGTGACCTAATGTAATATGAATCATTATATAATCTTGACCAGTTTGTACTAAGTAATTCTAATAATCTAAATACTAGAGGTGTAAAAACTATGATGAATGACCCATGTAGTCTAAATCACTATATGTTTTAAATGATATAAGTTTTATCTAATAATTTGATTACTAGAGGTTTGAAAACCATGGTGTATCCATCTATGAGAGTAGATATATGTGCTGGATAAGTGTAGGAATAGGAATAGTAGGAATGATGTCCCCTTTTGGGGAGGGGGATGAGATCTATGATGGAGGAGGTTGAGGTAAAAGTGATGACTAGTGGTGGAATGTATAAGAACCAAGTTAGTATGTATTAAATTTATTGAGAGTCTAGTGTTGAATTGGTGGAATTGAATCACTAGGAGTGAAAGGTGTCTTTGATTGATTGTTTGAATAGGTTGGGTTGCTTGGATGTTTTGAATGAGTGTTGATTAGTGGGAACTAATTTGTATGTTTGGGTATTATAAATGTGTGTGAATATCATAGTAGGTAGATAACTTAGTGAAATAGTAGATATTGTGTGATGTTGAAGGTGTTGTCATTGCTATTCTAAGGATCAAAATGGTTTGTAAAATGAAGCTACAATGCTCTAGTTATGAGCAAAATAATGTTTTACTTTTGAATAGAATAGTTGGTTGATATAGGAATTTGGATTGAATTTGAGTTCATTTGTGCCAGTCACAAGTTTGAGATATTGGAGATTTGGAGTTCAAGATACCAAGGAGATGAGCACCTTCTGTGACACTTTTTAAGCAACTGGTAGCATAGATTAAGGCAAGTGGGGAGATTAGCCTAATGAGTAATCTGGTCATCTAATGTTTGCCTATTTAGAAGCTTGTTTTAGTCATTTTTTAGCTATTTTGAGTGGTTTAAGAGATGTTTTACTAGTTAAAACACTCCTATCATAGAGGCAACACTATTGTCCAAGGTTCAACACTATTGTTTAGGTTCCAACACTGTTGTCCAGTGTTAGTGTCCTTTTGCAGTGCTAATGTCTATTGTTGATGACTTTTGGAATTTCTAATTTGCTATTTACTATTGTATAATTTGGTAGTTTACTTGGCATGGCTAGTTAATGTATCTACTAATTTCTAGTTTGTTTTATAGGGTGAGGTGTAGATGAGAGAGTTCATTAGAGGCTAGGTTATGGAGACACTAAGGATGTTTCCATTGTCACCTAATGAGCATGTTGTGATGGATAGGGATAGATTAGGTCATGTATATGATCTGGGTACCATACAGTGGGATAGGTATTTAATTACCACCTTATGTGAGAGGTGGAGTGCTTATTATTGTACATTCTAGCTTCCTATTAGGAAGATTATTGTTACTTTAGAGGATTTATACTAGATTTTGCATTTACCAATTAGTTGGTAACATGTGACATTATATGATGATATGGGTGCAGATGCCATTAATCAAGCATCTACATACTTTGCTAGGGTGCCTATAGGAGTACATCATTGAGGCAATGATAGTGATTTACTTTTGGTAGTGATTGTGTAGTCAAGTGTTTCATGCTTATGGAAATGATTAACTATGTTGTTGGCCTCATTTGTTATAGTGGATGGTAGTGAATTTTTTATTGCCTATAAGATGCATAGGGTGGTTCACAGTATGGAGATGTATGGTAGAGTGTTCTCATAGGGTAGGACTGTGCTTTCCCACTTGTACAAGGATTTATATAGATTTACTCAAGAGGAATTGAGTGGTGGTGTGGGTGTGTCCACATTGTTACATTGGGCATATGAGCACATAGCATTTATGCAACCTATTGGGTTACCAAGGGTGAGCTGGGCATATCCATAGCCATTTGGTGAGTGATGGATGAGTGAGTTGTCTATTAGATCCCATAGGATAGATCACTATAAGAGGATTCTAGAAAGGTTTGTGGCCCATGATATCATATAGAGGCCATATAGAATATTCCTAAGATGGCCTAAGGATGGAGAGTAGCTATGGTATATTAAGGTCAGTTTTTTGCTACATGATCATTATCCTAGAGTTTATGAGCACTTTTAATATGAAAATGTGATGAGTTAGTTTAGAGTTTGATATGATTTTCCTCCTGTAACATGTGCATGGTTGAGGAGTGCATGAGCACCAGTGAGAGCAGAGGATCATGTGAGACCTATTGAGGTTGAGTTGGCACCTTTACTTATGGATACATAGGATGTTGTTATAGATGTTCCTAATGTTGATGACATGGGATGTATTGAGGGATATACTACATGGTGGGATAGGGAGTGGTGGGATCCATTATACCCCATGAATAGAATGGATGTTCCTGCATACAAAGATCTTGAGCCAATCCAGATGATAGGAGGTAGTCAAGAATTATATTTAAATTGCTTCTATGTTTGTGCTTGAGTTTGTATTTGGAAAGTACATATATAATGTAGTGTTATCCTTCTTATGTGTGTAGGTGGAGTGGAAGGTGATTAGGATGAGGCACCTACTAGGGTGGGGAGGGGAGATGAGGAGTTCTGGGAGACTATCATCGAGTCAACACTTCATGAGTTGACATGGCATGTTCTTAATAATACCATGGATGAGAGTTTGATAGAGAGAGATATAGTTATAGTTGGTGTATATGCTCATTTATTTGATTGGGCTACTATAGCTACAACTACATATGTTAGGGTAGTGGGAGAGAGGGATGAACTTAGAGTAGAGCTAAATAGGCATAGGATGGCTCCACCTAATTGTGGTGTGGTGAGAATGAAGATTATATATGACTATAGGGATCGTTAGTGATGATATGTATATTTACATGAGGAGCATGGTTGGTTGTTAGATTGGGATAGTCAGTGTAAGAGGCATTAATGAGCTTGAAGAGGTGTAGGATCATCAAGTACAAGACAAGATTATGGGACTATCACGAGAGGAGAGAGTGAGACTGAGAGTGAGGGCATAACCCCTATTCATAATTGATTATACCTTGATATGATGTATATGTTTTGAAAACTCTATGATATGCTTGGTAAATGGTACTTGGGATATGGGATTTGATGCTTTGATACATTTTTATGCTAGGCTTATTGATTTTGAATTGTAAGCATATGTAAGCAAAAATTTGTTTGTTTGTGGTAATTGGTAAACTTATTTGGATGAATTTGATTTGGTTTTTGAGATTGATAAAGTAATTGGATAAATTTGAGTAAGATTTGAATATGTTTGATTTGGTTTGATTGGTAAAGTAATTGGATAAGTTGAGTTGGTAAGATCTAGATTTTGATAGGTTGGTATTTGGATAGGATAATTATTGAGAATTAGGAATCATAGTTGTTAGTAAGATGATGTAAGATAACACTATGTGTGTATTAATTCCCCAAGAGTGGCTCAAGAATATAAAGGGTAGCTAGACCTTTAGCTCCATCATTGCCCTACTAAGTGAAACTATGAACTGATGCTAAATTTAATATATTTTGTATCACACTATGCTATATCATTATCTAAACCCTATCGACCACATGAACAAGTTCCCATACCATTAATTCTATATAGGAATGTGCTTTGTAGCTGATACTATCTACTATGAAGAATGCTTATCTATCTATAACCAAATACCCTGTGACCTCTACTATGATGTATATGAATGAGCAATATGTTGAGATGGAGATAAAACCTGTGTTGAAGGCTCATTTAATCTTAATCATAACAAATTGTTACATGAGATAGGACCCTAAAAAATTGGATGTAATGAATATCTCTCTAGAATAGTAATTTATAATGTGGGTTTAACTAATATTAATCATAATGGATTAATACATGAGATAGGACCCTAAAAACTTAGTTGTAATGAATATCTCTCTAGAGCAATACTCTACTGTGGTGCCTGTGACTCTATTGGATATGTATATGGAATTGCACTATGTATACCATGGACTCCATTGCTATTTGTGTGATGCTTTTGATGCACTAGTTTCCAAACTTTTTGAATAATTTGAATAGGAGATCTCCTAAGAGATTCTGTCCTAAAACCTGCATTGTACTCATGATGAGTGACTGATGATTCCTATAAAGGAATTTCCTAGGATGACTTAGTCATGGAGGAATGAGGCCTAGGGTTCCATAATGGAGGAGATATCTATGTCCCCTATGTGAATGCAATAATGCCTTGATCAACACATCTATTAATGTACTATTTGAGTCCATAATAATTGTCATCATTATGTCCATGGATATGATGATAATTACAAAAGAGTTGATGTGGCTATCTATGTAAGAGATGTGAATCTCATCGATGAATAGAAGGTAATGTGATTAAAATCCTATCTAGTAGTGCTAATAATATGATAGATGGGATATCCCACTTTGAATACAATTATAGTGGTACTTTACTATTATTCTCTTTAGTGCATACTATAGGTTGTGTTATCAAAAATTTCTCTCTATTCTTGATTGGTTGCTTTTCTGGTTATGGTCTCCTATCTTATCTAGGACATGGTGGTAGGAGCTATATTTGAAGATGTTAATGTGAATTATAGAGTGATCCGATCAATTGAATCTACCTTAATTAATCCCAATTTATTTTCTAAAGTTATAACTATGTAACACAAATGTTTGAAACAAGACTCTATCTAATATAGTAGATGATCGAGGAGAGGTTAGTGAATGCCTTTGATAAATACATGCCAAATCTCTAGATCTACTAGTTTGTATATCAATCTTAACAAATGAGCCTTGAATCTTAAGATATACTCACTAATTGGCTTTAAAATTTTTTGATGTAGTGTGGTAAGTTTCTCATATGTAATATGAGAGCCCATGTTGACAATGTAGTTTTTGGTAAATGCCTCTTCTAAGTCATCATATGTGTGCAATGAAACGATAGGGAGTAGATGAAAGAACCAATTCTATGCTTTCCCCACTAATGTCTAATAAAATAACTTGAGTAGAATCAAAGGACTTTCATGAGGTGGAAAAGCCTTTTGAAATCCCTAAAGATGTGTAAATGGATCTCCAGTTCCATCAAAGTGAAGTAATTATTGTGTCTAGAAATGCTTAGGTAATGTAACTTTTATGAATGTCTTTGGAACAGGGTTACCATGTAGATCATTGGCATCCATCCAAGATTTATAAGTTTTGTTTTCCGAGTTAAGGAGATGTACTTGGTGTTTAAGTTTAACAACTACATGCATCAAAGAGATGATCTCTTGGGATGGTACATTAGTATCTTGAAGTGGTTCATTTAATCATTGAATTTTATTATTAATTTTAACCATGGGAATGCTACATTTAACAAGTGGATCATAAAGAGGGGGTGTGCTCACTTGAACCATAGGAGTAATGGTAGTTTGGACCTTACTAGAGGGATGTGGGCTACCATTCTCTTTAAGTGAGGAGTGAGAGATGGGTTCTACTATAGTGAGTGGTGGTTTAGGAGATTCATTGGTATCTTCATGTTTTAGTGAATTGTATACTAATTTATTAGAAGATGTGATATTGAAATTAACATGTGCATTTTAAGAGATAAAATAATTCATAGAAGTAGAAGCAATATTTTGACATACATGAGATTTGAGAGGAGTGAGAGAAGGGTTAGAAGCATGAGATGCATTTTATTCTTCACTATATGCATAGTAGTCATCATTATTGCATGAATTGTCACATTATGAATTGTGTTCATTTGAAATAGTATAATTTGAGGTATCATTTTCGTATTCACTTTCAATCTCATATTCATTTACATGTTCACTATCATAGTCATTATCACTTCCATCAATGCTAGGGAGAGGTGTAAGAGAAAGAGTTAATTTGTTTCTAATATTCAATAAGTTATCATTGGAATTTAGAATATCATGTGTATCTATGCTATCTATGGAGGGGTATATGCACTTTCTTCATTTTAAACGTGAGAAGGAAGAGTAGAAGAGTTATAATTTAAACATTATTTTGAGAGAGTAGAGTTAAGAACACATAATGCATCATTTCAACTATGCTTTGGTAATTTGGTTCTATTGCATTTATATTTTTGTATTTTGAACATATCAATAGCAAAAGGGAGAGAGAGATTATGTTCATATTGAAGCAAATCATCACCAATAAGAGGTTAACTTGAAAGTGAATGACTAATTTATGCATTTGGTGCATTGTGCCAAGGAGAATGAGGTGAGAAGTATCTTTCCCATTTATAAAAATTATTTTCATTAGAATAAATAATAAAAGATATGGGTTTAAGAGAAAAATATTTATCTATTTGTGATTCACCCTCATCATTACATACACCATTATATCCTTCATTACAATAATAGTCAATATCTTTGCTATAAATGAAATCATTTTATATAGTTTTAGCTAATGTGCAATTTTGAAAAATTTTCCAATCATTGTCATAAGTGTAAGAAAATTCGGGAAATTTATCTAAGGGATGAGAAGAAGGAATTGCCTTTGTGGCCATTTTATCACCAAAGAGAATTTTGAAAAGTACTATGAAGCAAATAAATACACAAAGAACTACTAACATTGAATTTTGAAAATTACTTTTGAATGCCCAAACAATTTTTAATAAATTCAAATTATTTTTTAAAAAATTGTAAGGGAGGGAAATTTGAGGTTTTAGGACCTAGTTTGGAAGTCTAGGATTTTTAGTTAGGTTTTTAGAATTTTAAAAATTTATGCAATAATTTTAAATTCTAAAAATTGTTGGAAATAGGATAAATGCACAAAAATTTATACAAAATTTAGAATTTTGGATTTTAAATTTTTGCACAAGAAACTACTAATTTTGAAATAATTTTTGATAAGGTAATTGATTTGTAAAAATTCCAAAACAGTTTTCTAAAATTAGCAAGGAGGCAAGGCTTGTTGTTTGATGACCTAGTTTTGAAATCTAGGGTTTTGAATGAATTGTTTTCAAAATTAGTGTAATAATTTGAAAAAATTTAGGAATTTTTTTTAGAATTTTGCTTGAAAAATTTAAGAAAAATCAAAAAATATTTCTAAAATTAGCAACGTATTTTTCCTAGTGTTTGTATGCAAAAAGGACCAAGTATGTGCAAACTAGGGGTTGAACAAAATATGTGATATTTTTTGATTAATTGGTAAATTTTTTATTTTTAAATTATGAAAAATTAGGAAACTATGGAAAAAAATTATAAATAATTATCCCTCAGGTTTCTAGGGTCTTTTTTGCAAAAAATCAATGTAAGTCAGGTTCACCAAATGTTTATTCTTTAGGAAATTATATGTTTAATTCACAAGTAATAAAGGTCTGGAATAAAGGGAGAATTTTGGTTTGATGTAGTTAAATATAAGTCTTTTCCAATTTGATCAACTTAATTCACATAGGAAATAAAAGACAAAGAAAGATTAACTTAGCTTATTCTAGGCTAAAATAGATGATGCAAAGTTTGGAAATTATTGTGCAGGGATGGTAGACTATCATAAACAAAACCTAAAACTCTTTTTCTAGATTAGACAGGAGCACCAAACTCAAGACACCCTACTAATTGGTGTTATATTCCAATTTTAGTTCTATTTTCCACTTCTAGTGCTGTTACCCTAGTGGTCTAGCTTTTCTAGGTTCTACTTGGCAGCCCTGTGACACCTTGTTAGTGAAATATTAAAGTTTGGGACTGTGTGGAGCTCACTATGTCTTATCTTCTATATTTATTACCTATATTAACTTTTGTACATAAAAACAATAAAGGAAATCAAATCACATTTGGAAAAAAAAGGGTTGTGGGAAGAATGATCGCATAATCAAGAACCCCTACTATTCTGACTGCTACCTATATTAACCTTCATGCCAAGGGTCTTAGATGCGATGTAGTTCTCCCTTAGGGAATGTGCATAATCAACATGCACAATTGATATAAGAATAAGTTTCACCTAGGCACTTCCTTGATCAAGCATACAAATTTATGTGATGTAGAGAAGCTTAGCTATACTATTGATTAATTTTATTAATTCTCATGTGCTAAAATAGTAATTGCTAGATATAAAATGCCTTGTGTAGTCCTTTATATAAGAGACTCATTATTTTTAATTTGGGAGATTTTATTTCATTTGGTAAACATTGGAAAACTTATACAAAAAACAAAGAAAAGGTGTAAGAATCATCTTATGGAAGAAGCTGATTGCTGGGGCCAAAATTGGGCTTAGATAATAGCACTAGAAATAAGACACCCTGGCTTTTCAGCACTGTAGTCTTATTTGGGCACTATTGTCTAAGGGATGTGGGACATGAGGGGATGGGATTGGACCTAAAATATGTTATTAGGCCTAAAAGGGTTAAGTCTAGAATGCTATGGATGTTTGGGAATAAGCATAAATATGTCTAGGGAATCTACAAAGACCAAGACAAGTCAAATGAGAGGACATGGCTAAATGTGAATAAAAGCTCATATTCTCTAGTTAGAGTCTCCTACAAAAGGAATGTGAAAATACATAATATGTGTGTTTGCTTGACTAATTTAGGGTGTATACAGGTTGTGATAGGTCCTTTTCCATGTTGTTAATGTGCTATTTATTCCATTTACATTTTAAACTCATTTTGCAAAGCAACATTCCATGAGGTTACAGTTCATTAGATACACAATCAACCCCTATCTCCTCCTCCCTCTTAGTCATGACTTGTAAAGGTTATTAGAACATCCTTAGAAATGTGATGAAGGTTCAAAATATGTGGTATATCCTCTTGGAACATGAAATAGTGAATTGAGATTTTAAATGGTAAAGAAAATGCTATGGCAATCATACTCAGTCACATATATAGTTAGTCCACCAAAGAAAATGCACCTAAAAGTGCTCTCATGGAGGAATTCACGTTGAATAGAAGGTATTGACACTTGTTTCATATCATTTAGAATATTAAGAGTCCATTTACAATTATTGAAATGGGTTTACAACTCATTAAAGGACTATATCTCTTTCTCACTACCTACAATTCTGTATTTACTACCTATATTAGAAAATATCCACCTACAGGTAGTACTATAAAGAGCTAAATTATCACATAGGAGATTGGAGTATGTTGAAACTTTCCTTTAAGACCTAGCATGGTGAATATACCCTATCATACATGAATATTATGTTAAGTGGTATGTGAGGAGTGAAGAACCATTCAATGACCCAATGACTGTGTTTAGGGAGATTTTCCCCAAAAGTGCAAAATAGAGCACCTAGGCCATTCTGGTAGGGTCATATGGCAAGGTTGTCAATGGATTTTATGCATCATAATATGCTTGAATTTTAGCCCCTACATGGGACAAAATCCATGCAAATTTTGGAGAATAAATGACTAAGTGAGGATGGTGGTTAGAAGGTCTAAATTTGTATTTTCATGCACTAATTTCAAGTAGTGATCACCTATAGTTTTGAACCCAAGGAAACCTTTTTCACCTAAGTTTGTAGTATTAGGACATACCTTCACATTTGGATGGTACTAGATGGTTGAAAAGAATATTCATGATCTAAATATCATTAAAATATAAATATATACTAATTATTGACTAAAAATCTACCTACAGGTCCCCTTTTCATCACAAATATAACCCTACAGGCTAGCTATAGAGTTAACATGAAGATTGAGTTAAATATATTTGATGATGGACCTCCCTCTAAGAATATAATGAATGAGTGTATCCATATAATGGTTTAAAGAAATTAAAGGAGGATAATTAAATGTTTTCAAAGTCTAAACTATGAAAAGTAACCTATAGGCCCCTCTAAAGTAAAAAACTCAATCAATCGTAACTGTGATAGATAATGAGCAAATTTGGGGATTTTGAGTGTGGGAAGTGCATAAGGGTGAAAAAAAGGTTTAAAAAAATGTAAAATGATATTATGAGATCATAAATGGTCATATAATAATTTTATTTAGTCTATAACTATGTAGGACACCTACTGGTATAATACCATGAGGTAAGACATAGTCAAGAGTTAAAACTCAATTTTGACTGAGCAAGGAGTATCAAGGGTATGTAGTAAGTTGGAATGATAAATAAGTTTATAAAATATCCACCATGGTGTTTATACCTTTAAAATTATCTCACTAATTATTATAATTCACAATAAATAACTCAAACCAAACAATACATACTTTTAAGGAACCCTGCACAGTTTGCCTCTTCTAGGAGTCTGTCTTAGAGATATAAAGAGTTAGGAGGTATATTGATAAGAAAAATAGTTGAAAATTGGTAAAAATACTCTTTAGGTCTTGAATAATCTCATAAAAAATCAAAATTTTTATTAAATAGGGGAAGTACCCTATATTTTGTCTTAGATAGAGGGTACTTCCCTTTATGCACAAACTATTAGGTTTTGGAGAGCAAGATGAAAGGGTAGACCATGAGCTATTTTAAAATTTAAAATAGGTGTATGAATTTATATGAAACATATAAAAAACATGTAAACCATGGATAAGAGGGAAAAAAATAGGATGGTTTGGATGGCTAAGTTTGCAAGTAGCCCTATTAGGTAGGTTTGGACCTATAGCCCAAATGAAAGGTCACTTTCACTTAAAAATTTGACAGAGAATTCCAATATATTTGAGATTATTCATAGGAAAATATAAGAGGTTATAAAGTTTTTAAAATATAGATAAGTTGTAGGGGAATCCACTTTTGTCTCAAGTCAACTTCAAACCTATAAAAAAATGAAAAAAGAGCTCGATAGGCTAAATTGAAGTGCTTACATCTCCTTGAAGGCTATGCATGGAGGTAAAATATGTTTGAAGAAGTTGATAGGGCCTTGAAGATAAAATTAGTTTAATTTTTTTGGAAACTTTAACATCAAATTTGCATGAACAAACCTTAAGAGTTTAAAATACTCAAAACCTTCACAAACCTTGGTTAAATACCTAATGGAGGAAATGAGGATGGGAAGATACTTTAATGGACTAGTTAGCCCAAAATTATGATTAGAGGTTGTATAAGACTTATTTAGGCTCCCTAAAATTAGGATTAGTTGTATAAAATATATATGGATAGGGTATAGAGCTACTTCTTTTGATTATTTTATGCATTGTGTAGGTTATAGAGATGTTCAAGAGATGAAATCAAGTTGAGAGGAATATAAAGGCTTTTAATAACTCAATATAGTAATTTAATGCCTTGAAAAAACTTATAAGTGTTCTAAAAAGAGCTCTCATCTAAACCAGTCAAAACTAGCGTAGTGAGCAAGATGGTGAGAAGTGTGAAAACTACAAGTGAGAGCCTTTTTAAGGTGTGTTTGATGCCTATAATACCATGAAGGGTATTAAAACATGTAATCCACTAATTTTTATATATTTTAATGGAAAAATAAAACCAAATTTGAATCCAAGTGTGCAAGGTGTGTGAAAGAGGAGTTTCTTTGACTGTAGGCAGTGATGGCTCACTTCCAAAAGTTTTTAGATGACTAGGAATGCAACCAATGCATGGAGAGGAATTTATGAAATAATTTTATCTTAGTCCAATCATTAGACCTATCCATAATTTTTTTTAGACATTAAAACATGGATAAATCATGAAGGTAGATTTATGAGCTAGTAAAGGGAATTTCATACCACTTTTCATGAGTTTCATGATTTGGGAAGACACTTGTCTCTTTTGACCTTGAATGGTCTATTTCACATCCTATTTTCATGCACATTAACTCATTTTATTAGCTTTAAAAGTGTCCTTATGACCTTTAGACTTATTTCTTCTCCTCTTTCTCATGTTCTATAAGAACTAGCCATTTTGGCCTTTGTAAATCATGCTCCACCTTAGTATGGAGAATCCCTTCTCATTTGCATACCATGGATCAATAAAGACAAATTATTTTTACCTATTTTATGATTATTCATAGTATGTTTACTTTAATGATTGATTTTACTTAGTGATGACTTGTTATTTCATTAGCATTGTTATTTCATTCTCTCACCTATTTGTAGTTAGAAATCTTCTTCTTGTAGGTCATGTGAAGTGTTATATTAATGTGTCAAGGTTGAGTGAGTTAGTATATTAAAATAGTGCCATCCTAGGCCTTTTAATCCTCTTAGCCTAAACATTTATCAGAACCTCATAATAAAATATTGATGTGAGGAGATGTAGATTAGAGAAGTGTATATTTGGTTAGTCCCTTATTCTCATGTGTAACATGTAGCTGGTTGATAGTCATCAAATAATTTGGTGTATCAAATCATTTAGGATAGATTTTAGTCTTCTCTCCCTTTTCCCTCACAAAGTTTAGTGTAGTAGTGATTTACAAGTGGAAGGGAGCTAGCCCTATTTAGATATTCACCTCACTTGTAGGCTACCCACAACCTATATGTGTTTCAATTATGGCACTTAGATGAGGAAAACTCAAAAATCTCCTCAAAGTGTGCAAACACAAGTGATAATAATAAGTAGATGAAGTGTCTTGAGAGTCTAAAAGTCAATGACAAAGTGTCTAGTGTGCTTGTCCTAGTATGCTTGAAGTAAGCTTGGTTGATTTTCAATTTTAGAATGATTAGGAATGGGTCTAAAATATTGAGCATGTGTGAGGGGTCCTATCAGAGGTTAAGGATGATTAGAGAGATTGTGGAAGTACATGGTGTTTATCTAGTTATTCATTCTACTCATCTTGACATAGTTGGTTTTATAACAAAAAAATTAGAGTAGGTAATGTGCTGACATCAGCATTACCACATATGGATGAGTTAGGGGGAGTTGGTCATAAGGATGTGATCATATTAGTACCAATTTATTATGGTCCAAGTTTTAGGTCATTCATTTAAGTGGAGACAAATATATAACTATGTAAAGTTGGTTTCTTAGGTAGTTGCAATGTTTTTCCAAACCATCACTACATGTCATGCATATATGAATGATCCAAAAAAATTGTATATTTATTATAGGTACTTATAAATTCAATAGTGTTTAAATGTTTTCATAGTAATGTTGTCTATAATGTCAAGAATATATCTTGAAAGTTTAGAGTCTTGAAGTGATTTAGTTATAAAGCTTCAAAGTTGCTCTAGCAGACTATGATGGGAAAGAGACCATCAAGTTTAACCATGTTGAAGTATGAGGTCATTGGTATAGAAGATACAATAGTGAGCACTTAATTATAAATATTGATAAAAATAGTGAACATAAAAGTCAACATGTCAAACATTACACATATAGGTGATAAGTGTCACAAGCTTACTAGTCTGATAGAAGATCAACAATGAGCAACAGTTCATGTTGATGAAGATCAATGGTGAGGGATAAGTCAAATATTCAATAATGCACATGAGACTAACAAGTGGAAAAAGTGCATGGACTATCAGTAAAGTGCTCAAAAGGAATGTGAAGATTCCTAGTGTCATAATCTTTGGAGTTTTTATCAAAATATAATGGTGAGAACTACAAGATAAAGACTTGGTTAATCCATAAAGATCGATGGTGCATATTTGGTCAATATTGCAAGGGTGCATGAGATGAGATTAACATGTTCAAGGTTTAAAATTTGGAGAGTGGAGTAATACAAGTTAAAGTTAGAGATACTTTTAAATAAGATCAATGGTGTGAGTTAAGTGATCTAAGAAAAGAACATGAGATGTGTTCTAAGTGACTGAGGTTTAACTATGACTATTTGGATTTAAATATTTGAATTTAATGAAAGAAAGACCGGTGATTGATTTTTGAGCCATAAATTTTGATCTATGCATAATTTGATGTTATAGTAAAAATAAAAGTTGTAGAGGACTTCAAGATGCATATAAAAATATTCATTTTAATGTCTAAATGTTTATATAATCAAATTTATTGAGATTTAAAGTTGACTGTGTGTTCATTCATGCTCTGAAAGTAACTTGAAAAGAGTAATAAATTTATTCTTGATGGTATTTTTGATGTTTCAAGATAAGCTACATGTCAGAGAGTTTTTTATACTCTGTAATGACCATCTATGTGGATTATTAAAGTTTGATCAATCATATTCAGTATGATCAAAGGATTAGAAGGTGATTGTGTGTTTGTTCATGGTGGCTATGTACAAAAATTATTATTTTAGTGAATTTAGATTTAATATAAGGATGTTGTGATGGTTTTTATCACTTAAATAATACTTATAGATTGTGTGGCATGGGCCCATATATTTTAAAGTTTTTTAATGTTATTATTTTTCTTGAAGAAGTGTCAAAGAGGTGAATGGGTCTTTATAAGACCTAAAAGGTGAATTAGGCCTATTTGAAAGAGGGTGATACTTAAAGGTGACCCATGTAGATGCCTTAAAGTGTGAAGGCATGTGTTTTGGTTGATAAAAAATGTTGTGAACATTATATTCATAATGAATCTATACAAGTTGAAATCAAAGGTGCTGATTTCTAGACTTGATAGAAGGGGTAAGAGACCTAATAGAAGAAGGGTGTGTGAGAGTTGTGGAATGAAGGAAAGGGTGTGTGTCTAGTGGATGGGTTATAGAGTAGAGTAGGTTGATGACTGTGTATATGACCTATAATTAATATTTTTGATGTTAAAGATAGTGCTCTTATATGTTTGAAGATTAAAGATAAACAAAGGATAGATGATGTATGTGTGAGCTTGATGGTTAATTTGAGAGGTATATTAGAGTGTGGAACATATAGTGTACAAAGTTGAAGAGATTTGATACACATTATATCTCTATCAGATTAGCAGGCAATTAGTGATTAAGAGATGTTCTTTTCATAGATGTTGGGAGGGTGCTCAACATCTAGGTTATAAGGACTTGACCAAAAGGTGGTTAGAAGGAATTGATCATCTTAGGGTAGGTGATCCTTATGAAATAGGTGTTCACTAAAGCAAGTCAAAAAGAATTGACTAATAGATGGTCAGAAAGACTTGATCATCTTTGGGGTAGGTGATCCTTGTGAAACAAGTCTTTTTCTAAATTTTAGTCAGAAAGACTTAAAAAATCTCATCTTTGTGATCATCTTATAGTATAAATAGTCCATGTGTTTTCAAGTTTGAGAGTGGGTTTTATTCCCCAAAATGGTTTCCCACATAGATCTTGTGTTGTGTATGATCTTGTATTATCTATTTTTCATTAATATAAACATCTTAAATGCTTCATGAATAATTGTATTGAATGCTTAAGTGTTTAAAGGATTTGGAATTTAAATTGGATTGTTTTCCATCATTGATTCACCCCCCTCTCATTGGTTTATATATTTAATAAATAGGAGTATTATTTTCAAAAAATTAAAGGGGTATGAAAAATAGGCATAACACTAATGACCTTGTTAGTCAGTTTTGAATAATGAAATTGAGTAGCAATTAAATTGCATATTGTAATAACATAATCTTGAGAGTGTGATTCATGTAAATCATTTTTCAAGAAGCTATACATGAACCGCTTTATAATGAATTTCAGTAAGGAATGAAATATTCAGCTAGTGTGGCACGAAGAAAGGGAATGATATAATAGGGAAGTTTAGGATGGATCCATAAACAAACATAAATACCTCCAATACAATATCTAAAAATAAAGAATGACTTTTATAACTAGTTATAACTTAGCATATATAATTCATGTATAAAAAAATTGAGTTTATAAAGAATAACATCTTTAAAATAACTGATACTTATAGTTGTATTACAACATCTTTGCATTCTTCCTTCATAACTTAAAACTTCATCTAGTTGAAACACTTGTTGATATTTCAAAGTAAAATTTAAACAATAGCAAGAAGAAAACACACAAACAAAACTAGAAATGATAAAAGACAAAAAAGAAAAGAAGCACAAAATCAAAAAGAAAAAAAAGAAACAAACAAATTTGAAATTTTTTTTATTATGAAACAATTTTAAATGATGGTCATTAACTGAGTAACGTAACCAATTCCCATCTAGATCTTTCAAATAAAAAGCATTATTACAAATTATAGTTGTAACTCGATAAATAAAAATCCATAATAAATCAAATTTATGATGTTTATTAGGATATTCATGAGTTTTGTCCCAATATAAAATTAGATCACCAACTTTAAAATTTTTATTATAAACTTTTTTATCAATTTTTTTTAAAAATTTTTGTTCAACATTTTCTAATTTTTACAATGCTATTGCTTTTGATTCATCAAGAGCTATTAGATCATGTAATCTTTATTTAATCAAATTCGTATCTTCAATAATATATTGTAAAATAATTCTAGTTGAATAAATCTAAAGTTCTACTAGTAAGATGGTCTCAAATCTATATACTAACATGAAAAGTAAATAACCAGTTGTTACTTTGAAAATAGTTCTATCAACCCATAAAGCTTCAAAAATTTTAAGATTTTAATTTAATTTATTTTGACAAACTAATTTCTTCACAATTGAAATCTGATTTTTATTTGTTGACTTAGATTGACCATTACCCTGAGGGTAATATTTAGAAGAATGACTAGATATAATAAAATATTTTTCCAAAAATTTAATAAATTCATTCAAAATAAACTGAAGTCTATTATCATAAATTATTTCATAAGGAATTTCAAATCTAGATAAAATCTAATTTTCTAAAAACAAAATTACTTCACTTATTATTGAACTTTCAAGTGCTTTGGTCTTAGGCCACTTAGTGAAATAATCTATTGTTGTTAATATATATCTATGACCAGTTAATGAAGGAGGATGTATATTTGAAATAAATCAATTCCCCATTTTTTAAATGGGTTTTCAGGTATAATAGGATTCAAAGGCATTGTAGGCAACTTATATCTAACAATAAACAATTGACATAGCATACAAGAACAAACTAACTTATAAGCATATTAAAATAGTGTAGGCCAATAAAAACCTGCTCATAAGATCTTATAAGTAGTGTTTTTTCAGCATAATGTCTGCCATAATTTCCTTCATGATAGCCTCTACAAAATTTTTGAGTTTGGTTATGTGTAAGGTATCTTAATAAAACTCCATCTCTATTTCGATAAAACAAAAAAAAATTATAATAAACAAAAATTTAAAGATCTAGCCATAAGAAATGTCTTTACTTCTTATCAAAAGTATTAAGACAAAATTGATTTAAAAAATAAAAGATTATGTCATGATACCAGTCATCTTTAGCCAACATACAATCCCATTCATTCATTTCAAGATCAATCTTAAAGTTTTTAGAAAAATAAGATATTTTCATGATCTTAAAATAAGGTTTTGCATTAAAATTATCATCAACTAACAAGACTAAAATATTTATATTTGAAAAATTATTTTTAGCTAAATGTTTTCCCAAGTTATTATCTTTAATTATTTTTGAAGTTTTGAATTCAAGATCAAACTCTTGAATTCATAATATCCATTTTGATAGCCTTGAATGGCTAGTTGTTTCAAAAGGTAAGATAAAATAGGTATATTATATCACACTAATAATTATTTCCTATTAATAAATAATGAAATTTAATTAAAGAGTAAACTAATGAGAAAACAAATTTTTCAATAAGAGGATACCTAGTTTTAGCATCTTTTGAAATTTGATTCATATAACCAATTGAATTTTCATCCTTATTTTCAAATTCTTGAGTGATAACAATTCTAATTATTTTTTCAGTACCATTAACATAAATGCTAAATTATTTATTTAAATCTGGTTTAACAAAAATTAGAGCACTTACAATGACATTTTTAACATTATTGAATTCTAAATCAACACCTTAATCCCAAGTATAATTTTTCATCTATTAAGAAATAATTGCAAAGGATTAGACTTATCAACAAAATATGATATGAATTTTCTAACAAAGTTAATTTGACCAAAGAAAGATTGTAAACTAGATTGATTTTTACGAGGAGGTAATTCTTTAATGGCTTTAATACATTTAGGATCTATGAAAATGCCATTTTAAAAAATGATATGTACTAATAACTTACCTTCAATAACACTCAAAAATATTTTTTTTAGATTCAAATAAATATCGTATTTCCTACATCTTGTGAAAACTTCACAAATATGATCTAAATATTTCTTTCATCTTTTTGAATGAATAGTGAGATCATCAAAATAGACCTGAATAATAATGCCAATCAAGTCATTAAAATCAACATGCATATCTCTTTAAAAATTAGATCTTGTATTCATTAATCCAAATAAAATTTTATTATAACTAAAGGTCCCTCTATGAGTATTAAAAGTAGTTTTATATCTATCTTCAAGATTAATAAAAAATTGATTATAACTAGAAAATTCATCTAATAATGACATCATTTTTTATCCTAAAACTTGTTGCAAAATTTGATCTATACTTGGTAGAGGAATATTATCTTTAATGCTAACTTTTTAAAAGTCCCTAAAATCAACACACAATCTAATATCACCATTTTTATTTCTAACTAGCACTAAATTAGCTATCCATTCAAAATATTTTATAGGAAAAATGACACCAGCATCAATCATTTTATCTAAGTCTTTGTTAATGGTGTCTTCTAACAAAGGGAAAATTCTTCATATTTTTGTCTTATAGGTTTAATATTAGGTTTTATAGGTATATCATGTTTAATAATATTAGTATCATAACTTTTAATATCTTTGTATGACCAAGCAAATATATCAATAAATTATTTGAATAATTTAATGAATTCTACTTTCTCACTTTTAGTAACTAAATTTCTACGTACATATATTTAGGATCCTCTTCTATACCTAAGTTGATAGGAATAGTTTCACCTATAATTCTTCTAGAAGGTTTTTTCATTCTAAAATTTTTGGGCTGATCATTAGGTGTAAACATAGATTCTAAACTTACTAAATTAACAGACAATTTATTAGTACTTAATTATAAATAATCTCCATAATTTAGTAAATAATCATCATGATTAAATTAATTAAATTTAATAAAAGAATTTGTGTTTATCACAACTAAAAATAAGCCAACTATCATTCAAATCAACAATTTTAAGTCAAAAAAATATTAGAAAAAGAGAAGTCTGTAATTGATTCACTTTTACTTAGAATTGGATTAGATGTAAAACTAACAAGCGTATTAGCTCTATTGTTATATTCTCTAAGTATGTGAGTGATATTTAAAGATTCAAAATGTTAAAGGAAAGACCAAATATTTTGAGTATAATGATAGAGATGAGTTTGATTAGTTTTATTAATTTTTTAAATTTGCCTAATAACTAATTCAGAATTTCCAAAGACTTTTAAATATTTAATATTAAATTTAATAGATTTTTCCAAACCTAAACATAATGTTTCAAATTCTATTGTATTTTTAGTGTTTTCAAAATATAATTTGTAAGAATAATGAAATATCTTACTAGAAATAGATATTAAACAAATTCCATCACAATTTTCTTATTGAGAACAAGCTCCATCAAAATATAGTGACTATAAAATATTTTTCTCAAAGAATTTTTTATGCTCATACTTTGGTTCATCTAAATTCAATAATTAAAGAAGTAAATGATTCTATAAATGTACTAGATCAATCTTATCTTTTTGTAAAATCAATCTCATTACTAATGGGAACCCATGTAATATCTTTTACATCAAAATAATTAATTTTTTTTAATCAATCTCTTCCTAATAACATAGCATAATTATCAGGAATGTCTAAAATTTAGACATATCTAATTATTTCATCTTAAGTAATTTTAATGACTATGTATCAAAATTTACCACAAATCTTAGTTTGTCTATAATCAAATCTGGTAAGTTTTCTATTGTCAATTTCATAAAAAATATCTAATTGATTTGAAATAAATTTAGGCATTATATTCTATGAAGCACCCATATCTAAGATACAATTATGGATTACCTTATCAACAATTTTGACCAAAATATAAAAAATAGATATAATATCTATAGAAGGATCATAATTTTGAGCAGAAATAGATGATTATTCATTATCATTTTCTTTTTGTAAGCCTACATCATTTTTAAGACTCTTAACTTCATTAATTTTATCAAGTTGTTCTAGAAGTCTAGCTGCTTGTAATAATGAGAATCCATCTTTAATTTTAGACACATCATCAATCATATTATAAGTTTTAGCATCAGTTTATTTAAAATTATTAGGCTTATAATGCTGACATTGACTATAATTATAACTAGTTGATAAAATAATGTTTTGAGAAGAATTAACAGTTAAATTACTTGAAGAATTATTCTAAATTGTTTTAACTTTATCATTAGAAGAAGAATCATTGTTTTTTATTTTGTTATTTTAATAAGAGTTATAATCTTTGTTTCTAGTATTAACAACATAAGTACCTTCACTTTTTGATGGATCACCAAGAACACACATATTTATGTTATCTACAAGATGAATAGATATACTATCTTTTCCTTGAATAACTTTTTTAAATTTTTGAATAGTAATAAATTAATCTAGATAATGATCCAATTCACACAAATTATAGTAATGAACAAATTATTTATTCTTATTTTCAACAATACTCCTATTAAATGAAGAAAGTTTATCATTCAATTATCTTTTAACAATGACCAATTCATTTTCTAGACTTTGAATAGCTTTTAAAAATTTTACATTATTTGAATTTAGACTTGTAGAAGACCTATCTTTAAACCCATTACATTTAAGTTTTTTTTTTTCATACTCAATATATAATGCTACAATTTTATCATATTTTATAATGTCTCTATCCTCTAAAGTCATTTTATGTTTTAAAGGTAAAACACTATAAAAATTAAGTCTTAGATAAATTTTTAGAAGGTCTAAGATCCCGAATAATCTTTTGATACAACTTAGTCAATCATGTAATGAAATGTAATATGATTTCACCTGGATCAAGAGAAAAATTTACAAGGTTATTGACTAGGTCAAGATATTCCTTGAATTTTTTAAAGGTTAATTCAAGCCAATCTTCAATATCTTTCTAAGTTCTGAGAGCTTTAGTAGGTAAACTAGCAAAATCTTGATAAGTTTTCTCTTCAAGTGTTTGAGCAAAAATTATTAGAAAAATATTTTCACTTATAATATCAAGAGTTACAAAAACTAACTTAAATACATTTAAATGATATTCCCAAGATTATCTAGAAGCTCTATTTTTTAAAAAATTTCTAATATTTTAAAGAAAGGTAACTTAGATGATTTATAATGTTAAATGGATTTTAAAAAATTTATAGATTTAAATCTATTTGTTAATTTGCTTCAAATTTAGAAATATCTTCATCCTCAGTGAGATCATTCTAATATCTATTATTTTATAGACCTTGAATCATGTCCTCTATTCTCTTTTCTGGTTGATCTCCCATTGGAAGTTTCAATAGTCTCTTCTACCTAAATTGATTGATTATATTGAACCTAATTAACTTTATTTAATTGAATATTTATATCAATAAGTTTAAAGGGCATAATAAAATCATCAAACATAAAATAATTAGAAAAAATGAGTTTTAAGTCTATGATTAACAACTAAAAATCTAGCTCTATCTTCCTGAATTCATCTATTTATATTTAAAATGTCTTACTGAGTCTCAAGAGTAAGATTATAATATCAATCTATCTCAAATTCTATAATTTATTCTTCTTCATTTATGACTTGTATAACATGCTAAATATTATGAGGTTGATTATACCATGCATAATGATTTAAATTAAAATCAACATCAACTTGATCATTAGTAATATCAATTCTAGGTTGGATAATAAGAGGTTGTCCTCTAAGTACCATGAGTACCAAGAAAATACAACTTCAAACAAATAAGATCTCTGAAAGCTATCCCCAATAGAGTCACTAAATTTATTGATGATAAAAATTGTTTCATCAACTAATAATTTTTTTCACTTATAGTGAAGGTTAAATTGGAATCATACTAGTCTAATAGTAAGGTTCTTAAAAGTTTAATTATGATCTTGTTAGTTATCCAGATAACATCCTACTTGAAGACTTGGTAGTTTTGGCTCTAAAACCTTCACACCTAGACTAATATTAGAATGATATAAAGTTTAGGATACCTAAATTTAGATCAGACCTTTAAATTTGCTAAGGTTAGCTCCTCTAATGTGTCACTTTGTACTTCTTACTAAACTAATGAATCTTGGGATGAAAAATGAGAGAAGAAAACTAAAAGATAAATCCTATCCTACCGTTGGTGATACACCTATATTGCTAATTTATCCACTCTATTTAAGATTATAAAACACTAATTAAACAAGTAAAGACTGAATCTACAACTCCAATTAACTCCTATGTATCAGTATTTCATGAAGAGGTTTTATCAGTGAATATAAGCTTGAGGGAAATGATAGAATAGAATTTATTCAAGGCACTAACCAACTAATATTTATCCACTATTAGCTTAAAAAAATAATATTAAACACTAAACATGACCTGCATAATATCATACCAGTAACTAGGTGACATCAAGACTAGACAAAGAAGATATTTCTACCACATATGTAAATCAAAATGATATTAAAACACTATACTAAAGTAATGAAAATCTAAAACAATCTTTTATTTCTTTGAAAAGGTTATAAAACTCAAATTTTGGTAGAGTCTGGTCTTACCAAAAGAGGGATCACCTTAAAAAATGGCTAAAAAACTTACATATATAAAAAATAGAAGTAATATTCAATATTGGAGTTAAAAAAAAAGAGGAAATTAACAAGATGTGAACTCTAGTTAATTTTTAAGTTTAAATTAATTACAATATTCTTTAAATATTTCCTTCTTTCTTTATCTTGCAAGAAACTTCTTTTTGGTGTTGGAAAAGTGGTGGGCTCATCTTGATGTCAACTCAAGTCATAATTAATAAAAATTCATGTCATTCCTCAATAATAACTTTATTTTATAATATTAAATAAAGTCTTCAATTCTTCAAGTCTTCAAAAATTTACATGGCCTTTACTTTTGGCATAGAATTAGAGGTGGTGGGCCCATGTTGACTTGTCAACCTTCCTTGAATGAAAATCATTCCATAAATTAGGATATAAATCCATATTGAAAGTGATTTTAAGTTATTTAATATCCTTATCTTACATGAAAAGCATGTGAGATGCATGAAACTAGTCAAACTAGTCAACTGAAGAGATGTGGACCCAAAGATAAGTCAACTTCCACTTGAACTCAACTTGCATGAAGTGGAAATTATGGATTGATTTAAGAATGATATTTCTATATAAAAATAGATATGACACATGGAAAACTCCATTTTAACTCTAAGATAAATATTTTAACTCAAACCTTAATTTATTTGATTGATAAAAAAGGCCTATTAAGTCAACTTCTATCACTTAGAAGCTTGTTGAAATATTAAAAATATAAAGAGATGATTATTTATTCATTTTTACATATTTTAAAACACAATTATATATCTAAAAAACTCACACAAGGGTTAGAAATAACCAAAATTTTGAATTTTGATCTTGGAGGCTTCATCTTGTTCAAGCTTGCTTTCTTCTTGACTGTGTTTTGAGAGGCTTAGGTCTATGTAAAAGTAGAAATCACCTCTAATTTTACAATGGAATTTAAATTTTTATTAATGATTAATCAACTCATTATTATTATACATACCAAATTTGGAGTTAAAACTTCCCTTGTAGATATTGAAAACCTCAAATTTTCTCAAAAAATACCTCTTTTGCATGGAATATATGCATACATAAATATATTTTTACATGTTTTTGGATTTTATTTCATAGATAATGGATATTTTATAGATAAAATTAATATACAATTATTTAAATTTTCTATTTAAACTTGATTTTTCATAATTTTTTTTAAAAAATGCAAAAATTTCTTAAACCATGTTAAACTAGGCCTTTTTGAAAGCTTGAAAGCACCAAGATTTATCAAATAATGGATATTTTTAGAAAAATTATTTGGTAAACCTATTTTGAAACATGAAAACATGGAGGATATTATAAAAATATCCAAAAATTAAATCTTTAAAAAAATTATTTTCTCTCTCCAACCCTACACTCTTCTTGAAAGCATACTAATTTACAAATTTGATTGGCTATTTTTTCTTGTTCTATTAGAAAATTAAATTCATGAATAATAAATTAAGGATGAAATTTATATATATCTTAAGTCTAAAATATTTTTAAACAACTTTAAATTTCATGAAACCCTTCCCAAATGAGGAGAAATTGAGAAAAACTTGTTGCCTTTCTAGTTGTAATATTGTATAAATTAGCTTATCTCAAACCTGATGGTACATGAGCATAGAAACTATAATTAAAAAACCACTTGATCCATGATGAATCTCTTTGAGTCTAATTTTCACAATAAAAAATTTAGACATGTACCTTTCTCTAGATGATCGTACCATCATCAAACCTACAAGTATGTCATTATATACAAACTAAGAGGAGTGCCTGTATGAAACAATTTTGAGACTTTTATGCATATAAACACCATTAATTTTTTTTTGAATATTTTTAATAACCTTTTATTAATTTCAATAAACTTTATGTAAAAAATCTGTATGGATCCACACTTCTCTTCTTAAAAGTGAAGAAAATAACTTATTTTTAGTTTTTTAAAAAGAATTCAAGATTTCAATGTCAATGTAATGCATGATATGGATTTAAAAGAAGATATTTCATGTTAATATATCAAATTTATAATTTTATATGCTTTATAAGATTAATTTTGGCACATGTGGGTCCAAAATAATAAAAATTGTATTAAATTACCTTTTTAAGCCATGAAACTTTAGAATAAGGCTAAATCTATATTTTTGAATATAAATAAAGGTATTTAGAATAATTTAATGATATTTTAAGAGTAATTTAATATTTTAAAGACCAAAAAATGATTTTTTAGACCAAACTATATCCATTTGATTAGCTTATAGAGGCTATTGACGGTTTTTATAAACTTTGAATTGTAGGGGTTGGAATTTGGCATTGACAGGCCAAATTAACAACATTTTTGGTGAATCAAAGGGGTTGAACAACCTATTGGTCAAAATAAATCACTAATTTTTATTGTCAAATAGACTTTTTTGGACTTTGTAATACTTTTTTTGACTGACACAATAAGACTGAAGGGAGACACAACTAATCTAAAAAGCAAAGACAGCTAAACTAAGAAAAACAAGGAAATAATGAAATGAAAACAAATTGATACTTGTGCTACTCACTTATTAGATTAAAAAAAACCTACTAACTTGAAAGGATAAGCTTTCCTCCAAGTTCAAATGAGAAGTTATTTTTTGCACCATGAATCCTTAAAATATATTTACTTCCTTTTAATGACATCTTCTTAAAGATAGGAACACTTATATGTTCATGTCTTTTGGATGATGCAGTTGGTATTTCAATATCCATTCTCAAGTATATAGATTGAAAATATATATCCAAGACCTAATCATATTCTTCTCAAATTCTCTTTTATTGAATCAAAAGTGCTATCTATGCATCATTCATACACTGATCATAATTTGACATATTTTCATCCAATGATTGTGTTGGAAATTCAACTATTACACTTGGATTGATGTGCTCATTAGGCTCTATTTGAGGTAGTGGTTCATTGAGATCTTCAACCTCTTGGTATGGATTTAAATATGGATGCGATATGTCATTAATTTATTTTTGATGAATATATATAATAATAATTTTTACAAGACATTCATCAATCTTCACTTGGGGTAGAGATGGACTATCAAAATTTTCATTAAAACTCCCCAAATCATCTCAAAAGGCCTCTTCATCGTGATCAATTGAAAAGACATGAAATTAATTTGAAATATTACCATTTGAAACATGTTGATAACATATTTCTACCTTTTGGATGGAGTCATATGAAGGTTTTTGATCTACTACACTTACTTCATCTTCATCTTTTGTAGAGAATGGCATCTCATCTATCCACTCAAGCTCCAGCTCATCTTACTTTGGGATCTCCATAATATCATTTATTTATTGAAGATCCAAAACATTAGTTGAATCCTTAGATGAATCATCAACTTGTTGCTTTATCTCATCATCAAAATCTTCTATCTTAAGATCTTCAATTTTATTTAAGAAATCATGGTATAGTACCAATGATCTTCTTCAAGAATATTCTCCATCTAAGTAATGGCTCTATGTGAGTTGTATTCATGGATACCTTATGAGGATTTTCTTTTTAATTCATCTATATTATCTAGTGAAAGATCTTGAGAAACCTCTTTTAACTCCTCTTCTTGTTCATCATGAAATACTGAATCGTGTTTGTTCTTTCTAAGTGGTGTCCCAATTATGATTTCTTCTTCCTTGTATCCCAATTATAATTTCTTCTTATTGATCACTCAATTCACCTTAATTTTATCTCTCTTTGCTTACATATTATTTATTTTCCTAAAAAATGAGAGGTTATTACTCTAAGAGTATCATGGTAGACCCTTGGAAATACTCCAAGAGATGTGATAGATCCAATGATTGTGCCATAGATGTTTGATTTTACTCCTGAGATTACTGAATCTAAATAACTGTCACCTTCTCTTTGTATATTTATTTTAATGGATTTATATGAAGGAAAAGCTTTGAGACCTTGAGGAGGTAGGGGTGAGGGTTGAATGTCAACAATGACTTTGGGGTTGATTTTATCATTTGGGCTTCTACTTAGTTGCTATATTTGATTCCAGATTGGAAAATTAGGTTTAAGAGACTTTGGAATTGAAAGTATTACAACTTGAGGCATGATTGGAATATTTTCTTACTAAGATGGACTTGGAATCCATGGATATTAATATGGGGCAGCAATAGGTATTGGTCTTTGAGACTAAGATTGCTTATCTAATAACTCCTATTTGTAGGCGAATATCTCCTTATCAATCATTTGGCTTACTTTCTTCATTTCCTTCAAATCATCATGAAAATTCAAAAAGTTTTTAAAGGGTGGTTGATCTTGGAGTGGGTATGGTTAATTTAGATGAGAATGAGATGCATATGGATCATAAATATCATAATGTGATGGTGTATAGGGTTGTTGATACTGAGAAAAATGACCATAATCTACTCTATAGGCTGCCATAGCCTATAAGAAGATACATGAAAATAATAGAATTTATAAACATGAATATACATTTTTACTTGGTATTAGGACCATAGGGTTAATATAAACTAGATCTAAAGATGATATTGCTGCAGATTTGTACTCCAATAGTTGAACTCAAATCCCACCAGGTGTATCAGAACTGTTAGCTATCTAAATAACACCCCGCTTGAATGCTTGGTAGATTTTGCTCTAAAATCTTCACACCTAGACTAACATTAGAATGATCTAAGGTTTGGAATACTAAACTCAGACTAGACCTCCATATTTTTATGAGGATAGCTCCTCTGATGTATCACTTTACACTTCTTATTAAACTAATGACTGTGGGATGAAAAGGGAAAGAAAAAAACTGAAAGAGTAATCCTACCCTACTATTGGTGATACACCTGTATTGCTGGTTCATCCACTCTATTTGATATTATAAAACATTTATTAGATAAGAAAAGATTAAATCTATAACTATAATTGACTCCTATGCATCAATATTTTACGAAGAGGTTTTAGCAGTTAATATAAGTTTGAGGAAAATGGTAGAATAGACTTGATTCAAGGCACTAACCAACTAATGTTTATCCATTATTAGCTTTAAAAAATGACATTAAATATTAAACACAATATTAATAATATCATACCCATATTTAGGTGACATCAATACTTGATAAGGGAGATATTTCTATCACATATGCAAATAAACTGATATTAACACACTATATTAGAGTAATGAAAATCTAAAACAATCTTTTATTTCTCTGAAAAAGTTACAAAACTCAAATTTTAACACTTGAAAAAAGAGGGATCCCCCTAAAAAATGGTTAAAAAACTTACATATATAGAAAATATAAGAAATATCTAAAATTGGAGTTGAAAAAAGAAGAGAAGATTAATTGAATGTGAACTCTAATCAATTTTTGAGTTCAAATTAATTACAATATTCTTTAAATATCTCATTTCTTTATCTTACAAGAAACCTTCTTTTTGGCATTGAAAAAGTGGTGATACCATATTTATGTCAACTAAATTCATCATTAATGAAAATCCATGCCATTACTTAATAATAAATTTATTTTAGAATATTAAACAAAGTCTTCAATTCTTCAAGTCTTCAAAAATTTGCATGGCCTTTACTTTTAGCATAGAATTAGAGGTGGTGGGTCCTTGTTGACTTTTCAATCTTCTTTGAATGAAAATCATGACATAAATTTTGATATAAATCTATCTTTAAAGTGTGTTTAAGTTATTTAATGTGCTTATCTTTCATGAAAAGCATGAGAGATGCTTGAAACTAGTCAACTGAAGAGATGTGAACTCAAAGACTAGTCAACTTCCACTTGAACTCAACTTGCATGAAGTGGAACTTATAGATTGAGTTAATAATGATATTTACACATAAAAAATATATATTTCATTTGATAAAATATATTTTAACTCTCGTATAGACATTTTAACTCCAACCTTCATTTATTTAATTGATAAAAAAAGCCTATTAAGCCAAATCTATCACTTAAAAGCTTCCTAAAATATTCAAAATAGAAAGAGATATTTATTAATTTTTATATATTTTAAAACATAATTATATACTTTAAAAACTCACACAAGGGTTATAAATAACTAAAATCTTGAATTGTGCTCTTGGAGGCTTCATCTTGCTCAAGCTTTCTTTCTTCTTGACTGTGTTTTGAGAGGCTTAGGTCTATGTAAAAATAGACAAAACCTCTAATTTTTCAATATAATTTAAATTTTTATAGATTATTAATAAACTCATGATGATTCTACACATCAAATTTAGATTCAAAACTTTACTCGTAGATGCAAAAAACCTCAAATTTTCTCAAAAAATGCCCCTTTTGCATGGAATGTGTGCATACTTGAATGTAGTTTTACATATTTTTGGATTTTGTTTCATAGGTAATGGATGTTTTTTAGATACAATTTATCTTAAATTAGTTCAATGGTCCATTTAAACTTTGTTTTCTATAAAAAACTTTAAAAAATACAAAATTTTCTCAAACCATGCTAAATTAGGCCCTTTTGAAAACTTGGAAGCACCAAGATTTGCCAAATAATGGATCTTTAAAAAAAATTATTTGGAAAAAATATTTGAAAATATGAAAATATGGATGAAATGATGAAAAATATCTAAAAATTTAATCTTTAAAAAATCTATTTTCTCTCTATAACCCTACACTCTTCTTGAAAGCATGATATTTTATAGATTTGACTAGCTATTTTTTCTTTATCTATTATACCATGAAATACATGAAAAATATATTAAGGATGACATGTAGAGATATATTATGTCTCCAAAACTTTAGAATAACTTGAAATTTCATGAAACCCTTCCCAGATGAGGAGAAATTGAAAAAAACCCATTGCCTTTCTGGTTGTAATGTTGCAAAAATTAGCCTATCTTAAACCTGATGGTACATGAGCATGAAAAATCCAATTAAAAAATTACCTGATTTATGAAAAATTATATAAGTCTATTTTTCACACCAAAAATTCATACCTATACCTTTCTCCAGATGATCGTACCATCATCAAATCTGTAAGCAGGTCACTATGTGCAAACTAGGAGGAGTGCCTATATGAAATGATTTTGAGACTTTTCTGTCTAAATACCATAAAAATTTTGATGAATCTTTTTAATATATTTTTCTTGATTTTACTTACACTTGATGTAAAAAATTCATATAGATCCATACTTCTCTTCTTGAAAGTAAAGAAAATAAATTATTTTTGGCTTTTAAAAAAGAATTCAAGCTTCCAATCCCAAGATAATGCATGATATGGATTTAAAAGAAGATGTTTCATGTTAAGATATCAAATTTGGAATTTTTCATGCTTTTGAGGATTAATTTTGGCACATGTGGGTCCAAAATAAGCTTTTTTTTAACTTAAAAATTGCTTTAAATTACCTTTTTAAGCCATGAAACTTTAAGATAAGACTAAAATTATATTTTTGAATATAACTAAAGGTATTTAGAATAATTTAATGATATTTTGAGATAAATTTTACATTTTAAAGACCAAAAAATTATTTTTTAGATCAAAATATACTGGTTTGATTAGCTTACAAAGGCTATTGATAGTTTCTGAAAACTTTGAATTACAGGGGTTGGAATTTGTCCTTGAGAAGTCAAATTACTAACATATCTTAAAGACATGAGAAGTTTTTAAAAGTTCCAATAAATAACAAATAATCTATTGAATATAACATATTTCATTATAATTTCAAAAATACACTTATCAAATAATGAATCAATTTAGATATGAATGTGTAATCTATCTTATCTAACAAAGAAGGCCCATGAACAAGATAATCTCTTGAAAAAAATAAACCTAATTCAATAGTATAATATATTCTCAAATTGATATCTTACCTTTGCTATTTTAACTTCCAAATAAATGCTGATAAATTAGGAGTATAAAATTAAAACATAACTAAGATAAATTATTAATGAATAGATCTCATATAAAGCAAGTGACCAAGTAGAACTCAACAATCAAGATAAAACAAAAACAACAAGAAGTAATTAAGTAAAGATAATAAACTAATTAAAAAAAAGGTAAAATATTAAATCTAAACTAAACTAGAAAAAAATAAACTAATCTAGAATCTAAGTCTAACAAACTAAACTAATCTAAAATTAACTAATTATAAATTTAAAATATTAAAGAAAGAAAACTAATCTAAAAAACATAACTTAAAAGAAAACAAAAATAAACAGTGAGTTAAATGCAAAAAATCAAACGTAAAGTACGTTAAATATTAAATAAAATAGAAAATAAATTAGATCAATTAAAGATTAAACTAGATTAAAATCAAAGTAAAAATAAAGTATAATATAGACAAAACATGCGAGTCTCAATAGAGAGAGTCATCTTAGTAAAATAGATCAATTTAATTTGAAAAACAAACATATTATTTACAAAATATCTTAAAAATATAACTTTTACAATTAATTAGATCAATGAAATATCACAAACAATGAAGTTTTCATGATTATTTATATTGACTACTCAGATTTTGCACATATGACTGCAAAAAATAATCAAAAGATGTTAAACTTGACAAACCTTAGATAATCTGTTATAAATGATAATATAAAAACTAGATATACATGCATTGCCTAAACAATTACTCAACCATAAGGGAAAGTACCATTGGTCTATCTATAAAAATCATGCTATCTCAAAGTTGTATAGAAGAGAGAGATAAATGATTGACTTTATAATGTATAAGTCCTCAAAACCTGTGTTGTTCCTCCTCTTCAAATAAATCTTTGATCTCTTTTTATACTTCAAACTTGGTTGGAAGAAGTTGTAACCAACCTTTAATTAATTACTTTTTAACTTAACTAATTGACTTTTACAAATCAATTAATCTTGACAGTTATTAGTTAAGGTTTAATTAAGACTCAAAAGTCTTAAGGGATCAAATATTATAATCATAGACCCAAGTATTTCCTAATGGGTGGGGACCCTTAATAAATTATTAATAATAAGAAATACATATTTCAATATATTGTTAGATAAATCAAAGTTTAATGATATACTTATCTATATTAATTTTATAATGCATATTATCAAAATTACTTAGGCATATTATATATATCTGAATTTAAAAGTCTTTTATACTTTCAAATTATCATAATCAAAGTATAAAAATTTGATAAAAAAGTAACAAAACCTAAAAGTACTTAAGTTCTACCAATTTAAAAGTTCAAATTTGAAATAAAATTTTATCTTTCTGATAACTAAAAGTTATTAGAATCAGATAAAACTTCAATCACTAGTTTTCTCTGTTCATTTAAACACATTATATTCTATTTCAACAACAAGAAATTAGACTACCTTAGTTTTCAAATCAATTATAATATCATCAATCTCCAATTTAACCCGATTCATAACTCTAATATAAATTAGAGTATTTGATTCATCTTGGTTGATTGAACATTTCTTAGAAGAGGTTGGATGTATGATAAGTGATGGCTTTTCTAAACTTAGCTTCTTGTACCCAGTAATAAGCTATTTTAAACTTAACTTTCTGTACCCTATAATATGATCTTTCTAAGATGGTGTGGGTTCATTATAAAAATAAGGCAAGGTAGGATCAACAAAATTACTAATGGGCTATCTCATTGTCTAACTAAGTTATTTCATTAAAAAGATGGATTCTTTCTAAGCTAGGTGATTAAATAGACAGTTGTTTTGGATTATTCTATAGCTGATGAGAAGAAATGCTATGAGACTAAGATCAAGCTCCAAATATATGGCCATAAAATCTTTTATTATCCTTATATTTTTTAGTATTAAAGGGTAAATTATTCAAAACATTCTAAAATTTAGGCTCAATATCATCAAAGTGGATTGACATTCTAGCTCCTCTACTAGCATACCTAGGGCCAAAACTTCTAGTCTTGAAATCTCCTTTAAGAAATTGCCTAGTGGGTGCTTCTTGATTCATACTACCAAAATTATGATTTCTCCCCCAACTTCTACTATCATTATCTCTACTTGAACCCGATTGGTTCTAGATTGACATCTTATATCCAATTTGAAATATATTAAAAAACTTATTATTTTATGACTAAAAATCAACATGAATATATCAAATATGAAACCAAATAACAATTGTATTTCAATATTGTAAATCCTTAGTCACTAATAATTTTTTTAACTATCAGTAAATGATCATTCAATTAATTCTACCGATTGAACTAAATTATTCATATGAAAACTTCTGAGTCAATTACCATCAAAATATTCCAACTGAACCCTTAAAAATAAAATTATATTCTCATAATTTTATTTTCAAAATATTCTATTATATTTCATTGAGTTCGGTTCTTACTCTGTGAATATGATCTCAGAATATGTCATTATCAAACTTAACCAATTCAAAATAATTTAAAGAAATATTTCTACAAAAGTCTTATTTATATCATTATAAACTACATGCTTTCTCAAACTATGAAGAATCTAAAACTATCAATTTTTTTTTCAAAAATATAAACTTTGACAATATCATATCCTTTCCAAGTCATAATTACAAACTAAAAATTAACTTATCATGACTTTTTGAAACTATTAATATCCTTGCTTTATCAAAAAAAATTCAACTTAAAACCCTAATGATTTTTCATAAATATATTTTTTTAGAATTCTCTTATCACTATTATTACTGTGTAAAAATCATCTTAAAAATATACAACACATGTATAATTTCCAAAACTATATTTCACATGCATTTTTATAAAGAAATACACAAAAATAAATTTAATAAAAACTTTTCACACAATTTTTTTTTGACATAATTGCATTTATTTCAAATCATTATGTCAAAATAGAAACAACTTATCATAGCTTCTTAAAACTATCAATCATTTTAATATCTTCAAATCTGACTTCTAAGGAAATACCCAGAATGTCTATGTTGAAATGTTTCCAAAATAAATTTTTCTTAGCAGACCAGAAATACATCAAACCCATCCATATTTTCATAAACACATAGAGTTCATATTGATACCGAAACCCTAAGTCCCAACAAACTTCTAAATTAAAAGCATCACTGTCAACCAATAGAAAACCAAAACTAGAAAAATTGTAGGCCCACAAATAATCTCTATTACCCTTCCTAGATGTAGTTCAATATCAATATATTTCTATAAAAATGATTATGTAGAGCTTGAACTCACTAAACTAGCATGTAATCATGACTTGCTAGAAAAACATAGATGACCAAAATCTCCATTGTATCGAACCAAAAGATAAAACTAAAACCCAAGACCAAAAATCCATTTTTTCAAAATAATTTCCACATTAATGTCTAGAATACGATGTTAACTGACTATCATTTAGAATCTACCATTTTAACTAAAAATGAATAGATTCATAAAAAAATGAATTTTGCTTTCATTATTATCTCATACCACCAAAAAACAAAGTGAGAACCAAAAAAATATTTTCTAAATAAATTGAAGCTCAATGATCTTTATACATTCTTTATTCCAAAACCCATGCATGTAAAAAAACTTAAGATAAATAATTTATATGCATGAAAACTTATTAAAAACCATGTAGATCAAAATCATTATATTTATTCCATGAACTAATATAATGAAAATTTAACCATTTATTTAAACTTATTCATTTTTTAACCATGGCATACCTGTATAAACTTCCTTGTAAAATTTTGCTTACAATTTCTTGACTGCAATTCCTAGACTCTAATCTGGCATAGTGTCACTTCCATAGGTGAGCTTCACAAATGACCAATAAAATAAAAAAAATAATTCTATCTGTAACCCAAGTCCTATGAATTAACTACCCATGCCTATGTGCACATATATCATTGGTTCATCAAATTGAGGTAAGAACTTAGTAGACCACTAACATACTTAGAAACACCATCAAAATTAGTCATGACCAATATGATTACTTAAACCATAACTATTTTATATAAACCAAGGCATGTACACATCTCATTAAATTATTTAAACTACCTATGATGTTACCAAGATCTCAAATCCTCTACATACTTTGTATTTAAACCAAACTACCAACTTAACTCGTATATTTCAGCTAAGACCACTAACTTGCTACCTTAAACCACATAAAACCTATGACTTGAGATGATAACATACATTTATCTCAAATAAACCTTAAAAATCAAAGAATAATATTCATGCCTCAAGTAAATCATAAGCTTAATTCATATAACCTTTGAAATGAATAAGCCCCTAATGACATTTAGGGTTTTCAAACTAGGTTCACAACCCTTAATGAGTATTAACCTTAGAATAGTGTATATATTTAAAAACTTAGGAAATAACTTGTCTTATCTTTATTCATGTCACCATTTACACAATGTCAACCATATTTTCAATTGAATTTTTATTAATTTGATAATCATTATGATAAATCCATATAAAGTGGATAGTCAAATTTCAAGTCTAGATCATGATAAATCATATAATGTATTTGATTTGATATAACCATAGAATGCATCACCTTTTTCTAACTAAAAAAAATGAATTAATTACTACAAACTGATCAAACTACCAATTAAAAATTTATGACTGATCACAAACACTTCAAAAATGATAAATACATATGCAAATTTAATTTATTCATCCATTTATGATTTTTGAAACCACTTTAATATAGATGTGAATTTACAAATAAATCATTACCCAAATATTAATTAAAAATATGCATACTCAATTTATTACTAATTGAATTAGGTCTCAAACCACACTTGTAAACTTTATGACTAGGTCATCTCTATGGTAAAGAGGAGTATTATTTTCAAAAAATTTAAGGGGTATGAAAAATAGGCATACTAGACTCCAAACAAATGATCTCCTCTTATCTCCAAATGGTGCTATCCTTCACCCAAATTGAATCTTCTACTAGTACCTATTTTACCTTCCTCAATTTAATAGTGGACATTTGAACTTGAATATTCTATTCTTCCTCTTGTACTACAACAACTAATGTTTCTCCTACACCTTGATTTTGCTTTTGCTCTAGAGATATCATCACAATAAGTGGATTTTGGGGGTCTTGGATTTGATCTTGTGGCTAATATAAGGGTTTGATATTCTATAAATTTGAAGATTTATATCTCCCTAGTGATAAGACCTTGAATTTTGCTTATCCAAGTGTGAGGGAAGGATTCATTTAGATTACTCTAAGTAAGTCCTCGATCACACCAATAGTCATAGCCCTTTCCTTGAATTATGCATCATCATTTATGTTAAAGAATAATAATTCATGATAAAAAAAGATCATGCTTGTAGGGAATGCCTAGATTATGAACTCATTGTTATACTCTCCCATGGGGATCCTAATCCCTATGATGTAGAGTGTCTAAGTCATAGGCCTTCCTCACACCACCAACCTCTTTTAATTGTCTCTAGTATGTGTATTACATCCTCTTAATTATGATATGGGATCTATGGAAGGTTCTCTTCTTACTCTCACATAGGTCCTCATCTTTCCCATTCCATAACTAATATGTAATCTTGTACTTAGCAACCTTGTCTAGGACATATTTAGGGAGATGAAGAAGGTCGATCTTGTGTCCAATGACTATGATAATAATATAGTTTGGGTAAAACCAATAATAATCCAAATTTATGATAGAATTAGTAATGTTATTTGATATCTTATCCAGTGGCTCACCATGAATTACCATCTAGACTTGAGGATACAAATCCTCTATAATTCTAGAAATGTTCCTCACATACACATAAATGTGGATGAATGAGTATAATTCATAGATTTTATTATTGACATATTCAGGGTTTGGATTTTATAGAGCCCCATTATATTCGTAATCAATCCCCATGATCACATTCAAAAGATATGCCATCAGATAAAAGTTGTAACCTTGGGGCCTCATTTCCTTATGTAACATAAACTCTTGTAGGTAGGTGCTGATAATCTTCCCCACTACATAGGGTCCTTATGATGTGATCAATAAATTGAGTAGTGGTACCCACTCCAAATAAAGTAAGCAGATGCTTGGGTGTCCAAACAAATAGTTTAGAAATGTCATGCCATTGCAAATTCCCATCTAGAACTTGGTAATGCACATAGAGTTCTTAGAGGTTTCTTTGAGTGTGAAGGTCTCTCCTAGGAGAATCCACTTCCTCACTACTTATTCTACATTATTATTATTCTTTCAAAAAACCACACTATGTAAATCAAAGGTAGTATCTATAATGGGTAAACATAATATTTCATGAATGTATGGCCTAATATGTATGTGGTGATGGTGTTATTATTGACATAATGGATGAAATCACCATCTGCATTCATCCCTTCAAAGAACATGTCTCACAATAAGTTAATGCACAACATGACTTCAATATTAACAATTTCATAATGGAGTGTTTGACATTTTAAGGGCATTAAGTTAGATACAACTTATTTTTCTTATACAAAGATATCTTCTCACAAGAAAATGGGTAGAGGCCCCCAAACATTGTTGCATCAAAAATTGTATCTAGATATTCTATTGAATCTTTTATCAAGAACTTGAATGGAACTTGGGCTACCTTGTATGCTCTAGATGAAGATGTCATCATTAGTTATCAATGCTGGTGGGATTCAAGCTCTTGGAGATGGTAAATTATCACTTTATTACATAGATTATAGTTTATTTGAACACAACTAGGGATTTAAATTCACATGACGTAATATGCACTTGAGCTCAATGATAATTAATTAATGTGAGTTTGGTGAGTGGCTCAATGTTATATCTCTTTTGGAATTAATGTTTAGTTTATACACCATTAATCACCAATGTCTACAAGTTCATCACTTTCATTTAATTTAAATTTGACCACCTAGACCTAGTGAGCATGCCATGTATGATGCTTACACATTTAGGGATGCCACAATGTTACTCCTTTTAACACTTATCAATTTATGGTTCAGTCAGGAGTCAGAGATTATATTTGGGCTGAATCATCTAATTTTGTGAGCCTAAAGTCCTAAATAAAAGACCCTAAAGACCAAAATGTTCATCATAGAGATTCATGAAACTTCTTCTAAGCTAAGGTGCTAAATACTTTCCCCAAAGACCAATTTTCCATTTAAGTGGATTTGTCAAAGAAAGCTCCCAAAAATTAGAGTTACAACTAAAAATATCCCAAATGAAAGTTGTTGAAGAGAAAGTTATTGAAGACCAAAACTTCTTGAAAACCAAAACTCCCTAAAATAAAGTTGCTACATAAGAGGTGTTGAATAAAATGATCTAAAGGAAAGTTACTTAACAAAAGTTTTCAATTGAAAGTACCTAAAGACCAAAATATTTTAAAGGTTAAAGTGCTAAAAATAATTTATCGAACAAAAGCTTTTGAAAACCATAGTGCCAAAGACTGAATGTTATTGAAGACCAAAATTCCAAAGACCAAAAAATCTCCATAATGCTGAATAAGTAAACCTAAATAATAAACTTGAATAATTAAACCTGAATACCTATTATACATAGCAAACTTCCAAAATTTCCAATAATAAATTAATTTCAATAAGTTTCCAATGAAAATGGGTTGTAAGAGGAAAACACATGCAAAAAAGATGATTTAATACCAAGGATTCCTTAATTTCCATAGATAATGAAATAGGTTAACTTGCATGTAAACCATGTAATGAACAAGCCTTCAAAAAATAAAAGGCGGTCCCCACTTTTCCACAAAAAATGCAAGGTGGGGTTGTTAAAATAATATAAGGGAAGTAGGTCCAACATCTCAAGGAAATCATCACTTTCAATATATAATAATAATAATAATAATAATAATAATAATAATAATAATAATAATAATAATAATAATAATAATAATAATAATAATAAGTCCTGATGATTCTCATGGGAGGGGGGAATTTTACATGTTATCCTATCTGGTTTATGCCACCTATGCCACCCTCAACTTCAAGAGTACTAGGATCTTAAGGGCAAGGTGAAGGCTCCTTTGGAACTATATCAAGTTAGATTAAACATCAATTACCATTATGAGAGCCACCTAGATTATTATATCCACCTAAACCCTACCAATTATGTTGAGGTAATTGTAAAATTAGAAGTGAGAACTTTGCAGAGATCCCAATAAGCACAACCCATGCCCATAATAGAATAAGGGATTATTTTCCCAAAACCTACTATGGAGGTCTTAACCACTATAAGGAGGATTTATAGATTATTATAGTATGGGATCCTAGTAGCAAATCCATCAAATTTAGATTCCACTTCACCTGAAGGGACTTCCAAGGTAATCTAATCTCATATTTCATGTACTCTTCACCTTTATATTAGCTTTGAATCTCAGGGCAACTCCCCTTGGGCCCAACCTTTGGCATCCTTAGATCCTTCAACTCATATAAATACTAAAACTAACTACTTATAACATTTTAGTCTTATAAATTTAAAAAATATCAATTAGGGCTCTACCCTTAAGTTATAGACCTCCTTGCTATTGAAAGGCTCATATTTGCCATCTCACTATGCCTAAATGCTTATCTTTTAGTCTGATCCATATCATTATAATGACCTATGCTTCATATACTATATAGAAATATTAAAACTTAATAAACATCCTTCATTTTTAGTTTTAGATCCATACCTATTTTCTAGCCTTCTGGACACTACTGACCATAGAGGGACACTACCACTGGTGGTAGTGTTGAGATCCTTATCTAATGTCCAGTTCCAAAAATTCATCCAAATTTTAATTTATTCAAAACATATAGGTCAGCCTATGTATATTATTTAACCCTACTATGATATATTTTCAAAAGGTGTGGTATAAATATAAGTATATGCCTTCTCATTCATCATCTAGAAAATTCCAATAAAACACCTAATAAAGTTAAATAAATAAACTACACAACCAATATATTATCACCTATTCATCTCTATTTTCATATCAAGAATAAGGACAATCATATAATAGGTTTAAAGTATTCAAAGAGTGGCCCATGAGTGATATTTACCAAATTATGAGCTATGTCACTACAGGCATCTTACAACCTTGTACACACACATTCCCACACATAGGGGAGAAATTTATAAGTTTGAATCTCTCCTTGGAGTTATAATAAGGTAGGAAATACCCATTGATAGAGGGTTATTTGGGGTCATATTAATACTATGAGTTAACTAAACCATATTTAGGAATTCATTCCAAGGGTGAAGTAGGGTGAAGAGCTATAGTTTGATAAATTAATAAAGAAAAATAAATTGTATCCCAAAATTGAATACATCAGTATAAATTTTATTAAAAAACCCAAAATAATAAAGTTGGTTGCATCCAGATGTAGCCATTATTTTTTACTGCACACCTACATCATAGTCAAACACTAACATCAATAATAGTGTCCATATCTAATGGTATTATGTGCAACTAGAGAAGTATTTTTTTTATAATTTGAAAACTAAAGTAGAATATTGATCCTGCATATTTTACACATGTTTCCAATCCATATATGCTTGCACATAGTAAAACTCAACTAAGTATCATTTCTCTTTGTATTGAAATCCATTGAACATCCTTTGGATTTAGAGTAATTTATATAATTATCACATCTTAGTATTATAATTTAAAATATCATTTATCTAAGTTTGAAATTAATTGAAATTCTATTGATTAATTTTTTATCCTTGTGCTTGAAATATCTATATATTATTAACCCTATCCTAACATAATCATAAATTTAGGATTAAACATTTTGTAAACCTAAATTTTATGTCTTTCCATGCAAATCCTAGTGTTATCTATGGTTTTATTGATTATTCTCATTTATAAATTGTTATAATTTATTGGGGATGTCCAATTATATCAATTATATCATACATTCACCAAACATGGGGTTCTAAATTATAGATATGTCTAGGGCCACCTTCAAGAGCTATTATAACCTCCTTGATTACAACATTGTATATGATAAAGAGGTCACCACTACATGGATAAAGATCCAAAACATCCATGAGACCTTGTAGGAAAAGGTTGAGGACACTGATCATTGGGTCAACAAGGAGGATATAGACTCCTACACTATCAATACCTTAAGAGAGGGAGTGCACATGGGCATGTTGTTTTTCAATTACCTATATGAGGAATATGACATTGTGCATGTTAATTTATTATGGGTCAAATTTCTCAACATCATCCTTGAAGGGAAGCAAATCCCAACTATCAAAGGAAATCATCAATTTTAATATATCATAGTAGGTCTTGATGGTCTCATGGGGGGATTTTACATGTCTTATCTGGTTGATGTCACTTGTTCCACCCTCAACTTCAAGATCACTAGAATCCTGAGAGAAAGGTTAAGGCTTTTGTAAAACTCTATCAAGATATATTAAACATTAATTACCATCATTAGATCCACCTAGATTATTATATCCACCTAAACCCTACTAATGATTCTAAGTTAATTGTAAAATTAGAAGTGATATCTTTATATAGAGCCCAATAAGCACAACCCAAGCTCATAATGAAATAAGGGATTGTTCTCCCATAGCCTAATATGGAGGTCATGACCATTATAAGGAGGATTTATAAATTAGTATTATATGGGATCCTAGTATCAACTCCATCAAATTTATATTCCACTTCACCTAAAGGGACTTCTAATGTAGTCCAATCTCATATTGCCTATGCTCTTCACCTTTACAGTAACTCTATATCTCAAGGTAACTCCCATCGATCCAAAAATTTGGAATACTTGAAGACTTTTACTCATATAAATACTAAAACTAACTATTTATAACATTTTAGTCTTGTAAATTTGACAAATATCAACTAGGGTTCTACCCTTCAGTTCTAGACCTCCCTACTAATGAAAGGCTCATATTTTCCATCTCACTATGCCTAAATGCTTATCTCTTAGTCTGATACATATCATTATAAAGACCTCAATCTCATATACTATATATAAATATTAAAACCTAATAAATAATCATCATTATTAGTTTTAGATCTATATTTATTTTCTATCCTTTTGGACACTATTGACCACAAAGGGACACTACCACTGATGGTAGTGTCTAGATATATATCTAATGACCAGTTTCTAAAAGTCATCTAAATTTTAAATATTTAAAAACATATGGGTCAAGATATTTATCTTATTTAACCATACTATGAGATATTTTCAAAGGGTGTGGTATAAATACAAGTATATGCCTTCTCATTCATCATCTAAAAAATACTAGTCAAACACCTACTAAAGATGAATCAATCAACCACACAACCAATATATTATGCCCTATTCATACCTATTTTCATATTAATAATAGGATTAGTCATATGATAGGTTTTAATCATTAAAAGAGCAACCCATGACTGATATTTATCAAATTAAAAACTAGATCATTGCATGCATCTTCATATAGTATATTTCACCCTTGTACACACACATTCCCACACACAGGGGAGAACTACATAAGTCTGAGGGTCCCCTTGGAGTACTAAAAATGTAATAAATAACCATTGATAGAGTGTTCTTTGGGTTCATCTTGACACTATGAGCTGATTAAACCACATTAAGAAAATTCATTACAAGGGTGAAGAAGGGTGAAGACCTACAGTTTGATCAATCATCAAGAAGAATAATCTATATCCCAAATTTGAATACATTGGTATAAATTTAACATAAAAGCTATAACAATGAAGTTGGTTGCATCCAAATATAGCCATTATTATATACTAGACACCTAAATCACAATCAGACACTAGCATCAATAATAGTGTCCATATTTAATGGTAGTGTCTGTAGTTAGAGAATTATAATTTTTAGAATTTGAAAACTAATCCAAAATATCGATCTTACATATTTTACACATGTTTCCAATCCATATCTACTTTCACAATAAAACCTAACTAAGTATCATTTCTATTTATATTATAATCCATTGAACATCCTTTGGATTTAGATTACTTTATATAATTAGCATATCTTAGTATTATAATTTAGAGTATTTAATTATTTGCGTTTAAAATTAAATGACCTGCTATAAATTAGTTTTTGATCCATATGATTGAACTATTTATATATTATTAAACCTATCCCAACATACTCATAAATTTAAGATTAAAAATTTGGTGAACCCAAATTTTGTGACTTTCCATTCAACTCTTAGTGTGATTTTGGGTTTTATTGATTATTCTCATTTCCAAATTGTTATAATTTATTTAAAAAATTAGATTGTTTTCTAAATCAAAAGAAAACATTAACATAATGGATTATTATCTAAATTTTACATGCCTCTCTTATTCAATTCTCATTTCAACATTTATAACATTTCAAATGGATAAAATGCCTTTTCCTCTTCCCAACACTAAGGAGGATGATAATTACTTTCCCTCTAAATAGGTCCATGCTATCATTCCCTCTAATTAGATCCATGCCATTCCTCAAACTATGGTACTTAAGGTTTGTGTTGGTAAAGCTCTTGTAGATTAACTTACCATCACTAAAGAAGATATTCAAAATTAAATCCAATATTTGAGTTCTAAACTCACATCATTGAAAAATCAGCTTTCATATATTCATAATTCAAAATGTAATACTAGTATGTATACATTTGAATCTTCTAGAAATGTTGTGCCCAAAAAAGGCTCATTTTAAAATCAAGAGTTAAAACAAAATATATTTACAATCTCTAATTTACATAATATGAAAAAGTCTAATATAAGTCTAAGTGAGATTATAAGGGTACTGCTTAGACACAAATTGATCACATTACCTCCTTTACAACCTCTAAGAAGAAAAAAATATCATTGAAAATATCATACAATGCATGGGCATCATAAATATAATTATTTGGATAAAAAAATCTAACACATAGTTTACAGTAGTGATCCTATAATCGATACATCTCACTTTTTCTTGTAAACATTCCAAAATATTCCAAAAATACAAAAAAACCAAATAATCAAGAAAAGATAAAAACATTCAAATAATTAAAAATACCAAGAGTATTCAACATTCCTATGATTTATTAGCTCCTTGGCATATATGTTATTTGATTTATGTTAGTAGATAACATATCATTCCTATATATATACATATGTTTCATGCATCTTTGAGTGTGATATAGGCATACCTAGACAAATGATATATGTATTTCTAGGTGTTGGATCTCTCATCTACCCACATCATATAGTATGTTGGGGGAATCTAATTCTTTGATTATGATTGATACAGGATATATATCATTTATGATCATTTACACATTATCACATTTGAGCTTATATACTAATGGTTACATATATATATCCTTGCTCATATTCTTAATAGTGTACTTGATATGCTATGTTACATAACATTTTTGATAACACATATATGCAGGGACTAGTATGCTATGATTATGTTTATTTCTTATGCTTCATCTATTTGTCACTTCTCTGAGTGTATTTAATTGCTTATTTTTTTTTAGGTAATTACTTTTGATCAGAGCTACAAAATAGTCTAGGACACCATGGGGCCCGAGATCCCTAAGCGATTAACCACCACTTTGAATATCAGATTTTACAACCAACAAGACTTGAGAATATAACCAATGGCCACAAATATGCTTGATAATTGTACCAATAGTTACAATCAACCTTAAAAATAGTATCAATGGATACAACTAGTAATCAAAATCAAGAATAGTACCAATGGCCACAACCAACCTCACATGCTTAGTGAGATTCAAACTTGGGTGGGATTGAAACAACCAAGCCGATTCACCAACTCACCCACATCTCATTAGCAAATTTTGGGTAATAGTATTTTTAAAATGGATCTAGAACTATAAACATTTTTATAACCAAAATTCTTAAACCAAATATGAGTAGTATTCTTAGCCATGGGTTGTAGACTTTACTTATCACATTAAACACATGTTTCAATCCACATCAGTGAGTACTGAGCTGGTAGTCCATTACATCACATAATTTTCATGAATAACCTATCATATCTTAGTGTGGGAATGACACTATAGAATGGTCATCCTAGGAATGGACCCTAAAACTTCCCACTTATAACACTCAACTCACTCACCACTAAGATATCATCACTAGGTTAAAATGTTGGGTAATAGGCTTCTTAAAATGGAGCTAGAACTGTAGACATTTTTATAATAATAATGCCTAAACCAATGATTAATAGTATTCATAGCCATGGAATGTGGTGTTGCCTCATCTCATTAAACACAAGTTTCAAGCCACATGTCGACCCCCATTGCATTAAACACTAAGCTGGTAGTTCATTACATCAGATACTTTTCATGAATAACCTATTGTAGCTTGATATGGAAATGATGTTAGAGAATGGTCATCTTAGGAATGGACCTTGAGGCCTCCCACTTCTAATACTTATCTCAATCACTGCTAGGCTATCATCATCAAGTTAAATGTTGGGTAACAAAATTTTTTAAAAGGAGCCATAACCTCAAATATTTTTATAACTTTAATGCCAAAACTAGCAGTGAATATTATTCCTAGCCATGGGCTGTGGTCTTGCCTTGTGACATTGAACACATATCTCAAGCCACATTTTGACCCCCATCACATTAAAAACTAAGCTATTAGTCCATTTTATTAGATACTTTAAATGAATAACTCATTAGATCTTAGTGTGGAAAAAATGCTAGAGAATGGTCATCCCAAGAATGGACCCTGAGATTTCCCACTTATAACACTCAACTCACTCACCACTAGACCATCATCACCAAGTTTATTTATTTGATTATTATTGTCTTGACTATGGAACATTTGAATATGCTCCTTGCTTATTGGCCCTTGGCCATTATATGTTAATTAAACATTTGAATATGTGATCTTATGGACATTTAAATATGTCATTCCTCTTGATTATGTAGAATTTGAACATTCACCTTATATGATGTCTCATTTGACCCTTATTTTATGTTACATGGAGTGCTCTTGTGTTTATGCTTAATTGTTTATTAAGCTTTTACTGTTACTCTCTAGACATTACCATGATCTATATAATGCATCTTAAGACTTGATGTAATCACATAATATGAGCTTCTTTGATATATCTACTTATACATATTATTCCTATATGTTACAAGGTTCATACATATATTATATATCTACCTTATCCTTTTGAGGGAATTTAGCTACTAATTTCTATCTCCCTCACCTCAAAAGGGGGAGCATATTAGTGGGGGCATGTCATAAAATCATTACCCTCACATTTTCTTAGTTTATAGATTTTGGTTGGGGCATATCATAAAGACATGAAATCCACACTTAAAAACTTACTTAGTATCTACATATTTTAGTAGGTCATGTCAAATACTTTCATAATCTTTAGTAAAATTATATGATTTAGATATACACTTGGGTCAAAATTCTATACATTGCACCAATTTTGAATAAATTTGATTTTTTTAAAGATTTATGACATATACTACATCTTAGACATATTATAGGTGCATATACCATGGAATTGCACTAAATTTTTTAAAACTTACCAATTATACTACTCACTAGGATGTACTAATTACATTAGGATGTACTATTATCAAGCCTTTTCTGCTATAGAAGTTGGTTCATTCTATAGGTTGAAGTGATTAAATCATTCAAACTTACTATAATTATAGGTTGGAGTAATTAAATCATCCAACCTCACTATATGTATAGGATGAGTTGATTAAATCACTCACCCTCACCATATTATATATATTCACACTTGAGTTATACAATTATGATAGAATGTTTTCAATGGATATGTCATAACTCATCCTTTCACTAGATTAGGGGCATAATACCTTCCAATATCTATCTTTAAATACCCAAGGTTCAAGTCTAAACCCCTTCTAGCTCCAATGCTTCATAAATAAGCATCCTTACTCACCCTCACCATATTATATATATTCACACTTGAGTTATACAATTATAATAGAATGTTTTCAATGGATATGTCATAACTCATCATTTCACTAGATTAGGGGCATAATACCTTCCAATATCTATCTTCAAATACCCAAGGTTCAAGTATAAACCCCTTCTAGCTCCAATGCTTCATAAATAAGCATCTTTACTAAGTAAAAATATTAAGAGGTAGCATGGTTACATTGACACATAAGTGTACTTAGTCCTTGCTCTCTTTCTTTTCAAGCATTTCAATTATTTCAAAATTTAGATTATATACACTGATTTATATTGTAACATGCACTTGGTTACAAATCATACACTATAAAATAACTCAAAGTGGGATCAAATAAATTCAAGGAATGTTATACACACCCAAGTATGTATTTATTTCCTTTAAGATACCAATTACATCTTTATGCATTAAAACATTAAAGGGGGGAAATGTAGATACTAAAATTGAATATTTATAGTATCTTAGTCTTGTACATTTGATAAATATCAATCAAGGATCTACCCTTCAATCCTATACATCGTTCCTACCAAAAGGCTCACATTCACCATCTCACTATGACTAAATGCTTATATCTTAATCTAATCCATATCATTCAAATGATTTAGGTCTCTTGTACTATACATAATGCTTAAAACATAATAAACATACTTTACTATTAGTTTTAGATCTATACCTATTTTATATCCTTGTGGACACTACCAACCATAGAGGGGAATTATTGTTGATGGTATGTCTACTCACTAAACATAATCTAAATTACAATTTTTTTGAAACCTATGGGTTGACATATTTGCCTTATTGAACCCTATCATGAGATATTTCAAAAAGTGTGGTATAAATACAAGTATAAGCCTTCTCATTAATCATATATAAAATACCAAGCAAACACATACTAAATCTAAATCAATCAACTACACAACCAAGCTATTTTTCCCTATTCATTCATATTTGCATATCATGCATAGAAGTAGTCATATGACAGGTCTAAAGCATTCAAAGAATGGACCGTGAGAAATATTTTTTAAATTGAAAGATAGTTTATTGCATGCATCTTCATATAGTATATTTTACCCTTGTGCACACACATTCCCATATATAAAGGAGAACTACATAATTATGAGGCCCTCCTTGGAGTATTTTATATATAGGTAGCTCCCATTGATAGAGGTGTCTTTGGGATTAGCTCGACACCATGATTCCATTAACCCATTTTTATCAAATTCATTCCAATGATGAATAAGGGTAAAGATATAGGGTTTGATAAATTAACAAAGAGTGACAAATTGTATCCCATATTTGAATACATCAATAATAAGGGAAAAAAACCTAGAACAATAATATTGGTCATATTTAGATCTAGTCATTATTCCATGCAAGACACTTACATCATAATTAAACACCAACATTAATGGTAATGTCTATATCTAATGGTAGTGTTTGTGATTGAAAAATTATAATTTATATAATTTGATGACTGACCTAAATTATTAATCCTACATACTTTACACATGTTTCTAGTTGAGATCTACTTGCATAATACAACCTAATTATGTATCATTTCTCTTTACATTATAATCCATTAAACATATTTTAAATTTAGTACTTTTTATAATTAACATATCTCAGTATTATTATTTAGAATATTCATTTATTTGAGTTTGAAATTGATTAGCCTGCTATAAATTAGTTTATCATCCTTGCACTTGAACTATTTCTATATTCTTGACCCCATCCTAGCATACTCATAAATTTAGGGTTAAAAAACTTCCAGCTTTGGTATATCTGGATCACAACTTGTGGCCCCTTTAGGATTTCCAACTCAAGGGTAGTCTTCCCCTATGATGACTCCCTATAGTTTCCCCTAGAAGTTATCTATAGGGATACCCTAATTTATTGGTCCCTATAACCCTTAGTGATCCAAGCTTCCATGCCCCTCAAGTTTACACTACACTAGTTTGGCCCACTAATACATTTATCCCTAAGTTGGCATATATAATTGACATGATCCCTATCAATGATACAAATCCAACTCCTATAATCATAATGGCCCCAACTCCTTTGGTCCCTCCCATTACTCCACTTACCCCCATAATTCCTTTGACCCAAAATGTACAGGCCTCCCCTACTACTATAACCTTGAATGCTCTAACAAACTTAAGTTCAATGACCTTGGTCAACCTACTAAATTTGGATATTAATAAAATATACACCAAGTACCTCTATGCACCTCAGGACCCTTTTGATTATACTCTTCTAAGTGTAGTAAAACTAAAAATAATACCTCAATAAAAGCCTACCAAATACCTAAAGTTCATTTACCATAAGCCATGAACACAACCTCCCCTTTCACCTTTTACACCATCTTGGGTCTCTTTATATCTCACACTTGGTTACCTAAAATTAGATTCAATTATCCCATCTCATCATTTAGAGTGAATACCCAACTCTCAAGAATAATTGGTTCCCAAGTCCATATGACTCAAGATCAAATAAGATCACCCTTATTCCCATGGGAAACTCCTTTGTTCACTAATTTTTTTTCACCCATGCCTTCATTTCCATCATACATACTATTTTACATCCCTCTCTCATTCTTGACATGACTCCACCCATGCCTCTACCATCCACCTCATTTGTTACCTCATATTCAACAACCATGGTAATAATGGCAAGATAAGGATGGATTGGTCCCATGGAAATTTTTGGTTCATAGAGACCTGAGATGATCTACCATGGGGACCCAAAAATTCATCTTAATTTTGATATAGATATTGGTAGGATAAAGAGGGTGATGACCCAAACCTTCACCCAAGATGAGGACCCCATTATGTGGAGAATAGAACATGACCTCCTCTCCCTCACTAAGAAGATGACTCATATGAGAGAATAAAAATATTATAGATGACTCATTATCTATGGTACATACTCTAAATGATATGATAGAGAAGATCATAGAGGATCTCAAGGAATAAGTCAATGCATTGGAGTCTCAAGTCAAGAGCTCATTCCTAGTCAACCTCATTGGTAGGGTGAAAGTAACACTTATGGAATTGTTCATAACCTTAGGAAAGGTGACTAGAGCTCTTTCAAAGAGTAATTTGATCTTATAAAAGGCATAATAGTACTTATAATGGATCATTTGAATTGAAAATAAATGCAAGAAGATGGTATTGATCATCAATAAGGGGATTTTATTTGAGCTTAAAATCATGCCCCTCATGGACCTCAATTTATAATAGATATTTTCAGTAATCATGAGGGCTGAATTATATTATTTTCTAAGAGACATCTAAGCTATCATCAGATCCTTAGAGGAAAGCAGGGACCAAATACTTGCTTATTTCAAAGAGGTCAATATTACTATGATATTCCATCTAAAAGACACTTTACTCAGTACTAATGAATTTGGGGTACACCTTAAACATTTCAAGTTATTCATGAAGATGAAGATGGTAAAAACCAATAGAGATAGGGCCTAAGCTATTTTGGATCTTTCCATGCAATCCACCACTAGCATAAACTAGATCAATATAGTAAAAGTCTCTCTTGATGCCCCTCTTAAGGCACATATTAAATTATTAACATAGTCTGAGGTTATATTTAGTGAACCACATATCAACCTATCCAATATTGATAAAGAGGAGAGTTTTATGGTGTAAGCACTAACAACTCAATAAGGTGATTAAATGTAATTAGGAGGTGGTCCCCCTTAGGGATCCAACTGATGATACTGTTGTTATTCTTATGGTCATGAAAGGGAAGTTATTTTCATATTCTTTATGTTCCCCCTTTTCTTATCTCTTTTAGGGACAAGTTATTGTATTGTTATAACTATTTTACCATGATGGCTTAGAGTGGGACTCCATGAAAATTGGTGGAAGATCCCATATCACTCACATATATGTTGATTTGTATCACTATTTTAAATTAATCAATTTTGGATAGAAGATACAATATAATTAACACATCTATGTTCTTACATTCCACTATGTCTAAATTTATGAATGCCTTCAAATATTATGGTGAAAATGGGAGAATATTAGTGTTAAAGGATGTGATATGAGTATTTATGCAATACATATGTCTAATTTAAATATGTTACATGTTATCTAATTGATTTATACATTTTTTATTATTTTATAGAGTAGTTATAAGTTTATGTGTATGTTAAATACAATATTGTAGGTGTTTATATATAGAGTGAAATTATAGGAATTGAGCACATGATATTTCCTTTGACTCTATTCCATATGTGGATAAGGTTTGAGCTTTTATGATAATCAAAATATAGTGGTAAAACTATATCTAGGCTCATACTTAGTCTTAAGCATTAATATTTCTATATTCACCCAAAAATCCTCCTTTTCTTCCTTATCCCTTCCTTTTGATGTTTCTTTGATTGATAATTTTAATTAGGTTTATCGAGTCTAAATTTTAGATCCTAGATTAGTAGAGTAGTGGAATTTTATAGAGGATAAATTAGTGTAGGAATTTATTATATATGTGGACAATATTGAGCTTCTGGGGTTAACAACATATCTCTTGGAAACTCATTTCAAGTAGGCTATCTAATGGAGCCTAATATTAGTAATTCATGCCATGGACTATTCCAATAGTGTTAAAAAAAGAGGATGAAAACCCCTTTAATTCTTCCATGGTCTCTCATTATACCTAATTTAATAAATACATTTTGAGTTTCTGCCATGTTTTTTATTTTATTCTAAAATCTATGGTAGGGTTGGCTAGGATATTTTAAACCCAACATTTGCATCATCCAAGAAATTGAAAGGAGGTCTAATTTAACTTGAGGAAGAGGTGGAAGTAAAAATTTATAGGAGGAACATTTTAGGGTGCCCATGGCTAGATATATGAAACACAACAAGTATTTATTTAGCATCCCAATTATTCACTCCCTTCCTTGAGGTCCTTTAAGGGCTCTGGTTGAAACTTATTTAGAGGTGGGTATAGAGATATTCTTGGTGGTTAAGTAATATATAGTTTTAAAAAGAAAATAAATTAATGTCCATTCCTAATACCACCACTACATGCATTTATAGTCCCTTATATACATTTTAAAATGAAAAATGGTGTCTACATAGCACAATCTATGGATATTTATAGGCAAAAACAAGGGCCATGTTGTTATTAATCACTAACTAGATCTATGTCCTTTTACCAAAAAAAGGAAGTGAAGCAAGAGTATGGATTTCATCAAAAATTTGATAAGGGAAGTAGTATTTCCCCTTATGATAAATAGATAATTTAGTTATTAAAAGAGAAATAACCATACCTTGAAAGTGGTGAAAGAGAAATTTGGGAATCCACAAGATGGCCAAGAAGAAATTTGAGGTGATGTCTAATGTTATTTAAAATATGAGGTCTAGTGGAATTACCAAGAAGAAGAATCATGTCATGGTTAAAATTTTGTGTCTCTAAATTGTGATTTTTTTTTTGAGTGACTAAATAAATATATGGTAGGGATGAAGCTAAATTTTTATTTATAAAAAATTTGCACTAGTCATGAAGATTTTATCTCAATTTTGTGGGTGTCAAACAATAATCTATTCACCAACAAAAGGGTTAGCTTTCTATTGGAGTTTTGGTACTTGGGAAAGGTAATATACTTTGGATATATAATTTCCTTCTTTTTTGGAATAATGGATCAAGTTCATATATGTAGAGGTAGGAGTATTCTATTAATGGCCTCATCTATCAATGAATTTGTGAATCTAAGGAGTAGGTTGGTAATCTCAGAAGCACCCAATAATATTATTTCAAAATCACAAACTTGGAAGATATGGAGAGTTGGCACCTATGTTTATTATGTTGAGTCTATTATTCAATACTATCATGGAGAAGTAAGCATTATGAGAAGTCTAAATTTAGTTGAGTCAGAGTTTATTTTAACATGGTTAGAGGTTTTATAGCCTTAACTTAGTTAAATACTATATTTGGTAACCATGAAGTTAGGCAAATAATTTTTATAGTTGATGCTCTCATGAAGATAGTTGTGGCCATTTAATTTGGTGGAAGCTATAGTTTGACACACTCTGTGAGAATTTATAATATGGAAAAAGTGATAACAATTATTTGATATGGTGGGATTTGAGTAGTTATATGAATAGGTATGATTATATATTTGGTGGGTAATGATAAATAAATATTTCACATTTGAATATATATGGATAAATAATAATTTTTTTTTTATAGTTTTGTAAAATTGAAGATGTAATTTAAAATTATATATGTTATATACTAGCTACCAATTTAGTTAATGGACTATGGATGAGGTCTAAGACACTCAAAAATTAGTTAGTGGATATTAGAGAAAGGGGAAAGATATCAAGGATAAAAATATAAGTAAGATTTTAGAAGTGATCATTGGTAAACTAGATAATGGAAAATACTTGATAGGATTACATATAAATAAACATGGAATTTTATATATAGTTCCATCACCTATATATGTGGTAGGTGTAACAAATTGACACCCATGAAACTTGATAAGATGGGATGTGTATTATAAAATTGTTCCCCATAGTCATCATGATGGATCCAATATATAATGAATTGAAGAGATATGGCCTTGGGAATAAGTGTTTCAGGATAATACACATGTATGCATATTATGAATTTTAGAATAACTGTATTCCTTTATAAAAAATCCTATTCTCGTGATGAAGGATCACAGGTGGTGATCTAAAAAATTGATAAAATATTAAGGAACATAGTTATTCCAAAAGATTTAATATTCATTTTGTACAGAATGTGAAATCATATAATATCTAATGCATGTATTCATCTGAGATAATTGATAGGGGATGCTTAGGATCAATAAAATTTATATATGTTTTTATATTATGTAATAGGAGAAAATTCATTATCATATATAATAAGAAAATAAATAAGAATTTTAAATGTCACTTAACAAGGTGAATACCCTATAGGAGTTGTTAAGATAGCTTGGTTGATAAAATAGTGAAGAAGAGAAGAATTGAAGGCAAGCAATTCTATAAGTGATAATGTGGAGCCCATGGAATTTTGGCCATGGGATAACTATCAAAGATATTTTAATGGAGATATCCATCTATTCATGAATTTGTCTATTATTTTAATGATTTTTTTATATTTCTCGTATTGGTTTCAAATTTAATTAATTTTTATAGTTACTTATTTTCAAACTATCTATGTTATTTTATTTAAAAATCCATAGTAGGGTGACATATAAATTTCACTCCCAACACTAATTTGATGATTGAACATTGCCTACATATATGATACTCCAAGGAGGGAAACAATCCACACTTAGTTCTCTCACCTAGTGTGATTATGAAAGTGTTGTCACTTAGATTTGTACCCTTTGAGGAGATGTCTCAGTTTTCCTCATCGAAGTTGCATAATTGAAACACCTATAGGATTGTGGGTAGCCTATGAATGAGGTTAATATCTAGATAGGGATAGCTCCCTTGATGTACCAATTTGGATCAATTTTATGCCTAAAATTGGTGGGGGGGGAAGGGAGAAAGAAAATTGAAAGAAAACTATCTAAGGGAGGTGATACACCAAATTTGTTGATGACTTCCAACTAGATGCATGTTACACATGAGAACAAAGGACTAACCAAACATAAAATTCTCTAATCTACATCTTCTCACATCAATATTACATTATAAGGTTATGGATGAATGTTTAGGCTGGGAGGACTAAATAGGAGGCCTTGGATGACATTAGTGAATAGACTAACTCACTCAACCTTAACACTTCTTAGAACACTTCACATGCATTGCAAGAAGAATATTTCCAACTATAAATAGGTGAGAGAATGAAACAATATGCTAATGAAACAAGAGTTATCACTAAGTAAAATCAATCATCTAAGTAAACGCACTATGAATAGTCATGGAATAGGTAAAAATAATTAGTATTATTGATCAAATGGTATGTAAATGAATAGGTCTTTACCATACTCAATTGGAGTAAAAGTTATAATAGCTAAAATAGCTAGTTCTTATAAAACTTGAGAGAGACAGGAGAAGTCCAAAGGTCATAAAGACACTTAAAAAACTGAGAAATGAGTTACTTGTACATGAGAAGAGGATGTGGGATGAACCATGCAAGGTCAGAAGGAACAAGTGGCTCTCCAAGTCATGAAACTCTTGTAAAGTGGCATGGAAGTTCTCATTTTGGCTTAGAAAACTACATTCATGATTTAGACCTATTTCAATGTCCAAAAACTGATTAAGGATAGTTATGATGATTGAAATTAATGGGAAGGATTTTATACATGCCTCTTCATGCATTAGTTGTATTCCTAATAATCTAATATCATCAGGAAATGAGCTATCACCATCTAGAGTCTAGAAAACTTTTCCTTCATGCACCTTACACAATTGGAATCTAAAAGGGCATCAATTTTCCATGAAAATCCATGAGAGGGAGTTAATTACATGTGTCAAGACTATCTATGGCTTTAGAGGCATCAATCACACCTTATTATTTGACTTTATGTTTTCCACCCTTCTCACTAGCTTGGTCACTATGCCAATTTTGACTGGCTGAGATGGGAGTTATTATTTGGAAACTTAAGAGTTGTTATGAAAAATTAAATGGAAATTAGGGGTTATCCCAAGTCGTAATCCTTCTCCCAAAGATGGTTTCCTCCTCAAAACTATAAAACACACAAAATAGTTTAAAGTACCCTATTTTATACCCTATCCATATAGTTTCATATAAATAAAAAGTATGGGAATAATCCTAAAAGAGTATTCTACAACATCCAATCCTATTTATATATAAACTATTCCATTTGAGTAGATTTCCTTCTCCATTTCCTTCATCGAGTCTTGATTGAGGGTTTGCAAGGGTTTTGGATAGTTTTAACTTATTAAACTTTTTTCATAAAGGTTAGACATTGAATTTGATAAAAAATTAAACTATAGAATATTTTAAGGCCTTCATAAACTTCCCCAAACTCCTTAGGTCCCCATGCACAACTTCCAAGAATATGTGAGCATCTAAACTTCTATCGAGCTCTTTTCTCCATTTCAACAAGACTAATGCTAATTTTGGGCCAAAAATAGACTTATGATGTTTTACCATACATATAAATAGCTTAAAAACATATAAAATAATCCAAAAATCATGATTCAATAATTTTTAATTCCCACCTCATGCTAAAAGTGTGAATGACTCCCCATTTGGACACCAGGCCTAAACCTTATTTAACAAACTTGAGCTAGTTTAAGACCCAAATGAATTTATCATGATTTAATATAAATAAAAATAGCTCAATAACATCTATTATACCCAAATAAACATTTATTGGTCAATTTTAATCCACTTATAGATATGGAAGTGGCATTGGTCTCTCATTTGGAATCTAGGCTTCACCATGTTCAATAACCCTGTCTACAAGTTTGAGGGTCTAGGTCACCCTTTTGGAATTAATACCTATATACAAAGTATATTATGTTTTTTTGGATTTTATTTATATTATAACACCCTAATATAATGTTAAAATATCTTATAGTTCATCTCCTTTCCCATCTTTTCTAAGACTGCAAGTTTTATGCACAAAGGGAGTGCCCTCTGTTTGAGACAAAATAGAGGGCACTCCTTTATTTCCTTAGATAATTTTTATTAATTTAGGAGATTATAAAATTAATAAAGGTTATATTTACAATTTTTATCTCATTTATATGTCATTTAACCTTTCAAAATCCTTAAGACCCAAGATAGACTGTATAAAAGCACTGTGTGTAGGGTTCTTCATGTGAACTGTGTATTGCATTTGAAAGGGTATTATTACTATTACCTATCTACCATGAGAGATTAATGATAAAATTATTATAATATTAAATGGATTAAAATATTAAATTATATATCTAACTTATCATATACCCCTCACATACATTGACTCAGTCAAGACTGAGTATAATTTCCTGACTGTGTTATGGCTTAGGATGTTGTACTTGTAGGTTTCCCTAAATAACTTGACCTTGAATAAAATTATTGAAACTAAAATAATTTTATTTTAATACTTTTTTGTATTTTTAAATTAATTTTACTCATCCCTATATATGCTATACCTCATCAAATCATATTCCCTTTTACCTCTACCTCTCATAGTCAACTACAATTGATTGTTAGAGGTCTTGTAGGTGTTAGTACCTACTTTAGGTCTTGAATAAAATGTATACAACAAATTTTGAAGTTATATACACAAAAATATAATTTCCATTTCTCATTTCATGCTTGGAGTGAGGTCCATCACCAAAATATCTAGCTCTATCCTTATGATAACCCTATAGCCAGCCTGTAGGTTACATTTGTGATGAAAATTGAAATCATAGGTAGAGTTGTGAGGTTATATAAAATATATATTACTATTTAAATGATAATTAGATCATAAATACTCTTTATAACTACCTAAAACCTTACAAAAATAGTGGCATGGATTAGTCTTACAACCCTATGGTGAAGAGTATAATCTGAGTTTAAAACCTATAGATTTCACTAATGAGCTTTAGTGAACAAATGTCAAGTTAGGGCCTCTTCAAAACTAGCTTCCTTAATTAATATGCCCTAAATATATTTTAAAGTTATCCTATTATGTAGAGGTTATAAGGATTGATAATTTAGATGCTTCAAAATAAATTTTATCCTTGTTATAGGATCTCAACAAAACATCAAGGATCTCTATTTTGCACTTTTTGGGATTTGATCCCTGAACACTGTCACTTGACCCTAGAAGGTGATTCACACTTGAATTTGCCAAAATATATTCCCACATGAGTCTTCCATGATTATACACCAATTATAAGACTTCAGAAAATGGTTTTATCACATGCTTCAACACTTAAAATGACTATTTAACTCTTTATTAACACCACCTATAGGTGGTTACTCTCATGTCTATAGGTAGTGAAGATAAGGATGGACAATGAGCATTTTTTTGACTATTTGATCACTTTATCCCACTTATATTCCTTTAAAATGATTTTTTATCATCATGTGGATCTTGAATCAGTTTTAACCTTCAATTCAACATGATATTTTATTCTAAGCACCTGTAAGTGTATGTTAATGGCAAAAATTGTGTGTGAGTGACTGTGTTAACTGGGGTAGTCCTTCTACCATGTACAAGAGTTTTAATTGAATTTTATTATTATGGGAGTGCCTTTAACCTCTCAAGATAATAAATATATCACCATGGATGTGTTAAAGACCTCAACTTAGCTCACTAAATTGAATGTGTATGATAGTCATTGGACTAACTGGCTGCATGGTGATTTGTGACTACAACTCATAGAAAATTTTATTAGAGAATGAGATTATAAGGTGAAGGTATCTATAAGACATTTAAAAAATGATAATTAAATTTTCACAAGCATCTGTAACCATGATCAAAACTTGAAGGTCCTAAAAATGGTGAAAAACTACGTGTAACATAAGAAGGTGTATCCTCTTACAACATGAGATGATTTGCATATAAAAACAACTTGAAACACTAAAACAATAATGAGGATAATTTTATGAGGGATTAAACATAGTTTTTAACCAATCTTAGCAAGTGGATTGTATGGAATTGTCCAAACCAAGGTAAAACCTATAGGATGCACAGATTGGTAAGCAAAAAAACATAGTCAACTTCATGAGGATGATATATAAAGCACATGCCACCATTATTATAAATATTGTTATGGAAATGAATTATATGACTATAATTTCACCTCCCAAAGGTGTTTGACCTAGAATTTATCTAACTATCCGTACCAAGCATAAACCTACTGACTGGTCCTATGTGTCTAGAAGGGTGAAAAAGGAATAAAATGGATTTAGCTGATTTTAACACTTCTAGAGTGATTAAAGTGTTGAAATAGATATAAGGAATTTTAAGAGTCATCTCATGACCTTATCCCACATGGCATATTTTCCAATGGGTCATACAAGTGCCAAACTCTTCTCTTTTCCTAAGAAAACTACTCTTTTTTCTAAAAAACCTACCATTTTAGTTATGAACAATTGATTAAGGCATAATAGGACACATTTCATATGACATCACCCTTCATACACCTTTACATATCCCTCAAAGTCTGTATAACTCATTTAATGCCCTATTTTGACCTCAAAATGACTCAAATGATATAAGGACTAAAAATGACTAATGTCAAGGATAATATGACATGAAATCACACTAAATGACCTATAATACACCTTAATACATATATATTAGACCCATAAACATCTAAAAATCATGTTTCTACCTATAGGGGTCCTAATTTGATCTGTAGGGTCAAATTTGGTCAATAGAAATTATTCTACTTCATAATAAGTATGTAACTAATGTTTTAGCTTTTATACATGATAATGCTTACTTTGAACTGGATTTGTTAGGATTCAACATTGTTTTATGATTTATCCTAGTGATTGATTCATAATTTGGAAAAAATAGGGCATATTTTCTCATTGTGAAATAATGTATAGATGTGTATCAGATAATTGTTGAGTCTCATATTAAGTGAGGCTTTAATTTGTATATATATGAGTCCAATTAGGAATTTATAATGTTAATGACATGCTAGGAAGATGATCTGAACCTAAGGAGATATTCGATTTTAAAAATTAGTCATTATTGTGAGAGGGCTAGTAACATTAGGCTTAGGTCAATATTGACTAATGATACTAACCTAGTTTGATGTTACTAACTCATGTAAAGGTGTAAAAAATATCTATGGATTATATAACACCTCAGTCTTATACACTTGGAAAATTTAGACCTTGGTTGTTCCTCTCAGTTTTGGACCTTTCCTACTTTCTAAAGTCTCACATATTCTCTATCTTATGGTACTTGGACTATCTCTTGGTCTAACTAGTCTTATGTTGATGACTCAAACCTTATATCTTTAAAAAAATACTTAAAACTAACTTATCTTCCACATCTACAAGTTCTGAGTCTATATCTAATCTCTTGTTCCTTAGATTCTAGCATCATAGATAGACACTTGTGTCGATTTAGGTGTCCTACTCTGATGCAAGTGTCTAGTGCCCTAAAATCATTCAATTCACAATTGAAATTTATTTTAATGGTTAGCCTAAGTGATTTAATGTGAGTTATTTCTTTAAAAGGATTGATATAAATACAAGATCAACCCTCATTCATTCCTCATCGTGAAAATACCAAAAGAAACCAAGGCAACTTATTAAAGCATTCAATTGAGCAAAGCTTCCCTAATTTCTCCTATTTCCATATTAGTCATAGGGACAACACATACACAAGTTTGAATTATTGAAGGAGTAGCCCAATAGCTATATTTTCCAAATTACAAGATATGTCATTATTGTACTTGGTTTGAACATATTATATGATTCACACACAAAATAACACATAGGGGAGAACTACATCAATATAAATCCCTCTTCAGAGTATTGTCTATATATGTAACCCTCATTGACAAAGGGGTATTTGGGGTTATATTGACACCATATTCCCCCTAACCCAATTTTACCAAGGGTCACTATAAATATGAAGAACTAGTGTTTTATAATTTCATGAGGAGTGACAATCCATGAACTAAATCTGAATATACCAAAGTAAAGGCAAAGATAAACCTAGAAGCATCCAAGTGGTCACATACTTTTCCAACAAGTATTCCATATAAAAAATTGTGTTAGGTTTATAAAATAACATCGACAAAACCATCTCAGGTTGATGTTAGTGTCTGTGGCTCTAGAGGAACTCAATCTAAAATTTAGTGATTGTTCTAAAATCATAATCCAATTTGCTTCTTACTTGTTCTAGATCTAAAATTACATTAGTATCATAACCAGCTAATTACATTAATTATTTATTATTTACATATCTAGCATAATTGTACTTATGATTTTTAACTTGTCTTAGTTTAATGAATTCAACATATGTTATATATGAGTTTAGCATCTAATTTTCCTACTTTATAAATAACCTATCATACTTGTGCCCTAGGTTATATCTTCCCCTTTAAAATCTAGATAACCCCAATATATATCATTTTAGGGTTAAACATTTGGTGAACCTAATATTTCAACCCCAAACCTTAGGTTAATTAGGGTTTTCTATTTATTCTATTTTCTTGATTATTGTACTTTGTTGTAAATTTTAAAATTTTCATTTGTGAAGTAATGGAAAATATTAATTCAAAAAACTATTTTAAAATGGAAGATAAATAAGCATTTATTACTCATCTAAATAATAACAATAGCTTAATGGATGCATTTTTTTATGTTATAAGAGATGAAATAAGTAAGAATGATAAAATTAATGCTACTTCACCTAGTGATGGTAATTCCTTAGAAAGTACTACAACTAATTCCATACCAATAAATATACCTACATCTAGTGGAGGCATAGATTATGTCTTTGAGCCTTTATTTCCTAAAACTACTATTGTTACATCTACCATGGAATTACTAATTGTTTCAACTCACATACTAGTTTCTATGCCTATTCTAGATTTTTTGTTTTCTTGATTTTTGAACTTTGTTGCAAATTCTAAATTTTTCATTTGTGAAGCAATGAAAAATGTCAATGCAAAAACTCATTTTCAAATGGAAGATAAAGAAGCATTGATTACTCATCTCAATGATAATGAGCCTAATGGATGAATTTTTATATGTTACAAGAGATGAAATAAGTAAGCATGATAAAACTAAGGCTACTTCACTTAGTGATGATAATTACTTAAAAGGTAATGCTTTTGATTCCGTACCAATCAATCTAATATAGTGGAGGTATAAAATGCCTTCCAACCTTTACTTCTTGAAACTACTATTACTACATCTATCATGGAATTATCAAAATTTTCAACTCAAATACCAATTTTAATGCCTATTCAAACCATGATTACATACCCTTTGGTGACTACTCAACTTGTAAATCTAAATCCCAATGTGTATATAGTTCAAACACTCCTTCAAGTTATAAATACCTTGGAGGAAAAGGTCACAAACATTAATAATAATGATTTAAAGTCTCCTCATGCTATTGATTCCAAAGATGTGCCACATAACCCTCTTACAATTGAGATATATTTTCACCCTTTGCCAAGTGGTTCTTTTGCACCTAAGTTCAAATTTTATGATGGCAAGGGTGATCATGAACTGTATATTCAAAAATTTTATGCATCATACCTTGACTATGCCTCCAATGATAACATTTTGACCAAATTATTCCTAAGAAGCCTCAAGGACTATTCTTTGAGGTGGTTCTATGATTTACCTCTCCAATATATTAAATCATTCAAACCTCTTCTAGATCATTTTTTAACACACTTTTCCATTAATATTTTTGAAAAGGTTTCTTATGCTTAAACTGCTAAAATCAAACAAGGAATAAATACATCTATTAAAGAATATGTATTGAGGTATAAGATAATGTTAGCTCAAAAAACCAATCCTATGGTAGATAAGGATTTGTAAGACATATTCAAGTAAATTTTGATTGCTTCTTTACATGATTCTATTATTTTCAAGATTTTCATTTCTTTTGATGACCTATGCCATGTTTTACAAGATCGTGAAATGAAGCTTATTTCATTGAATAAGCTCAAGTATGTAGAAAATACACCAAATGCATCTACATGCAACACCAAATTTATAATAAAACTAAGTTATAAGGTAAAACCTCCTAAACCTAAAAAAGAATCAACCACCATAGTTAAAACAATTTCATAATAGCATAATCATCTTATCTTATCTAATGCACCAAAGAGATAATTTACATGTTGTATGTATATAATTTGCTCACCTTCTCCAGCTTGCTAATTATAGAGCTATTCCCATCTAATTCCATTAATTAACTCCTCTTATCATTATTATACCTAACATAGCCTATTTAATCCCCTCTTATCCAATTATCTAAGTCCCTTCTCCATATTTCATATCCTACATATATCTCACCTATTATTAATCCCCTCATTTCTCCTCTTATTAACATCCCATTTTATTAATAAATCTTCCCATTCCCACTTGTGAATTTTAAATTCACAAAATCCTACCTATTCCCTAGGTTTCTCTACAAACCTACACACTATCCATGACATCACTATCCATTTATCTCACCTAATCCTCTCCTTATCACATCATCACCACCTAAATCCATTCTAATCATTATTAACAACTAAAATGGATTCTAGAATTATCTAATTCTATAATCCTACTCCATTTTGACCTCTTTTCTCTAAAAAATTCTAAATCTAGAGGTTTTTAAGGAATTTTTAATTCCTTTTAATTCTCCCTCCTTCCTCTATTTAAATCAGCCACCCCTCAATGAGAATTAAACTATGAAATCTACGAGTTTCCATGCCAATCTCAAGTTCAAATCCATAAATCAATCACTAGTATATTAATCAAAATATTGTCAAAACTAATTACATGTTGTCAATAATATGAGTCTATCCATATCAATCCAACATCAATAGTATTTAGTCTTTAGTCTTTTAGTTTTATATCTTGATTTGGAGCATTTGGATAAAGGATTATGATGTAGGTATGAATGTTTCATTTTAATTTTTTTGGTGCACTATGATCCTTTTGGATCTAAATTTTAATAGTGGATTGTAGATTTGAGTGTTTTTGATATAATTTTATTATCAAATCCATTTCTCAAATTTATCATCTCACACGTGCTTAACTAAGTCTCCTATTTCATTACTCCCATGGCTAATAGAGTGTCATTTTATATCTCTTACTCATCTTATAGAGGTTGATATAAATAGACATCTACCCAAATGATATGATACAAATGCTTATTATGATTATCACCAGGGACCAAGACATTCTAAGAATATATTTTTTATCTTAAATCATAAGATCCAAGTCCTTATTGATGACATAAATATTACATTTGATGATCCTCCCAAGGAATTTGGTTCACAACCTGGTGATCACCAGAAACAAAAAATATTTGACAATCCTTTGCAAGACCATTCTAAGAAATAGCTGTTATCAACTAAATTTTCACCTTTAAGAAGGTATTTAAAGCCTTCCAAATTTGGAAAAATATGGAAATACCTCAAGGTTATGGGTTACCTATTTGAGATGTGAATCTCTAGGTTAAAAGACTAGCTCCCATTGATGAATCACTTAGGCTCAAACACTAATCTACCACTTGATAGGAAAAGGGAGCTACACCTATTATAATGGGGGTGATGCACTAAATATGATTTTACCACTACCAACTAGATGCAAATGCACTTCAAATAAGAGACTAGCTTATTGTAGATGCTAGTTTTATACACCTTTGTGTATTAATGTGGTGTGTCATCACGTTATTTTTCATCTCTAACATAATGAAATAATTCATAATTATTTGGAATAATTATCCATTTACCTTTACCACATGAGTTGATTAAGTTAATTACTATATTCAAATAGTAATTAACCCTATTTTACTATCCCTAACCATAAAATCATAAAAATAAATAAAAAACTAAAACCCTCCCAACCTCCTAACAAACCCATCCCCATGGTTTAAACAACCTAACAACTTAAACATTAGTTAAACCTATATTTACCCTATAAACAACCCTTTTAAATGACCTAAATATCACCTCCACCCATTTTGGGCAAATTGATGTCGATTATCTAAGATTGATACTGATCAGCCCGAATGACATTGATCCATAAATATACATGAGCCTCCTTAGCTCGGGAGATATGAACATCACTTTTTGACTTTAGGCTTGTTATAGATTTTTCCTAGAACCTACATACAGACATTGTCAACACTTTTCCACCTTGTGGAACCTCTATTCATGCAAATATTAAGAGATTTCAAAGGTTTTTTAGTATACTTTTATATTCTTCTTTATTTTTGTGTTTCAAGACATTTAAGGTTAGTATTTTACTTTAATTCATTCATATTTAAAGCTTACTATCCTTTGTACCTCTGTGACAACATTTTCATTTAGTTTTCATCATTTTCTTAATTTTACAAGGCGTTATTATCACCTATTTTCATAGTTTAGCATTTTACTCAGAATTGATATTGATTCATCTGAATAAACATTGATCCTAAATGATCATCATTAATGCTTGTAAACTATTATAATAGCCTTGAAGTCTATTTTCATAACATTCATAGTCCTAAAAACATGTTAAATCTTGCATGATTTTTTTTGAAAATATGTCTTTCACATGTAGATAACTCTACTTGGATTAACACATGATATTTTTAGCATATTTGATCTCCCCATTATTCCACAACCTGTATTCACTGATCAAAGAGACATTGCTTTCAAATTAGGTCTTTGCATTATGGATTTCATACTTAATCAGGAAAGCATTAATGAATAATTGGCTATAATTCAAGAGGACATTGATATAGCTACTAAATTTTGGGATGATTACTTTGATCACATTAATCCTATTGTAGATTAGACATTTTTATTGTTATCTATTTTTCATCCTATCCTTATATATATTTGTAATTTCATGTTTATTTATAAACTTGAGTGTTAAACATGGGTTTCCATCCACCTAAGGAAGTAGATTGCTTTTTGAGACTAGTTTCTTAATACACAACCCATTCATCTTACTATTAATTAACTTTCTGTGAATTAGTGTGATTTTTAGGTGATTCCTCCCTAGCCAAAGATGAGTTCCCACAAGCTTGATCAATGGTGCACAACCGATATCCATCTCTAAGTAATTTTTAAAACTCTATATTTACTTTGTTTTTAGTAGCTAATTAGATCACATTAAAAAAGCAAAAAAAATATTAAAACATTTTGGCACACCCAGTAGGACCGTCAGGTCTCATTTTTATTATTAAAATTCAAAATTCTTGAATTTTCTCTCTTTCCTTTCTTTGTGTGAATTCATCCAAAGAAAATCAAGTTTACATTTTATTTTCTTTTTGAGGTTAAAATAAATTTCATTCATTTTTTTCTACTTAAGTAATTCACATAGAATAATCTAAGTGGTAAATTCATCCTAGTCATCACTCTTTCACACACAAGATAAATCATATTCATAATAAACTCATTTAAACACTTGACATAAGGAAATCGATAGAGATTTCATCACCTCATGACAACCTTTCTTTGATGATCCCACTTAGATTTCACCACCAAGGGGAGGACCAACTCAGTTCTTTAGCTGAGTATAATCTCTATAATATTGGAATATCTTGGCTAAGCACTTGTACTAGCTATGGTATTGTTATGTGAGAGAAGAAATCCCCAAGTATCAAGCCACGTACTATTACCAATTTAGATTTCCTTTGAGTGCCAAAATAAAATACCTAAAACCATCCTTAGATTACCATTTCTTAGGACCCTCATTATCCTTTTTTATTTTCACATCTTAAAATTAAAAAGAGATAATTTTTTTGGGGATGGCTTTAGTTTGTGCATATTTCATCCATAATTAAAAGCGAGATATTTCAAAAAGAAGTTGTTTTGTTTTTGCTTTTCTTTTCTATCTCATGGTTTTGACTAGGCAACATTCAAGGAAAGAATAAAAAATGGGTGTCACATCCTCTCCTATGGAAAATACACCTAGCTCCTCCTCTACCCTTGAGTCCTTTAAAAATCATGTGTTCTTGCACTTTTATTTGCAAAGAGTTCCTTCCTTTATGAAAATATTGGACAATTACCCTATTTCTCTAAATTACTACCTTAGTAATTGAGTAATACACATTCATCCTTCCCCCATACCCAAGATTCTTGATATTTATATGGGATGCATTTTGAGGGAACTAAGAATATCAAAGGATTTACCATGGCCATGGTATCCTTTTATACCGGATCTCTTCCATCTAGTTTTAATACTTAGATGATGTAAACTTTAGAAAGCCAACTACTTGTAGTATCTAATAATTCTCCAACCCTCATTACTTAGGTTCAAAGTGCTTATACCACTCAATATATATCCACTATTCCTCCCCAAACACTATTAGTATTAATCCTTGTAAGTCTTCCACCTATCAAAATGAGTCTAGCATACAGTTCACAAGCTCTAAACCATACACTAAAAATCCCTCTAATGCAACCTCCTCAACAATATGTCTCCATGGCTACTTAATAGATGGATCCATCATAGTCATTAGGGACTAATTATTTATAATCTTCCACACAACATAATATTTTTATATAGGTCCCACAATATGTGTCAGCATCGCAACCCATTATGGCCACTACATTGGATACCCTTACTCATAACCACTATCTACTCTTCAAAAAGGTGTCTTAGGGAATGTACCTTAGAATGTTGCCTTCTAAACATCCTTATAAAGTACAACGTTCTACCCCTTATGATAATGATACTTCTAAAGTCAAACATTATAACCCTTTGGTCCCTAGTAAACTTATTCATAATATGTACTAAGATCGTAATATAATAAGATCCCATCATTTCACTTGATACCAAGACCCTTTAAAATAATCCTCTATCACAACACTTCCTTACCTTGAAATTACTAACAGAAAGGGTAAAGCTCCTATCATTGATAGTTGGGATAATTATCTTGGTATTCCATCAAAGAAAGCCTTAGCCCATCCTCAAGTCAAGGTTGATCTTTTTTAGATCTCAAACTACAAAAACCTTAGTTTGAATATCCATTCTAAACTCAACACATGAAAGAGTAAAGGATAAACCCCTTTTATATCATCTCCATCATCTATTTTAGGTCCTCAACCATATTCTAAAATGACTATCCCTATCATAGGTTCTTACATTTAAACACATGGGAAAATATAAAGTCTCCCTCCATTATTAAACACACCTCCATCTCGATATCCACTATCTTCTGCTAAAGGACCATTAGAGAAATTTAAATAAAAGGTGCCTAAGGGCATCCATACCATAAAAGCTAAAATTCAAAACCAAATGACCAATACTTTTCCAAGAGAGATGGTACAACCTATTATAAGACCATAAACTAAACCTTTGAAAGGATCTCATGCTATAATCTTAATTTTTTTTTGGATACATCCCTCATAGTGATACCACCTATACATATTGTTAGCCTTCATCCCCAAATACCTTCTTGGTATAGGAGTCAAGAGATAAGTGCATATCATAGAGTACCTGGACATGATACAAAAAATTTTAATGCCCTTAAGGCCATAATCCAACAAGTAGTCTAGGATGATGATCTAAATGATAAAACTCCTAAGCAAAAAGTCACCATCCCAAATATTCCACCCATCCATAATCTTGTTAGTCCTATAAGTAATAAAGAGTCAGTGGCTTCTTCAAACCCTCCATTATTACACATTGATGTTATCCATGTAGCCACCCACTCTCAAAATCAGAATCCTAATAAATCCAAAGTTTTAATTATAGGTGATTCTACCCATAATATGCCTAAAACATCTAGATGAAAGCCTAAAGTATCTATTTTAGGAACTACCTTGTCTAAAGCCAAGGAGTTGGTATAAATATCCATATTAAAACAACTCCACTAAATGCCTATAAACATGTCATTGTATGAAGAAAATATCCACACCTTCAAAAAGCAATGATAGAAGCACTCCAGGCTATTGAGGTCCAGCTAGATGAGCCTCACCTATTGTTAGAATTTATAGGGACCCTCAAAATGGTGTTGGCTATTAGTTTCAATGATTTTGAGGTCATTTCTTTATCAAATAAATACCAATATCCCACACTTTTCATCATAGCTCAAATAAATCAAACTCATATTAAAATAGTTATGATTGATAATGGGGCCAGTATCAATATTATTTATTCCCATGCTTTCCAATAGTTATAGCTACTAAAAACCATTATTTCCCAATCCTCAATAATTATTTATACATTTAATGACATGATATCACCCATAATAGGAATATTTGTCCTTCCCATTTGTGTAGGTCCTCACACCCTCCATGAACTCTTTTATGTCATAGAAGGGGCATTCTAATATAACATTTTATTAGGACATCCATGGATTTTTGTGATGTGATGTATCTCCTCTACCATCCATCAGTGTATTAAGTTTGAACATGAAGGCTAGGTACACATCATCCTCACTAAGCCTCATCCCTTCAAATCATACAACTGTAATTTTTGACAAAGTGATGTCATAATACCTTGACCTAACATAATCCCATATTCATCTTCTAATCAAGCCTCAACTAACACAACTATTCACACTTCAAAATTACCAACTCATGAGTCCATTGGTTCCATGATGCAACATATTTCAATGGGGGAATACTAGTTATTGACCCTTAATATGTTACCTACTCCTAGGGAATATGTCCATCCCAATAAGCAACCCATGTATTTACCCAACCTAGGTGAGCTTATCCCATTTGGGCCACCTTTATTATGCACCCACTTGATATATTGTGGAATAAATCAAACCACCCCAAGATCTAAAAATAACACCCATGATAAACCCTTTATATCCAATTTCTCATTTCTCAATAAACCCTAGTTCATGCAAACCTACCTTTATCATTGTGCCTGAAAGGGCTTTGGCATGGGTAGATATGAGCATGGTCCTCATGACATCACATTAAGAGATTTAAAAAAACCACACAAAAATCATGGATTAGGCTTTGATAAAGGTTCTAAATCCTCTCTCGAACCCATTCTTCTACCATATTTAGAAGAAGAAGAGTAATCTTCATCATCTGATACCTCTTCCTTGACTAGTGACACTATATCCATCCCTTCTAATCTTTTTTATTCAATTCAAAGTCATAAGAACCCCTCATCTTTCATTATGGTGGAAAGACTTGAATTATCCCTTTAGTATATCTTAAGTTAATAGGACATGATATGCTAATCATCCCTATTCTTTAGTGTCAGGATGATAAGTCAATATTGACTCATCTAGGTGTTGAAAACTCTTATCTATGTAATTCTCTTCCGTCTAAAACATCTAGATTATTAAATAAATATACTTCTAATATTGATATTAGGTCTTAGGAAACCCCAAGGATTGTTAAAGTTAGCAAAGCCTTAGATCCTCAAGAAAAATAGGATTTTACAACTTTTTTATCAGATCATAGTGAGACATTTACCTGGTCTTTTAATGATATGTCATATATTAACCATGTAATAGTTATCCATAATAGCATCACCTTTCTTGATTCTAAACTGGTAAAACAAAAGATCTATAAAATACATCCCCACATCACACTCTTGGTAAAAGAGGAACTATAACACCTCTTATCTACTAACTTCATTCAACCCATCAATTATCCTCAATAGATGTCCAACATCATTCTAGTCACTAAGCCTATAGGGGTACTTCATATTTGTACTAACTTTCATGATTTAAATCTTGCTTATCCAAATGATGATTTTCCTCTTCCTAACATCAACTAATTAATGTAATTAACATCTAGCCATGAAATGTTATCCTTTATAGATGGTTTTTCTAGTTATAATCAAATACTTATTTCACCAGAAGATCAACATAAAACTAAATTTATTACTCCTTGAGGGACCTTCTGCTACCATGTTATGCCCTTTGGCCTAAAAAATGTAAGAGCCACCTATTAGCAGGCCATGACTTATATATTTCATGACATAATCCACAAAATTATTGAAGACTATGTCAATGATCTCTTTGGGAAGTCAAAATTTTTAAAGGATCACTTATCCATACTTAATGTTTTCTTTGATTGTTTGCTCCAGTATCATGTGCGTCTAAATCTAAAAAAGTGCATTTTTGGTGTCTTGATGGGTAAACTTCTAGGCTTCATTATTTTTATTCAAGGAATAAAAGTGGATCCCACTAAAATCAAGGCCATTATAGAAATACCTCCATCTAACCTTAAGCAACTTCATATTTTACAAGGCAAGCTCCATTCTATCTGTCATTTTATATCATAGCTCTATGATTAGTGTTAACCTTTCCACCATTTATTAAAGAAGGATAATCAATTTGTATGGTATTCTAATTGTCAAGAAGCCTTTAATGCACTTGAATACTACATTCTATTATCTCTATTCCTCACTCCACCTAAGGAGGGACAACCTTTATTCCTTTATATCTCAGCTACTGACCATGCTTTAGGTGCTATGCTTACCCATCAAAATGAACATCACAAAGAACATGCTATTTATTATATAAGTCAAAGCCTCATACAATAAAAAACAAATTATCCACATACTAAAAACTATGCCTAGAATTGGTCCTTGTATCTTTTAAGCTTTGTCATTAACTACTTAACCACAAGATGTACGTAATTATGACTACCAACCCCCTTAAGTTCATGCATTCTAATCCTTATCAAAATCAATGAATAGGATAGATGGATCATGCTTCTAGCTGAGTTTGATCTAGAATTTATCCATCACAAGTTTGTTAAAGGATAGATTATTGTTGATTAGTTGGCTGAAGTACCTCTTCATGAAAAATGACCAATCAATTATGAATTTACTGATGAATCTATCACATCCACTTCCCAAGTAGTCTTTAAATATCAAATGACTCTAATCTTTGATGGGTCTAAATGTGAGCATGGAGGTGGTATAAGAATTATATTAATCCCTCCTCAAGCTATTCCCATGTTTTTATCTTTTAAATTAGACTTTAATTGCACCAATAACATGGCTGAATATACAACATTGATTATAGGCCTCCAAACTACCCTTACACTAGGGGTTAGATCCCTTAATATCTATGGTGATTCTCAACTAGTGGTTAATCAAATTAATGGTATATATCAATGTAAGAATGATATCTTCCAAAGATATAAGACCTTATCTGATCATCTCTTATTTTCTTTCAAATTTTATGCCATCCAAAATACTCCTAGATCAACTAATAAGTTTACTAATACTATGGCATCTCTTACCTATTTTATCCCATCCTCATCTCAGGAGTACAAGGTATTTGCCCTTATCCATCAAGTTAACGAGCCTTCCTACACAAGAACTAATATTTTATCTATCAATAATATCAAGGAAAACCTAGAGGAGCCATGGAATACGCAAATATTTACTTACTTGTCTACAAGACTATCTTCTCCCCATCTATCTAAAGGTACCAAGCATGTTTTTTAATAGAAAGCTACCTGTTATACTATACTAGGGGGTGTTCTCTATAAGCATGGTTTTGATGGAATTCTTCTTTGTTGTCTCCAAAATCATGAAGCTACCTTAGCTATCTAGGAAGTACATAATGGGTCATGCAGTGGACACTTTAGTGGCCACATAATAACTAAAAATATCTTACATTTAGGCTATTATTGGCCCACTCTGAATCAAGATTATTGTGAATACATTAAGAGGTGTGTAAAATGTCAATATCATGTAAAATTATCCCATATCCCTAGTAAAACCTTGCAAGTAGTAAGAGACTTCTATCCATTCTCTAAATGGGGGCTTGATCTTATAGGGAAAATCAACCCTAAGTCCTCTCAACATCATAGCTTCATCATTACTGCTACAAAATATTTCACCAAGTGGGTGGAAGCTATGCCACTTATCTTGACCAAGGAAAAAAAGATTGTGGGGTTTATCCACCATCACATTATTTGTCATTTTGTAATTCCTTATAAAATAAAAACAGATAATGGAAAATCTTTCAATAATAAGAAAGTCCAAGCACTATGTGATTCATTTAAAATCAAATTAAGTTTTTCCTCACCTTACTATCCTTAGGCCAATGATAAAAAAGAAGCATCTAATAAAACCCTAGTCAAAATCCTAACCAAAGTCATCAATAAAGATAGGAAGGATGGGCATCTTTGTATCCCTTTTACATTGTGGGCATATGGAACTAGTATTTGAACCCCTACAGGTGCTACTCCATTTCCCCTAGTCTATGGTATAGAAGCTATACTTCCTTTGGAAGTTAAAATTCAATCTCTTCATGTCTCCCTTAAAGACATCATTTTTGGTGAGGATTTTCATCATGAGTATTTATCCCAGCTTGAATTCTTATACGAGCATCACATGATATCCCTCAATTACCTTTGTATATATCAAGAATGACTAAAATAATCATATAAGCAACATGTAAGAGAATGAGAATTTAACATTATAGACCTTGTGCTTAAATAAAATCAACATGTCACTAATATGGAATGAAGTAAAAGGGGAATCTTTGCTCCTAATTGGCTTGGACTATACATCATAACCCATAAATATGGATCCGGGGCATATCATTTGGCTTCTCTTTATGGTAAACCAAAATGAGAACCTCTTAATGCATTACTTATATATCCTTTCTATAGTTAATAAATATTGGCTCATCTTGGTTATCTTATCTTAAATATTATCATATCTTCCTATCCTAAAATACCAAATAATGATATGAGAGTCATGTAGTTATCCAGTAGTCACTATAACTTCAACCTTGAATATGAATACCCCAGCCCTATTCATAACATTCTCTCATGGATACATTTCACCTGTAATTGGAGAAACCCTAGATCATTATTAACCTTATTTCTTAAAGGTTATCAATTTTCCAAGATAACACAATCATCTCATGTAATTAACTCATGGAAACTATCCTAAGGTATCTTTTTATGCCAACTTGAATTACTATCTTTGTGATCTAAAATCATGTAAGAAGTGAAAATCAAAAGTATAAAAATGGGCTAAATAAATAGATTGATCCCTTGAAGGATAGTTGTAATCAAATATAAAGGAAAATAAAAAACTGATCCCTTAAAGGATAGTTGTGCAAAAGTATTTGAATGTAGACCACTCCCTTGAAGGATGGCTACCAAGTAAAAAATTTATTGCATTGATCAATTTTCAAAATATGCCACTTAAAAGCCTTAAAAATTCAATCAATAATATCAAGGAAAACCTAGAGGAGCCATGGTATACACAAATATTTACTTACTTGTCTACAAGACTATCTTCTCCCCATCTATCTAAAGGTACCAAGCATGTTTTTTAATAGAAAGCCACTAATCTTTTATCTATCAATAATATCAAGAAAAACCTAGAGGAGCCATGGTATACACAAATATTTACTCACTTATCTACAAGACTATCTTCTCCCCATCTATCTAAAGGTACCAAGGATGTTTTTTAATAGAAAGCTACCTATTATACTATACTAGGGGGTGTTCTCTATAAGCATGGTTTTGATGTGATTCTTCTTTGTTCTCTCCAAAATCATGAAGCTAACTTAGCTATCTAGGAAGTATATAATGGGTCATGCAGTGGACACTTTATTGGCCACATAATCACTAAAAAAATCTTACGTTTAGGCTATTATTGGCCCACTCTGAATCACTTCTATTGTGCATACATTAAGAGGTGTGTAAAATGTCAATATCATGTAAAATTATCCCATATCCCTAGTAAATCCTTTCAAGTAGTAAGAGAATTCTGTCCATTCTCTAAATGGGGGCTTGATCTTATAGGGAAAATCAACCCTAAGTCTTCTCAGCATCATAGCTTCATCATTACTGCTGCAAAATATTTCACCAATTGGGTGGAAGCTATGCCACTTATCTTGACCAAGGAAAAAAAGATTGTGGAGTTTATCCACCATCACATTATTTGTAATTTTGGAATTCCTTATAAAATAAAAATAGACAATGGAAAATCTTTCAATAATAAGAAAGTCCAAGCACTATGTGATTCATTTAAAATCAAATTAAGTTTTTCCTCACCTTACTATCCTCAGGCCAATGGTAAAAAAGAAGCATCTAATAAAACCCTAGTCAAAATCCTAACCAAAGTCATCAATGAAGATAGGAAGGATGGGCATATTTTTATCCCTTTTACGTTGTGGGCATATGGAACTAGTATTTGAACCCCTACAGGTGCTACTCCATTTCCCCTAGTCTATGGTATAGAAGCTATACTTCCTTTGGAAGTTCAAATTCCCTCTCTTCATGTATCCCTTAAAGACATCATTTTTGGTGAGGATTTTCATCAAAAGCATTTATCCCAGCTTGAATTCTTATATGAGCATCACATGATATCCCTCAATTACCTTTGTATATATCAAGAATGACTAAAATAAGCATATAAGCAACATGTAAGAGAATGAGAATTTAACATTGGAGACCTTGTGCTTAAATTAAATCAACATGTCACTAATATGGAATGAAGTAAAAGGAGAAAATTTTCTCCTAATTGGCTTGGACTATACATCATAACCCATAAATATGGATATGGGGCATATCATTTGGCTTCTCTTGATGGTAAACCAAAATGAGAACCTCTTAATGCATTGAAACTATATCCTTTCTATAGTTAATAAATATTGGCTCATCTTGGTTATCTTATCTTAAATATTATCATATCTTCCTAATACCAAATAATGATATGAGAGTTATGTAGTTATCCAGTAGTCACTATAACTTCAACCTTGAATATGAATACCCCAGCCCTATTCATAAGATTCTCTCATGGATACATTTCACCTATAATAGGAGAAACCCTAGATCATTATTTACCTTATTTCTTAAGGGTTATCAATTTTCCAAGATAACACAATCATCTCATGTAATTAACTCATGGAAACTATCCTAAGGTATCTTTTTATGCCAACTTGAATTACTATATTTGTGATCTAAAATCATGTAGGCAGTGAAAATCAAAAGTATAAAAATGGGCTAAATAAATAGATTGATCCCTTGAAGGATAGTTGTAATCAAATATAAAGGAAAATAACAAACTGATCCCTTGAAGGATAGTTGTGTAAAAATATTTGAATGTAGACCACTCCCTTGAAGGATGGCTACCAAGTAAAAAATTTATTGCATTGATCAATTTTCAAAATATGCCACTTAAAAGCCTTAAAAAATCAATATAGAAATAAAATTTCAAAATAAATATCCCAATAAATCTTATTGTATTGATCGACTTTCTAATTGTAGACTTCCCATATTGATCAGTCTACCCATTGGCATAAAAATGATCCCTAAAAGATAAATCATGATTTTGAAATATGGTGTGAAGAAGGTTATATCTAAAGTAATCCATCCCCCATCCCACTAAAAGCATCTAATCTTAATAAATGACCAAGATCAAAGCTCTAGCTAACCTAGGTTGTGTCAACATCTATTATCATCTAGCTAAGGACACATAGGCCATGTGTATGAGAGATTCTCTTTTTGGTTATGGTTTAGGTCAATGCCAAGAAAATCCATAATATATAATCACTAAAACCCATAAAATCACAACCATTGAATATTAAAATCTATCTTCATAATCCATTTATTAAAAACATATCTCATGATATAACATCCATAATCCATAACATGTAAAATCCGTAACCAATAATCCATAAACATCCATAACAACAATGATCAAAATTAAAATACATAACATATAATCTATAATCTATCACATCACATCATCATTAAAAACATAACATATCCATAGCCATCAATAAATCCATAAACAAACACATATGATCCATCCATAAACATAAGCAATATCTATATATATACATCAAGTGTCTATACAAATGTCACAACACATAAAATGGGGATATTATCCCATACAATGTGATCTAATTAACAAAACCAATATTTATAAGGTGAATGCTATCACCTCCCTCATCATCTCCATCTCGGCTCGTTGCACTCCCTCTACTAGTAGATCCCCTAGGAGTCCTCTATGATCTACTATGGCTAGCCACATATGAAGCAAATGGAGATACATCTGGTAACCATCTCTATATTATCCTCTCATAATAAGACATCTTAGTAAGCAAATACCTATACCTATGGAGTGGTACCATATCTATAGGATTAGTACTAGATCATGCAATATCTAGAGCTAGTCTCTCTACCAAAGTAGACCTCATTTTCTCTAGCTCTACTTGATATCTATCCTACTCCTATATATCCTAGTCCTTTTTCCCTCTCATGATATCAAGATCACATTATAATGTGGAAATCTAATCTTGTAATGTATCATGGGCTATTCATACCTCCTATAGCTCAGCCCTCAATGTATCCCTCTCTACAATAACTATAACTATATTTATATGCTCATGGGTGAGGGCATACTATAGTGGTACATCCTCTATGTGTATATTAAGGGCATCTTGATCAACCTCCCTCATCTCCTTAATACCCACATCCTACTGAGGTCTCACTACTCTATCCTATCTCCTCCCCATCTCTGCTACAAACCACACTACATAATCATTTATATAACCAATATCATCGAAGTCAATAGCTATGGGATCCTCCTATGGCCCATTAAGACCATTGTAATATTTGGATTAGGCCAGTTATTCTCTTTATCATCCTACCTATATGCATGTGGGGATCATGATATATCCTAAAGTAACCCAAATTGACAACAGACCCTATCAACATAAAATAGGTCAATATACTCTAGTCATTATCCATGTACTTATGTCTCTAGAGAAACATCCCTTGTTTCTATAGCTAAACTAGGCCATGCTTGGAAGTGTACATATGACATCTAAATAATGTCTCTTATCTTAAAGTCACTAAAAACCTATCAATAATATGCTAGATCACATACTACCCTATTTGTGTATGAAACCACTAGGTCTTCCTTTTACTGAAGGAAGCCTACACTATAAACCATGTCTCTAAAACTGATCCATGGGGTCCCTATGGGGTGAATCACATGAATGTGCTAATATGACTAATAATTTAATACAAAAGTGATGTTGAGTCATGATCTGTGCTCAGTGTGCCAGCCCCACAACTCCTTATAAATCTACCCTAATAGTGTGGGCACCCAAGCAAAAATAGTCCTAAACTCCACCATGTTTGCTATGACACTAGTGAAGCTCTATGGTAGTCACCCTCTTATAGAATCAAGTAGCACATAGTAGGTCAGTGCCATCATCATCATCATCATCAACACTAGTCTCTCCATAGGGTCTTGGTCATATAATGGCTAGAATGAGAACCCCCCAATAATGAATCTCATGTCCAATGTATCCTCACCATATAATCATGCTAGCACCATCACTCACCCATCCTTATCAATAGTATAAATAGGGTCTCCTTGGATTGACACTCATAAAATATGATTGATGTCCTTTGTGGTGATAGTCATCTCACCAGTCGGTAGCCAAAATGTGTTGGCAGTATAATCCCACTAATCTAGTAAAGCCACCATCATGTCAATATCTTAATGGATATAGTGATAATGGTGGATCCCTCCAAATACAACAACATCTAGATGGGCCCAATCCTCATTTCTAATGAAATCTCATAACTATGTCAATAGTGGTGGGATCCTATCCCTCATCATCAATAGCTCATGTGTCTATCAAAAATAAATTTTTAGTTAATTAAGAGCCTAGATTTCTTGATTTCTATTGATCCTATCAGGATCGATGATGATTTACCCAATCAAAATTGATCATTTTAGATCATGATCTATCTTGATGGGGAACATCAATCCATATGGATCGACATCGATTCCTTCCCCTAAACATCTTACCCCTAGGCTGTACATTCCAAATATTTTTTTTTACAACCTATCTTCCCCACCCACAAAAATTTCAAACAAAAATAAAACTCTCCTATAAAAAATAATACCTTAAGCAAACATAAAAATAATAAATTTCACCAAAAGTATATTTTGCCTACCTCATAGTGAAGTTATCATCATCATCATTGTCATCCACTCCCACTCACCTCTATCATCTCTCACGTAAGCTTGAAAGGTGAAAAAACATCAAATTTTACTCTCAAACACTTATTCATGTCGATAGATAAATGAGCCTTATGCCATGTTAGATGCCTATTTATATCCTTTTCCATAATCAACATCAATTACTCCAATTGATGTCAATCCCCTAAATTGACATCGATCCTTTGTAGATTGATGTCGATTGTCTTGGCTTGTTTAAAATTTTTGTAGTTATGGACCATTTCGCATGATCCCAGTCTAGATTCCAAGCCTTGTATTATTCCCTTTACCATAACTATCCCATTTTTATATCATATTAATCTTTATATTTGAGCATTTTGACCCTTTTTAACTTCCCAAATCTCCTTAAGGAGTACCCCTTTTTTTTGGCATCTTGACATTGTAAGATCCTGAGGGTATCTTTTGTCTCAAGAACATTCATCTATAGGTAACACATACACCATACACACACCAACTATGATGGTCCACCATTTCTATATTTTTCCCTCTTGATAGCCTTTTATTAAGCCTACCTATTTTATCTTTAGAATTTTGTTACTCGATTAGGTCTTTGGGGTATTACTACCTGCATCATTTTTTATCCTGTTAAGTGCAACCTTGAAACTTCCTTGATCCATATGCACTTCTATTTGTCCATTTCTATCTTCCACTTGTCCATTTACACTCATCCAAATTTGTTTTTACTTTCCATCTTTTTCAAACCCATCATTTATTCCACCTCACTTCTCGATGCCCAGTTTGAGGGGGGATACCTCCTCACAATAAACTTGGGGTATTAGGCACCTTATAGTTTTTATTTCATGGCATGCTATTGCATACCACTCCACAAAAAGGGACAAATGTAGATGCTAGTTTTATACACCTTTATGTATTAATGTGGTGTGTCATCATGTTATCCTTCATCTCTAACATAATGACCCCATTCATAATTATTTGAAATAATTACCCATTTACCTTTATCACATGAGTTAATTAAGTTAATTACAATAGTAAAATATTAATTAACCCTATTTTACTATCCTTAACCATAAAATCATAAAAAAACCCCTCCCAACCTCATAATAAACCCATCCCATGGTTTAAATAACCTAACAACTTATACATCAGTTAAAGCTATCTTTACCCCATAAATAACCCTTTTAAATGGCCTAAATATCACCTCCACCCATTTTAGGTAAATTTACATCGATTCTATAAGGTCGATGTTGATCAACCCAAAATGGCATCGATTCATAAATATATAGTGAGCCTCCTCAGCTCGAGGGACACTCACAACACTTTTTGACTCTGGACCTCCACTGGATTTTTATTGGAACCTACATACGGAAATTGTCAACACTTTGCCACCTTGTGGAGCCTCTGTTCATGTAACTATCAAGGGATTTTGAAGGTTTTTAAGTATACTGTTATATTATTTTTATTTTCATGTTTCAAGCCATTCAAGGTTAGTATTTGACATTAATTCATTTATATTTAAATATTACTATCCTCTACACCTCTGTGCCAAAATTTCCATTCGATTTTCATCATTTTATTAATTTTACAAGTCATTATTATTGCCTATTTTCATAGTTTAGCATTTTACTTAGAATCAATGCCTATTTATCTAAATCAACATTGATCCTACATGATCATCATCGATCCCTGATAAACTATTAAAACAACCTTAAAGTCTATTTTCATAACATTTATAGTCCTAAAAACCTATTAAATCCTACATGTTATTTTATGAAAATATGTCTTTCACATGTAGATGACTCTGCTTGGATTAGCACATGATATTTTTAGCATATTTGATCTCCCCATTGTCCCATAACCTTTATTCACTAATAAAAGTGACATTGCACTCAAATTAGGTCTTTGTATTGTGGTTTTCACACCTAATCAAGAAATCATGAATGAAAAATTGGCTATAATTTAAGAGGATGTTGAAATAGCTACAGAATTTTAGGATGATTACTTTTATCACATTAATCCTATTATAGATTAGACATTTTTGTTGTTATCTATTTTTCATCCTATCATTATATATCTTTGTAATTTAATTTTTATTTATAAAATTGAGTGTTAAACATAGGATAACATCCACCTAAGGAAGTATATCACTTCTTGGGACTAGTTTCTTAGCAAGTAGCCCATTTTGCTTAGTATTAATCAATTTTTTGTGAGTTAGTGTGATTTGTAGGTCATTTCTCCCTAACCAAAGAGGAGTCCCACAAGCTTGATCAATGATGCACAATTGATATTCATCTCCCAGTAATTTTTAAAACCTTACACTTACTTTGTTTTAAGTAGCTAATTAGATCACATTGGAAAAAGTGAAAAAATACTAAAACACTTATAACAAACACTACTCTAAATCTATCTCTCTACATTAGTACTTCTCATGAAGGTTGTGAAAAATGTTTGAGTTAGGAGGAATATTCAAAAGGTCATATCATTACAATATTGAATAGGCTACTAAATCAACCTTGACACCTCACTTAGACACTTAAAAAGACTTTCAAAAGGGTTTCAAACTAAACATGAATGCAAGAAAGGACAAACATCCTAAGGAAGAAAGACTATCAATTACAAAGATCAACTAGTCAAGCATACATATTTAAAATAATTAAATGAGGAGGTAAAATAATATTTTCTCATTGATCAAAAGATACAAATGGGTATGGCTTCACCATACCCAAGTGGAGGATCCAACTTAGCCTATCAAGGCTAAATATATAGAGAAAGTGAGAGAGGAGAGAAGGGCATAGGAGAGAGAGAGACAAGTGTCCAAAAAAGAGTTTTAAAAATATTTATTAGGTCCTAAATGCCATGTGTTACTCCCCTAAATATTATCTTCTCTTCTAAGTGGCATGAAAGTTTGAAACTTAGCTTGGCATGTTGATCTTCTCTTCAAAACTGCCCCTTCTCTTGGCTTATAAGAGGATAAGTAGAAATCTTTGATGGTCAGGTCATGTTGAAATAATATTTTTATCTATTATTTATACCTTTCATCTAATCTCTAAATTTTCTATTTGACACATCACTTTATTCTCTTGTTTGGTGTCTTGAAGTCTTTTCGTCTCACTAGGATAATCTTGCTTACAAGTGTCAAAACATGAGTTTGTCTTCTATAATGCATCATATCTCCATGAAAGTCATCTAAATATCATATCATACTTGTAAAAACTCATTTATATTCACAAAAATTTATCTAAGAACTCATTTTACATCAAAAACTCTCATTTGGCCTCATTCCTTGTAACCCTAAAAATGTGTAAACCTCATTAAGAGGTTATTAGGAAAATTAACACATATTTTAGGACCCATTATTTATTTATATCTCCATGACAAGTTTTAGGTCCTGAGAGTGAGTGGAATTATCCTTTTTATACTATTCTCTCTCCTTAATTAGGCCTCAATCAACCCTCCTTGCCTAGAAACTATGTTTTGGCCCACAAACACTTACACACATGTGAAAATTATAGGAGGTGTGTGATTCAATTTTCCCATGACATGGAAAACCTCCATGCCAATTTTTATCTCTCGAGACCCTGTATGGATAGGTCAACCATGAAAAGGTCAAAAACCCTACTTTAGGCACTTGAACAAGCATGAGAGATAATTTGAGTGTTTGGAAAGAAATTTTTAGGCTCTAGTTATTGTAAATAGTTTTTACTATATTTTAACATTATTATGAAACTTCATCCATTGAAATGAGTTCCCTTGAAGTGCTTTCTAGGCCAACACATAAGCCTTTTAGCTTGTAAAATAATGAATTTATCTATTCTTGGCCAACTTGACAAATTGCATAGTTGATATGTCACCTTAGGAGACCTAATTAGTTGTTTAGATGATGGTATAAATTTTTTAAAGTCCTATTTGACCTTTTCACTTGATTTGAGAGCCATCTCATACCCTACATACTCTTTAACACACTTACAACCCTATTTTCTACCCTATTCTGTATAATACTACACCTGATCATTCCAACCAATATAATTCTTAGGTGATTTAGATAATTATAATTGTTAAAAAAGTAAATTTAAGTCAAAAACAATCCATTATAATACATCAATGTTATATTTCTCTCATCAGGTCAAAATTAGTCTTCTTGGCCACTTATGAGTGCTTAAGGGTCATAGCAATGATTCATATAGTACAATCCAAAAAAATGGAAGTTGATAATCATATATAAAAACTAAAAACTCCTTTTTCCACCATTTACCTTTTCATGAAATATCTAATCAAGTTTTGAGACTCTCTCAGGTGGTTGAGTGTGCATTTATGAGGTTTAGAAGTGATCAAATGAGTGAAAGGGTTTCACAGTGTTTAGTTAGACTTTGTATCCTTAGGGAGGTCTATGACACAATTTGAAAATCTATGTAATTGATTATATTTTATACTTCTTTAAACATGTTGTGATTATCCTTAGCTCACACTTAAGGTTCTCAAACTAGCCACTGCAAGTGACCCTACCAACCCATATAGGACCCTTTTCTCACTATTATAGGGTTTAAAACTTCATAGAATGCCTATTGGAGTATATCAACATATATTTAGCCTCATAATGTTCTTTTATCATGCAAAAATACCAAATATTTACCATTTTGAGGCACACAAGCCTGTGTGTTCATGTTTAAGGTTACCACGCCTAGATGAGTTCATAAAAATTTAACCTTGTCTCTCTTGGCCTTAAAGATCATGTGAAAATATCATTTTCTCATTAGAGAGTCATTATAAGTGATTTTAATTTCCCTCTATAGACCTCTTGAGCCTCAAACCAAGTAGATACCCCAAATTTGACTAGGCAAACCTATATGCACTAAACCAATTGTGTATGTAGGGTTTAAATAATCTTATTTGGTTAGCTTTTCTGATCCTTTTCTCAAGGTCTTATTTTCCTCAAAATTACTTTTATGTTTCAATATTTATATCAAATTTACACCCCACTATTCTACATCAAAGACTTCACATCTTCACAAACCTCCATATTCTGTCTTATGCCATGACTATGTATGGAGTTTAAGATTCTATTTAAGTCAATGAGAAACCCAAGGATTTTACATGATGTTTATAACTTAGTTAACACTTTTTGAACTTTCTCAACCTCTTTCAAAACATATTATCACCCTTTTAACCTTACAAACTCTCTCTCATACTCTACCTAAGCTTGCATGTGTCAATGAATCATATATGTAGGGTTTAAAGAGACTTTCTTGGTCATATTTTTATATTAAATGATATTTATCACTATATTATAAGTTTGGAAACTTATATCTATACCTTGAAAACTTCTTTAAGAAATCATATCTTCAAAACATACCCATTCTATCAAATGTCAAACCTGTAAGTGAATAGGCTATCCTATGGGTGCATATTGGGTGTCTTGAGAATATTTTTAAGGTATACCTTCACTCTATAAACTTTGTTAATTTTTTTACCATTTCATATATTATATTAAATGAAATCACACATATTATTTTCATTGTTATTACAAGACTTGACACTGCTAAAACTAGCATTTTGCCATAGGTGATGATTGATTGTGTATTTGGCATTAAGTCCTGGAGCCACACTTCCTAATTTATATTTAAACTCTTAAGATGTGAATACATTACACTACCCTCTATTGTAACCAACATACCCATTTTCTTCTTGAATAAATGAGGACCCACTTTTTCAAATTTTGGCCTTGTTTGTTGAGCTTTTCTTTTATACATTTGTGCAAATTGTAGAAAGGATTGATCCCTAATATTTATACTTAGAAGAAATGAGCCTGGTATTATTATTTTATGGACTAACTCTATTAATTCCTTTTCAAGAGTTTTAGCCTATGCAAGTTTTTCAGGATTTAGTTTATTCAAGGAAATTTATTTAGAAACTTATTCATTAGGCCTTTTATTTATGTTTTTGCATTAGACATTTTGTCAGACAGACTTGGTATTCAATTTTTTTGTATCAATTTTTCTACTAAGAATTTTATTTGGCATTTGTTCATTGATATTTATGCAAAATAATTAATCAAATTTTATGCATCAAGACTTTTGTTTAGAACTTTTTGGTCTTCCAAACTTTTGTTTCAAATAGATTTGGTCTTCAGAGTTTTTGTAATAGATATTTTGTCTAAAATAATTATTTGAAAATGAATTACCTTTTATTGGAAATTAGATCTTTATAATTTTTACTGACGTTTTATTCGATGGATTTTTTGGTCTTAGGGATTTTTGCATCAAACATTTTATTTAATAGATCATAAGATTTATAAACACTTCAAAAAAATTTCTCTTCAGGTATTTTGTTTGGACATTTTGTCTAAAGGAATTTGGTCTTCAAGATTTTTATTCAAGTCTCTTTTAAAGATCGGTCCCAATATAAACCCTGATTCTCAACTCTTGAATGCCAAAAGCTCATTATACATAGCCAATAAATCCAAAATACTTCCTAATACTTGCTAAATCTACCTACTAACTAAAAATAATGAGAGATTTAAAATAAGCAAAAAATACAAAATAGGTGAACATTGGGCATTTAGAATGCATGAACTAGAATTAAATGCTAAATCTATATATGTAATGTGCAACCATTGAAGTCCTCATTGCTTGCAAATAAATTAACTCAAATTGATTGCTATCTTACACAAGAAAATCCCTAGCTACCTATAAGATTATTGCAAGTGAACCAATAACTAGCATAAAGAAGATTTCTCACTAAGAACAAAAGAGGACTATAAACAATTCCAATTCTATGTAATAGCAATAACATCTTCATCTAAACCATTCAAGGGATCACTACCATCATCGCCATTTTCTATTAAAGACTCCATAAAATTCAGGGATATAGTCTTTAATGTTACCATTTTTAACAATAGGTATGAAAATTACTCTAAATTATGGAATGCTATAAATTCTATTGATATATTATCATTGGATGGAAATCTATCTCCCTTGGAGTAACTATTCATCATAGACTTGCTAACACTTAAAAGACATGGATTGCATTTAGTTGTAGCTAAGCTTAAGGTGATGACATGCATCAACCTCTTCTGAGACCTATTATTTGTAGGAAAATTTTACATAAGATTATTTTATACATCATATGGATAATCAAATGCTCATTGTGTGCATCTTTGGAGTGTATTTTTAGAGGTATTTATCCTTACCAACACTAGATGCTTATTTTGAAAAACACAAGTTAGTTTCATAAAATTAGGATAATACAATATAAAAGATATTTATTTCATGGTTTCTCCCTAAGGAAACCATGAAATTAAAGGGTAAGAATCCTAAGAATCCCACTCCTATAAACAAGTTTAGGATGTAAGTGAGTATTGACATGGTGCTACTCAATAGATTATATGGTATTTGCAACATCTATTTCCTTAATTTGGACTAGGTACCATTGTTGCACATGATGCTAACCAGTGATGAAAAATTTGCCTTAGGTGATATTATAAGCTACCAGATGAGAGAAAAAATCATTCATAAGTATAAACAACCCACTCTAACAAGTCATTTCCATATGATGTCTTATCTTCTAGATAATGTCATGGGAACAATGTATAAATTCCTAGGTGAGCTATGGAGCTATCCATTGACTGTATCAAGAATAAAATTTGTGATCATTTATAATTTTACATATTTATGCCTATACTAAGAATATTGTGAGGATCGTTGAGGGTGTTTATCCTCAAATTTGGCAAGAAATCTATGGTTCTCAAATTCCTAGAGTCAGAACAAGCATTTATGAAAATGCTATCTTTAAGAGGTGATTATTTTCTCTATCTTGATGATATTTTTATCATGATCTATGGACACAAGGTTTTTCCCCTATGTCTCCCAAAATATGTACCTAATAAATTTGCTAAGCAAAAAATTGCTTTCTAGATATGGTGGAGCACAGAGGAGGACCTGATAAAAAATAAGAACACATTCTTTAGCCACCACATGGTTATTGGTAGAATGGTTTACAAAATGAGGAAACACTTTGAAGATTTTGGTGGAAAAAGGAAGAGTTACCATTTTTTCATAGTACCATATAGGGATTGGGATCCTCATGTCACCATCTAAAAGCACATTTAGGGTCATGTCCCCTACCAACATGTCTAGTATGATTATGATTTTCTATTCATGAATGCATATAATGATGAGGAGGTATTGGAAAGGGAAAGGGTTGATGGTTTGAAGGAGGATCACTTAAGGGTGATTTAATAGGAACCTTCAATCACTATGAATTAATTACATAATAAAATTCCACTCTTTGTAGGGTGGACACACTTAGACTTTTGGAAAGGCCAAACAATATATCAATCAAAAGAACAAGGAGATCCTTCATAGGGACTCCATTTCAAGATGAAATATGTCAAAAAGGAACTAGGGGTGACTTAACCTAATCCTAAGAGAGCACTAGGAGACCCCATTAATCTAAATTCCTCTGATGAGGAAGGACAAGGACAAGAAGCCCTATCTGCTAGTGTCATTCAAATGCCTAAAAACTACCTCCCAAGTACAAGATTTTATATCTTTAGGGTTATTCATAGATGAATCAACTACTTTATTTTAGAAAGGATCCTTCTCATATCCTAATACTACTATTTATTACAAGAGGAAGCCTATGACTCCCCCTACAGATAGTCCTACAATTCAGAAATCACACAACTTACATGTCATGCCTCAACAAATAGAAATGGAGGAAGAATAAGAAAAAGATATTAATGAAGAGGAAAAATTAGAAACAACTAAGGATTTGAGCCTTGAATATGACAAAGGGAAAACACCAGCTATTGAAGATACCATAGGTACAAAGGTTTTAGAAACTACTTCCCTACTCTCTTCTACTATTCCCATTTTTAATTCTATGTCAATATCATCTATCTTGAAAACTCCTAAGGTGGAAGTTGCCACTTCTACCTCTGATAATCCATTCACCACTTCATATTTATTTCATTTTCCCCTACTCAACCCAAATGTTGAGAAGGATGCTTCTAATTATTCTACATCTTTGACTACCATTGATCCATCTTCTACGATACCATCCATCTCCATCATGGACACTTCTACTATTTCTTCTAAAACTACCATAATTAGATCATTGAAAAGGAAAAAGGAATCCAAGAAGGTCTAGAATACCATGAACACTCTCAATCTCCATGCCCAATCCACCCAAATCACTCTCTCCATACCATCCACCACTTCATCATAATAACCCATTATCACTAGTTTAGGTAAGGGGAAAAGGAAAGATGAAAATGTTCACAATTCATCCACTCCCATAATATGGAGGTTTGGATTGGTATAAAATTATTTTTCCTTCCTTGTCTGACACCATTATCAAATTAGTAAAGAATTAACAACTAAATAAGGAGGTTGAAGAGGAAGTTGTGGTTAAATACACCAAGGAGATAGACCTCAACCAGTTGATGATTCTTACATGGGCCATTCACTTAAGGGCCAAGACTTCTCAATTACCCAACTTTAAAATAATAGAGGTCCCCTCTATAATAACCTTATTTGATAAACCATCTATAAATATTTAGAGGGTGAGAAAGAGGAATCTAGAATATGATACTAGTAGGGAATTAATTTTAAAGAGACGCAAAATATATTCTCTTTGACCAAAAGACAAAATAGAAAATTATGGCAATACCCCTATAATGAATAGTTTAGATCTCTAGCTAAAGCACAAAAAGATGTCATGGTGGTAATCCATGAACATATAGATTTGCATCGATAGGAATTGGAAGCTGAATTAGAGAAATTAAAGGAGCAACAAAAGATAGTGCACATCCTAGCTAACATTGAAGATGAGGTCCAAGAGGTAACTCCAAAGTGTTATAATTCTTTGGAAGAACTAGAGTTTATGTAGGCTGAATTTTCCCCCCATGTTAGTATTACTCATGAATTATCTAATTCTTTGAAATATGATGACAATAAATTAAAAATGTTAATTGTTTACACAACTAATAAGGTTTATATCCATTTGGATCTCATGACACAACTAGAGGCATCCAATGAACTCAACTTGGTCATTGTCAAGATGAAATAGGCTAGGGAATGGTTAATAATAATTGGGGATTTACTACCCAAGTACCAAGATCATGAGACCCTTATCATACAAATTTAGAATGATTTAAAATGATCAAAAGTCAAAGATGCTAAAGAGAAGTTGATCAATAAGATTAACTTTGATAAAATCATTTAAGAGGCCTCAGATAATTTTAAGTAAAGTATATAGGTATTTCCATTAGAGGACATAGAGGCTGAGTTAAGATTTTCTATAGAGAAGGTCACTAAAGTTGAGCTATTCAAGATAAAATTCTAGATGACCAAAGCAGAGCATGTAAAGCTATTGAGATAAGTCAATAGGGTTCATAGGCCCCATCCTTTGAACATGGAAATAATTTTTTGGTAACATGATGTTTCACATAAGTGCTGGCTTGAGATAGAGGTGAAGAAGAAAAAAACCTAAGTTGTTACTTCTAGTTCCTTGTCAACAACCACAATCACTACATGACTAAAGTCCATGTAGCCATCTAGACATCAACACAACCTTAAAAGACCAATATTTTTTTCATGAACATTATGTAGTTGTGTATGCTTTATATATTTATAGTTTCTTATAGTTTGAACCATATTGTAGAGTTTCCTAATTCATTTTTATACACATGTACACATTATATGATTTTTATAAAGGCTAAATTAGACTATTAAAAACTATAAGATAACTCTTTATGATTCTTAAACCATAGTTATAACTAAATTTCTATGACATGTTATCTATTTTTCATTAACTTGGAATATGAGGCAACCCCTTCCCCAAGTCTATTTAGACATATGTAACCCATAGTTTTGAATTGTCAGAGAATTTTCAATATATAGAAGCAAAAGAAATTTAGGTTGTCAACTCATGTGTTTGTGTATTTTCTTTCCAATGTTTGTTTAATTAGGCTTATTTCTTTGGTTATATGATTCAATAATTATTAGTATGTAAAAGCTATGAATGGGTTATTTCTTGCCTTGATTAATATGCTAGTCTTAGATGTACAATAATTATTGAAGGATTAGTAAATTACATTGATTATTAACAATTAAGTTGATTGATTCATATTCTTAAGTGTGTAAAAGTGATTTCATTTGATATAGTTTTCTATGTGTGTGTAATAAATACCTCAGATACGTCACTAATTTTGAACCATAATCTCTTGATTAAGGGTGTGTAATAGCTACTCTAAAAATAACAACCTTTGACTGAGGCCTATGAGTTTCCTATATCAATATCATCCTAAACTGCTTGACCATATTTGACTGTGTGTGTAAAAGATGCTAGAAACATGCATAGGTTTTTAAATCACTTTTCCACTTAAAAAACAACTAGAGATGTGATTATTGAAACTACATAACCTTTCTTTTCTACTCTAAAATTCCCTCCTTTTTGAGTTTATTTTGAGACTTTTTAAATCCATATTAGAAACCATATAACCACTAACTCATCTAGATTTCACTTATTTTATAGAGACCACCCCTCTATCCAAAAACCTTATTAAAAACTTGTGTGCCCTACCCACTATTCCTTCAACTAGTTGTTAAGACTGCATACCTGTAATTCATGCCCTAGAGTGGAGTTCACTTCCATTGAGATCATAAAACATTAGAGGCTACCTAATTATAAGATTGGTGTGGTTAAAACCCTCATTAACATACTCTTTATAAAATTAGGAGGTCTAGTAGCTCCAATAAAATAGGTTAGTTTATACATAAATCTGTACTAGAATCACACAAAAGAGTGACCAGATCTAATTCCTAGGTTGGTTTTATAGTCTCACCCTTATAAAATCATAGGAAACCTAGAATTGTAACAACTATCCCTAATATACCTAGGAATCCTTCTCTATTAAGGAACCCTTCCTCTATTAATCATCCAATAACACAACCACCCTAGTTATTTAAATCTACTATTGCCTCCAAGAGATGTGCATGATTTAACTAGGAATCTTAAAAAGTACCTACCATATTTCTCTCTATTAGGAACAAGGATAATAGAGGAATATATCCATTATTTTAAATATGATTTGAGATTAATGAATGTTATCAATGAGTATGTTACATCTATATTATTATCTTTTATGCTAATGGATGTTGTTTATGAGTAGAATCTAAATCTAATGTAAAATTCCATCACTTCTTGGGATGCATGTCAAGTAACTTTTATAGCATAATTTGGATAGGTCACTAACCCTAGTTTGATATCTCAATACTTTACCAGCATGAAGGGGGGAGCCTAATGAGCCAATCCATGCTTTTAATGTAAGGTTTCAAAATATGTATACATGATTAACCCCAAGGTAGAAAATAGAAGAAGCATTAACATTAGAGATGTACAAAAATGCTCAAGATCCAATCACTATAGTATTCCTAAGAAGAGCAGTTGATGTCACCAACCTAATGTTAGCATATGAAGAGGCAATCAACTTTGATAAACAACTGAATCCCTAGGTACCTGACATGCCTAACATCAACAATGGCTTACCAACATTAAATCCAGTACCACATGTGAAGCATAACATTTTGATGTTCAATTAGAACTAGTTATACACACTACCTCCTCTAACATAGACAACACAACCAAATTAAAATTTATTGACCAACTATACACAAAGTAATTGTTAACAATATAATCAATAATTTTACACATATTTTGATGCTGTGTTTTAGGGTGTTGACTCTATAAAAGTGGAACTAGATGCTATTCAAAAGATGGTTCAAAATCTAAGTAATAACTTCCTTAGTATGTAAAGAAATATTGGCAATGATAATGCCACAAGTGGTAATCATAATTGTGGATTCTAGAGATACAACATACCATTCAATAGGCTTGAAAATAACATAGAGAAACCTAACAAGATTCCATATATCAACATGGAAAAGATGGTTTTACCTAATTGGTGCATAATCCATAATACTTCTCAGTATGGTGAGATTAATTTTGTAGAATTTTGTGTAGCATTTGAAATATTTCAATGATAAGTAGTAAGATAGGACCAAATTCATAATCCACCAAAATCCCACTAGGTTACTATCCCTTAAAGCACTATCATGTTCTTTGAGACTCATGAGTTTCACTTTCCAAGTGAAGATGACAATGTGCCACAAGATAACACTGATGAGATTCATGCTTTCTAAAAATTCTAGAAGGGTAGTTACAATATAAGGAATAGACAACCATTCAAAATGTCTATTTCTCCAAATAACACAGTGAATCTAGCCAATCCTAAAATTGATAATAATCTACCTGCCCTAAGAGGGAATGATCAGCCTTAGTATAACATCATTGAAGAAATGAAGAAAATCAAAGCAAAGATTACTCTTCATGAGTTAGCTCATATCACTAAATATAAGGAGATACTATGAAAGTATATTATAGGGAAGACCCCTATGGAAAGAACCAAAACATCTATAGATAAAGCAAAAGCTACTGACACTAATGTCCTTTATAAAAGCAAGCTAGAAGTTCCACCTTTTTTACTGACTAGCAGAGCATTTGGCAAGAATATTCATAACTATTTAGTTGATTCTAGAACCTCAACAACTATTATGCCTACTTTGATATGTCAAAATCTTGGTTTAACTCCAAACCCTTCCAAATAGTTTCATAATTTGATAAAATGATGGTATCAGTAGTTGGAAAATTGACAAATGTGTGTATTCAAGTAACATCTAAATCATGAGTCCAAATGACTATTGATATCCTTATAGTAGACATAACTAAATGCTATAGATTATTATTTAGTAGGGACTAGTCTAAAGTGCTTAATGAATATCTATCTACAGACTTCTCTCACATTTGACTACCATGGAGAGGCATTGTAAATCAAATATAGATCGACAAGGAACCAAGGATGAAATATCCTATCATAGAATATAATGTGAAGAATGAAGAGGTAAAGTATGAATCTCCTAGCCTTGGTATTTACAATTTTAATATGCAAAATCAAATACAAGAGCTAAAATCTAAAGGTTCTAATCAACTATGGATGTTACACTTTTGATGGTGCTAGATCTAAAAAAGGATCAGGTATAGGAATAAAATTGATTAATCCATAGGGGAAGAAATTATTAGTATCATATAGATTATAGTTCTGTTTCACTAACAATAGGGATAAATATTAAGCTTTAATTTTGAGATTATAATTTGAACTTAAGAATAATGTAAAATAGGTGCTAGTATTTAGTGACTTAGAGCTAGTAGTGAATCGAGTTAGAGATTGCAAGCTATCTTATTTGAGAAGGTACAAACATAGAGCATGGGCCCTAATTGAGAGATTTGAAACTTTCAACATAGTAGTAATTCCCAAAGAGTAGATTCAAGCTACAAATTCACTGGTTATTACTACTTCTAATTTGGAGCATCTCTAAGAATCTAAGGTAAAAATATTCTCTATTGAACAAGTACCGTATCCTTTTATTCTTGACAATATAGAAAATTTATAAGTCTTTGATGATGATCAACATATCATTAAATTTTTAACTAAGTTAGGGGAATTTGATTCTTAAATCATTGTTGATAAGGAAGTCAATCATCTCTATCAAGAGGAGTCAGACAAGGAAGGTATTCTCTAGCTCAAAGAGAATCATTTTCCAACAAGATTGGTTTGCTTAGAAGGACCATTTGACATAGATCATCAAGATCAGTAGCTTAGGCAAACCAAGGTTAACAAATTTGACTTCAAAAGGGGTAATTTAGGAGATGAACATAGCCCATGCTATGTTAACATTGGCCTCAACTATACCCCAAAATAAAGATAATGAGTGAAGGATTTAATCACTCAGTATAGAGTTGTGATTGCTTAGACATATGGAGATTTGAAGGTTTTTGAACCTCAAGTCATCACTCATACAATTCCTTTGAAACTAAACCATAATCTATTTAGATAGAGGTAGAGAATTGTCAATCCTATCTTTGATCTTCTCATTCAAAGAGAAGTAGAGAAGTTATTACGTGGAAGAATAGTCTTCTCAGTCAGACATTCCACCTGGGTGGCCAATTTGGTCTCAATCAAAAATAAAAATAGTGAGATAATATTATGTGTTGATTTCAAGAACTTGAACAAATCTTTTAAAAAGGATAACTATCCCCTAACTTCTTTGGATGAGGTGATATAGATAGTAAGTGGCTCTAAAATGATGTCTTTTTTAGATGGGTTTTTAGGTTATAATCAAGTATTGGTACAATTAGAGGATATAATAAAGACTATGTTTACTACAAAATGGGGGTTATATGTGTATAATAGGATGATATGTGACCTAATAAATATATGAGCCACATTTAAAAAAGACATGGATCTGAATTTAAAATATTAATAAGTAAATGCATAATCATGTATATGGATGATCTTACTATTTTTACAAAGAATAAGAATGACAACGTAGGCTACCTATAGTCAATATTTGAGAGATGCATAAATTTTGGTATCTCACTAAACTTGAATAAAAGCATATTTAGAGTAACTAAAGGCAAGCTCTTTGGACACATCATCACCAAAGAGGGGATCATTATTTATCTAGATAAAATTGAGGTAATTTTGAATATTGTACCAACAAACATCAAGAAAGAAATCAAATCATTCTTTGGGAAGATTAGCTTCATAAGGAAGTTTATCTTAGGATTTATATATAGTGTTAGACCCCTAAATGTAATGCTCAAGAAAGATGCTAAAATAGAATAGATAACTGAGGCCTAGAAGTCTTTTCAAGACATTAAAGATGTAATATCTCAGGCCCTATTACTAATTAGTCCAAAATTTTAAAAGGATTTCTACTTGTACTCTTTCACTTTAGAACATATAATTGCTACTATTATAACAAATAATAAGGATGAGATTGAGCATCCAATTGAATTTATGAGCACAAATCTAAAATATGCAAAACTTAGTTACTCCATGATTGATAAACAAATATTCACTCTTATCATAGTAGTGAAGAAATTTTGACATTACATCTTAAGGAATAAGACTATTGACATTATGCCTAATCCTACTATCAAGGTCACCTTATTATATAATTAATTAGGAGAACATAGAGGTAAGTGGATGGTAAAGCTATAGGAATTCAACATAGAAATCAAGCTTGCCAAGATCGTTTAGGGTTAAGGCATCATTCAAATCCAAATCCACATATCACATTGAGTAGGTATGTGAAGCTCAGGAACCAAAAGGAGAATGATATACTAACATAATACAATATTTTATTATAGGTAATTTTCCCTAGAAATCAATAGAGAATGAAGGAGATCTTTGAGGTTCTAAGTTGCTCATTACATGATCAAGAAATGAATTATCTATAGAAGAAACTATGAAGGCATATATATTAGGTGTGTGTATACATAAGAAGCTAAAAATATTCTCAAAAACTTACATCAAAAGATAGGTAGTGGTCATCTTTTTGAGAATACCATATCCCAAAAGATCTTAATATTGGGCTACTACTAGCCGATAATTTTCAAGTATGCTCATGTTCATATAAGAACATGCCATAAATGCTAATATTTAGCTAAGAGGGAAGTACATGAAACCATGCCCTTCTAACCTATTATTGAAGGAAGGCCATTTGCATAATGGGGTTTAGAATTCATTGGTGTCATTAACCCAAATTCTTTAGTAGGCCATAAATTTGTACTCACTGCCATAAACTATTATACTAGATAGATTGAAGCCATGACCACAAAGAATTCTAAAGTTTAATATGTGATATACTTATTGGAGGAACATATCACAACTAGATTTGGCACCTCCATTTCTATAGTTTGTGACAATAGACCAACATTCATATTAGATAAATTCATTGAATGGGCTCATGATAACTAGATCACTATCAAGTCATCTTCTAACCATTACCCTCAAGAAATGGATTGATATAATCAATGAATAAGAAACTAAAAGATGCAATTAATAAATCAACTAGGGATAAGCTTTGAGACTGACACAATCTATTAAAGCATGCCCTTTGGGTAGACCAAACAAGATACAAACAAGCCCTTAAAGCTTTAGACTACTTATTAGTGTATAGATGCAGGCCAATTTTCCCAAACATATTAAAATTACCAACTTATAAATTCATGTAGGATTACATAGAACTGAATGATAAAATAGAATCTTGATAGGTGGACATAATATAAATAGGATATTCAAGGATTGAAGCCTTGTAGACCTTCAATAAACACCAATATGTAGTCAAGAGGTGGTTTGATAAGAGAGCAAAGGTTAAAGCATTTAAGATATTAGATTTGGTGTTTCTATGGGATAAAGCCCATGAAAATAAAAGACAACATGTTAAATTTACCCCACTATGGATTATACCATATCAGATTTTAGAGATCCTGGGCTATAATGCATTATGTCTAAAGGACCTACAGGGTAATGATATCACATATCTATTCAATAGATAGTTTTTGAAGCACTACTTCATGACTGTACCATTTGAAGGTACCCACGATTGATGAATAAGCATGGTACAGGTAGGATTAGGATATATTTATTACTTTTTAAGGTTAGTTTCCTACTTTCTTAGATTAGTTATTTTGTTTTCTCTATTATTTTGTTATTTTCTTATTGTAGTTTCTATATTTATTAGATTAGTTTTAATGCTTTCTAGATTAGTTATTTTGTTGTTTTTTGTGGCAATTTAAATTGTTTCTATTATAGTGTAACCAAGCTAAAATTCAAACTAGCTAAGCCCTTATGTTATGCTTAAATAGACTTGTAAAGAAAGGGGAAAATTGAAAAGAGAGTCACAACTTAGGACTTGTTCAAAAATTGAATATATTTCTCTGTTTAGAGTCTTCAAGATGTAGGTATGTAATCATGAACTATTCTGGATTATGTCACAATTGAATATTTATACCAGGTATGTGAAAGTTACTCTCAAATATTTCATATAAATTTAGAAAGTTTTCTTATTTCATTGGATCAAGTACACTTATTACATTAAATAATTGTTGGAAGTGATAAATTCTTGGTACAGATGTAGATGGTAGGGACATTATGGTAATGATTTTTTTATAACCATACTAGCTCATAGTGGTTCAAGCTCTCCTCTTTCCATTCAAATAAAATAATAGTGAAATAAGAAAAGAAATAATGAGTTAAAAAGAGAAATCAATAAAGCTAAGAGAATATCTAAATAAAATCAAAAGGCTCACTAATGAAATAAGTTTAATGTACCATACATCATGATCACAAAAATGAAGGAAAGGGAAGAGAGGGAACCCAAGGTATCTCTATTGGGGCTATGGATGCCTAGCTAGTAGTAGAGCAATGCCAGAGCTTTCCTTGATTTTTAGGAGATTTAAAGATAAACTAGAATGAAACCTATAATTTCATCAAGCCTTTGAAAATATCATCACAACAAGGGTTAAATGAACTTCACTTTAGCACACATAGATCTAGGGATAATAACACAAGTATTTTGTGTGAGTCTGCTTAGGAGTCTCTTTCATATTTCATATTTTAATATTTTTTTGTGGCACAGTTCATGTTTGATTTTAGATTACTAACCAAAATTTTGGGTTCTCAAAAACTTAGGAGTATTCCCCCTATAAGTCACCATTTGTTATACCCAACATCCCCCTTTTCTTCTTGAAGAAATGAGGACACACTTTTTAAGATTTTGGCCTTGTTTGTTGAGCCTTTATTCTATATGTTTGTGCAAATTCTTGAAAGGATTGATCCCTAATATTTATCCTTAGAATAAATGAGCATGGTATTATGTATTTTATGGAATAACTCTATTAATTCCTATTTAGGAGTTTTTGAACCATGCAGGTTTTTTGAGACTTAGTTTATTCAGGGAACTTTATTTTGAAACTTATTCATCAGGATTTTTGTTGAGGTTTTTGCATTGGACATTTTTTATAATGAACCTAGTATTTTGGTTTTCTATCTAGAAGTTTATTCAATAATTGTTCATCAAGATTTATGTAAAAGACTTGTTTGGATTTTGTGCATTGGGCCTTTTATTCAAACATTTTTGGTCTTTAAATTTTTTATTATGAATAGATTTGGTATTCAAATTTTTTATAGTAGACATTTTATCCAGAATAATTATTCTTAAATTACTTATCTTTTATCAAAAATTAGATATTCAAACTTTTTGTTTAGACATTTTATTTGACAGATTTTTAGGTTTTCAGGTTTTTTGCATCAAAAATTTTATTTGATAGATCATAATATTTATATATGATTTGGAAATTTTTATCTTCAATCATTTTATTCAAATATTTTATCCAATGAAATTTGGTATTCAGGATTTTTTGGGGTCTTTTGTAAAGGATAGTCATAATGCAAAGCCTAATTCTTGACTCTCGAATGCCAAAAGCTCATTATACTTAGCTAATAAAGCTAAAATAATTTCTAATACTTGATAAATATACCCACTAACTAAAACTAATGAGGGATTTCAACTAAGCAAAAAATATAAAATAGGTGAACATTGGGCATTTATAACACATGAACTACAATTCAATACTAAAGCTATATACGTGATATGCAACCATTGAAGTCCTCATTACTTGCAAACAAATGAACTCAAGCTTGATTTCTATCCTACATGAAAAAATCCCTAGCTACCTATGGGATTATTGCAAGTGAACTAGTAACTAATGTAAATAATAATTATTCATCAAGCACAAAAGAGGATTGTAAGCACTTCTAATTCTATGTAATAATAATGACATACTCATCTAAACCATTCAAGGGAGTACTACTACCATCATCATTTTATATTTTAGATTCCATATAATTCATGGATATAGTCTTCAATGTCACCATTTTTGACAATAGGTATGTGAATTACTCTAAATTATGGGATGCTATTGATATATTTTCATTAGATGGAAATATATCTCCCTCAGAGCAACTATTCATCATAGACTTGATAGCACTTAAGAGATAGGGATTGCATTTGGTAATGACCAAGCCTGAGGTGATGCCATGCATCAACCTCCTCTTAGAACTATTATTTATAGGCAAAATTATGCAAGATAATTTTATGCATCATATGGATAATCAAATGATCATCGTGTGCATCTTTAGAGCAAATTTTTAGAGGTATTTATCCTTACCAACACTAGATGCTTATTTTGACAAACATAGGTTAGTTTCATGGAATCAAGATAATATAATATAAAAGGTGTTGAATTCATGGCTCCTCCCTAAGGAAAACATGACATTCAAGGGTAAGAATCCTAAGAATCCCACTCTTATTAATAAGTTTAGGATATAAGTATAGATTGGCATGGCATTGATCAATAGATTGTATGGTATGCCCAACATCCATTTCCTCAATTTGGATTGGTTACCATTGTTACACATGATGTTGACTAATGATGCAAAATTTTACCTAGGTGAGATTATAAACTACCAAATGAGAGAGCAAATCATCTATAAGGACAAGTGGCCCACTCCAGTGGGCCATTTATATATGATGTCTTATCTTTTGGATGTTGTCATAGGAACAATGTATAAATTCCTTAGTGAGCTATAGAGCCTAGACACTTACTATATCAAGAATCAAATTTATGATAATTTATAGGTTTTACATATTTATGCTTATACTAAGAATATGGTGAGGATTGATGAGGATGTTTATCCTCAAATTTGGCAAGCAATCCCTGGTTCTCAAATGCCCAAAGTTAGTGCAACCATTATGAAAATGTTATCTTCAAGAGATAATTATTATATTTATCTTGATTATATTATTATCATGATCTATGAACACAAGGTTCATCCCATATGTCTCCCAAAATACATACCTAATAAATTCGCTAAGCAAGAAATTTCTTTCCAGCTATGGTGGAACATAGAGGAGTACCTGATAAAAAATAAGAACACATTCTTTGGACACCACATGGTTATTGGAAGAATGGTTTACATAATGAGGAAACACTTCAGAGATGTGGGTGATAAAATGAAGGGTTACCATTTTCCCATATTACCATACAAGGACTGGGATCCTCATGGTACCATCCAAAATCACATTTAGGGCCTTAGTGTCCCCTACCAACACGTCCACTATGATTATGATTTTTTATTAATGAATGTAAATAATGATGAGGAGGTATTGGAAAAGGAAAGGTTTTATAGTATGAAGGAGGATCACTTAAGGGTGATTTAATAAGAACCTTCAATCACTGTGAAGGAATTACATAGTAGGAATGCCACTTTTTGTAGAGTGGACACACTCATACTTTTAGAAAGGCCACATAATAGAGAAATCAAAGGAACAAGGAGATAATTCATAGGGAATTCATTTCAATATGAAGGCTATTAAGAAGGAATAAAGGGTGACTAAACCTAATCTTAGGGGAAATGTAAGAGACCCCATCAATCTGGATTCTTTTGATGAGGAAGGATAAGGGAAAAAATCCCCAACTATTCATGTCATTTAAATGCCTATAGCTACCACCCATGTACAAGATTCTACATATTATGGGATAGCCATAGATGAAGCAACTACCTTAGTTCATCAAGGCTCCACCTCATAGCCTAATACTACCATTTATTACGAGAGGAATCCTAAGACTCCCCCTATAAGAAATCCTACCATTCAATAATCACACTGCTTTTCTACCATGCATTAACAAGTAGAAGTAGAGGAGGAAAAAAAATAAGATCCTGATGAAGAGGCATAATTAGAAGCAACTAAGGCTTTTAGCCTTGAATTTGACAAGGGAAAGAACTAGATTTAGAGTATACCATAGGTCAAAGGTTTTAGAGACCACTTCCCTAATCTCTTCTTCTTTTATAATTTTTGGTTCTATGTCCATATCATTTTCCTTGAAAAATACTAAGGTGGAATTTTCCACTTCCACCTTTGATGATCCATTCACCACTTCCTCTTTCTTATATTTTCCCCTACTCACCCTAAAGGTTGAGAAGGATGCTTCCACTACTACTCCATCTTACACTACCATTGATCCATCTTCCACCATACCATCTACCTCCATAATGCCCACTTCTTCTATTCCTTCTATAACTTTCATAGTCAAATCATTAAAAAGGAAAAGGGTGTCAAGGAAGCTTGAGACTGCCATGGCCACTCCCCATATCCATGTACAATCCACCCAAATCACTCTCCTTATGCCATCTACCACTTCATCATAAAATCCCATTATCATTAGTTTAGGTAAGAGAAAATTTTCAAAGATGTAAATCCTCACAGTTCATCCACTCCCCTAATATGGAGGTTTGGATTGGTTTAAAATTATTTGGCCTTCCTTGCTTACCACTATTGTCAAATTAGACAAGAAGTAACAACTAGATAAGGAGGTTGAAGATGAAGTTGTGATTAAATCCACTTAGGAGATAGACCTCAGCTAATTGACAATTCCTCCATGGCCCATTGACTTAAGGGATAAGACTTATCAATTGCACAACATTAAAATAATAGAGCTCCCCTTTATAATAACCTTGTTTGAACCATCTAGAAGAATTCAGAGGGTGAGGAAGAGGAAGATAGAAGATGATGCTGGTAGGGAATTGATTTTTGAATAGAGGAAAGAGGTATTTTCTTTAACAAAAAGACAAAACAAATAATTGGGGTAATCCCCATATAATCAAGACTTCAGATCTTTGGCCAAAGCATAAAAGGATGCCATGGTGGTAATCCATGAAGGCACAAAGTTGGTTTGATAGGAATTGAAAGCTAGATTAAAGAAATTTATGGAGTAACAAAAGATAGTGCACATCCCAGATAAAATTGAATTTGAGGTCCAAGAGGTAGCTTCAAATTTTTATAATTCTTTGGAAGCACTAGAGTTTATGAGGGCTGAATTCACCCCCCATGTTACTAGTACTCATGAATTATTTAATTCTTTGAAATATGATGGCAATAAATTGAAAATGATAATTGTTTATAAAACTAATAAGGATTATAGCCATTTATATCTCATGACTCCTCTAGAGTCATCCAATGCAATCAAATTGGTGGTTATCAGGATATAAAAGGTTAGGGAATGGTTAATAGTAGTTGGTGCTTTACTACCTAAATACCAAGAACACGAGACCCTCATCCCACAAATTTTGAATGATTTAAAATTATAAAAATTCAAAGATGTTATAGGGAAGTTGATAAATAAGATTAACTTTGATTAAATCATTTAGGAGGCCTTAAAAAATTTTAAACAAAGTCTGTAGGGGTTGTTTTTGGAGGACATAGAAGCTGAGTTGAGATTTTCTAGAAAGGTCACTAAAGTTGAGATCTTCAAGATCAACTTCTAGATGACTAAAGCAAAGCATGCAAAGCTCTTGAGACAAGTCAATAGGGTTCATAGGCCCCCTCCTTTGAACATGGAGCTAATTTTCTAGTAACATGATGTTTCACATAAGTGCTGGCTCAAGATAGAGGTGAAGAAGAAGTAGACCTAAGATGCTACTTCTAGTTCCATGTCAACAACCACAATCATTACATGACTAAAGTCCATGTAGCCATCTAGACATCAACACAACCTTAAAAGGCCAAGATTTTTTCATGGACATTATGTAGTGATGTATGTTTTATATATTTATAGTTTCTTATAGTATGAACCATATTGTAAAGTTGCCTAATTCATTTTTGTACACATGCACACATTCCATAATTTTTATAAAGGCTAACTTAGACTATTAACAACTATAAGATAACTCTATATGATTCTTGAACCATAGTTAGAACTAAATTTCTGATTATGACATATAATCTATTTTTCATGAACTTGGAGGATGAGGTGACCCCTTCCCCAAGTCTATTTAAATATATGTAACCCACAATTTTAAATTGTCAGAGAATTTTCAATATATAGGAGCAGAAGAAATTTTTGTTGTCAACTCATGTGTTTGTGTATTTTATTTACAATGTTTATGTAATTAGGATTATTTATTTGGTTTTATTATTAAATAATTATTAGTGTGAAAAAACTATGAATGGGTTCTTTTTTATATTGATTAATATGTTAGTCTTAGATGCACAACAACTATTAAAGGATTGGTAAATTACATTGATTATTGATAATTAAGTTGATTGATTCATATTATTAAGTGTGTAGAGGTTATTTAATTCTATAAAATTTTATGTGTGTTTACAACTACTTCAAATACCTCACTAAGCCTGAGCTATAATCTCCTAATTAAGGGTGTGTAATAGCTTCTCTAAAAGGAGTAACCTTTGACTGAGGCCTTTGAGTTTCATATATCAATATCATCCTAGAATGCTTGAGCATGTATAACTATATGTGTGAAAAATATACTAGAAACATACATAGGTTTTTAAAACACTTGTACACTTAGGAACCAACCAGAGAGGTGATTCTTGAAACTATAAAACCTTTCTTTCTACTCTACCCTTCCCTCATTTTTGAGTTTATTTTGAGACCTACCCACTATATATTGAAAAACCACCAAATCATATAGATTTTAATTATTTTTTAGAGACCACCCATCCATCCAAAAATCTTGTTAATAACTTATGTACCCTACTTGTTATTCTATCAACTGGTTATTAGGACTGCATACCCATAACTCATACCCTAGAGTGGAGTTCATCTCCATTAAGATCCCAAAATTTTAGAGGATACCTTGTTATGATATTGGTGTGTTTAAAAAACTCATAAAAACCATCTTAATTCAAGCCTTTCAACTCCAAACTTGATGCACACCTCACATAAATTATCTTAAAAAATAGACCTATATGTTTGCATTCTATATGCTTTAGATTATCAAATGGCACAAACATGATATTTTGAGTTTTGATTAATATTATAAATTACCTTAATTTATATTATGAGTTAAATACCCTTACATATCCTTGAAAATGTAGAACAAGACCACTAAAATCACTTTATACAAGCAATCTCCACACACAGTCTTCAAAATGAGGAAATTCTAGATATTGCTTAGAGAGAATGGTGTTAGAATGTGTATGGAAAATAATTTATGGAGCATTTGAGAGATTTAAGTGTGGTTTTAATCCTTATTCCATCCCTTGAAATATTGAAAAACCTAAAACAAATAGGAAACCATGACAACCACCTTTGCAAAAAAGAGCAAAAGGAGAGATTTCTTGCCAAATGGCCTCCCACACATGCCAATATGGCAGATGAAGGTGTGAAATGTTTTTTCAAACCTATAAATATATATATAAATTTCTCTCATGATTTCAATTTGATTCAAAATACCATTTTGAGGAGAAACCATGATCTTAAGGGGTTTTCCACCTCTAAAAAGAACCTTAGCTCCTTAGCAATTATTCATAAATCTAAGGAGATCAGTAAAACATAAAATTAAACTAATTGAGAGCCCATAGGGGTAATAAAAATTTGTCAAAATATTAGGATATAACTCTCCTTTTAAAGCATGTACCATCCACTTGAATTTTTCCTTCATGAGTTTGTGAAGGGAACAATGGAGGAGAGAGTTCTATACATTTATGGAAACTAAAATTTCATCCCAAGCATAAATATGACATTTAAAATCCCAAGAGACACCTATAAAATATTTTCACCTAAAAATGATTTAAATAAGTCTATAAAAGTGCCTTAAATTCCCTTATAAGTGTTGAAATTCAAGAATATGACCATTTTATAACATTTTGACATATAAGAAAGTTATATAAATGCTCCAAGGACCTTAGAAAGAGTGTTAGTATGTATAATTTACTTTTGAGGCTTTTTAATATGTTTGATTTAAAAAAAAATAACCCTTTTCCTCATAAAACATTACCTTAAAGTCCATAAAAGAACCTTAACCTTTTTAAACATGCATGAAATGTTTATAAAAAGTGATTAAGGGATGAAATGACTTGAATAATAAAATAAGGACCTATTAAACCTCTTGATAAACTCTCATTATTCCATGACATGATTAGACCACTACAAGACCAAAATAAGACATTACCTTAACTTCTCCAAATAAACCTTAAAATTTACTAATAAGACCTTATAAAGACTATTTGAAGAACACTAAGGCATGGAAAGGAATGTAAAAAAGTTTATAAATACATGAAAATAAAAATTTCACCTATAGGGGTTCACCTTTTAACCTTGGGGGTTAGAATTGGTCAAGAATAACTAGAAGTGAAAATGGCATATAATGAAAATCCTCATCCAACACATTATGAAACCCATTAGATGGGATTATTGGTACTTATACATGAAATATACCCCCTATGATTTAGAGTCTTATTTATTTTGATGATAGTGAGATTAAGGATAATGACTATGATCATTTTTTATTCATTCTAGCATACTTTGAAAAACACCCTATACATAGTGTTATGATTGATAATGGTGCAAGAAAAAATGTTTGCACCATGACATTACTTACAAACTTGGGTTATACTCATTATGAATTGCATCTTTCTACTATATCAGTTAGAGAATTCAATGGGACCTCCTAGAAGGTTCTTGGTGAGATTGACCTACCTTTACAGGTTGGTCCCGTACATGTGGTTACTACCTTTTTAGTTATACCTTCTATGAGAATATTTGATATGTTATTGGAAAGACCTTGGATCCATACACTTTGAGTAGTTGTTTCTGTAGTTCATGGGTGTGTTAAATACATTCATGCCAATTGGGTAATTATAGTTTCTAGAATTTCATATGAGCATCCTCTTGAATAAGAGAAACTTATACCCTTATAATTTATTACCAAGCCTATTAAGGATGATTCACCACAACATGGTAGCCATCAAGTAATCCCTTTTACTAGGTGGACATTAATTGAATGACCATATGTCAAAGACATACAATAGATTCCATGGAATATTCATATACTACACACCATGTTAAGATATCTAGAACACATACACATGTTCCTATTGCTACTGTTACAAATAAATCAAAAAACACTCAAAGATGGGTTTGATGAACCCTTATTCCTATTACTCATACTATTTTTCAATGACCATAGAGTACTATTATACATACATAGAGTATCACATATAATACAGTGATAGATGTTGCACATATACATGCTCCTTGATGACACCACATATTTATTGCATTAGATTTTGAGTGGGGGGATACCTATGACCATACTTTTCATGAGATCATAGGATGATATTTCCTCTTCATATATTCTAAAAATACCAAAAAAATAAAAAAACATTAAAAAATATAAAAAAATTTCTGGCACCTACATATTCTATTAGATCCTTGGCATCTTTATGTTAGTTTCATATTAATGGATGTAATATCAATTACTCCTACATACATATGTGTGTCATTCTTCTATTAGAGACAGATATATACATACATATATACATGATATATTTCTATTTAGGATGTTGGGTCTTTCCTCTACTCATGTCATATGGACATTGGGGGCATCCACCTTTATGATTATGATATGTCTATGTTATATCATTTAATGGTAATTCTACATTATCATGTTTTGAGCTCATATATGTACTTACACATACTTTTATCTATGAATATATATTTTATAGGGTACTTAATATCTTATGCACTTGACATTTTTTTTCTAACAAACTTGATCCATGGGCTACTATGATATGTTTATGTTGGTTGCTTATGCTTTCCTTTATACACTTCTTTGAGTGCCTTTCCTTAATATCATCTTGCTTATTTGAGCATTTGAATATGTTCCTTTTTTTGTGCCCCCCATGACTATGTGTGATTTATTTTAAATTTAAATATGCCATTGATTATTGTATAAAAATTTGAATATGTCATCCTTACTTTTGTATAAATTAGACTAAGTCATGTCCCTTTGATTATGCATCATTTAAACATGCCCCTTGTTTATAGTCTTTTTGGAGCATTATATGTTGACATGATTTTCAGTGCTCTTGTGTGTGTGCTTGATTTTATTATTAAGATTGTACTTTTACTATATATAAAATTCCATGATACTTATCATACATCTTATGCCTTCATGTGATCACATTTTTCTATATGTTTTAATGTTATATTTACCTAGACATGTTCTTCTATATGCTACATGGTTACATTCAAATATTATTCAATTATCTTATCCCTTTGAGGTGAGGTAACTATGAGTTTGTATTATGACCTCACTTCAAAGGGGGGGAATATAAGTCGGGGCATGTCATAGAGGCATGTTCTCCATATTTGTCACAATTTTTAAATTTAGTGGGGGCATGATTTGGAAGCATGTTCTCTACACTTATTTAATATTCAACATCTCCAAATTATAGTGGGGGCATATTTTGGAAACATGTCCTCCACATTGGTACTTATTTTAGTTTTTTATCTCTCTTTATATAGTGGGGGCACACTTTGGAAGCATGTTCTCCACACTTACACAATTTATAAATTGGCCAAAGCACATAATTATATAATTAAGATTCATATTTATGGTAGAATTCTATACATTGGTACCATTATTATACATATTTTTAGCATAAGACATATCTAAAGTGCATATGCTATGAAATGTGTACCTAATATTACAAAATCCAAATCAATTTAAGATTTTAAAACACTCTGAGGGACTGTCATCATCCATTGAGATGTACTTTTATAGACTATATTGAGCCAATCTAATACATCAGTTGATTCACTCTTAGTATGGTTGAGGTAATTAAATCACTTAATCTTTCTAAATTTTTAGGTTGAAATTGATTGTATCATCTAGCATTACCAATTTGATATTATGAGTTGACTTTGTTCACTCATATTTGCCAAGTTATAAGTATGATTTGGCTGCATATTTGAGATAACCTCAACTATTGGGTGGTAACTCACATTTTCTATAAGGTTGGGGGAATGTGCCTTCCAATCTATATCTCTATCTCCTTAGATATATGTACTTTCCATATTTATACATATTTATCCTAATCTTAATTTTTGATCCTTATAATGATATATTTGTTTCAAATCAACTTGCCAATAGGCAAGGTAGTTACATCGATACATAGGTGTACTCCTAAACCTTGATCTTTTAATTTCAACTTTTTAAATGATTTTAATTATAGATTATATACACTGATTATGTAATGTAACATGCTCTTGGTTTTAGGTTAGTCACCACCAAATCACTCAAGTTAGACTCAAGCAAAGTCAAGGTGTGTTATACACACTCATGTACACATTTATTCTCTTTTAAACTAATAATTTCATTACTATATTAAAGGAGTGGAATTGTAGATGATATTTATGGATTATATAACACCTCAATCTTGTACACTTATAAAACATAGATTTTGGCTATTCCTCTCATTTTTAGATCTTTCATGATTTCTAAAGTCTCACATTTTATCAATCTTGTACCATTTAGCCTACATATTAGTCTAAACAATATTATATTGATGACCCAGACCTTATGTATTACACAAAATGCTTAAAACCTACTTATCTTCCACATCTACAAGTTCTGAGTCTATACCTACTTTTCTATTCTCATGTCTGAGATAGATACCTACTTTGACATAGGTATCTTACTCTAACATAAGTGTCTAGTGCCCTAAAGTCATCTAATTTTCAAATGAAACATATCCTAATGGTTGGCATAAGTGATTTAATGCAAGTTATTTCTCCCAAGGGATTGGTATACATATAAGATAAACCCTCTTTCATTCCTCACCTAGAAAAAAGAAAAAGAGACAAAGGTAAATTATAAAAGCATTTAGTTAAGCTTTAATTGAGCAAAGATTCTCTATTTTCTCCTATTTCCATATCATTCATAATAACAACACATCTATAGGTTTGAAGTACTGAATATGCAACCTAGGAACTATATTTTCTAAGTTAAAGGCTTGGCCATTATTTTACTTTACACATATTTAATGATTCACATACAAACCAACACATAAGGTAGAAATACATCGGTCTGAGGTCCTCTTTAGAGTATTGGCTATGTAGGCAGTGCTCATTGATAGAGGGGTCTTTAGGGTTAGCTCAACACCATGTGCCCACTAACCTATTTTTACCCAAGGTCATTGTGAAGATGAAGAACTATATTTTTTTAATTTCATGAGTGATAGTACATGATCTAGATTAAATGCACTAGAGTGAAGGTGAAGATAAACCTAGAAGCATCCAGATGGTCACATACTTTTCTAATAAGTATTATTTATAAGACACTTGTATCGGGTTTAGATAATAGCATTGAGCATGACATTAGTGTCAATGACTCTAGAAGCAATCAATCTAGAATTTTGTAACCATTTTAAAATAATATTCTAGTCTTCTTCCTTCCTGTTCTAGATTTAGAACTACATTAACATCAGAACTAGCTAAGTATATCACTTATTTTTAATTTCCATATCTAGCATAGTTGCATTTACTATTTTTAGCATATCTTAGTTTAATGAATTTATCATATGTTATATCTTAATTTTAACATCTAATTGACCTAATTTAAATATAGTCTACCATCCTTGTGACTTAGGTTATCTCTACTCCTTTAAAATTTAAGTAACCCCAATCTAGAAAATTTTAGGGTTAAACAACAAGTAGACTAAATTGTAGATTTGGAGATGTTTGTGTATAAGTAGGTTTGAACATACAATGAAGTTATTATATGTGTGTAATAGTAAAATAGATGGATCAAAATAATAGGTAATATATAAGTGTGATAGAATGGTAGGTTATAAACATATTTATGTGCTCAAGTCATGTGTGATAAATTTATGACAAGCTCACCATTGTCAAGTACATAATACTAAATTTAAATATCTACAAATGCCCCCATTTTATTCTAGTAATGAACTTACTAGAGTAAAAAGAACATATGTACCTAAGTATATACAACAAAATTTATATTTAGTAGGAAGTTCCAATTTTTTAGGTCACTCAATATCAAAAATTGTAACCAATAGTAGTATTCAATCCCCATAGATTGATAATTTTAATATGAACTTGAATTATGAATTTTAAATAACAAGGAAGGATTACATATATGTGTTGGTGAAAACCATGATTCCCTTAAAAATTGTTGGTGATGATGCTTCCTTATAGAAGCATTAGATAATTTGTGATTCTTTTCTAAAGTACATGGAGAGTTGGGGTGACTGTGTCCAAAATTTATATAACAATGTAGGCCTTTGGGTTGGGAAATCAATATAACCCAACTTTCATAAATGTGGGAATAAGTATGTGATGAACTAACCCAAATAAATACTTAAGAAATAAAGGGGAACCAAATGATGGGTTTGTTAAAATAAAAATTGAATCAACCTTTATAGATGGATTATAGATTAAATTATATATTCTTGCTATAGTTCACTCAAGTTCACTTTATGTAAAATAAAATCCATGATCGAAATAGAATGAATAGTGTTCATGCCCCCATCATGACTACATATTTGATTATATAATTTCGATCAATTTTTTTCAATGTAGAATAAATGCATGATTGAAAGAGAATTAAAAATGTTCAAGCTCCCATCATGGCCTAATATTTGAAAGTGTGAAGTGGAATGAAAACCAATTATAATTTAGATTTAAATTTTGTTGTGAACCAATTTCACGCCTCATGAATATGAATGTGAGTATATGTGTTTTAACCTACTGATTTAACAATAAATATGTTGTATTAATAGGTGTAAAACATGATAGATATCATAATGTTAAAAATGTATAATAATTAACAATTTTGATTTTGGATATTGATAAATATGGAAATATGTTATTTTTAGAAAACACTAAGAATAATGTACTTAGATCAAATTGGGACTTCTATTGATTGTCTCAGATATCTAAAAATGGAAATTAGTAAAGGATATGACTGTGCATGCATAGAATCAAGAACATAATCTTAAATTATTTTTGGATAGAGAAAAACTTCCTAGACAATAATGTAGGCTAATCATGTCTATTGACTACAAACTTGTCCTAGTTGACTGTGATTGATGATTAATATAAAAATTTCAAAAAAGTATAATGTTGATAGTGATAGATTAGAAGTAGAATTTGAAATTATTTCTAGATAAGACTACACTCTTTGGACAATAGCATAGGCTACTTATGTCTATTGATTATGGATTTATATACATTAACTATGTCAAAAATATGAATATTACATCTTTTGTGTTTGTATCTATTGAGTAGATTAATATATAGTGATTATATTTGTGTCACATGGAATTTGTTGTTTTCTTTATTTTGTCTTTGAAATCTTAAGGGAACCTTGAAAGCTTTAAACCTAAAAAAAAGAGATGGGAAAAGTAATGCACTAAGCTAACTCTAAATACCCCCTTGGTGATTGACCATTGCATATGTATCCAATACTCTAAGGAAGGAAATCATGCCCACGTAGTTGTCTTACCTAGATTGATTGTAAAATTGTGCTCCTTTACTATATGTATGCATTGTGAAATATTACTTTGATATTTGAAAATGATAGTTCTTATCATTCTTTGAGAAGTTTTAGAGTCGGTTCATGGTTGTTCCTTGTGAATGATCTTAAATTTGAGAGGAATATGACAAATTTACTTAATGTGCAATAGTGTGAAAGTGCTTAATAGATAGTGAAAAATTAGGGATAAAATGAGGACAATGAAAAACCTTTGATTTTTATTTATAGAATTGTTTTTTGATAATTTCCTTTAGTTGACATTATGAGACATATGTGAAGACCCAAAAGAGTAATTAAATTTTTTGAAAGTAGCCATTAGTGGACAGGTCCATGATAGTGGACCTATCCTAAAAATTTAGGAATAATTATGTTGTGATGGAATAAGTTTGAGGGTAGTATAAAAGTAGTTTTGAGCATTAGAATGGTAATATTGATGACAAACAAAGGGTTGGTACCACATATAGGTATATGGCTCAAAATAATGGTGAATAAAAGTCATATATTTGGGCATAATTTATGTGGTTTAAGATGTGTCAAGAATTAGCATTGTCAAATAATTATGACCATATTTATGTGTTTACATCTTTCCCCATTTATTCTAATAATGAAATTTCTAGAGTAAAAGAGAAATAATTAAACCTAAGTGTGTAAAACATATTTTATCTCTTGAGAAGATACTCTAATTATGTAGATAATTCATATTTAAAAAAACTTGAAATAGCACATGAATTAATCATTTATCCATATTTATATTTTGTAAAATTTAAAATTTGAAAATTTCAAAAATTGAGAAGAGAGCAAGGAAGGAGGACACCTATATGGAGATGAAACCATATTGCTCTATAACCTATACAAGATGATGGGGACATGTACCCCCTTTTTAAAATTTACCCTCCTATGCATATTCCAACATTCATGAGTGGATAATAGTACCTAATGTACTAATCCAAAAAGGTGAAACCATGATGGGTTCATTATAAGTGATACAAATATTTTTAGTGTTATTAAACTCAAACATACACCACCCATAACATAAAATGGAACCACATAATGGGATTTATAGAAGTAATGCCAATGTAGTTGAGTGCCACTAGAATTAAATACACATTACCTATAATAGATCAAATCATACCACTGTAAATGGGTCTAGATTATATTTACTCAATTAAAAAATAATGACTAATATTCATGCCTCCATCATGACAACATTTAAAATAGTTTTCAATTGATATAAAGCAATTTATATTTTAAACTATAATTTTAAGCTTTGAAAATATGCATGAACAAGCATCATGCATTTGACAATGTAAATTCAAACTTTAAAAATGTGCATGAATAAGTATCATGCCTCTTGAAATTTCAAAAATGAATATATATGCCTTTTAAACTTTGAAAATGTGTATGAAAGATTATCATGTCTCCTAAATTTGTGCCAAAATGATATAGAATGCCATGCATCTATATGCTCAATTATAAATGCATTGTGAAACATTTAATCATTTGTTTAACTATTTTTTATATACCCATGCATATAAATTTAAATGTGTTTGAATATGTAATTGAGTCTTTGAAAATTGAGTGCATATGCATGCCATATGCCCCCATAATTTGTATCAATGTGCCAATATTTATCATGTGTTTTATTTGTGAATTACTTTGAATATTTTAAAATTTGTAATTTGTTAAAAAAATTGAATTTTGAATTACTTTAAATCTTTGAAAACTTGTACTCTTATAAAATCTAATCTTTGACTTGATTTTAATATTTATAAAGTTTAACTCTATTATATAATTTGATCTTTGAATTAATTTGAATCTTTGAAAATCTATATTTTGAATTTTTTGAAACCTCAACTGTGTCTCAATTATGATATTTATTTTTCAAGAGGCTTGAATCTATAAGATAATCCCACTATGATGCTCCCCTTTTTAGATGAAAGATGCATCCTAAAAGTCACTCGTATCAAAATAATAGTTAACTATATCATGCGATAAAGAAACATGTATATTCATGTCAACATGTGGAGAGTATGTCATCATAAAATAGTGCATTTAATTATCACTAAAATATGTATGTAACATATGTAAAGTTAGGCATACAAGTGTAATGTTTAGATATATATAATAATGAAGCATGTAATAAAATAACCATCTCTAAAGTACACTACACAATAAATAATTCATTATATGGATAATTACACCAATAATCAATCTCAACAAGCATAAAAAACAATGTCACAAAATGTCATGTATAAAGTTAAGGGCAATAAACGAATAACACACACATAGGGCCAATGGACACAAGCAGTTAGACATGTTTAAATGTCACATAAGACACATATAATAAGCAATAAATCATTTATCCCACCATGAAAGAAAGTAAACATAGAAGAAACATACAACAAGTGAGAACTAATCTACACCATCCATATGTATTAATGTCATATAATAGTAAATTATCATATTTATGCAGCACAATGTAAGATATGATTAATTAAAAATACACTTCTAAGATATGTATCTAGACGTAGAAGAGCGGTCATATAAAGTGTAGATGCTTAAATCTAGATTTATATGTTAAACTCATCTTGTACACTTGACAAATATATCTCAAGGATTTACCCTTTAGTTTGACCTTCATTATATCCAAAAGGATCACACTCACCACCTCATTATGTCTAATTACTTAATTCTTAGTTCAACCCTAATTATTTTTATTATCTAGATCACCTATAACTAAAGAATGTCTAAAATCTAATATATATCCTTCATTGTTAGTTATAAAACCTCAAAAACTTTCCTCCATCCTATAAAATTGTGTTTAGGTCAAGATAATAGTGTCTAAACTCTTATACCTACTCCAACATAAGTGTCTTTACCCTAAAAAACACTCAAATTTGAAAATATTTTGATGTGTATAGTTTGGCCTAAAAATGCCATTAACCCTAATGTAAGTATCATTTGAAAAGAGATAGTATAAATACAAGTTAAATAAAATTCATTTAGACACCTATAAAATTATCAAGCAATCACCTTCTCAAGCTCAATCAATAAATTGCACAACTAAGCTATTCTTCCTTATTAAATCGTATTTGCATATCTATCATAGAGTAAATCATATTATAGGTTTGAAGCACTCAAAAGATAACCCATGAGCCATATTTTTCAAGCTACAAGATAGATAACTACATGCATATTCATATAGTATATTTCATCCTTGTACACACATTAGCACACATAAGGGATAATTACGTAATTCTAAGGCCTTCCTTAAAGTATTAGCTATGTTGGTAACAATCATTGATAAAGGGGCCTTTAAGGTCAGATTGACACCATGAACCCACTAACCCATTGTCTTGGTAAGGTAACCTAACCTAAGGTGGAGATCTAGGGTTTAAAATATAAATAAATATATAGAGCCTATGCATGAGGTCTAAATACATCAGATGAAAGGTGACACAAAACTTGGAATACCCAAATAATCACATATTGATACAACAAATATTCCATATAGGATAGTTGCATTGATATTGAGACTATAGTGTCAAAACAAGTGTCCATAGCATGGTGCAAGTGTTTAGGAAACCAAGAAGAATATTTTCAAAATTGGATGACTATTTCCTAAACATCAAATAACCTATTTACACACCTGTACATCTTAGATTTGTCTATGTATCATTACATAATTTAAGTATTGTTTCTTCTTCATGATTGTGTAATTAAAATACTATTTGGAATTGTAATTTCTATATTTAGTGTTTTTTAATAATTCAACACTAAAATAAATATCATAAAATAAATTATTTAATTGGCCTGCTTGAAGGAATATGTTATCTCACTCTTGACTAGTTTATTCTTCCTAATCCTTCATTTATATAAATGTTTAAACATATGGTGAACTCATCCTCAAATATTATTTATTCGAATCAAACCATATATTGAATTTGGGGTTTATCCTTCTACAAAAAATTAATATTTAGAATGCTTTATTTATTTTCCAAATCTAATTTATTACATGGGCATAGATTAAGGAATTATTCTTCACCTTTTTCCCCTAAGCCTTGTACTATTTATATTTTTTGTTATGTTCAAACTTATAACCATCATCATGACTACTCTTTTTAAAAGCCATAGGAGAACCCATCCTTTGAATAACACATTTAATGTCCCAAAAGACCAATGTATTGCTTATGAGGATCTTATGGCAAAACAACAATGTCCCCAAACATCCACTTTTTCTTATAATTATGATAATGAAAATATTACTAATGAAAATGTAAGTCTAAATGAATATGTTAAAAATCATATCATGTGTTCATATGGTTATGAATGTGATTATACACCTCTTTAATATTAATAAGATTATTCTAGTTTGATTTATTATACATCCAATGATAAAATGCCCAAAAAGTTAAAAATTATAAACTTTGTTAGTGTGTCATATAAAGATGATACAATAGACATGCAAGAAGTTAGAATTCATAAAGTTGAAAATAATAATTTATCATGCATAACATAATGAATTTACTCTCTTTATAATGATGAACATGTTTAAAAGGATGAATGTTTACCTTCTTTCCAAACTATTGATAATTTTGAAAATCTTGTTCCTTTTTTAGATCACTCAAATGAAAATAGTAAAAGTACTTCTCGTGGGGGCATGTCATAGAAGACATGAATCAACATACATATAGTTGATACAATGAGTAGAATTTGAATTAGTTTACATAGTTTACATGATTTAGACATACATTTTAAGATAACATCCTATGCATTGGGCACATATTTGTTATAAATATTTTTAGATTTATGACTCATATTATAGAGATGTTATAAAGTAAAGGTTACATTTTGAGAGTAATTTCAGCTTGAGAAATATTCAAGGTGTACATGCACAAAATTACACACACACTTTCAAATTATACATACATTTATGCACTAAACTTACCAAGTTATATCATTTGAGTGTTTATCTATTGTAGTGATTGGCTCTTTTTTATTAGTGTGATCGAGTTTCTATTCCCTCAATGGAATTGGCACTATGATTCTATTATTTTTGGTTGATAAGGTACACCATTTGAATTGAGTGAGATTTCCTAAATTAGATAAATTGGTAATACTTGAGTTATATGATTGAGATTATGTGCTCTTAATGGACTTGGAATAATTCATCCTTATACCAAATGTGGGACATGATCACCCTCTAATTTCCCTCTTCACATCTCCAAGGTTCAATTTTGAACCTCATTCCAATGCTTCAAATATGAAGCATCTCTACTAATAAAAACTACCAAGGGGAAAAATTGTTGTATCAATAAATAGATATACTCTTCCTTTCCATTTTTCTTTTAAGTAATTTTAAATTATTTAATTTCATATTAAATACATGAATTACAACTATAACATGCTCTTAGTTTTATGTTATTCACATTAAAAAAATTCAAGTGGGCTCAAGCAAAGAGAAGGCATGTTTTAAATAGCATGGTACACTTTATTTCCTTTAAACTCATAATTTCATCCTTATGCATTACTATATTAAAGGAGGGGGATGTAAATGCTTAAATATAGATTTATATGTTTTACTATTATTATACACTTGAAAATATATCTCAAGGCTATACACTTCCATTTGACCTTGATTTCATCTAAAAGGCTCTCACTCACCATTTATTTGGGTCTAATTACTTAATTCTTAGTCCAACCTTGATTATTTTGATTATCTAGATCACTTGTAACCACATAATGCCTAAAATTTGATATATATCCTTGACTGTTAGTAACAAAACCTCAACAATTTTCTTCCATCCTAATAAATTACATTCAAATAAGTAAAATAACATCAATAATACTATCCATACTCCAACACAAGTGTCCTTACCCTAAAAAAAACTCAAATTTGAAAATATTTAGATGTGTATGGGTTATCCTAAGAATTCCATTAACCTTTTCACAAGGATCATTTCAAAAGAGTTAGTATAAATATAGGTAAAAGACAATTCATTTTGACACTTAAAAATTATGAAGCAAACACCTACTCAAGATCAATTAATCAATTACACAACTAAGCTATTATATGCTAGTCATTCATATTTGCATATTAATCATTAGATCAATCATTTTATAGGTTTGAAACACTCAAAATAAAACCTTGAGCTATATTTTCAAGTTACATGCTAGATCACTATATGCATCTTTATATAATATATCATCCTTGTACACACAGATTCCCACATATAGGGGGTAACTACATATGTTTGAGGCCCTCCTTGGCTTATTGGATATGTAGGTAACACTTGTTGATAGAGGGGCCATTGAATTTATCTTGACACCATAAACCCACTATTCCATTTTATTTGTCAAGGTAACCTAACCCAAGGTGGAGGGATAGGGTTTGAGCTACAAAAAGTGATATAGAGATTGTACATGAGATCCAAAGACATCAGATGAAAGGAGACAAAAACTTAGAAAGACCCACATGATCACATCTTGATATAATGAACATTCCATTTAGGAAAATTATGTCAAGATTCAGATAGTAGCATTAACACAATTGTCTAATTATCCAAGAAGAATATGTCCAAAATATGACAATAGTTTATTGAACATAATACAACCTATTTAGACACCTATACATATTAGATTTATTTGTGCATCATTGCATAAGTTAAGTATTGTTCCTTATTTTTTATTGTGAAATTAATATACTACTTGGCATTATAATTTTTATATTTAGTATTTTTACAATTCAACACTAAAATTTAATAACATAAATTGAATTATTTAATTGGCCTAATTCAAGGAATATGTTATATCACTCTTGAATAGATTATTCCTATTAACTCTTAATTTTTAAAAATGGTTAAATATATGGTTAACCCATTCTCTATATTTATTTGAACCAAACCCTATATTGTATTTTGGGTTTCTCCTTCAATAAAAATCATCTTTAAATTATTATATTTATTTTTTAGATTTGATTTATTGCATGGTAATAACTTAATGAATGATTCTTCACATTTCTTCCCTAGGTCTTGTACTATTTATCTTTTTGTTTGTGTCTAAAATTAGAACCTTTATCAAGAATATTAATGTATTGCCTATGAAGCTCTTATGGTAAAATAATAATGCCCTAAACCATCAAATTTTTATTTCTATTATGATAATTAAAAGACTAATAATGAAAATGTAAGTCTAAATGAATATGTTGACAATAATATCAAGTGTTAATATGCTTATGAATGTGATTATACACCTATTGAATATGAATATGAGAAGTCTAGTTCTCCTATTTCTTCTACATCCAATGATAAAATTCCCAAAAAGTTAAAAATGATAACATTTATTAGTGCATCATATAAATATGTTACAATAGACATGTAAGAAGTTAAAATTCACGATGTTGAAAATAACAATATATCATGCATAACATAATGAATTTCCTCTCTTTCTAATGATGATCATGTTGAAATGGATGAATGTTTGCCTTCTTTCCATACTATTGATAATTTTGAAAATCTTATTCCTTATTTAGGTCACTCAAATGAAAATAGTGAAAGTACTTATAGTGGGGGCATGTCATATAATACATGAATACACATACACATAATTGATAAAATGAGTATAATTTGATTTAGTTTACATAGTTTACATGATCTAGATATAAATTTTGGGATAAATTTCTGTGCATTGGGAACATGTTTGGGACATAAATGTTTAGATTTGTGATAATTTTATATACATATCATAATGTAAAGGTTAAATTTTTATATAAATTTTATCTTGAAACATATTTTAGGTGTACATGAACCAAATGATAGATACATTTTAAAATTATACATACATTTATACACTAACCTTACCAATATGCACCATTTGAGCTTTTATCTACTATAGTAGTTGGATATTTTTTATTAGTATGATTGATATTTTCAACCCTTGATGGACTTATAACTATGATTTTATTACTGTGGTTTTATATGGTTACACCATTTGACTTATATGAGATTGGATAAATTGGTTAGATTGGCTAGATTGGTTATATTTAAATTGTGTGATTAATATTTTGTGATCTTAGTGGACTTGGCACAAGTCATCCTTATACCAAATTAGGGACATAATCACCCTAAAATTTCCCTCATCACATCTCCAAGGTCAAATTGTGAACCTCTATCCAATGTCTAAGGTAAGAATAATCTCTACCAAGACAAACAACTAAGGGGCAACGTGGTTATAATGATAAATATGTGTACTCCTTTATTTATTTAAATAAATTTAAAATTATTAAATTTAAAATTATATTAAATAATTATAAATATAAAATTCTCTTGGTTTCAAGTCATTCACATACAACAAATTCAAGTGGGATCAAGAAAAGACAAGGTGTGTTTTACACACCATGGTATGTTTTCTTTCCTTTAACCTAGTAATTTCATCCTCATGCATTACTAGATTAAATGGGGGGGGAGTGTTAGAATTTAGATTATTATATTTTGAATTATATTTTAAAATAGTATTCTACAATTAGAAAATATATTTCAAGGGTCTACCCTTTAGTTTGACCTTCGTTTCAATCAAAAGGCTTGCACTCTCCACCTCACTAGGTCTAATTACTTAATTATTAGTACAACCCTAAATGTTTTAATTATTTAGATCATATTTAACCATAAAATTCCTAAAATTTCATATATATCCTTAACTATTGGTTATTTAATCTCAACAACATTCTTCCATGTTAGACAATTGTGTTTAGGGTGTGACAATAATGTCGATGCTACTGTCCCTAGTCTAACGCAAGTGTCTTTACCCTAAAAAATACTCAATTTTTTTTATGTGTATGGGTTGGCCTAAGAATATCATAAACCCTTCCATGAGGATCATTTAAAAATAGATAATATAAATACAAGTCAAATACAATTTATTTGGAAACCTAACAAATTATGAAAAAACACCTACTCAAGCTCAATTAATCAATTGTACAACTATTATTTCACCCTATTCATTCCCATTTTCAGATAAATCATAGTAAAAATCATAATAAAGGTCTAAATAACTCAAAATATATCCCACAAGCCATATTTTTCAAGTTAAAAGATAGATCACTACATGCATCTTCATATAGTATATTGCACACTTATTCATACATATTCCCATATAAAGAGGAAAATTACGTATGTCTAATGACCTCCTTGTATTATTGTATATGTAGTAAATACTTAATGATAGAAATATATTTGAGGTCAACTTGACACTGTGAGACCACTAACCCATATTTTTGGTAAGGTAACCTAACCTATGGTAGAGAGCAAGGGTTTGAGTTAGAAACAATGATATAAAGCCTATGCATAAGATCCAAAGACATCAGATGAAAAGCAATAGAAAACCTAGAAATACCCAGGTGGTCACATATTTATACAATAAATATTACATATAGGATAGTTTCATTGAGATTTAGATATTAATATAAATGCAAGTGTCCATAGGGTAACACAAGTGTCTAAGTAGCTAAGAAGAATATTTGTAGAATTTGATGACTATTTCCTAAACATCATAAAACCTATTTACATACTTGTACATCTTATATTTTTTTTTTCACATCATTATATATGTGTTTAACCCTAATTTATATTAAATAAACCTACTTGAGTAGATAGGGTTAAGGATATGGAAATTATAGGGCACAAGGGTGAATATCAAATCTACAAAAGGCTAATTAATATGCCAAACTCACATGTACCATATGATAAATTTATTAAACTGATATAGAATATTAATAAAAATTACAACTATGATATATATAAAAATGACATAAAATATACTACTTAGCTAGTTTTGATGTTAATGTCGATCTAGATCTAATACAAGTAAAAATCATGCAAGAATATAGTTCTAGATCAATCATCAGAATCTAGATTTGGTGCCTCTAGCTCTCTAGATAATTAGATTATCCTTAGATAGTTGCATCAATGCTAGTGTTTGAGTTTGATGTTAGTGTCCTATACAAAATATTAACTAAAATAAGATTCAATCACATGGATGATTTTGGGTTTGGATTCACCTTTGCTCTAGTGAATTTAGATATGGGTCATGAACTATCACTCTTAGTGAAATGGAAAAAAAAACCTAGCTTTCCATCTCCAATATGATGTTGGGGAAAAATAGGTTAGTGACCACACATTGTTGAGTTGACTCACAATGACCCCACTATTAAAGGGCACTACCTTCATAGCCAATAATCTAGAAGAAGGCCTCAAACTCATGTAGTTCTCCCTTATGTGTTGGCTTGTGTGTTAATAAAGAAATATGTGTAAAGCAAGTACGATAGTGACCTATATTGTAACTTGGAAAATATGACCTTATGATTTCTCCTTTAATACTTCAAACTTGTATCTGGGCTATGTTTTTGACTGATATCAAAATGAGGTAGAATAGGAAATATTTTGGTAACTTGAGTGTTTTTTGAGTGTTATTTTGGTTTGATTAGTAGGTGAGGAATTAATGAGGGTTGATATTATATTTATACCAACCCTATCAGAATGTAATTCATATTAAAGCACTTAGGCTGATGATTATAATATGTTTTATTTAAAAATTAGATGATTTTAAGGTATTGGACACTTGTGTCAGGGTAGGATAGTAACATTGACATTACTATCTATATTGAATGTTAGTGTCTAGGGAGAAGGAGAGTAGGAATAGGCTCAAAACATGTAAAGATGTAAGATAAGTACATTTTAAGCATTCTAGGTAAGATGGGATGTCTATTTTATCAATATAAGTCCATTCAAACTAAAAGATAGGCCAAAAGTCATAATATAGAGTAGATGTAAGGCTTACAGGAGCAAATCATGTGTGTAACTAAAAATAATAGATAGGGTCTAAGTTTTCCAAGTACACAAGACTAAGGTTATACATAATCAAAAAACATGATCTACATTTTCACCCCATTTAATCTAGTAATGAAATTGATATTTTAAAAGAAAGGAATAAGTACCTAGGTTTGTATGCACACCGTGTCTTTGCTTGAGTTTGATTTGAGTGATTTAATGGTGACTAACCTAAAATTAAGAACATGTTACAATGTATAATTAGTGAATATAATCTAGGTTAAAAGTACTTTAAATAGATTGTAATTGAAAGAGCAAGGTTTAAAAGTACATTTGTGTTGATGTAATTGAATTTCCTATTGACAAGTTATTTTATTAAATATGTATCATTATAAGGCTATAAAACTAAGATTAAGATAAATATAGATAATTTAAAGTGCATATATCCAAGGAGATAGAGATATGAGAAGGCACATGCCCCAACTTTGAAATAAAAGTGAGTTGTCAACTAGTAGTTGAGAGTAGCTCAACTATGTAATATAATCATACTTATAACTTGGTGAGTTTGGATTATCAAGTCCAAATTGAAAACTTGGCGAGATTTAGTGATTTAATCAACTCAACTATACCAAAAGGTGAACCAAATAATATAGTATATTGGATCACTAAAGTCTATAAAAGTTTGTGGGGTGTCAGTACATGCAATAGTTTTAGAATATGAAATTGATTTAGATTTTGCAATATTAGGCACATGTTGCATGACATATAAACCATAGATATGTCTCATGGTGAAGCTATGTATAAAAATGGTACCATGTATATAATTATACCAAAAATGTGTATCAAAATCATATAATTATGTGCTTTGGCTAATTTGGAATAATCTATAAGTGTGTAGAAGACATACTTCCAAAGCATGCCCCCACTATATATGGAGAAATATGAAATTTATATAAGTACCAATGTGGAATAAATGTTTCTAAAACATGCCCCACTATAAACTAGAGAAACTAAATATTGAGTAGGTGTGGATAACATGCTTCTAAAGTATGCCCCCCCCCACTGAAGTTATGAAGTGATATAAGTACCATACTAAATGAATGTGGATAACATGATTAAAAAGCATGCTCCCACTAAATCTAAAAATTATGAATGTGTAGAAGCTATGTCCATATGGCATGCCCCTAATGAATCTAAAAACTGGTATAAGTATCGAATGCTGAATAAATGTGGAGAACATGCTTCTAAATCATGCTCCCACTATAATCTAATTTTTTTGAATGTGTGGAAGCCGTGCCCATAAGATATGCCCCATTGAATCTAATAACTATGAAAAGTGTGGAGAAAACACTTCCCCAACATGCCCCTAATAATATTCCCCACTTTAAGGTGATGTAAAAATAATACCTATAAGTTACCTCACCTTAAAAGGGTAAGACAATTGTAAAATCTATAACCATGTCACAAATAGATGGAAACATGTCTAGGTAAATGTATCATTGAAGCACATAAAACTAATGTGATCACATGTAAACCTAATATGCATGATAAATATCATTTAAACGTCTAGATAGTAACAATACAAGCTCAATAAGTAAACAAGAACACACATAAGAGCACTGAAAATCAAGTCAAAAGGCACTTATCTAAGGAAACCAAAAATAAGGGGCATGTTCAAATACTACAAAATAAAATGTCCATAAAGAAAATAATGACATATTCAAATTTACATACAATAATCAATGACATATTCAAATGTATAATAAGATAAACATAGGCACATGGGATACATATAACAAAGCATATTCAAATGATCGAACAAGTAATATAATTTCAAGGAAAAAAATCAATGAAGTATGTAATGGAAAAACATATGAAACCAATATAAACATGTCATAGTGTCCCATGGATCAAATGTGTTAGAAAAAAAATGAAGTATAAATCATATGAAGTACCCTATGTGAGATATAAGCATGGATAAGGTATGTGCAAGTACATATGTAAGCTCAAACATGATAATGCAGAAGGATAATCAAATCATATAACCTATGTGTATCAAGATTGTAGAATATGGATGCCTCCAATGTCCTAGTGATGTGAGTAGAGGTAAATCCCAACACCCATAAGTGTATCATGTATTTATGTATGCCTATATATGTGTATGTAGGAGTAAATGAAATACAAGCCCTCAACATAGAATGAAAACATAAATGCCAAGGAGCCAATAGAATATGTAGGTACCAAAAATGTTTTTGATTTTTGAATGTTTTTTATTTTTTTGGTATTTTTGGTATATTAGATGATGAGGAAAGATAATACTATGATGTCATCCAATGGATGGTCATATATATCTCCCCCCACTATGAACCTTACAACATCAAGTTAGATATTTTACATTATTTGCATCATGATTGGATAGGTTTAAAAGGGAAATAAAATGTTTGTCCTCACATTTTACATGTGTATTATAAGATGTAATGCTATAATTTTAAAAAAGTATTGATTTTTTTCCATAGGAAAGGAAATACCTTGTTGATTTTGGTTAATTTTTGCTTCCATATGGTATAGCCAAAGAGTTCTAAGTGTAAATGCATATAGATATGTGGTAGGCATAACCCAATCCCATATTTTAATCACATTAGGACCAAAAGTGATTGGTATTTTTATGTTTCCCAAAGAGTATTTCCAATTGACCTTCTTTTGTAAATCTTGTAAGCTAAAACTAAGCTGTTGAAAATGTATTATGTTGCACGTGGTATTGGCTTATGTAGGATCAATATGGTTATGCAAATAATAAGAACCACCCATGTATAAAGTAATTATTTGATGATGGTGATGTGTGAGGTTTTTAATTATATACACTTGAGCATTTGGCATAGGATGAGGACCTTGTATGGGCCCCATATTAAGTAAGTTTTGAGAAACATTCATATAAAGATTATGAACACCACATCTTTACTCATGATGTTCATTTGGTACTATCTCCATTTTTTGTATAAGGGATAACACTTTGGTAATTAGATGGAGAAAAATTGGTTAAGGAACCTTTTGGTAAGCTATAAAACCAATAGCGAGCCTCATCAAAAATGATTATATGGAATTCCTTTAATAATATTTTTTCTTCATTTGCACATTAACCAAAATAATGTACATAAATTAGGATGTGATCAAATGGATCTTTATTGTGCCAAAAATAGGTATATGTGGTAATTAAAAACCATGTGGATATGGATATTTAAGTATAAATTATGCACGATTTTGATTATTGAATAAGATAACATGTGCATTTACATTATGGAAATCCACTTGTATTTGAAGTATAAAAACATATTTTTGAAGATCCCCAAGAGTGCTAATCATAGACATAAGATAATACATGGAAATGGTAGTGTTTAACATAGGTGTTATAATTTATTATAAACCACCATTTATTTTGGATGTAGGTATAGGAGTATCATCATTTCCATGGAAAATAACTGCATGTTTAGAATCCTAAATTTTTGGATGTTTTGGTAAAGTTTCTTGCTCTTGGTATGCATATATGTGCACCTCAATATTTTTTACCTTACTTACATCATGATATGTAGGATCCATTATATTTGACTCACCTATTTCATAAATATGTATATGATCAAGAAGAATGCATTGTTTATGTGGTATCACTTAGGAATGTGTTTGATTTTAGATAGTATTTTGCAAAATTTGAAAGGTTTATCATTGGTAGGAATTTTTAATAAAGTCCCATCATGTATGGATTTTAAAATTATGTGAAGTGTATATGGGATAAATTCCATCGAATGTATCCAAGTTCTACCCAAAATCACATTATAATGCAATGGTTGAGACATTAACTGAAAAATAACTCAAACAATTTTGTCCTAATGTCACATCTAATGTAATTCAACCAACTAGAGGACTATGTGAATTATTGAACCCTTGGAAATGAATAATCAATTTTTTAATAAAATTATTGTTAATTTCCATGGTGGTTAAAAAACTTATACTAAAAATGTTTAGACTTGATCCATTATCAATGAGCACCCTTTTGATGCATTTATTTTTCATTATCACTTGTATGAACAAAAGTAACTCTTGATCAATAATATCTTAGGATGGTAAATCAGTTGGATAAAAGGTAATGTTAGCCATTTTTGGCCTACATATAGAACCTTACCTTAAAATATCAAGCATGAATCAAACCAAGACCATAGAGTTGGTGAAGTTTTCAAAACACTTTAGGTCTACTTAGAGTGTAATTTGTCACTTTCAAGGATAGGCCAAGAATTACAAAGACCCCATGGAAGACCAAGAATACTTGGATTAAGTGTGGAGATTCAGGGGATACATCAATTTTTTTATTATGATTCATTAAGACATTCTGGTCTAATGGTATAAAATCTAAAGTAGGCACTTTGTTAACATCACTGTTGTATCCGACATCCCCTTTTTCATTATAAGAAATGGGGGATCACCTTTTTTTTTTCATATTTTATCCTAAGGTTGAGCCTCATAATTTATGTTCATGAAAATTTGGGGAAATATAGGTAATTTTAATTTTTGTGATTCTTGAAATCTTAGAAAATCAAAATTATTTTTTCTCTTAGTAGACTAATATTGGTAGTGTTGTGTTTATAAGACTAACTTGTGTATTACAGATGAATTCTTTAGGTTTATTGTTTTGACTTTTTGTGTAAATTTATCTCTTTGAATGTATTTTTTTGAGAATTTTTTAGTCCTATTTCTTTCAGGATTTATTCTCTTTAAATCCTTATTTCATCATAATAATTATTACATACTTTTTTGTCTAAAATAATTCTCTCGAAAGAATTCAACCTATAGACTCCTTGCCTTAAGAAATTTTAGACCGCATACACTTTCCTTGAAACAAATTCCTTGATGGATTATCCCTTTGACCCTATCCTTATCCTTTGAAACCCTCAAAAATCAAAGGTGTGTTTCATCCCTCCAAACTACCCTTTGAGAACTTTAGAAGTGCCCTTGGGACTTTATGAAGTAGATCCTTCAGGACCTTTATTATGGAAAAAATCCCTATGAAGTAAACCTTTTAGACTATTAAAAAATTACCCTTAGACATTTTGGAATTTCCCTTCACAACTTTTGAAATATGCCCTTTTTTTTCCTTACCAAAATGCCCTTTAGCCTTTCTGAATTAACCATTTGTCCCCTCTTGACCACTTCTTTTAGGGCACATACCCTTTGATTTTTATACAAGTATACCCTTAGGAACCATTTTTTGTCTTTATATCCTTAAGATATACCCTTTAGGTGTTTTACCTACCACTTGGACCATGAAACTTAGTTTCCCTTTAGCCTTTTTATTTTGGGCCAGTTACCATGAGCCTACCCTTCGGATTTGGTTGAACCTACCCTATCAAATCTTTGTCCTAAGAGGTGTGCCCTTTTCCAAGTGGCCACATACCCTTCATATCTTTCAAAAGGACCTTTAAACATTTATGGAATATGAAATTCTCATTTCTTGCCATTTTCTTTAGACCTTTTGTTTTAGGCATTCTGTATGATGTAAAATGCCCAAAAGAGTTCCTCCAAAGGGCACTTGCCTTTCAGACTTCCTGAACCTACCCTCTGAGTTAAAGGTATATACCCTTCAATTTTTTCCAAAATTACCCTTGAGGACCTTTGAAGTGACCCTTAACGATATGAAATTACCCTTCAAAAATGAAAGGTGCCCTTCATCCCTCCAAACTACCATTCAAGAATTTTAGAAGTGCCCTTTGACATTTGCAAAGTAAACCCTTCAGGACATTTTCCATTGATAAAATTCCCTATGAAGTGGACCCTTCAGAATGAAAGTATCCTTTGAGAAGTTTTAAATTACCCTTTAGCCATGAAATAACCCTCCAAAATAATTACTTTGGGACTTTTACTCAGGCTCCTTTAGAATAATTACTATGAACACTTTGTCTAAAATGATTGCCCCTGGGAGAATTATCTGCGAACATGGAATTGAAAGAACCTTTTTGACATTACACTTTTGAGTAATTTATTATGAATAAAAATATTGAATTAATTCCATAATTAATAAAAATAAAATATTTACTATTTAATAAATGCTAAAAGCCCCTACCAACCCAAGCTAATAAATTTGAAAAGTGAACGCTGCATATTTATTATTACATGAACTAGTATTCAATACAAGATCCTATATAGACATGGATATTAAAGTCATCATTTATATCCAAGTTATCTTTCAAATGAATTATCTTGATTTTTAAGCAGTGACCAAGAGCCCTAGTTTCTACTTTGAAGAGTATATAAAGAACAACAATCTAGTTAGAGCCAAGTCGATCACGTTAATATACATGTATACATAACATGTTGCACATTGAATAAGATATAGGCATGAACACATATATATGGATTCCACATCAAGGTCATCTCAAGGAACTAATCCCCTATTTGCATTATCAATCAAAGACTCTACATAATTCAAAGACACCATCTTTGATGTAGGGGTATTTCAAGATAAGTATCACAACTATTTATAGCTTTGGGATGCAACTGATTTAGTTGATATGTTTTCACTAGATGATGAGATAATACTATCAAAAAGGATATTAGTTTAGGAAATTCTATCCCATAAGGATATATTTCACCATGGCTAAGCTAGGAGTCATGCCATATATTAACCTTATCAGGGATTTATTCTTTGCTAGTAAGATATCAAAGGATGATTACTTACTACATTCTCACAATGATACAGTGGTTACCTACATCTATAGAAATGATTTTTAGAGGTATCTCTCTCTTAACATACTAAACACATATTATTATAAACACACTTGGGTACAATTAAAAGTCAAAACCTTAATCCCAAAGTTGATCTCTTCATGGTTTTTCTTAGGCCAATCCATCACCTAGCAAGGAAAACTTTAAAGGGAGCCATTCCCATAAAAAAATTTAGAATGGGAATCTAGATAGGTATGGGCTTACTTAATAGATTATATAGGATGCCCAACATAGATTTTGTAAATTTAGATCAGACAACACTATTGCATATGATGTTATCACATGATGCTACTTATGCCTTAGGGGAGGTAATTAGTTTAAGGTTGAGAGAATAGATTCTACACAAAGATAAACATCCTACCCCTATGGGAGACATTTTTATAATGCCATATATAGTCGACATAATTATGGGGACATGTTACAAATACTCAAGCAATATATGTGATTTGGCCATAGATTACATAAAGAATAGAATTTATGACCATTTTTAATTCATGCACATATATGCTTATCAAAATAATATGGTCAGAATGTGCAAAGATGTTTACCCATAGGTATGGCAAGCCATTCATGGCTTGCCTATTCCTCATATAGGGGAACACATCTTGAAGAATTTGATTGAAAAGGGAGATTATTTATTGTACATAGACTTTACAGTCATTATGATCTAGGGGAATAAGGTGGAGCCACTATGTCTCCCTAGGTATGCACCTAATAAGTTGGAAGAACAAGAGATTGCTTTCCAATTGTGGAACAACATTGAGGAAGATTTAGCCAAGCAAAAGAAAGGATTATTCTTTGAAATCCCAATATCAATTTGTAGGATGGTCTACTAGTTAAGGAAACATATTTGGGATGTTTGAATCAAGAGGGATCATTATGTCTTCCCTATAATGACACAAAGAGATTGGGACCCCCATGGACATATCCAATAACATATTCACAGGTTCAACATTCCTTATTGCCATCAACCTTATTTTTATGACTTCCTTTTATTGAATGCTATGTTAGAAGAAGAAGTGTTAGAGTGAGAACAAATTATTGGGCTATAGGAAGATCATTTTAGAATGATCCAAAATGAACCTAATATCTCTACTAGGGAATTGGATAGTCAAAGATCTCTTTTCAAGGGGATGAAAACATTCAAACTTTTGGAGAGGGTAGTCTATAGAGAAAGAAGCTTCCTCATCTCAAGGAATTCCTTTAAAGTTAAAGTTGAAATAAATCAAGAGGGAACTTAAGATCCCTAAGATGAGTGCACAAAGAGGAGGAGAAAGAGGAGATCCTATCAGTTTGGAATCTAATGAGGAGGAGGACAAGATACAAGAGATGCTTTCTACTAGCACCAACCAAGTCCCTATGACTACCCCTAGTGTGTCTATTATTTCATCTGATGGGGTAGCCAATACACAAGCAATAGTATCTACCTCACAAGATTCTCCCATTTAAGGAAGGACCCCTTTATTTTACACTAATAATCTAAGGACTCATATAGGTAGACCTATAATTCATATATTTCAAGGCTTGCATATCCCACCTCCAATTTCACAACAATCAAGAAGAGATGAAGTCATCATCAAAGACATAGATGAATCAAATGAAGAGGTTGAGTTAGAGACAACCAAAGCTATGAGTCTTTAGGATGATCATATTGAGATACACCTTCAAGGTTAATATACCTTTTTTGACTTCCCTTTGACTTTAATTTCCATCATTGATCAAGTACCTATTTACTATATGAAAGCTCCCATTCCTTCTACTACATCCACCCCATTGTTTCCTTCTACCTCTACCTCCATCATTTCCATTTTCATAGGCACCACTAATCCCTCCAATATCACCACCACACCATTTCCCATGGCCATTCCCTTTGTACCTGCTAGTACTTTTATATGAGACTTCAAAAAAAAGAAGAAGGCAACCAGGAAGGTGAAAACTACCCTGGCCACCCCCAAATTCATGTCTAATTTACAAATCTCTCCCTTCCACTCCCCACTTCCACTCTATAGAAGAAACTATGGTAGTGAGCACAAGTAGGGGAAGGAAAGAAAAACCTCATGTAGTTTTAGTCCACCCACTTCCTAAAGTTAGAGGAGTGGACTAGTCAAAAATAATATGTCCTTCCTTTCCCTACATCTTAATAAAAGCTAGTAAGAAATAGAATAGGGAAGAAGAGGAGGTTGAGTAAGAGATTGTTGTCACAACTACTAAAATGCCCCTCAATATTCTACCTTGGTATATAGATTTGATGAATCAAATACCAACTTATAAGGTCATTGAGATCCCCTCCACATCTACTTGTTTGACCCTCCATCTAGCTCAATCCAAATAGTTAAAAAGTGGAAATTCAAGGATGACTAGTGTGCAAGCATCATTCTTAAAGAGTGAAAATCTATGTTCTCCCTCACTAAGAGGTAGAATAGGCAGCTAGGGGAGTCTATATATGAAGAAAATATTTCATACCTAGCTCAAGCACACAAGGATGTGGTGGTGGCTATCCATGAAGGTACAAATTTAGCTTGATAGAAACTAGAGGAAGAAGTACAAGAATTATAAGCACAAATTGAGCATCTTAGAGAATAATCTAGTATAGTGCATATTCTTACAAGTATTGAAGCTAAGGTTAGGAAGGTTGCTTATAAATGCTAAAATTCTCTAGAGGACATGGAATTCATGAAGGATGAGATGGTGCATCACATGAGCTAAGCAAATCAACTCTATGGCTCTTTGGCTCAAGGTATTACTAGGCTTAAAATTCTAGTTGCCTACATAGACAACTCATTATACAACCATCTTGATCTAATGACTACATTCAAGGCATTCAATACTCTAAACTTGGGGGTCATCAGATATGATGAGGTTAAGGAGTAGTTGAAGGTAGTTTTAGCCTTAATAACATAATACTAGGGGAATGAGGCCCAACTCATCCAAATTTTGAAGGAGTTAAAATTATCTAAAGCAAGGGATTCTACAAGAAAATTGATTATTAGAATTAGTTTTAACAAAATTATCTAGGAGGCCACTAATAAATTCAAGCAAAGTCTACAAGGCTTGGTAGTGGAAAGCATAGAAAATTAGTTAATCAAGGTTAGGAGGAAGGTGACCAAAGTGGAGATTTTTAGAAGTAAGTTATTAATAATGAAAGATGAACATGCAAGACTCCTCGAAAAAAATAAGAGACTCCACCAACCTTCATTGCTTAACTTAGACATTATTTGTCACTAGCATGTAGTATCACACAAATTCTATGAGGAGAATGAGAAGAAGAAGAAGCAAGCTTCTAGCAGTGGACCTACATATTAGGCTTCTACTTCAACTTCTACTCTTACTAGGGCCCATGTAACACTCTAGACCACATAGCCTTAAATGTATGCATTTGCTACTCCTGGGGGCACATATATTTAGATTCACCTTGTTAAATATACAAATCATTATAAAATTGATTCTATATTTTCTTATACACATGTTACATGTTTTTGTAAAATCAATTTATCAATTTATAACTTTTTTTATATTTTTCTTAAACAGTATTGACTGTAGTTAGAACCACACTTTTTAATTGACACATGTAACTATCATGCATGGACTTGGAGGATGAGGCTACCCCCTCCCCAAGACCTAAATATATAATTTTACTACCCAAATTTATTTTTTTGTCAAAGAATTTTGGAATACAATTAGCGAGCCATTCTTGGTCAGCAAACGAAGTGTTTGAGTATTTTCTTTCCACTATTGTATTAGTTATCATTTATATGATTGTTTGTTTCAATAAATCTTTAGTGTGTTAATAATACAAATATATTATTGTCTAATTTGATTAATGTGGTAATCTTATATTTTTAATAGCTATTGAAGATTAGTGATTGTGTTGACTAAAATAGTCAAGTTACATTGAAACATAATTACGTATGTGTACTTATGTTTTCTTTGTGTAGTTTTTTAAGTGTGTGTTGTAGCTACCTTAGATAATCCATTAGCCCAAGCCATAATATCCTAATTGAATGGTGTGAAATATCTTCCCTAATAGGAGAAACCTTTGTATGAAGCTATTGGACTTCCTACACCCCCATTCCATTAGACCCTTTAACCATGTCTGACTGCTTATGTGTAATTGTTTTTAGTAATAGGCACAAGTTTTAAGAAAATATAGGCCTGGGTAGAAATCAACTAGGGAAGTAGTTTATAATATTCACAAGGATTTATTTTATACCTTACCTTTCCCCCCTTTTGTGTTTTTTTATTGAGATCTACCCACTCTAGTGTAGAAGCCAACTACCCATCTAACTCACATAGAAATTCCCTCTATTGGGAAACCATGCCTCCATCTAAAAAACTTATTAATAACCTCCATATCCTCCCAGATATTACATCAATAAGTTGTCAAAGATCATATACCTATAACTCATGCCCTAGAGTGGAGTTTATCCCCACTGAGATCCTAAAATGTTAGAGGCTGCCTCATTATAGTTTCACTGGTGATAGGAGGACCTAAGTTTCATCCCAATAATAAAGGTTATCCCTTACATAGATTTATACTAGAGTCACCCAAGAGAGTGACTAGATCTAATTCTTAGGCTAGTTTATTAGTATTACCCTTGATAAGCCATAGGAGATCTAGAGTTATCCCTATAGCTCCAGTTCAAAACAACCCACCTCCACTAAGGCACCCTTCACCTATAATGAACCCTTTACTTGATAAACAACAAATGGCCCAACAATAACCTTGGTTAGTTGGATCTACCATATCTACATTGGGAGATGTCTATGATCTACCCTCTAACCCCATAAAGTATCTACCATCCTTTTCTCCTTCAGGACCAAGGACTGAAGAAGAGCATATTAAATATTTTAAATCTAATTTGAGATTAGTGAATGTAGTTGATGAGGATGTTTCATGTTGGTTATTCTATTTTAATTTAATGGATGTGGCTTATGATTTTTATTTGAATCTAATGGAAAACTCCATCACCAATTGGGAGGATAGGTCACCAATCCTAAATTAGTATATCAACACTTCACTAGCATGAAGAGAGAGCCCAATGAGCCCATCTATGATTTCAACATAAGATGGAAAAATATGTACAATTAGTTAGCCCTAGGTAAAAACCACAACTAATTTTAGCACTAAAGATATACAAAAATGCCTTAGATCCCATTACCATTATGTTCTTAAGAAGAGCACTTGCTACCAATAATTTGGCATTGGCATTCAAAGCAACCATTAACATTGATAGATAACTCAATCATCAAATGCCTAAGATACCTACCCTTAATAATGAAACCCTAACACTCAAAATGATACCCCAGGTGAAGTAGAATGTTTCATCATATAATCAAAATCAACTATACATGTTACCTTTGTGATGCAAATAATGTAGCTAAACCTTGGCTATCTAAATAATCATGTGACAAGAAATAGTTACCATCAAAACCAACATGTAACTATGCTTCCTAAAGCTATTATACAAGGTGTGGATTCTATAAAAGTTGAATTGGATTCTATTAAGAAGATGGTCCAAAAATTGAGTAATGATTTTTTGAATATGCAATGAAAGTTGGGTAATACTAATACTCAAATGGGAAACTAGAACACTAGGTTCCAAATATATAATATGCCATTTAATATGCCTACAAATAATATGGAACAATTTGGTAGACTTTCAAAAATCAACATTAATAAAAAAACTCTCCCTAACTAGTGTAGGATACATAACATGCCCTAGCATGGTGAGCTTGATTACATTGAGTTATGTACAAAATTTAAGATTTTTTAGAGGGAAGTCACTAGGAAGGATCAGATGAATAATATGCTAGAATCTCATTAGGAGCCTAGATCTGCTAGCATAACCATGTTCTTTGAGACTCATGAATTCCCCTTCCTAGGAGAAAATGACAACAAACTAGAAGATAATTCAGAAGAAGTTCATATCTTTCAGTAGTTTTAGAGAGGTGCATAAAACTTGAGGAACAAGCAAACTTTGACCATATCAACTCCTCCAAACACTATAATAATTTTTACCAATCCCAAATTAGATAACAATCCACCCATCCAAAAGGGAATGATATATTACCAAACAAAGAGGAATCAAGTAAATCTAGAGGATACAACATCATGGAAGATATGAAGAAAATTAAGGCAAATATTACACTTCATGAGTTGGACCAAATCACTAAAAAAAATGAGATGATATGGAAGTCTATCACTGTAAAGGCCCCTATGTAGAAATCTAGGACAACTTTAGACAAAGAAAAATAAGTGAAGGTGGTTGATACCAATGTCATCTACAAGAGTAATCATAAACTACCTCTACTCCTGCTGACCATCAAAGTATTTGATAAGAATAGACATAACTATTTGGTTGATTTTGGAGCATCCACAACTATTATGACTACTTTTATATGTAAACGACTTAGTCTTACTCCTAGTCCTTCAAAGAGACCAATCTCTCAACTAGATAAGATCATAGTGCCAATATTAGGAGACTTAAATGATTTACACATTCAATTAGCATTAGAGCCAAGAGTCCAAATGACCATTAACATCTTGGTAGTGGACATAAAAGAAGGCTATAGATTATTGCTAAGTAGAGACTGGTCTAAAATGCTTAATGGATATCTTTCCACAAATTTTTCACACATTTGGATACCTTGGAGAGGAGTTGCAAATTAGATCTAAATTGATAGAGAGCCTAGGATGAAATACCCAATCAATGAGGAAAAAATCAAGAATGAAGAGGTAAAGTATGATTATCCCTTATTAGGCATCTACACTTTTACCACTCAGAGTTCAACATAAAATCTAGAAATTGAGGATTCAAATCATTTATGGATAATGCATTTTGATGGAGCTAAGTCTAAGCAAGGATCAGGTGTGGGAATTGAGCTAATCAATCCCCAAGGTAAGAAGTTATTGACCACATATAGATTTTAGTTTCCCTATACAAATAACATAGCTGAGTATGAGGCTCTAATCTTAAGATTATAGTTTGTACTGAAGAATGATGTAAAATAGATAAATTTTTTTGAGGACTCAGAGTTGGTAGTCTACCAAATAAAAAACAAATACCAGTGTAAACTATCTTATTTGAAAAGGTATAAGCATAGAGCATGGAATTTAATTGAAATATTTGAAGCTTTCAATATAATAATACTCTCAAGAGAATAAGATCAAACCACTAATTCACTAACTGCTACTACTACCAATCTGGAACCATTACAGGAATTCAAGGTAAAAATATTTTTTAATGAATTGGTTCCTTATCCTTCTATTCTAGAAAATGTGGGAAACTTCCAAGTTTTTGATGATGACTAGTAGATCATAATTTTTTAAAATAACTCAAGGGATTTTAAGTCCCAAATCATTAATGACAAGGATATTAATCACCTCTATCAAGAAGAAATGGATAAAGATAGAATTCTACACCTTAAAGAGAATTGAATACTAGTTAGATTCGTCTCCTTAGAAAGGTTTTTTGACTTGGATTCCTAGGTATAACAACTCAAGTATCCCAAGGTCAACAAATCAAACATCAAGAAAGAAAATCTATGAGAAGAGCATAATCCATGTTATGTCAATATTGGTCTTAGTTACACTCTTGAAGAAAGGTAGAAAATGAGGGATTTAATATCTAAATACAAGGATGTTATCACCTAGACATACAAAGATTTAAAACTGTATAACCCCTAGATCATCACTCACACCATTCCCCTCAAGGAAGACCATAAGTAATTCAGACAAAGGCAAAGACCCATGAATCTGATCTTTGAGCCTCTTATATAGAAAGAAGTAGAGAAGTTAATAAGTGCCAAAATTATCTTCCCCATATGACACTCCACATGGGTGGCCAATTTGGTCATATTAAGGAAGAAGAATGTTGAAATAAGACTATGCATGGATTTCATAAATATGAATAAAGCTTCTAAAAAGGACAATTACCCTCTACCATATTTAGATGAGGTAATACAAATTGTAAGTGGTTCTAAAATGATGTAGTTCTTAGATGGATTTTAAGGTTACAATCAAGTATTAGTATAAGTTTAAGATTAGATGAAGACTACTTTTACCATGAAATGGGGAACTTATGTGTACAAAAGGATGCCATTCAACCTAATCAATGTAGGAGCTACCTTTCAACATGACATGGATCATGCCTTTGAGGGATTGATTAGGGAATGTATAATTATTTATATGGATGACATCATAGTATTTTCAAAGAATAGAAAGGATTATATAACTCACCTATAGTCTATATTTGAGTGGTGTTGAAGATTTGGTACTTCATTAAATCTAAAGAAAAGCATATTTAGAGACATTGAAGGCAAATTATTAGGGTACATCATCACTAAGGATGGGATCACCATTAATCCTAATAGAATCCAATTAATTTCAAAGATTCAGATACTAAATAGTAAAAATAAGATAAAATAATTCTTTGGAAAGATCAACTTCATCAGGAAGTTTATCTTAAGGTTCTCAGAAATCATCAAACCTCTAAATGCCATGCTCAAGTTTTTAACCATGAGATATAATAAGGGGGGGGTGAATCAGTATATCATATATCTTATAAAAATTTCCTTTAACCAAATTCCAATTAATAAAACATTTAAGATATGCAATAAAACTCAAACAATAAACACCAGACAAGATAGAGAGAGACACCAGATATAACATGGAAACCCAATGTGGGAAAAAACACAGAGAACAATCTCAAGTATATGAATGAGCACCAACCCAAACAATATTCACAAGCCAAACATGTAGGAGCACCAACCCCTTTGCTAAACACCAACCCAACAACTATTCGTGAGCACCAACCCATAAGAGTGCCAAACCCCTTTGCTGAGCACCAACCTAGAAACTATTCATGAGCACCAACCCATAGGAGCACCAACCCAACAAAAATTCATGAGCACCAACACATAGGAGCACCAACCCCTTTGCTGAGCACCAACCCAACAAAAATTCATGAGCACCAACCCACAAGAGCACCAACCCCTTTGCCGAGCACCAACCTAGCAATAATTTGTGAGCACCAACCCACAAGAGCACCAACCCCTTTGTGTATACCACACACCTATCTCTCAATGTTTCTATCTCAACAAATGATAGTTCAATACAATATCTCTTTCCTCTCTCTCACATTTTCTCTTCTAATCTAAATATAACAAATACAAATCATATTCATCTCTCACAATTTCTCTTCTAAGCTAGATATTACAATATCAAATCAACCTCTCTCTTCCATATTACAAATGGCTTCTCAAGCCTTTGTTTATAGCTTTCCAAATGACCTTTGGCCTTCCCCCTTTGTGACCCTTCAATCCTCATGGAAAATGGTGCCAAACTTGGATGAACCTTCATATTCTTGCCTTTGAAAAGTCATGTGGTGACCCTTCATGACCAAAAACGTCTTTCCCACTTTTGTCCTTATCTTGGTGACTTTTCGTATTCCTCAAAGTGTCCATTCCTAAGAAATTTCACCCTTACTCTTTTGTCTTCACTTGGTGACTCTTGGAATTCCCCAATATGACTCTTCATGGGAAAATGCATCCCATCGTTCTTTTGTCTTTACCCCATGGCTCTTCAACTTATCCATGGGCCCTTCTTTTGTCTCATATGCAACCAAAAATATATTCGTTAAATTGAATAAATATTAACTCATATTAGCCAAGATATATTTATTACAAACAACATTAAATGCAATGGGGTCTTTATCACCAATAATGCTAGACATTTGACATCAATGACAATATTTCCAACAATATCCCCCTTTGTCATTGATGGAAACCTCAATCTTAAAATTGCCACATCCTATCACTTGCACATATTGTCATCTGAAAACATATAGTAATTCCCCCTTTCTGTAGCAACTTGTACCTATTCCTTGTACCTATTTTATGCACCTGTACTTGTACCTATTATTCTCCCCCTTTGACATCAATGTCAAAGGGCCTACTTGGAGATAACACTTAGCTCCCCCTCAACTGATGCTAAACATCAATGGCAGGAATTAATAGAAATTACTCCCAACTCATCTTGTGTTTCTTTGAGAAGATATCTGATTAAAACATTGCCTATCCTTTAAGAATCTGCAATCAACTCATTTGAATATTTTATTCTAATCTCACAACCTTTTGTATGAAACTTTAAGGTGTATCCTTCATCACATATTTGACTTATACTTAATAGATTATGCTTACAAAACATTATTAGCTTTGGTTCTACTAATATCCAAACTTAAAATACCTTTTCCAGCTATCTTGGTAGTGGTTTTATCTTTGAATTTCACTATGACACGATTGATCTTCTTTACTCTTATCTCCTGTCATATGCCTCAAACATCCACTATCAACAAACCATGGCTGATATTTATTTCTTACATGTAATGCTATTTGCACCAACATATAATCTTTAGGTTGTTTCTTCTACCATGAACATGTCTGAACCTTCTTCTTGATGAATGGAGCTTTGAAACTCTTATCCTTATTCATTGAATCTATATGAGTATTCTTTTCCTTCTTTCTAAAATGGTTAGCTCTTTTTCAACATTCTAATTTCTTATGACCATGATCATTTGAAACGTTGCATATGTAAGAATCATTCTAATAGCCTCAAACCATAATATTGATGCAAAATTTTCTTCAAAAATCTATTCCCTCAAAAGACATACAAATTAATCTATCAACTCACCTTCTTGTCATGCAACATAGCCAAGACCCAATAACATCCACCATGCTTCAATTTTTCTTAAAAGTGTCTCCTTAAAGCCTAGAAGAGACACCCCACACAAAATGGTCCTAAAAACAAATCTCAGGAGATTCCCACATCTCCTCTATTTCTTCTTTGATCTTCTTGTGTTTTTCTTTTAGAATCCGTTTAAGCATGTCTAACATTTTTGACCTACTAACCTTATCATTTATGATGTTTTTCATCTTCTCAACTTTTTCAACTATCTTATCTTGACAAATCTCATGCTCAAATGTAACAAGAGATTCTACACAATCCTTCCCATCTGATTCTTTATCTAATATAACAAGTAATTCATTTTCACTTTTAAACTCAACCTGATCAACCTTTACTATTTTAGGTCTCCAAACTTGAATTTGTCTTTTCTCATATTTTCTAGGGGCTCTATATCCTTTGACATACCTTGAATATCTCTTTACTTTATTTTGACATAATTTAGCAATATGTCCAACCTCATGACAATAAAAGCAAATAATATTTCTCATACCTTTTTCTTGAATGTGACTGAGATCTCCCTTTGACTAATTGCTTCTCTTCATACACTCTCTTGCCCTATGACCAACATGATGAAAAATAAAACAATGACCATGAAAAGAATTTGAAAACTTAAAGCATTGGGCTGCCTGATCGGCTTCTTTGATTTGCCTTCAAAACCTGCATCCTTCTTTCTTTGGACCAATATTTCATGATCTTTCTCAACCTTGATTATAAGCTTCTCATGATTATCCTTTAAATAACCCAACTCATCCTTAAACTAATTACACTCTTCTTCTTTTGATGTTAAAATTGAATTTGCAACCTCTAACTGATTCTTAAGATCCTGAATAAATATCTTATTTTCTTTTACTTCTATAGCCAACTTAGAATCCAAGATACACACCTGTTCCTTAAGAGCCTCAACCACAAATTTCAACTCTTGATTCTCCTTCTTTAGCTGTTTAGCCATCTTATGCTTTTCTTTGATCTACCTTTAGCTATTAAACCCTTTCTGAAGGAACCTACTCTGATACCAATTGTTAAGCATGAGATATACTGAGAGTGGGGGGTGAATCAATATATCATATATCTTATAAAACTTTCCTTTAACCAAATTCCACTTAATCAAACATTCAAGATATGCAATAAAACTCAAACAATAAACACCACACAAAATAGAGAGAGACACCAGATATAACGTGGAAACCCAATGTGGGAAAAACCATGGAGAATAATCTCAAGTATATGAATGAGCATCAACCCAAACAATATTCACAAGCCAAACTTGCAAGAGCACCAGCCCCTTTGCTGAGCACCAACCCAACAACTATTTGTGAGCACCAACCCACAAGAGTGTCAAATACCTTTGCCAAGCACCAACCCAACAACTATTCATGAGCACCAACCCACATGAGCACCAACCCCTTTGCTGAGCACCAACCCAACAACAATTTGTGAGCACCAACCCACAGGAGCACCAACCCCTTTGCCGAGCACCAACCTAGAAACAATTCATGAGCACCAACCCATAGGAGCACCAACCCCTTTGTGTATACCACACACCTATCTCTCAATGTTTCTATCTTAACAAATGATAATTTAATCCAACATCTCTTTCCTCTCATCTTTGCTCTTCTAAGCTAGATATAACAAATACAAATCATATTCATCTCTCACAATTGTTCTTCTAAGCTAGATATTAAAATATCAAATCAACCTCTCTCTTCCATATTACAAATGGATTCTCAAGCCTTTATTTATAGATTTCCAAATGACCTTTGGTCTTCCCCCTTTGTGACCCTTCAATCCTCATGGAAAATGGTGCCAAACTTGGATGACCCTTCATATTCTTGCCTTTGAAAAGTCATGTGATGACCCTTCATGACCAAAAACGTCCTTCCCAATTTTGTCCTTATCTTGGTGAATTTTTGTATTCCTCAAAGTGTCCCTTCATGATAAATTGTGCCCTTACTTTTTTGTCTTCACTTGGTGACTCTTGGAATTCCCCAAGATGACTCTTCATGGGAAAATGCATCCCATCCTTCTTTTGTCTTTACCCCATGGCTCTTCGACTTATCCATGGGCCCTTATTTTGTCTCATATGAAACCAAAAATATATTCATTAATATTAAATAAATATTAACTCATATTAGCCAAGATATATTTATTACAAAAAACATTAAATGTAATGGGGCCTTTATCACCAATAATGCTAGACCTTTGACATCAATGACAATATTTCCAACACAAGTAAGATGCCAAGATAGAATGGAAAGCTAAAGCCAAAAAGTCTTTTTAGGAAATTAAGGATGCAATGTCATAGGCTCCAATATTAATCAATCCAAAATTTACCAAGGATTTCTATCTATACTCAATTACTTCTAAGCACACAGTTGTTGCCATAATCACATAGAAAAAGGATGAGATAGAACATTTGATTGCCTTCATGAGTATAAATCTGAAGGATGTTGAGCTCAAGTACTCCATGATCAATAAGTAGATATTTTCCCTTGTTAAAGTAATGAATAAATTCAAACATTACATTTTTAGGAATAAAACCATTGCTGTTGTCCTAGATCCTTCTGTCAAACTCACCCTAACATAAAATAAGCTAGGGGACTGTTGAAGGAAATAGATGGATAAGCTCCAAGAGTTCAATATAGATATCAGGACTAAAAAGATCTTTAGAGGATAATGCATTGTTTAACTCATGATATAGCCTAACCCATGGATTAATGTTAAATAAGTATGTGAAACTTAAGTTTTTAAAGGTGAGTGGTACACAAACATAATTCAATACCTATGAGAACTTGTCCCCCAAAATATAATAGAGAAAGGGGAAGAGCCTTGAGGTTCAGAGATACTCATTTTATGATAAAAAAGGCATCCTCTATAGGAGGAACTATGAAGGTATATATCTCAGGTGTGTATCTATAGAAGAAGCCAAGGAGATCCTAGAAAATTTACATCAAAAGATAAGCAATGGTCACCCAAATAGCAACACCATAACCCATAAAATCTTGAGGTTGGGATAATATTGGCCAACTATATTTAAGTATGCTCATATGAACATTATGAATTTCCATGAATTTTAAGCATTGGTCAAAAGGGAGGTTCACGCTACCATGCCACTATAACCAGTTGTTGAAGAAAGGCCATTTGCATAGTGAGGTTTGGACTTCATTGATGTAATCAACCCAAATTCTTTAGCTAGCCATAAATTTATTCTTATAGATACAAATTATTGTACTATATGGATATAAGTGGTTGAAACAAAGAATAACAGAGCACAAGCTGTGATTAAATTTTTGGAGGAACACATTACTACTAAATTTGGCATGCCCATCTCTTTGGTATGTGACAATGGACCAAAATTTATATTAATAGAGTTCATTGAGTGGGCACATGATAATAAAATCATAATTATATTAGCTTCCAACCACTACCCTTAAGGAAATATATTAGCCAAGTTAAAAAATAAAAATTTGGTTGAGGCAATCAAGAATTCAATAGGGGATAAGCCTAGAGACTAGCACAATCTACTCAAGTATGCTCTTTAGGTAGACCAGACAAGATATAAGCAAGCCTTAAAATATTTTTTCCTTACCTACTAGTGTATGGATGTAGACCAATCTTTTTTATCACATTAAAGCTAACTACCTATCAATTCATACAAGACTACATGGAGCCCAATGACAAAGTAGAATCAATATTTCTTGATATAATAGAAATGGAGGATTTAAGAATAGAAGCTCTAAAAATATTTAGCAAACACCAGGATGTAGTCAAAAGGTGGTTTGTTAAAAGAGAATAAGTTAAAGAATTCAAGATTTTAGATCTAGTGTTACTACGAGATAAAGCCCATGAAAATAAAGGACATGACAAGTTTGATCCATTATGGATTGGACCATATCAGATTTTAAAGATCATAGGCAATAACATGTTTTATCTGAAAGACCTCTAGGGTAATGAGCTTACATATCCAGTTAATGGATAGTTTTGGAAGCATTACTTTAGAGCTGCTCCATCTATGGATATTACTAATTTAAAGGATTTAAAAAATCTTAGATGTAAGACTAGAGTAGATTTCATGCTTTATAGATTAGATTTCCATGTTTTCTAGAATATATTTCAAGAGTTTTCCTAGATTAGTCTTTCCTAATTTCAGTATTTTGCTTTCTAGAGTTGTTCCTTATTTTCTAAATTAATTTTTTTTTATTTGATGACCATGATTGTGTTTACTCTAGTTATTACCAAAATTAGTCCAAAAAAATTGAATGTGGGACTTGTGAAAAAGGGGAAAATTAAATTTTGACACATTTAGAGATTAGTATATAGTTTTGGGTATGTTTTTGTGTTTTGAGTTCTTTAGAATGAAAGTAAGCAATCAAAGATTATTCTGGACGGTGTCACGAATAAATATTTTTTGTTAGGAATGTCAAAGTTATTCTCATAAATACTCATACAAATTTAGAAAGTCTTCTTGTTTTATTGGATCAAATGCACTTATCAAGATAATACTTGATGGAAATGATAATTCTAAGTGTAGATATAGCTGACAGAGATGTCCTAGTAATGATTTTCTTATAATTATATTGGTTCACTATGGTTCTAGCTATTCTCTTTTCATTTAAGAATAAAAGAGAACCAAAAGAAGAAAGAACCAAGGAGGTCAAAATAGAAAAAAAAGACCTAAAGAAAACTAAAATAAAAGGGGTTCACATGATGAAACTAGGTCAATATACCATGCATCATGATTAAAAGAGAACAATGATAAAGAAGAGAAGGAACCCAAGGCATCTCTGTCAGGGCTATGGATACCTAACTAGTAGTAGACCAATGCTTGATCTTCCCATGTTTTTTAATTTAATAATAACAACAATGAAACCTATAGCCTCATCAAAACCCTAAAAAGTCTCATCACAGTGAGGAGTAAATGAATTAAACATGTAACACACATAGATCCAATAAATTTGAAGGCAAGTACATTGTGTGAATTAACTTAGGAGTCCCTTTCATATTTTTGATTCAAGTATTTTCTTTATGACACACTATAGAATTGATCAAATGATTTCTAACTAGAGTTTTGGGTTCTGAAATACTTAGGAGTATTTCCCCTATAAATCACCGTTTGTTGTACCCAACATCCCCCTTTTCATTGAAATAAATGGGGGCCCACCTTTTTTTAGATTTTATCCGAAGGTTGAGCCTCATAATTTATGTTCATGCAAATTTGGGGAATCTAGGGCATTTTACTTTTTGTGATTCTTGAAATCCTAGAAAATATAAAGTATTTTTGCTCTTAGCAGGCTAATATTGGCATTATGTTGTGTTTATAAGACTAACTTGTGTATTGTAGATGAATTATTTGGGCTTATTATTTTGACCTTTTGTGAAAATCTATCTCTTTGGGTGTTATGTTTCAAGAATTTTTTAGTCCTATTTCTTTCAAGCTTTACTCTCTTGGAAGCCTTATTTTGTCAGAACAATTATTACAAACTTTTTTATCTAAAATAATTATCCTAAAAGAATTCAGCCTATGGACTCCTTGCTTAAGGAATTTTGAATCGCATATAATTTTCCCAAAACAAATTCCCTAATAGATTATCTATTTGACCCTATCCTTATCCTTCAAAACCCTCAAAAATCAAAGGTGCCCTTCATCCTTCCAAACTAACCTTTGGAAATTTTAGAAGTGCCCTTGGGACTTTACGAAGTGGATCCTTTAGGAATTTTATCATTGATAAAACCCATATGAAGTAGGCCCTTCAGAATATTACCAAATTACCCTTCAAATTTTGAAATATGCCCTTTTTTTTGCCTTACCAACTTGCCCTTTGGCCTTTCTGAATTAATCATTTGGCCCCTCTTAACCACTTCTTTTAGGGCACATACCCTTTGAGTTTTTTGTAATCATATCCTTCATAACTATTGTTTTAGTCCCTCTATCCTTAGTAAACACCATTTATATGTTTTACCTACCCCTTGTGCCATAAATCTAAGTTGCCCTTCAGCCTTTGTGTTTTTGGCCTATTGTCGAGAGCCTATCCTTTAGATTTGGTTGAACCCACCTTACCAGATCCTTGTCCTAAGTTGTGTTCCCTTTTCCAAGTGGCCAAATACCCTTTGTATCTTTTGAGAAGGACCTTTTGACCATTATTTAATATCCAATTATCCTTTCCTACCATTTTCTCTAAAATGTTTATTTTAGGCATTTTGTTTGATGCAAAATCTTTGAAAGAGTTCCTTCAAAGGGCACTTACCTTTTGAACTTATTGAACCTACCCTCTGCATTAAAGGAAAATAAACTTCTAGTTTTTATAAACTTACCCTTTAGGACCTTTGAATTAACCCTTAGCCATATGAAGTTTCCCTTCAAAAATCAAAGGTTCCCTTCATCCCTCCAAACTACCCTTCAAGAATTTCAGAGGTACCCTTCGACATTTATGAAGTAGACCCTTCAGGAATTTTGTCATCAACAAAATTACCTATAAAGTGGACCATTTAGATAAAAATTATCCTTAAATAATGTTGAAAGTACCCTTTATCCAATAAATAGCCTTATGAAATAATTACTTCAATACTTCTACGTAGGCTCCTTCAGAATAATTACTATAGACACTTTATCTGAAATGATTGCCCCCAAGATAATTATCTACAGACATTGACACAAAATTACCTTTTTTGAAATTATAATTCTAAGTGAATTATTACAAAGAAAACTATTGAAATTAATTCCATACTTATTAAAAATAAAATATTTCCTATTTAATAAATATGAAAAGCCCCTGTCAACCCAAGCTAACAAATTTGAAAAGTGAACATTGCATATTTAATATCACATGAATTGGTATTCAATGTAGGATCCTATATAGATGATACACAACCATTAAAGTCATCATTTACATCTAATTTATCTTGAAAATGAAGTATCCTCATTTTTAAGTAGCGACCAAGAGCCCTAGTTTCTACTTTGAAGAGTATACAGTGAACAACAATCGAGATAGAGCCGAGTCGACAATGTTAATATAAAAGTATACATAACATGTTGCACATTGAGTAAGATACAAGGAAAAACATGAATCTATGGTTTATTCATCAAGGTAATCTCAAGGAACTAATCCCCTATCTACATTCTCAATCAAAGACTATATAGAATTTAAAGACAACATCTTCAACACAGGGGTATTTTAAGTTAAGTATTGCAGCTATTCACATCTTTGGAATGCAATTCATTCAATTGATATGTTTTCACTAGATGATGATATAGTAATATAAAAAAGGCTATTAGTTTAATAAATTTTAGCCTAAAATTAATAGAGTTTTCTTTCATCATAGCTAAGCCAAAAGTCATGCCATGTATTGAACTTCTCAAGGATTTATTCTTTGTTGGTAAGATATCATAGGGTACTTACTTGCTACATTCTCATGGTGATACATTGGTCACCTAAATCTATATGAATTATTTTTATAGGTATCTATCTCTAAAAATATTAACCACCTATTATAATAAACACACTTGGGTATAATTTAAAGCCAAAACCTCAATCCCAAAGGTGTTCTCCTCATGATTACTCCTAGGCCAATCCATCACCTAACAAGGAATGAAGCCAAAGGGAGCCATTACCATAGAAAAATTTAGAATTGGAATTTGGATAGGTATATCCTTACTTAATAGATTATATGGGATGTGTAACATCCATTTTATAAATTTGGATTGGGTACCACTACTGTATATGATGTTATCACATGATGTTACTTATGCCTTGGGGGAGGTAATTAGTTTAAGGTTGAGAGAATAGATTCTACATAAATATAAATGTCCCACCCCTATGAGAGAATATTTTATGATATCATATTTGGTTGATGTAGTTATGAGGACATGTTACAAAGACTTGGACAATCTATGGGCTCTAATCATGGATTGCATAAAGAATAGAATTTGTGACCATTTTCAATCCATGAATATATATGCTTATCAGAACCACATGGTTAGAATATTTAAAGATGTTTACCCAATAGTGTGGAAAGCCATTCATGGCTCACCTATGCCTCATCTTGGGTAAAATATATTGAAGAATTTTATTGGAAAGGGAGATTATTTCTTGTACCCAAACTTTATAGTCATTGTGATTTGGGGGAATAAGGTGGAGCCCCTATGTATCCTTAGGTATGTACTTGATAATTTGGTGGAATAAGAGATTGATTTAAAGTTGTGGAATAACATTAAGGAAGATTTAGCTAGGTATAATAAATGCTTATTATTTGGAAGCTAAATCTTAATTGGTAGGATGGTCTACTAGATAATGAAACATCTTGGGGATGTTAGAAGCAAGAGGGGTTGTTATGGCTTCCATACAATAACATAGAGAGATTGGGACCCCCATGGGCATATCTAGTAGCATATTCATGGGTTCAACATTCCTTACTACCATCAACATTATTTATATGACTTCCTTTTATTGAATGCTATGTCAGATGATGAAATGCTAGATAAAGCACAAATTGTTGGGCTATAGGAAGATCATTTGAGAATGATTCAAACTAAACCTAGTATCTCTACTAAGGAACTAGATAAATAAATATTTATTTTCATAGGATGGAAACATTTAGACTTCTAGAGAGGGCAGTTTAGAGAGCAAGAAAATTCCTCATCTCAAGGACTTCCATTAAAGTTGAAGTTGAAATCAGTCAATAGGGAACCTAGGCTCTATAAGATGAGTGCAAAAAGATGAGGATAATGAGGAGATCCTATCAGTTTGGACTTTGATAAGGAGGAAGACAAGATATAATAGATTTCTACTACTAGCACCATCTAAGTCCCTATGATTACCCCCAGTGTGTCTATTGTTTCATCTGATGGGGTAGCTACTACACAAGTAATAACATCTGCCTCCCAAGATTCTCCCATTTAAGGAAGGACCCCCTTGGTTTACACCAAGAAGCCAAGGACTCCTATAGGTAGCCCCATAATACATACATCTCAAGGCTTGCCTATCCCACATCTAAGTTTGTAATAATCAAGAAAAGATGAAGTCATCATTGAAGAAATCATATGTTTCAGATGACGAGGCTGAATTAGAGGCAACCAAAGCTATGAGTCTTCAATATGATATTATTGAGTTGCACCTTTAAGCTATATATATCTTTTCTAACATACCTTTTAATTTAATTTCCATCATTAATCAAGTACCTATTTATTATGTAGAAGCTCCCATTCCTTCTACTTTATCCACCCCCTTGTTTCCTTCCACCTCTGACTCCATCCCTTCCATTTCCCTAGCCACCAATGATCCCTCCACTATCACCACCAATACATTTCCCATGGCCATTACCTCAATTCATTTTGGTACTTCTACTATGAGAATTCACAAAAATAAGGCAACTGAGAAGGTGTAAACTACCCTGATCACCCCCCAACTTCATGTCTAATCTATACAACTCTCCCTTCCACTCCCTACTTCCAATTCTATAGAAGAAAATATAGTAGTGAGCACAAGTAGGGGAAGGAAGGACAAATATCATGTAGTTGTATTCCACCCACTTCCTCAAGTTGGATAAGTGGACTGGTCAAAAATAATATGGCCTTCCTTGCTTGATGTCTTAACCAAAGCTAGTAAGAAACAAAAGCGGGAAGAAGAGGAGGTTGAGCAAGAGATTGTTATCATAAATGATAATATTCCCCTCAATATTCCATCTTGGGATATAGATTTGAGGAATCAAATACTAACTTATAAGGTCACTGAGCTCCCCTCTGTGTTTAATTTATTTGACCCTATAACTAGTTTAATCTAAAAAGTTAAAAAGAAGAAATTTGAGGATGACCAGGGTTCTAGAATCATTCTTGAAGAGTGACAACTAGTGTTCTCCCTCACTAAGAGGAAGCATAGATATCCAAGGGAGTCTTTATATAAGAAAATATTTCAGACCTAGTTCAAGTACACAAAGATGTAGTGGTGGCCATCTATGAAGGTACAAGGTTAGATTAGTAGGAGCTAGAAGAGGAAGTGTAGGAATTTTTGGTTTAAATTGAGCAAATTAATTCATAATCTAATATAGTACATATTCCTGAAAGTATCAAAGTTGAGGTTAGGGAAGCTTCTTCTAAATGATATAATTTTTTAGAGGCCATGGAATTCATGAAAGCTGAGATGACACCTCACATGAGCCACACAAATCAACTTTGTGGCTCTTTATCTTAGGATAATATCAGGCTTAAAATTCTATTTGCCTACATAAGAAACTCATTATACAACCATCTTGATCTAATGACTACATTCAAGGCATCCAATGCCCCAAACTTGGTGGTCATCAGACATGAGGAGGTCAAAGAGAGGTTAAAGGTAGTTTTAGCCTTAATACTAGAGTACCATGGGCATGAAGCCCAACTCCTCCAAATATTGAAGGAGTTAAAATTATCTAAAGCAAGGGATTCTACACGAAAATTTATTAGTATAATCAATTTTGACAAAATTGCCTAGGAGGCTACTAATAACTTCAAGAAAAGTATATAAGGCTTGGCAGTGGAAAGCATAGAAGCATATTTAATCAAGGTTAGGAGGAAGATGACTGAAGTGGATATTTTTAGGGGTAAGTTCAAGACAATGAAAGATGAACATGAAAGAATCCTTAGACAAAATAAGAGCCTCCACTGACCTTC